>CANTUR010000279.1:1892500-3110000 GCA_947683625.1 Mallotus nudiflorus | reverse complement strand
AATATTATATATATATATGTATAATATATTATTTTGGTAACAAAAAAATGTATATATGGTTATATTTAGCATATTTGGTATAATGGTTATAATTAAGGTATTTGTTGATAGTTATATTAATTATGAATTATATATATGCATATTTTAAGAATAATGTATATTATTGGAAATTATGGGTTTTTATATATTTATGTCTAATTAAATTTAATTAAGTGTCATGTTATACTTTAAATATGATTTTAATGTTTATTTATGAAAGTAAAATTTTTCTGAATTTATTAATTAGAATTGAGTTGTGAACTCGGTCAGGCTAATACTGTGTTAGAGAGCCGACCCAAGTGTAGACTCTGTGTGAATTTTTAGAAGTGCATTTTTCATGCAAGAATGGCTCTACCTATGGTAGAGAGATGTCCGTTTTACAGAAGAGATTCTGCCGAAATTTTGATAGATTTTCTCATAAAACGTGATATCATCAGTAAATTTCTACCGTTAATTAGGCTTTTTCCTGTCTATAGAGTCTTATCCGGTCTTCCTCGAGTCAGTCTAAAATTTCACTATTTCTGTTGATTTTCGATTTCAATTCCATAGACATGTTTTTAAAAGAGGTATGTTATTTATTTTCTAGAGAATATCGGAGCGGAAGCTATTGGATCGAGGCAGACGCGCGGTCGTCAGCCTTCTCGTTCATCTTGTAAGTCCATAGAATGATCTGTGTGTGTGTGTTTTAATTAACAAATGCGTGCACTTATATTTTAATATTGATTATATGGTTTATTTAATTTAATGCTGTTATTTAATATTTAAACGCATTTTATTTAATTAAAATAGATTTTGAGAAATTTTGGTAGAACGGGCTACCTGGTGGGCTTCGCCAGGACTATGTGCACATGGTAGAGATTGAGAAATGGATCCATAATATATATGATTGGTGAATGTTAAACTGGGACGGGTGCCTCGGTAGAAGCCTTTGCTCTCGGGGATCGCCAGTGATTGAAAGGTTAATAATGGATTGGGATAGGTGCCTCGGTCGATGCCTTTGCTCTCGGGGACCGCCAGTGCCATATATTTGGATTAAGTGAATGACTACGGCTCGGTGCCTCGGTTGATGTCTTTGCTCTCGGGGACTGGTAGTCTAGTTGGAATAAGTGGGCCTAACTGGCCATTTAGATTTTCGGTTTAAGGTTCTACCGAGATTTTTTTTCAAAAGCTATACTTATACATTATAAATTATTTTCACTATAAACATATATAGTTTTCAAAAAGGGTTTTCAAACCGTACAGCTCTTTTTATTGACTTACTCAGTGAGGTCTGATTCCCCTCAATTTATTCTTTTCAGGAGCTTGGGAGTTCGACCTCAGACTACCTCCACGCCGGGTTTCTTCTTCACCGGCTATTTTATGTAGGTCAATGTAAGTTGTACTGTGTGTTAATTTAGATTGCTGCAGTAGTGTATGTACTAAGGATTTGTATGGTTTAAACATAATTGTGTAATTTATTTGTGTAAAACACGCTCATGTATAAGATTTGAATTCAATTTATAATATGAGATGTTGAAACACATTTTTAGTAAGCAGTTGAATTTGTGTATTTTGAGAGAAATCAGTTTGATAATATGTTCTGTTATTAATTAAAGTTTAAAATATGAATGGTTTTATTTTCTTTTCCTTTAGGCTTACTATGGGTTTCGGGGGCCTTATGCCTTCCCATTCCCTAGTTTCGGTCACGTGCCCTCGGGTTCGGGTCGTGACAATGTTGGTATCAGAGCAGAGTTTTCAAAGATGTGTTTTCTGTTAAACTACTGCAGTGAATTAGGTTCGGTCATGTCTTTGAAAAGTCTTCCTTGCATTAGGAATTCCACGTAACCGTTAGGGTGTCTGTTGATGTTTATGATTGTTTAAACTATTTGTTTATTTTTGCTCCTTGTTGATTGCCTTGAGCGTGAGTCACTCCATCGATCGATGAGATCGGTGATAGTTGATCTTCTGAGCACGAGGTTCTACCCCTTATGCATCCTGTTAGGCGTAGGGGTAGAGATGGATTTAGAAGGCCTAATGATCACTGTTGACAGCAGGAATAACTTAATGAGGAGATGGTGGCTTAGCATTGCAATGATGTTGCTTCTGCAATAGGAGTTTCGCAGGATGTGGTGCTGATACCTTCGATCATTCAGCAGATGTAATTTCTTTTTCAGCCGAGAACTTGAGACATGTCAATTCTGCGTATATTATATATTCTGAATTCTGTTGATTTCCATATCTTTTCAGCGCAGTGAATGCAAATTATTTCTTTTGTCAAGACAATATTGATAATCAGTCTTTTCAAGTTCAAGTTATGGTTATAGTTCCAGCCCTACTACACCTATCTAGTATAGGGGTAGGTTAGAGGCAACTATAACTCAAGGGTTAAGGTAGTCATTGTAAGCAGTACAAGCATTTCGTTTGGACTTAAACTTACAGCAATTGTGACTACAATAGTTGTGACTAATAATAGCTTGATAGCATTTAATCAAGTTTGGTAGTTGTTTGATATGCTTTGATGGGGGAATTGGAAAATGCCTAATGAAGACAAAGCACTCTTGTATTCCTTATGGCAAGTTGTCAGTTCTAACTGCAACACATAATTTGAGTTAAAGGGGGATTTCTAAGATACTTCCATCCACCTTTAAGGAAGGATAATTACATGTATCAACTATTGCACAGAGTAAGGGAAGAGCAATCAATTAAGAAGATTACCTGTAAACTCTTCAATTTGATACGTCATGCTGAAGACGTAATACAGTATAAGAGGAGACTGGTAGAATTATGTGTTACAGGATTAAGCGTAATATATTGGCATCTGAACTGAGAATTGAGATTCAAAGAGTTATTGTGAATTCAATCTTTTGGGTGTAATTAATCTTGATGAGATGTGAAAGGGTTGTCAAGAATATCTGGCTCTAGTTGAGTATACTTCAGTGGAGAAGTTGTCTCTTCCAGATGTATTAATGGCCTGTGAGTTACCAGGTTTACCACCTTACAGAGATTGAATTATGTATCGATGTGGTTCCTGATATAACTCCTATTTCAACGTAGCCCTACAAATGACTCTTGCAGAGCTGTAGGAGTAATTGCAAGAGCTGTATGACCAAGGTTTTATCAGACCTTATGTTTCTCTTTGGGGTGCACTAGTCCTGTTGTAAGGAAGAAGGATGGTACCTTGAGACTGTGCATTGACTGCAGAGAGATGAACAGGGTAACAGTAAAGGACAAGTATCCTCTTTTGAGGATAGATGACCTGTCTGATCAGCTACAGGGTGCACAGTTCTTTTCTAAAATTGATTTGAAGTCGGGTTATCATTACTTGTGGATCAGTTTGTAGTAGTCTTCATTAATGATATACTAGTGTATTCGAAGTGAATGAAAGGGCACGTATATCACTTGAGGACTATACTACAGACACTAAGAGAATGTCAGCTTTATGCTGAATTCAGGAAGTGTGATCATTGGATGGAGAGTATTGTTTTTCTTAGAATTGTGGCGTTTAAAGATAGAATTCGAGTTGATCCACAAAAGATCAAAACAGCATCTGAGCGGCCCAGACTGATTGAATCCATTAAGATCTGTAATTTTCTGGGTTTAATTGGGTATCATAGGAAATCTGAATAGAATTCTCTAGAATTGCAGCTCCTATGACCCGCATAACTCAGAAGAATGGGAAGATTGTGTGAACAGATGTTTGTTAGAACAGCTTCCAAGTACTGAAGAAGACTAATTGATCTGAGGGTTACGTGAACTTTAGAGGATAAGGCCTGATATCATCACAGCATTTCATCATATCATCATAGCATCTCATTACAGCATTTCATCACGACATTTCATTCTAGCATTTCATCATAACATTTCATTATATCATCTTATCATGACATTCATCATAGCATGTCATCATGGCATGTCACCATAGAATGATCTACTGATAGGAGATGCCCAAGTTAATGATACAGGGTTGATGTTGTAATCTGAGAAAGGGATTCTATATAAGCTGTGGAAATGAACTTGCAGTGTACATCCAGATGGTTACCAAGAATTATCACAGTATTCAGGATCAGTACTAGTGGGTTGGATTATAGAAGGATGTGACTGATTGTATTTCTAAATGTTAAAATTACCAGCCGGTGAAAGCTGAACATCAGAAGTCTTCTGGGAAGTTTCGATCTCTTTTGAATTTGGGTGGAAATGAAAGAGAATTATGATAATTTTTATGGTTAGTTACCTCGTTCGAAGGGTGAATATGATTCTGTTGGAATGACTATAGACAAATTAACCAAGTCAGTTAATTTTTGGCCAGTGGAAGCCACTTATTTAGTAGCTAAGTGGGCTAAGCTGCATATAAAGCATATTGTGTGCCTGCATGGACTACCTGTGTCCATTGTATATGGTAAAGGTACAGTGTTTACCTTTCGATTTGGCAGAGATTGTGGAGAGTAATAGACACCTAGTTGGATTTCAATACTACTTTTCATCCTCAGATAGATGACAGTCTGAGAGGACGATCCAAACACTAAACAATATGTTGAAGATGTGTGTTTTGGATCTGGAAGGTAGCTGAATCGACTATATGCTACTTGTAAAAATTCACTTATAGTGACAGCTATCATAGCAGTATTGGAATGGCACCACTTAAGGCTTTTATGGAAAGAAGTTTTAACTAGATATGAGATAGTTCAAAATACAGCGGAGAAAGTTGTTATGATAAAAAGAGCGATATGGATCCTAGACGCAGAGATATGGAGTTTCATATCGAAGACTGTAATTCTGAAGATGTCAAAAAATGGTGTGATGAGACTTGTTGAACAAATAGAATTGAATAAAGATCTGAAGTTTGAGAAGGAATCAGTTGAGATTGTAAATTATCAAGCTCGATAGTTGTGTTCGAACTAGATTCAGATGATCAAGGTTCCGTGACGTGGCAATAAAGTGAAAGAGCTTACGTGAGAGACTGAAGTTGAGATACGAGCTTCTTACTCGTATCTCTTTCTTTCTTGATCTTGTAATTTTCTTTTTGGAATTCGGGGACGAATTCTTGTAAGGGGGGAAGACTGTAATATCCCGAATTTTTAAATATTTTTATACTGTATCGGGATATGCAGTGTTAATAATTTTTGTAAATATATTTATGATATTTTATGAGTTTGTTGTTTGTTTAAAGCTAATTTTAATTATTTTATATTATTTTAAGTACTTTACGTAAAATTTCCCGGGAATTGTATTTTCGGGAAAATTGACACGTAAATAATTTAATACTATTTATTTTGACTAGTTTTATAAATTTGCATGAACTCATATATAATTTTAAAGTGCTAAAATAAAATGTATATATGTGTATTTATTTAAATTAATTAGAGCTTAATTAATTTCCTTAATTTTATTATTTAATTTTTGTATTAATTAATTTTAAGTTTATAAATTATTAAACATATTAAAATATGTGTGTGGTGTATATTTAATGTGTGTGAAATTTTATATTATTATAATATATAGTGTGAATATATATATATATATATATATATATATATATATATATATATATATATACATATATATATATATACATAATTTTTTTAATCAAAAACCAAAACTTCCCTTTATTTAGAGAATTGTCACTCTTCTTCTCCAAATGCCCATCACCATATTTCTTCCATTTCCAGCCACTTTCAAGCTGGTTTTTCTTGCTATTACTATGCCCCTCAGCCTTTCTCCTCCACCTCCAGCCATTTCCACCACCTGAAACACTCTTTTCCGGCGAGTTTTGGCCGGATTTTCATCAAGAAGTCAAAAATCAACTTAGCTCCGATCAAGCACTTTCCGACCACCAAATTTGATGCTGTTGGTCTCTATCTTCTCCTTGAGCTTTGGTGAGTGTGATTCCAAGCTTTGTTTCACTTGATTTGGTCTACAATTGCTTAGGTTTCAATTTCTTTAAATCAGCCATTTTGGGTTTTGAATTTTTTTTAGCTTCAATTTGATTGATTCATGAAAACTTCCTTCACAAACTTTGTTCCTGGAAGCTTAATCTACATTATGTAATTTTGTTAGAATTTTTGGAATTTATTTTAATTTTTGTGAATTTTTGATTATTTTATTAATATTTTCTAATTTTCGAAAATTAATTAATTAAATTATGAAATTATGTTTTATGGTGGTTATAGGAGTTGAAATGAATTATAGAAATTAATTTGTAATTTTTTTGAATTTTTATATATTTATTTGGAATTTATTAAGTTTATGTAATTTTGAAAAAAAAAATAAGGTTAATTATGTGTTTAATTGAAATAAATTGGTAATTGAGTATATTTATTGATATTATTGAATTATATGTTGAGAAATTAATTTTTTGAGTAATTATATAATTTTTGGTGAATTTTTGAACATTTATAGTGAATATATATATATATACATATTGGGGTATTTTGGTAATTTTATACTAAATTGGCTAAAAATATAATTAAATTGGTTTTAATAATTATTTGAGCTATAAAAATGATTTCTGAAAATTTTTAGTATTTTTAACTAATTAAAACTATTTTCGTAAATTATTTTCAAATTATATATATTATACGATTTTTCTAAATAAAATGAGTTTTTATCGGTTTTTAATAAGTTTTAGAGTTAATTACGTAATTTGGATTTATAAAATTTTTAGGGAATTTTTTTGAAGTAATAATAGTATATTATGTATATTTTGTATTATATGGAGAAATATGTAATTTTATGCTAATTATAGTTAAATATATATTTTAGTTGGTTTTATTAATATTTAAAAGGTTTAGAGGATTTTTTTTTATAAATTAATTGGTATTTTTAATTAAGTAATGTTAATTTTGAATATTGTTTCCAAATATTATATATATATGTATAATATATTATTTTGGTAACAAAAAAAATGTATATATGGTTATATTTAGCATATTTGGTATAATGGTTTTAATTAAGGTATTTGTTGATAGTTATATTAATTATGAATTATATATATGCATATTTTAAGAATAATGTATATTATTGGAAATTATGGGTTTTTATATATTTATGTCTAATTAAATTTAATTAAGTGTCATGTTATACTTTAAATATGATTTTAATGTTTATTTATGAAAGTAAAATTTTTCTGAATTTAATAATTAGAATTGAGTTGTGAACTCGGTCAGGCTAATACTGTGTTGGAGAGCCGACCCAAGTGTAGACTGTGTGCGAATTTTTAGAAGTGCGTTTTTCATGCAGGAATGGCTCTACCTATGGTAGAGAGATGTCCGTTTTACAGAAGAGAGTCTGTCGAAATTTTGATAGATTTTCTCATAAAACGTGATATCATCAGTAAATTTCTACTGTTAATTAGGTTTTTTCCTGTCTATAGAGTCTTATCCGGTCTTCCTCGAGTCAGTCTAGAATTTCACTATTTCTGTTGATTTTCGATTTCAATTCCATAGACATATTTTTAAAAGAGGTATGTTATTTATTTTCTAGAGAATATCAGAGCGGAAGCTGTTGGATCGAGGCAGACACGCGGTCGTCAGCCTTCTCGTTCATCTTATAAGTCCATAGAATGATCTGTGCGTGTGTTTTAATTAACAAATGCATGCACTTATATTTTAATATTGATTATATGGTTTATTTAATTTAATGATGTTATTTAATATTTAAACGCATTTTATTTAATTAAAATAGATTTTGAGAAATTTTGGTAGAACGGGCTACCTGGTGGGCTTCACCAGGACTATGTGCACATGGTAGAGATTGAGAGATGGATCCATAATATATATGATTGGTGAATGTTAAACTGGGACGGGTGCCTCGGTGGAAGCCTTTGCTCTCGGGGATCGCCAATGATTGAAAGGTTAATAATGGATTGGGATGGGTGCCTCGATCGATGCCTTTGCTCTCGGGGACCGCCAATGCCATATATTTGGATTAAGTGAATGACTACGGCTCGATGCCTCGGTTGATGCCTTTGCTCTCGGGGACCGGTAGTCTAGTTGGAATAAGTGGGCCCAGCTGGCCATTTAGATTTTGGGTTTAGGGTTCTACCGAGATTTTTTTTCAAAAGCTATACTTATACATTATAAATTATTTTCACTATAAACATATATAGTTTTCAAAAAGGGTTTTCAAACCGTACAGCTCTTTTTATTGACTTACTCAGTGAGGTTTGATTCCCCTCAATTTATTCTTTTCAGGAGCTTGGGAGTTCGACCTCAGACTACCTCCACGCCGGGTTTCTTCTTCACCGGCTATTTTATATAGGTCAATGTAAGTTGTACTGTGTGTTAATCTAGATTGTTGCAGTAGTGTATATACTAAGGATTTGTATGGTTTAAACATAATTGTGTAATTTATTTGTGTAAAACACACTCATGTTTAAGATTTAAATTCAATTTATAATATGAGATGTTGAAACACATTTTTAGTAAGCAGTTGAATTTGTGTATTTTGAGAAAAATCAGTTTGATAATATGTTCTGTTATTAATTAAAGTTTAAAATATGAATGGTTTGATTTTCTTTTCCTTTAGGCTTACTACGGGTTTCGGGGGCCTTATGTCTTCCCATTCCCTAGTGTCGGTCACGTGCCCTCGGGTTCGGGTTGTGACAATTTAGGTTATAATTATACTTTGATAATGAAATGTAATTTGAGTTATTTAATTTTTGAATAATTGCTATTATATATATATTTAGTATATATGTATGTGTAATATGTATTTTTGGGGAAATAAATGATTTAATTTCTTGGTGTTTTGTTGAGTTATGATCTCAGAGGGATTAAGTGTAGTTTTGGAAGCCCAACTCGAGTGTGAATGTCTGTGAATAATAGAAGTGCATTTTCTATGTAGGTTTGGCTCTACCTTTGATAGAGAGATGTCCGTTTTACAGAGGAGACTCTGCTGAAATTTTGGTAGATTTTCTCATAAAATGTGATACTCGTAATAATTTCTACCGTTAATTAGGCTTTATCCTGTCTATCAAGTCTTCTCCAGTCTTCCTCGAGTCAACATGGAATTTCATTATTTTGTTGATTTTTGATTTTTATTTCATAGTCATGTTTTAAAATCGATCTGTTAATTTCTTTTCTAGAGCATATCGGAGCAGAAGCCGTGAGATCAAGGCAGACGTGCGGTCGTCAGCCTTCTCATTCATCTTATAAGTCGATAATATGATCTGTGCATGTGTTTTATTTAAAGATGCATGTGCTCATATTTTTATGTTAATATTATATGATTTATTTAATTTAATGCTGCTATTTAAGGTTTAAAACGCATTTTATTTATTTAAAAATCGATTTTGAGAAATTTTGGTATAACAGACTACCTGGTGGGCTTCACCAGGACCGTGTGCACATGGTAGAGATTGAGAGGTAGATCCAAATTATATATGACTAGTGAATGTTAAACTGGGACGGGTGCCTCGGTGGAAGCCTATGCTCTCGGGGACTGCCAGTGATTAGAAGGTTAATGATGGACTGGGATAGGTGCCTCGGTTGATGCCCTAGCTCTCGGGGACTGCCAGTGCCATATATTTGGATTAAGTGAATGACTGCGACTTGGTGGCTCGGTTGATGCCTTTGCTCTTGGGGATCGGCAGTCTAATTGGAACAAGTGGGCCCGATTGGCCATTTAGGATTTTGGATTTAGGGTTCTATCGAGATTTTTCAAAAGCTATATCTATATATTATAAATTATTTTTACTATAACTATATGGTTTTCAAAAAGGTTTTCAAACCGTACAGCTCTTTTATTGACTTACTCAATGAGGTCTGATTCCGCTCAATTTATTTTTTTCAGGAGCTTGGGAGTTCGACCTCAGACTGCCTCCACGCCGGATTTCTTCATCACCGGCCATTTTATGTAGGTTATTGTAAGCTGTACTGTTGTAATGTTCTAGGAAGTTGCTGTAATATCCTATATATTACTTATAAGGGGTTTTTTTTTTTATCAAATCATGCTATTAATAGTTACTCTTTCATTATATTATATTATATTTTATGATTGTTATTATTGTGATTATTATTATTATTTTTATTATTACCATTAGTGCTATTTTAAATTATTGTTTAAAATTTCATTGTCTATTTTATTGTTATTATGATTATTTATATATATATATATATATATATATATATATATATATATATATATATATGTGTGTGTGTGTGTGTGTGTGTGTGTGTGTGTGTGTGTGTGTGTGTGTGTGTGACGCCCTCGACTACCACCATCACTGCGTCTCCCCCACCTTCGGCCACCATCTGCTGCTTCCTCCTCCTTCTCCCTCGTCTCCGGTCGCCTGCAGAGCCGTCGGAAACCGCTGGAAGGGAAGAAGCCGACAGTTGCTCCAAACTCGCCCAAGCTTTGTCCGGCCACCATTTCCTTCCATTCCGATGCCAATCTCCTCCCCTTGCACCGATGAGGCACATTCCAAGCTCAGTTTAAGCTTTAATCTCATTTTTTGGTTGAGTTTTGAGGATTTTTAGTTTTTGAACTCTAGGGTTTTGAATTTTTTTTTTTAACTTGCTCTAGCTTGATTCATGCAAATTTCCTTTTCAAAAGTGATTCCTAGTAGCTCAATCTACCTCTAGGAATTTTTGTATAATTTTTGGAATTTATTTTGATTTTTGGTGAATTTTTGAATATTTTAATATTATTTTAGGAATTTTTGGGAATTAATTATAAAAAATAATAAATAATAATAATATTTGGTATTTTGGAGTTATTATGAGTTGATATAAATTTTAGGGTAAAGAAAATAAATTTTTTTGAATATTATACAATTTTTAGGAATTTTTATACTTTATGTCAAAATTTAATTATTAGGCTAATTATATTTTTTAGAAGAAATTAAAAGGCCATTAATATGTTTTAATTATATTAAGAATTTAACATTGAGAAAATAAGTTTTGGATGATTAAATAATTTTAAGAAATTTTTTTAGTATATATAGCACATTATGTAATTTATATATATACTAGGGGTAAAAATATAATTTTACACTAAATATGGTAAAATATATATTTTTATTAGTTTTATTAATATTTAAAGGGTTTAGACAATTTTTTATAAATTAATTGATATAATTACTTAAGTAGAGTAAATTTTAAATATTGAATTTCAAATAATATATATATATATATATATATAAAATACATTACAAAGGTTTTAATTTGGATAATAATTATATTTATATTGTTGGTGACGGAATACAAATTTAATTGTTCAATTTTGAATAATTGAGATTTTATATAATTTTCATTTATTCTAGTATGTATGTATGTGAAATATATATGTGAGAAATAAATATTATTAATTCTCGATATTTTATTGAGTTGTGATCTTGGTCGGGGCAAATTGTAGTTTGGGAAGCCCAACTCGAGTGTGGGTGTTTGTGGTTATTAGAAGTGCATTTTCTATGCAGGTCTAGCTCTATCTTTGGTAGAGAGATGTCCGTTTTACAAAGGAGACTCTGCCGAAATTTCGGTAGATTTTCTCGTAAAACGTGATACTCGTAAAAATTTCTACCGTTAGTTAGGTTAAATCCTGTCTGTCGAGTCTCATCCGGTTTTCCTCGAGTCAGTCTGAAATTTTATTATTTTGTTGATTTCTGATTTCGATTCCTTAGTCATGTTTTAAAAGTCGATTCATTATTTTTCTGTTAGAGCATATCAGAGCAGAAGCTATGAGACCGAGGCAGACGTGTGGTCGTCAGCCTTCGCATTCATCCTGTAAGTCAATAGAACGATCTGTGCGTGTGTTTATTTAAAGAATGCATGCGCTTGTATTTCTATTATATTGATTATATGATTTATTTAATTTAATGCTATTATTTATGATTTAAATGCATTTTTATTTATTTAAAATTGATTTGAGAAATTTTGGTAGAACGGGCTACCTGGTGGGCTTCACCAGGACCGTGTGCACATGGTAGAGATTGAGAGATCGATCCGATGTATATATGATTGGTGAATGTTAAACTGGGACGAGTGCCTCGGTAGAAGCCTTTGCTCTCGAGGACCGCCAGTGATTGGAAAGTCAATAATGGACTGGGATGGGTGCCTCGGTTGATGCCTTAGCTCTCGGGAACCGCCAGTGCCATTTATTTGGATTAAGTGAATGACTACGGCTTGGTGCCTCGGTTGATGCCTTTGCTCTTGGGGACCGGTAGTCTAGTTGGAATAAATGGCCCAGTTGACCATTTAGATTTTGGGTTTAGGGTTCTACCGAGATTTTTCAAAAAGTTATACTTATATATTATAAATTATTTTCACTATAAACATATATAGTTTTCAAAAAAAGAAAAAAGATTTTCAAGCCGTACAGCTCTTTCATTGACTTACTCAGTGAGGTCTAATTCCCCTCAATTTATTTTTTTTTTCAGGAGCTTAGGAGTTCGACCTCAGACTACCTCCACGCCGGGTTTCTTCTTCACCGGCTATTTTATGTAGGTCATTATAAGCTGTACTGTGTGTTAATCTAGGTTGCTGCAGTAGTATATGTTCTAAGGATTTGTATGGTTTAAATATGATTGTGTAATTTATTTGTGTAAACTGCGATTATGTATAAGATTTGAATTCAATTTATAATATGAGATGTTGAAACATATTTTTATTAAGCAGTTTAATAATAGGTTCTATTGTTAATTAAAGTTTAAAATATGAATGGTTTTATTTTCTTTTCCTTTAGGCTTACTACGGGTTTCGGGGGCCTTATGCCTTCCCATTCCCTAGTGCCGGTCACGTACCCTCGGGTTCGGGTCGTGACAGCTGCAGTAGTAACTGTATTATGAATTGTATGACTTAAGTATATTTGTGTATTTTATTTATATGCACCACGTTTATGTATAATGATTTAAGTTTGATTTGTATATGTGACGCTGGAAATATTTTAATTATGTACTCAATTATGTTTTAATTTTAGAAAAATCAGTTTGATAATGTGCTCTATTTTAAAATAAAGTTTTAAATTGTGAGGTTTTATTTTTCTTTTCTTTTAGGTTTACTACGGGTTTCGGGGGCCTTATGTCTTTCCATTCCCTAGTGCTGGTCACATGCCCTCGAGTTCGGGTCGTGACAATTATTATTATTATTATTATTATTATTATTATTATTATTATTAGTAAGTAAGTAAGTAAGTAAGTAATCTAATCCTATTAATATTATTTAAAATTAAAGAATTAAATAATATTATCATGATAATTTTATTGCACATTGATACATAGACATATAATATAGATAATCAAAACAACATAATTTTGCTCAAAACTACGTTGTTTTAATTAAAGTAAGTAATGATATTATAAACAAAAACAAGAGAAAGGTCATTTTTACTAATTCAAATATAATACAATCTTATAATATTTAATTATATGTGTGTACATGTGTATGTCTATATATATGGCCGCCAAATATATATATAATATAGGGTTAAACATACACAATAATTTTCTTAAAGATACGCATTAAATTGTGTAAACATACACAAACTTTTAATGTTTATTTGTTGGTAATAAATATAAATTTAATCAATAACATAAATTTGTGTATAATATAAATTTTCAAATTTCCATTTTAAACCATATAATATTGATACGTTTTGAAAAATCAAATTTTTATACCGAACCGTTCTGAAAAAGAGAAATGTATCAATATGAAAATTTTTAAATTTTATACTAGTACTAAAGATTTTATTTTTGAAATCTCCAAAATTTGATATGATTGCAGAAATTTTAAAATTTATCCCGACCCATGCATAGCTCCATATATACTCAACAAAAATTAAAGTTCTTAATATCAATTGAAGACTTACATTAAAAACTTTAAATGCATGTAAAATCATGGCATGAAATGCAGTACATGATTCAAAAAACAAAGCCCAAAATTGCAGTAATAACCATATTCAATAATACAAAATTCATCAATTTGATGATATGAAAATGAAAATAATTACTGCCTTAATTTCAAACTAACTATCTTTTTTAGTATTTCACTTATATTACAAAAGCATTTAATAAGCTTATAAAATAACTAAATAGAATTAAATTATCTTTCTCTAAATATACTCAAAAGTTATAAATTTTTACAAAATCATTTAGATAAGGGTAATATAAGAATAAAATATGAAAGAAAAATTAATATTGCAATGGATATATAAAAGTGACAATTAATTTAAAATTTTTTTATTTAAAAATGAAATAATTAATTTAAAACAGAGAGTAATAATCTATCATGGGAATCATGATTGGTTCTCTGATACCAATGTAATAATGCATGACAAAACAATAAATGTGACAGGATCACTTAATTTTTTATGGTTCCATATATTGAAAATTATACAACACTAAATTTTAGTGCTAATCACAATTGGAAAAATATTGTTCTCCACAATTCTCTTTACTTATTGGTTTGTCTTTGATACGTTAAAAGAGTTTTATAACAAATTGGTTCTTTTCTTTTGTGTTGGAAGAATTTTACAGTAAATTTGACAGCTTCAAAGAAAAAGAAAAATAATCATTAGACTACCCATTAATCAAGAGTTTTATTAATTCGGATGTGTATTTGTAATGACATTGACGGCAAGTTCACCACGCGGCTGCTTGAAATTAGTCTCCTAGTCAATCATGTAAAAACACTTCGAAGAGTATGGAAAATGACATTGTAAGGAATATTCATCATATCATTGAAAACCTTAAGCACCTTATATAGTAATTTCAAAAAAAATAAAAAATAAAAAATAAAAAGCATAAGTACTATTTCAAGTGGCAAGAATTGAGAATTCGAGAGTTTTAAATTTAATTTTTTTTTATTTTTACTAGACATATGCAATCGATTTATAATGGTTATTTACAAAAATATATTTAAAATTTAACTATTCAGCGTTTCTCTTTTTGTATTTATAATATTAAAATTCATATTAAATTTTAAAAAAATACAGTAATTGAAAAAAAAAAAAAAAAGGCATATGTCGAATCAAAAAATTTAGGCCACCCTATCATAAGATGGTATAAATACTACGGAAGCTGCACCTTCGTAGTCTATCCATTTCAACAAAAATTGAAATGGATCTTATCCATGACTGGTCAAAATTCAAATCCTAATTTAACCCAAATTATTTCAATAATGACAAAAAAAAAAAAAAGGACTGGAAAAGAAAACTCCAACTTCAATTGATTTGATGAATAATATTTCTTTTGATTTGAGATTAAGCCACCAACAAATATTTTTCCTTTAGCACGGAATTTGTCAAATTGACAAAAATTAGTAAAATTACTAAAATTTTCAATCTATTAAATTGTCACTAAAATTACTTCTAACAATCTGATGCTTCAAATTTGATATGATATATCCAATTTGATGTTTATAAATATAAATCAATGTTTTTCTTTCATAAAAAAAAAAACTTAATGTTTTTAAAATGTTATACTAAAATTATAAAAATAACTAAATTGAAATATGTTCACTAAAAGTTGAGCAAAAATTACTGGAAATCATCAAAATTTAGCATATTTCTCTACCATTAAGCCCTAATAATATTGTCTCTTATTAAGCATGAATACAATATGACATGGTTACTATAATATTATACTAGTGTTTTTATTGATTACTTCCTTTAAATAAGTGAAAAAATAATAATATTGAAACATGAAATACCTTAACATTATTTTTATCCATATAATAATAATAATAATAATAATAAGTCGATTACATATTTTTTTATTTGTGCTAAAAATTATTTAACGTTTTTTTTTACATCAAACTCTTCATTGAAAATATAAGTGTTAGTTTCTATGGATTTAACAGTGATTTTAATAAAATTTTGATAAAAAAGAGCAGGTCATATAATATATATATAATTTTTAAATATTAATGAGAATCAAGAGTTGAGTAGTATAATAAGATAACTCTTTTCAAGATATTTACATATAAAAAGTTTGATTCTTACCTACTCATTGCCGTTCAAAAAAAATTATACAATGTACAATATAGTAAAATATATGTGTAAACAGTAAATTCCTCATTTCAATGTAAAGAAAAGATTATTCACTTTAAGGGATACTTTATTGGTGTCTAAATTTTTTCAATTCTAACAATTTGGTGTTTGATAAATTTTTTATTACAAATAGGTATATTAACTTATAAATAAATTAAAATTTGAGTATTTAATGGATTATTTTCAAGCAGTAGGTTAACTAACATTTGAATTTTTTAATTATTTTAAAAATATAATTTAAACACTTAATGTTCATTATAATGTAAAAATTGTTTTTTTTTTTTTTAGTTTATTATATGATGATAGAATACCAAATTGTCAAAATTAAAAAACTCAAGCACGAATAACATAATTATTCCTACTTTTAATCCAAACAAACTTTCATTTGAAAGAAAAGTGGATTAAAAAGATTAATCAGGTTCAATATATATATAAAAAAAAGTTTAAATTTAACTAGTGGATCACGTAGAGAAAGTTAACATAATTTTCCAACTTTGACAAACTTAGTTCAAACTTTGTTCAAACGAATGTTATGTGAGGGTGAAAGAGTGACTAATGATCATTACGAACACAAATAAGTCTGCAGAGACACTAAATATACGTTGTTGTTGCTATTATGCCTTGTACTTAGACGGCTTTCGATTATCGTTTCCTTCTAAAAAGCCACTTTGGTTTTTTTTTTTTTTTTTTAAATAGAATTTGACATTGATGTTTGGAACTTATCTATTAAATTTTAAGATTTTTGTAAGTTATATATTTTTTTAAAGGAAAATAAAACGTTATAAAAAGAAAAGCAAATTAAGAAACAGTCATTATATTATTTTTATTATTTATAACTAGTTCGGAATGTACGGACTTTAAATAATATATAAATTTTAATATAATTAATAAATAATTTAAATAAATTTAAAGCTACAAATTAATTAAATATAATGATGAAAATTTAGAAAGTTATTATAACAATTTTCTTTAATAATTTTTTTGTTAAAAGTATATATATATATAATTGAAGAAATAAAATTAAAATAAAAAATAATTGATAAGTTATGCATTTTTATTTATGTTAAATAAAAAAAATTGTATTCTTAATTGAATAAAAGGTTGATATTTTAATTAGAATAAAAGATATAATTTCTAATAAAAAAAGAAGAGTAGTATTTTAGACGTAGTATAATTAAAATGTTTTATATTGAATAAAACATATGCATTTTAAAATAAGAATTTTTATAAAGAGAAAAAGGTAACTAAATAAATTATATTACATTAATTTTATTTTCTTTAATTTTTATTGCCATTATTTTTAAATATAATAAAATTTATTTTGTATTAAATTACTATTGAAGTATGTACAAAATTTTTAAAAATATAATTTCTAATTGTTTACAAAAAATAATTGAGTGATTTATATAAAAACTTTTAGAATTTGAATAGTATTAAAACAATAAAAATAATACTAAAAAACTATAATAATATTTTATTTAAATAAAAATCAATCTTTTTAAAAATTTGACACATCAGATTTTAGGCTGAATACTCAAATATGAAGATAAACACTTGTCAAAATTTTGGCTTAATGACTTTAAAGCTCAACATTATATATATATATATATATTTTTTTTTTATTTATTTATGGTCATGCATTTTCCTTAGTCTATTTTATCAAGGGGCCTATAGATATCTTACTCATATTAAATAAGGGACATATTCCTTCTCAATCACTCACATTCGTCACATAACTAATTTCATAATCAATAACAATCTATTTTATCATCTGGTTAAAGATAATGTTAGATTATGTCAAAATACAAAATAGTTATGTAGAAATCCATGATGATTTCAAGATTAAAGGACTAAATCAATATTACTGTGATGAGAATTACTTATGACAATTATCTATATAGTATTCTCATGATGGGTTAATCTAATACATTATTTCTCAAATAAGTACTTATGGATTGACTTAATATCTCATATTCATGATTAGTAAAACATAATCATCAGTTAACATCATACTAGCCTTCATACATTATAATGACTATGGATAATTTGAATAGAACTCATATTTTATAAAGGGTTTTACTATCAAGTCACATACTTGATGACCTTAGGAAGAATTGACTATTCAAGTAATTATCACAACAGAAAATAATAATGAAAATTCATCTTTATTAATAAAATGATAAAGTCAAAACATTGTCATACATGATTAACTTAGTGCATATCACTAACAATCTCTCACTTGCACTAGGCCCAATTTATATTAAAACTAATACCCATGGACCTAGTATGACTCTTATGCTTAAGCTATGGAAGAGGCATAGTTAGTGGATTAGCAATATTATCATTTGTAGGTACTTTACATATCTTCACATCTCCTTTTTCAATGATTTCTCGAATAAGATGATAACACCTGAGTGTATATTTGGATCTTTGATGTGATCTGGGGTTATTAGCTTAAGCTATAGCTCCATTATTGTCACAATACAAGTTCACTAGATCTAATATAGTAGGAACAACACCTAGTCCAATTATGAACTTCTTAATCCAAATAGCCTCCTTAGTTACTTCTGAGGTAGCTATATACTTAACTTATATTATAGAATCAACAACGGTGTCTTACTTGGAACTCCTCCAGCTCATTACACCTCCATTCAAATAATAACTTGACTATGATAAAAAATTATCCTTGTCAGTTTGGAAGCTGGCATCCGTGTAACCATTTATAACTAGCTCATCTTCCTTACCACCATATAGTAAAAATGCATCCTTAGTTATTCTCAAGTAATTAAGGATATTTTTAACTTTTGTCTAGTGATTTTCACCTAGATCTGACCGGTACATGCTCGTTGTGTTTAAGGCATAAAAAACATCAGGTTAAGTACATAACATTGCATACATGATAGATCCAATAGTAAAAGCATATGGAATCTTAATCATATGGTCTCACTTATCTTATGTCACAGGACACTGAGTCATGCTAAGACTAATACCATGTGATATTAGCAAGAATCCTATTTTAGAGTCTTGCATGATGAACCTGTTTAATACCTTATAAATATAAGTGCTCTAAATTAGGCCAATAAGCCTTTCAGATTTATCTCTATAGATCTTAATGCCTAATATATAAGCTGCTTCACCCTAAGTCTTTCATTAAGAAATAATTCCCTAGCCATGATTTAACATTTTGTAAAATAAGGATATCATTTCCAATGAGTAGTATGTCATTAACATATAGCACTAAAAACATAATTGTGCTCATATTAACCTTCTATAGATGCAAGGTTCATCTTCATTCTTAATGAAGCCAAACTCTTTGGCTGCTTCATCAAAACGAAGAGTCCAACTCTAAGATGCTTGCTTTAATCCATAAATGGACCTTTGAAGCTTGCATACCTTTCTAGAATTCTTAGGATTGACAAAACCCTATGGTTGTGTCATGTACATATCCTCAAGTAAGTTTCCTTTAAGAAATGTTGTTTTGACATCCATTTTTCATATCTCATAATCATAGTATGCAACTACAATAAAGAGAATTCAAATAGATTTTAGCATAGCAACTGGTAAAAAGGTTTCATTATAGTTTATACCATGTGTTTGTTTGAAACCCTTTGCAACTAGTCTTGCCTTAAAGGTATGCACATTGCCATCTATGTCAGTTTTCTTTTTAATGACCCATTTGCATCCAATAGTTTTTAAGCCATTAGTTAGGTCAATCAAGGTTCATACTTGATTATACATGGATTGCATTTATGATTTCATGGCTTCTAGCCATTTCTCAAAGTCAAGACTATTTATGGCCTTTTAATAGGATGTAGGCTCACTTTGATCCACAATCAACATATTATTACCATCAATTATGAGAAATCCATACCTCATAGGGATTTGAAATGTCCTATCACACCTTCCTAGGCCCTCTAGTACTTGTATAAGTTCAATAGTTACTTATTGATCTAGTTGTGGTTCCATACTTAGTACAATGCTATTTTGTGGGTCTTGAATTTTTTCAAGTTTCACTATGCTCCCACTAGTTCCTTTGGAAATAAATTCTTTTTCCAAAAATAATCCATTTTGAGCACAAAACAATTTGTTCTCAAAAGCACTATGAAGTAATATCCTTTAGTTTCTTTAGGATATCCCATAAAAAGGATTTTGTCAAATTTGGGAGCTAATTTATCTGAGATTTGACGCTTCACATCCGTAAATCTTAAGAAAAGAAAAACTAGGAGTTTTTTTAGTCCATATCTCATATGGTGTCTTTTCAACTACCTTTGATGGAACTCTATTCAAAATAAATGCAGCAGTTTCTAAAGCATATCCCTAAAAAGAGATTGGAAGATCAGATTGACTCATCATTAATTGAACCATATCCAATAAAGTCTAATTTCTTCGTTTGAACACACCATTCCATTAGGGTGTACCTGAGGAGTTAATTTTGAAATGATCTCTTAGTCTCTAAGATGATCTATAAATTCTTGGCTTAAATATTCACCACCTCAATCTGATCTTAGTGTTTTAATATTTTTTCCAAGTTGATTTTGTACTTCATTCTTGAAAATTTTGAACTTTTCAAAAGATTCATATTTATGTTTCATTAGATATACATAGCCATATCTACTAAAATCATCTGTGAAAGTGATGAAGTACTAGAAACATCTTTTAGTAGTTAAGCTTAATGGTCCATATGCATATGAATGTATAAGGCCCAAAAGTCATTAGCCCTCTCGCTTTATCTAATAAAAGGTGTTTTAGTCATTTTTCCTAGCAAACAAGATTCACATGTTTCAAATGATACATAATCAAATTAACTCAAAAGCCTATATTGGTGAAGCTTTAAAATGCATTTCTCATTTATGTGGCCTAAACGATAATGCCAAAGATAGGTAGTGTTTAAATCATTAGATTTAAACTTCTTTATATCAATGTTATAGATTAACTTTCCATTAGTGTCTTCAACATTTAGAATATAAATACCATTATTGCATGGAGCATATCCCTAGAAAATGTCATCATGATAAATATTGCATTTATTATTCCTAATAATAAATTCAAAATCTTTCTTGCCCAAACAAGAAACAGAAATAATGTTCCTACACATAGTAGGCACATAATAAAAAATTTTCAAATTTAAAGTAAGTCCTTATAGTTAAAGCAACAACTCTTGGTATATTGCTAACTCGTAGGTCCACTTCGCCTCTAATAAATGATTTACTTCTTTTTTGATCCTGCACATTAGTATAAATTTGAGATCATAATCCAGTATCTAATACCTAAGAATCAAAAGTAGATAAATTCATTTATATAACATGAATACCTGAAGAGGTAGTCACACTACCCTTATTCTTATTCAAATCATTCATATATAGCTTGCAATTTCCTTTTCAATGACCTGGCTCATTATAGAAAAAGCATATTCCCATCTTTGGTGGCTTTGCTTAGGTTTCAGCTTTAGACTTGGGCTTGGGCTTGGGCTTTGGCTTTTGAAAGCCTTTGGGAGCCTTGTCCTTGCCCTTTCCAACCTTTTTCATACCCTTTCCCTTATTGATTATTAGTACATCCTTGGTGGTATTCTTAATGTTCTTTTTAGCAATTTTGAGCATCCTATGAAACTTTGAAATAGTTTTGTCCATACTATGCATATTGAAATTCATGATGAAACCATCATAAGCTTTAGGCAAAGATTAGAGAATGATATCAATAGCTAATTCTTATTCAATCTTGAGACCAAGTTTATCCAAGTGTTCAAGTTGAACCTTCATCTTGAGAACATGAGGACTAACAAAGCCGCTAGTAGTCAACTTGTAGGAGAGCAATGCCCTTATGGTATTAAACCTTTCAATTTTGGCTTTCTCTTGGAATATTTCCTTGAGATGGCCTATCATGGGATAAGCCTCCATTTTCATCAGTTGCTTTTGAAGCTCAGACTCCATGCATCCAAGCATGAGACAAGTGATATCAACTGAATCATTAAGATGATTACTATAACCATTCTTTTATGCTCTAGGAGCATTAGCAGCTAGTTCCTTTAGGATGGATTGATCAAGGATATATTCCTTTCTTTCTTGCCTAAGAATAATTCTTAGGTTTTTGTACCAGTCAAGAAAGTTAGTCCCATTAAGCTTATCCTTCTTAAGGATTGATCGCAGTGACATGGTAGGTGCAGTGTTTGATGTCATTATCTACAATAAATATATATATAGTACATTCAGTATTTATTATATATAAATGATGCATAAGAAAAACTCCCACTAATTTTTCTTAAATTGTAAAACCCTCAAAATGATTTCAATAATTGAAATTTCTTAGTGGGCCAAGATCCATATTTCACCCTACTTCAAGTAAGCTTTAGCTTATCACTTAAAGTGTGGCTATTTAGGTAGGTAACACTTACCAATTACATCTCATGTAATTCTTGGATAATTATAGGATATTAACATCACATGTACCAACATATCCTATCAAATGTCCTAGGTCCAAAACCATTTTGATAACCTAGTTAAGTCTAACCAACTCAAACTTATGGATATCACTATTATCCATCTTATTTTATTTAGATGGCTTTATACATAATGCTTTGGCATAACCTATATAGCAATCCAAATCTTGATAAGTGTTTATCAATGGGAGGCATTTTAATGACTTAATATTAAATGAGGGTTTAATTAGTTTTTATCTTATTTAGTTATTGTTATATTGCATCATATACATAGCATCATATGCATAACATACTAACATAATAAGATAAATGTGACATAGCATGGCCCATATCTAGGTTGATCTTTATAAGCCAATATGAAGATCAAAGGCCAAACCTATGTGATATTACAAATACAAGATTGAGCCTTCAATTTGGATCTCCATCTTCGTATGGACCTCCTTCTTGGGCTCCCACCTTGGATCTTTATACTAGACCTCCAACTTGAATTTTCACCTTGGATCTTGATTTACATAACTTGTTGTAATTAAGACTATTCTATTACTATCTAATAAATATAAAATAATTAAAATAAATAAAAAATGACTTGCAAGCTATATTTAAAAAATTACAACCAAATAAATAATTAAATAATAAAATCCAATCACATAGGTCTAAGGGCCATGTTATATACCATGCATCTAACAATAAACACATATTGCATAATAATTCAATTTACACATTAATTAAATTGTGTTAAAAAAACAAATTATGTGACAAATCCATATGGGGGGACCAGCGCCCCTAGCGAGGTCCAAGGGCTAGCGCCCCTAGCGGGGTCACTGGTGGGGGTCAAAGGGGCAACACCCCTTTATATAGGTTCAGGGGCAATGGCCCTGAAGGTAAACAATTTACCTAAACTCTTTGAATGACTTGTTGCCAAAACCCTAATAATTTCTATAATTAAATTACAATCTAATTGATATGTTCAAAATATATTGTAGACGACGGGGTTTAGCGCACGTCCAAGATTTTAGTAACCACGACACTGTTTAGGATCAGGGCCCTAGGGAACACACTAACCATTGTCACAAAGATATGGAGTGGAGATGAGGAGTCACCACCCAAGATAATAACTAGGACAAATCATTTTGGTGGTACTCGATTCTCTAAAAGAAAGATAGCATCATAACCAGGAGATTCTAGAAATGAAATACTAACTTCTTTCAGTCTTTTGTTCATTTAGAATTACTTTATGAATTACTATCTTATTCTCTAATTACATGTAATTTTATTTAAACCCTAATTAAACATCCATTTAACTTAAAGGCAATAAGTCATAAAATTACATGTAAAAAATGCATACAAAAAGCAGTGTCCCTATGTCTAAACTAGATTAATTTTATCAATTAAGGTTAGTTAATTCTACATATTTTATTTACAAGTAAAATGGACTAGAGATGAACCTACATTTTAATTGAATTAGTAAACCTAAATCTACATGTTTTAATTAACTGAGGAAATGGGCCTATTGTCTATAAATTTTAAAGAAGAAATTAGTTTATTAAGTGGGCCTAAGTCTGATTTAATTTTAACTCAAATAAAAAATGGAGCCTAAGTCTATTTATTTTAAAAGAAATGGATTTAATGGGTGGAACTAAATCTAAGTTAATTTTATTAACTAAAATTGGGCCTAAATCTAAATTAACCTAAATGGGCTCTAAATTGATTTTAAAATTAATTAAATCTAACAATCCAATTAAAAACCTATTTATTAAATGGGTTGATCCCTACCATGGGATTGGGGCCCAAAGATAATAAAAGCATAAAAACAAGCCTAATTCAACAAACATCCTAAAAATAAATCAAAATAATAATTTTTACATGATTTTTCTAAGAATCCCTAATTCAATTTCATGCAACCCTAAAATTAATCTACTGCGCTAAAATTAATCTACTACCATCATTAATTTTAATTGAATTTTACCAAATTGAGCCTAGATTACTAATCAATTTTTAGTGTAGAGAATTAAAATTCCTCTAATTTCCCTCTATTGAGGCTATTACAAACTACAGTACAGAAAATTAAAGCAAATTAATTACAACCCAATAAAAGCCATGAACAAAACACTACATAAAATAATAAATCTTAAATTCTATGGGGATTTCACAAAACTCAATCCATGGCATCCTATTGATTCTTCAATACTGTCAAAATCTCACATCACTAACCTCACATCCAGAGCACCATAGGACACCAATCAAAACAAAAAAAACAACAAAAATTAATTAGTAATGAATTAATCAAGAAATAAAACAAAGAAATCAAATCAAAAAATTAAAATAAAAATAAAAAGAAATAGAGTAGAAGATGTTGTGTAAATGTTGTTTGAATACCCCTCAAATAGGGATTATCAATGTTTTGAGATTGACTCTATTTTTTTTCTTGACTTTCTCGACTTTTAAAAATAAAGAACGTATTTTTGTTTATTTGAAACCTGCAGTATAAGGTCTATGTTTTTCAATCCACACTTTTTCTTTGCAGTAGCTAATTAGGGTTTTCTTTTTGCCTCTCTCTAGTTTTGGCTCTTTATCTCTCTCCATCTCCCTCTCTAGCTCTAGCTAGGGTTTTCACAGCCTCCCCTTTCTAGCTTTTGAAGCCAGACCTAGCAACTTCTAACCCTACAATCACACAGAGAAGTTGCACTGGATTTTTAATTTTTAAACTTTCAAAATAAGAGATAGAGTTTTGAAAAAATCAAAGACTCACACACATAGGGATACGTGGTGTCCTAGACCAATAAAAATTTGAAAAATTACAAAAAAAATCAATTTTAGGCTTAAAAAATCACTTTTTAGCGAAAATCAGCACTTTGGAATGCCGAATTTCATCCCCTAATGTTGATTGGCCTTGCTTAATACCAACTGGCATTACGTAATGCCAATTAGCATTGCACAATGTCGGTTAGCATTAAATGCCAGACCAACCACATTTTCATTTTTTTAAAATTACAAAAAAAGGTCCTCAGAAGTTTCTAATTTTTGCAATCAAATCCCTAAAACTAATTTTACAATTAAATCCATAAAATGTAGCAATTTAGTCCATTAAATTGCAAAACTCGACATTAGAGATCAAATCTCGATTAGATTTTCATCATAGGGGCTTTCATCACATGCATGCACAATTGCATCTCGAAATTAGGTGCTTACAGTTGCCCTCCTTTGTCACCATTTGTTTGACAAATTGCGATAAAGCAATTGTAGCACACAATTTCAAAAGAAAAAATTAGGGTACTTCATTGTATCCTAATTGACATGCTGATGCTTAAATTGCTAAGCAATTTTAAGTACGATGCTATGTTTAATATGATTTAAAATTTCACTATATTCCCTATGAGACATTTAACGATTCATGATTTAAAAACATGTTATAGTTCTTGTGGAACGTCTAGTAATAATACTATAACTACTGTGTAGTGTCTATTGAAGCACATAACATGCTAAATTTGAAATTCATGTTACGACTACTGTGCAGCACATAACATGATAAATTTGAAATTTGTGTTTTAACTACTGTGTAGGAGAAAATGAATTTTGAAATTTTTTGATTTAAAATGATGCATGTAAAAATGAAAAAATAAATTCTGTATTATATTATGTATTCAGTACTTAACAAAAATTCAGAATTTAAATACAAACACAGTTAATAATAATTCATTAATTGATGACATGAGTTAAATGAATTAAATCTTAATCAAGATACAATTATGGATGAAATTGCAAAGAAAAAATTGATTTTGAATGCAGGCATAGTCAATGGACCAAAATGGATATTTAAGAAGCTTCCCTCCTTATTTCTCAATGCTATTCTTTCATTTCCCTCTTTATTTCTTTTTTTTTTTTGTTTGCTTTGATTTTCTTCTTTTAATTTCTTCCTCATTTGAAGTCCGATTCACGATCCGTTGGATCCTATGATTGACCCATAGCATAGGCTACACAAAGGAGCAGAGATTCTAGCTAACCCAGCCATTATGCCTCTTTGTTTTCCTTAGAAAAACCTTGGACTTCAAGAGGGTTCTACTGTGCTTCCTTTGACTTGCCATTACCTACATAGGTGCACAGATGTAGGCAATAAGGTAACACTTCCTCATTTTTGTTTATTTCTATAAAAATTTATTCATACAGTTAGTAATCAAAATTAATTTTAGAATGCAAATTAATGTGTATATTGTTGAAATTAGATTACAAATTACTCAAGAAATGCATGAGAAATTCAAATTTTACCCGGGAATATAGGATTTCAGTTGAATGGCCGACCGAAAGTCTGAAAATTCGAGTCGGAAGTCCAGGAGTCCGTTGTCATTTGTGCAATGCCGACCAACATATCGACATTACACAATATTAGTTGACAATATGGAATGCTAATTGGCATTCTACTTTACTGATCTAAAAAAATAATTTTTAATTTTTTTAATCAATTAATTATTATTTCTCCCTCTAAATTCTCTAAATGACCGATGAAATTCAAGTACTATTTTCACATAGCTCATGAATTATTTCACGAGCTATCGAAGAATGTGGTGTAGTTGGTATAGGCCTCAAGGTTTAGATGATTTTATTGTTGGGCTTCTGATAGCTTGAGGGAGGTTTGATCACCATTCTTTATTTGCACTAATTGAGCAATGGATGGACACCGCACATACATTCCATACTCGTGTAGTCAACTATTTTACCTATGAGTTTTTTTATGATCATCAGGATTGCCTTTAAAGGGACTCCCATTTCCTTCGATATCAGCTACTGCAGTCTCCCTGAGCATGTATAAAGTCAGTATATGCAAGATTTGATCAGGTTCCCTTCGATGTGGAAGAATCGGTAGAATGTTCTTCTTTCATCATTAATTGAGGGATTCAGACATCTTCCTACCACCACTCCTCATAAGATTGCCCATAAGGTGAGGTGTCTCCTTCTGATATTGCTTAGCACGACCCTCTCCTGCAAGACTAGTCATGAGGTTAGCATTGCCCTTCTTGGCCCTCTTTGAGACTTAGATCAAGTTGTCACCCTTGACTGGAGATCTGTTGTGTTGGCTTATTTGTATTATAGACTAGACACTTTTAGTAAAGGTGTTGTCACCATGTGCAGTTTTTGGTATGCTTTAAATGTACGTCATCCCTTTTTTTAACTTATTTCCTCTTTCCAGATCTAGAGTCTAGAGATTAGGCTAATTTATGACTTCATTGCTATCATTTCTGATAGGAGGCTCCCTCTTATGTAGAGATGGGGCTCTCCCCGTCTAGTGAGCATTAAGAACACTCTACAAACTTATCGCAATCAGCTGAACATTGTCGAGTGGCACCTAGTAGGAAAATAGAATCATTAGTATTTCATTATTTAATACAAGTTAAACTTAATAATATGATTTTACATATTAAATCTAATTGGCTAGAGGGAGCGGATGACGTCCAGAGGTACGATTTCATGGTTGTTGTAGTACAACTCAAGGACATGAGGATTCTGCTCCTTAGTTATGGCTACCAAATATGGTATTTAGGAGAGCGAGTGTATCGGTGGCATTCTAGACCTTCCTAACACTGTATTCCCTCTGATTTTCCTCTCTTGATCTTATACAATTCTCATCTAAAGAGTTCAAAGTTGAGAGAGGCATTACAGGGATATGATGCCATATTTTTCTTGAGCAATCTCACCATTACCAGTAGTTCATCCATTAGAACCTATTGGAGCAGGTTCCTGCTAATCAGGCTGACGTAACTTCTGATCACTTCTCTTCTAGAATATTCAAATCACTTATTTTATTTTCTTGCAGTTTTAGGAGATTGGTTCCCCTATCGATGAGGTGATGGAGGAAGCGTTTGGGACTATTTAGGGGATTAAGACTGCTCTTGAGCTTGAGATTGTGCCTGAGGTATATAGGCCTAGACCTAGTCGTGCACAACATACTTAGCACATTGGGACCAGTTGTAAGGGAACCTTTGTTGGTGCTATTTTTGGTGATGTCCCCCTTCCTGACAGATCTATGCTCTATTGGGCTTCTACTATTCAAGCTCTAATTAAGCAGTAGATGCATTTCAGTGATGTTTAGTTCCCCAGCTTTTCTCCAGCAGATACTTCTCATGTGAATTTGTTTGACATATTTCTTGTATTACCGATACACTTGGTATTGATGTTAGTACAACTTTACAAAATAGGTCCTTCGGACACAAGTAGAGTATTTGCACAAACTTACCTCGTCTCAGAGGTTATTTACCATATAGGTTATAGATAGTTGGCAAGTAAGCATATACACTTATTATGAAAATATATGCATGGAATACATATGATATGATGTTTCCTCTATGTGAAAAGTTATTCTAAGGATCTGGAGAGGGAGAACAAGATGATTCATCGATGGCTTACTAACTTGGGCATGGACCCTTACAACGTTGATACTTCATTTGTCAAACCTTTAAATACTTATCATCATGATGAAGCTAGCAGAGGATGGAGCCCATGGCCTGATAGTGGAGCCTGGGATGATTGATTCTAGGCAATCTTCATTTTCGATTTATAGTTATGTCAGACTGCCTTCTTATATTAATCTATTTCAAATTTCCCTTTCTTGAAATTAGACTTGGATGAATAGATAGTCCTAAGCCAATTTTTTTTATTTATTTTATTCTTTTAACCTTAACTTTTGATTAAGCTACCCTTTCAATTTTTTAGCTTAGCAAGCATGCCCTAACTTTTGCCCAAGCCACCCTTTTGGGTTTTCAACTTAGTGGGCTTCTTATTTTTACCTTTCAGATTTGGTTGCAAAAGCAATTGAGTTTGCTTGCTACTCTTGCCAACCCTTTATCCTATCAGCCTCATCAGTTGCAGTCTCGACCCTTAAAGATGAAAGACAAGCACACTATAGACCATTGGATTGATTGGATGAAGGGTATCATGGACATTGAGATTACATGGATCTACCCTTGTTGGAGACTAAAATTCATGACTCTTGACTTATATGATTACTATGTTCCTATCCTGGGGTTCCGCTTTTCGACTTTCATTTTCCCTTTATGCCTTTGTCGTCAGTATGGCCGCCCACAATTCATTGTTACTGTTCCAATTGATTTTGAGGGCTTCCCTCTCAATGATGTAGCGGAAGCTTAAAAAAATAAGAATAAAAATAAAATAAAATAAAAGAATAAATGCGATAAATATTATAGTCCGTTGATTTGTGCATAAATACCAAAAAATAATAAAGGATAAATATTGAAGCCTGTTGATTCGTGCACGAATGCTAAAAATCAATCTTTTATAACCTATTGATTTACCCATAAATACCAAGATATAGGCATCAATATTCATTGATTCACATAAAGGAATACCAAAAATTAGGAAAATAGATATTTGATTATCAATTCAACAAAATCTATCTCACATATTTATAGGGTGGCATAAACCTACGAACCCTAATTTTTATTTAGGAAATAAAAATAAAGACAATTCTAGTTAATGTATGAAATCAAATCCCTAACAATATCAGAAAGTCAATTACTAATCAATACTAAATTAAAATAAAAATCAAATCCTAATAATAATAATAATAATAATAATAATAATAATAATAATAATAATAATAATAATAATAATAATAATAATAATAATAAATATAAATTATATATGTTATCCATTGTTCTGCAAACTCATTCTAAGGCTTGTTGCTCTGCATCATTCCCTCTAAGGTAGAGAATATTCGACCTCGAATTATGGCCAAATAATTAGAAATAAATTTTCTATAGAACGTCAAAAATTTGTCTTCAATTTGTAATTCCTTCAAAATAAAAATTAAAGGAATACAAGAATAAAGAAATTTATTAATGCCAATGAAGTTGATATGTTCAACATTGTCCTCATCCTCTTCATCAAATATTGGCCCATCTCCAATAAATACATCTTCATCGTCACTGTTACTAGTATCATAGAATAAGCTCTCTTCATAATACTCTATCAACATGATTAATAAGGATCAGTTTGGCTTTGATACCAACTAATGTAGCAAAAGCTTAAAGAAATAAGAATAAAAATAAAATAAAATAAAATAACAAATAGGATAAATATTGTGGTCCATTGATTTGTGCACAAATACCGAAAAATAACAAAGGATAAATATTTAAGTCTGTTGATTTTTGCATGAATGCCAGAAATCAATCTTCTACAACCTATTGATTTGCCTATAAATACTAGGATATAGGCATCAATACTCATTGATTCACATAAAGGAATATTAAAAATTGGGAAAATAGAAATATGATTATCAATTCAACAAAATATATCTCATATAGCCCTAAGGATTACATATTTATAGGGTGGCACAAACCTACCAACCTTAATTTTTATTTAGGAAATAAAAATAAAGACAATTCTAGCTAAGGTACGAAATCAAATCCCTAACAATATAGAAAAGTCAATTTCTAATCAATACTAAATTAAAATAATAATAATAATAATAATAATAATAATAATAATAATAATAATAATAATAATAATAATAATAATAATAATAATAATAATAACAAGAACAATAATAATAATAATAAATTATATATGTTATCCATTGTTCTGCAAACTCATTCCAAGGCTTGTTGTTCTGCATTGCTCATGCAAGACTTTTTTTTTGGATAAGGTTAGGGACTTATGGCCTTACAGAACCCTTGAGTGCAACATATCTTTGAATGCTAATAAAGCTACTGATGATAATTGCAGACTTAGGTTGTGATACAAGCTATAGAGCCACCCGAATTTTCTAGATACAAAAGGACGTAAGCTTTACATGATGATTCTCAAAAGAAGAAGAAACAGAGGCACCACTAAAGCAAAATGGTCCCATATAGCATATTTTAAGCTTTTATGTTCTATTTTCCTTTCTGATACTTGTGCATTATAAATAAGATAGAACATGCAATGTTACAACAAAATTTAATTTCAATAAGATTCATTACTAAGGGCCAAAATGAGTACATTTACTACATCACATGATATAATTCCTGTTATCAACTAGTCCTTTTGGATTTTCTAATTGAATATTTTTCGTTCACATTTTATTTCCCTAACTTTTGCCTGAATAGCTCTTTGCGGGTTTTCTAATCAGCGGGACCCTTTTTCTTTTATTTATTCCTTAATTTTTGCCTGCCAGCCCTTTATAGGTTTTTTGAACAATGGGAATGTCCTAATTTTTACCTAACTAGCCTTTTTGGGTTTTCTAGTCAATGAACTTTATTTTATTTATACTACTTTCATTTATTTTTATAGGTAGTATTTCTTAAGGCGATCTAGATTAACAGGCTCCATGAACTCATTCCCTTCAAGATCAGATATCTTGGCAGCTCCCTTTGGCATAACTGACTTAACTAAGTATGGTCCTTCCTAATTTGATCTGAATTTTCCTCTCAGATCGAACACCATTGCTCTAGACTATTTTAACACCATGTCTCTAACTCCTATTTTCCCTAGCCTTACTTTCTTGTTAAACGACCTTGCCATCCTCCTCTGATATATGTGAGTATGAAAAAAAGCATTCATCCTCTTCTCATATAGAGATACTAGATGATCATATCTCTTTTGGAATGGCTTCATCTGGATATTTTCCTTCTTTGATAAACCTTTAAACATCATAAAACCAAGACTTCTCTTTAGGCCCTACTTGAATTCCTATAATCTGCTCACCCCCATAACATAGAGCTCTTGATTTCATAATCACTAATGGCTTCATAGTCAATCCAGTTACACTATCCCACATTGAAGAGAGCACTGTTAAAGCATATGCTATTTGATTATTGTCTCTTTATAGATGGATAAAAATATGTTTGGTGAAGTTCTTTATTAAAGTCCTCAAATAGCCGACGTAAGGTTTCAGCTTTTCCTCCTTTACTTCCCATTCTTTATTAGCCTGACTAATAACCAACATTGAATCCCCATATACTAACAACTCCTTTCCTCCAACTGATATTGCTGCTTCCACTCCATGAATGCATGCCTCATACTCAGCCATATTATTTGTTACTTTGAAATCTAGTTTCTTGGCCATCGATATAGTTTCTCCTTTTGGCGTAACAAGGATCACTCCTAATCTAGCTCCTTTGTTGTTTATAGCCCCATAAAAATAAAGCTTCCATTCCCAATGCTCTATAATTGCTAAATTCTCATATGAAAATTCTAGGTTCCATGGTTCATCACCCTCTAATGCATTCTATGCTAGAAATTCCACTACTGCCCTCCCTTTGACAACCTTTGTGGTAATGTACTCTATATCAAATTTACTTAGGAGTATGAGCCATTAAGACATCCTTCCAATTAAAGCAGGTGTCTACAATAATTGTCTAAGGGATCTATGTTTGAAATAGCTTGAACCCTACTATAAGACTGAAAGTAATGCCTCAATTTTCTTATTGCCCAAATCATTATCAAACATGTCTTTTCCACCAAATCATACATTTCTTTATCTGACAAGAACTTTTTGCTTAGGTAATACATTGTGTGCTCAGTATAAGTGGATTAGTGAGATATTCTTTTATCTTATCAAAGGCCTTCTAACAATCATCGTTCCACTCTATAGGTTGATCTTTTCTTAACAGCTTGAAGATTGGGTCACAAATATTAGTAAGCTTTGCAATGAACCTGCTAATATATTGCAACTTGCCAATAAACCCTCTCACTTGTTTCTCTTTTTTTAATGCTAGCATTTCCTGAATAACTTTCACTTTATCCGGATCTACTTCGATTCCTCTACTACTAACTATATGCCCCAACAACTTCCCTGAAGTAACTTTAAAAATGCATTTCTTTGAGTTAAGTCTTAGAATATACCTCTCAATGTGTGCCAAGAACTTTTATAGTGCTTCAAAGTGTCCCTCTCTTATTTTTGACTTGACCATCTTGTCATCTACATACACGTCAACTTTCTTATGCATCATGTCTTGGAAAAGAGTAGTGGCTGCCCTTTGGTATGTTGCACCTGCATTTTTCAACCTAAAATGCATAACCTTATAACAATAGGTCTCCCATTCCATAATGAAAGCTATCTTGATCTTATCCATAACTGCCATCATTATATGATTATATCTAAAGAACCCATCTATGAAAGAATACATTGCACTTGATGTCGTACTATCCACTACAACATCGATGTAGGATAAAGGAAAGTAATGTTTTGGACATGCTTTATTTAAATAACTAAAATCGACACACATGTGCACCTTAGCATCTTTTTTGGGTATCGAGACTATGTTTGCTAGCCATCGGGGGTAATTTACTACTTCTAAGAAGTTAGCATGAATTTGTTTAGCAATCTCCTATCTTATTTTCTTAGTCCACTCTGGTATTAGCCTGTGCAATTTCTATTTAACTAGATTTATTTTTGGATGAGTTGGAATATAATGCTCTGTAATTCCCCTGTCTAAACCTAGCATATCTTCATTAGTCCAAGCAAATACTAACTTCCTTTTTGTTATTATTCTCTCAAAATTTTCCCTTTCTTTAGGAGTTACATCATGTGATATAGAAATATTCTTTGGATTATCATTTGTACCCATGTTAAATGAATCAAATTGAATTGAATTAACGTCAAACATGAATGAACGATCAAAATTATAATACAAAAAACTATCAAGATGCACATCACACAAGTAAGCAAAACCAACATTCATATCATTGACCATGGAAAAAACAACCAAACATTATTACATCACTAAAACTATTACTAATGATAGTAGCTAAATCTTAGGGTGGCTCCTCTTCAGGTGGCAAATATAGTAGCTCCTCAACAGCAGTATCACCCGTCCTCTTAACTACCTACTTCATCACTTCCTCTTTATTATCCTCTACCAGGTTCTCCATAATCTACTCCTTAAAGATCTCAAACCCATGAATGTCAATGTCTTTTCTAGTGACATTGACAGATTCCTTAGCACCCAGATAGTATTTGCCTTCCCCTGGCTTGATAAAATTCTCACTCATCAGCCAGATTCTTCTTAAGGGCTTATTTATTTTGGCCTTTCCCTTCTTCCTTCCTCTTTTACTACTAGGTTTCGTTTTAGTGCACCCTAATCCCTTGGTGTCGCCCTAACTTATGAATTCTGGGGTTATAGAGCTTCCTTGCTCATTTTTTCCCACCCCCTATCCAAGTTGATAATTTATGCTCTTCATTATCTTTACAACCCTTAGGTCTATTTCAATTCCGTCAAATATCCCAACAACTTAGAAATTAGGAGGAATGCACACTTACTTCTGTTTCTCCAGTATGGCTACCACAGCTGCACTAGTTCCAACTTCTATAGTCACAACCTCCCTTTTATGAGGGAATTTTATTTTCTGGTGCATAGTTGAGGGTACCCCTCCTAAAGCATGGAACCATGGCCTTCCTAAAAGCAAGGCAAATCTGACAGGGATGTCTAATACAGTAAACTCAATGATGGATTCCACAGGTCCTATTTTAACCAAAGCTTGGAATGGCCCTTTTATATTCCTAGTGTTGTCATCATAGGCTCTGATTATCAGATTTGAACCTGTTAACTCATCATCTTTCAAACCTAAATTAGGCAGGATCTTCAACTAACACACATTAATAGCAAAACCATTATCAACCATTGCAAAGTTGGTTCACTTCCCCTTCACTTCAGCTAGGATAAATAATGCTTGATTATGATTTCTTCCTTCCAATGGCAAATCATTATCTGAGAACATTATCTGCCTGTGTTTCTTTTTTATAACTCTTACTACTATAGCCTTAGGTGTAGCTATTGTTTTAATGTTCATGTTTGACAGAGCTTTGATGAGAGCTCTTCTATGACTGCCTGAATGCATTAGTAGCTCCCAAATGCTGACATTTGCCTTAGCCTTCTTTAGCTATTATAAAATCAGGTCTTCTTTTTCTCCTCCTTCTATTTCTGCATCCTCTACTTCTTCTTTTTCTGTGACTCTCTCAATTTTCTTTTTTGCTACCTTATATTTCCTCTCACTCCTAGTGACATGATTCACATTAGGGTTATTGCTCCATACATCAAGACCAGTAGGACTTTCCTCGTCAGAGTCATACCAGATGTCTACAACCCTAATAATCCAATCCCTTTTTCCATTTTTCCACACTTCCACTGTGCACATTTCTTTTCCCTCCATGTTAAGCTTTTTTAGATGCTTATTCAATAGCTCCTCAATCCCTTGCTCAAGAATTAAGGACCCTTTACTCTCCTCTTTGAACTCATGACCCCATCCAGTAGGTACAATCTCCTCAAGAAGTATGCTAAAAGAAACTTATTTTGAATAGAATACTATGTAATCAAATTTGCCTGAGGGCTGCCCAACAAATCCTCAACTCCTCTTTATGACTGTTCTAGAGTTTTGGATTCTTTTTCTTCTGATGGCTTGTTATCAAACTCATCACCCCATCCTAAAGGAACAATTAATTTAATAGGGATATTAGTAGAGGGTGGTTTAGAGTATAACACTTTTTAATCAAATTTGCCTGAGGGTTGTCCTAGCAAATCCTCAACTCCACTAAAGGCATCATGAGATTCCTCACTATCTATAGGGTTTAGGTTTTTAAAAGAGTCTAGCACTCCCGAGTTGATCATCATGGTGGTTGGTGGTGGGACATTGCAGTAGTCTAGGAAAGGATTATTTCTAGTGTTTAGGTTAGGATTGGATTTTTTGAGGTCTGTGATTTTTTTGGAGTCTATCGGGTTTTGGATTTTGTGTTTAAGGTGGATACAGGTATCTATAGAATGACCAACTACTTGGTGAAACTTACAATAGCTATTAGGGTCATAACCTGGGTCATTTAAGTTAGGTGTTTTGGAAAAGGTTAAGGGTCAAAGTAGGCCTTTCTAGATTAATTGATTTAAGACTTTTGAGAGTGGCTTATTGAAGTTGGAGAATCTCCTGGGTAGCTGAACTGTGCGCACCTCTACAACTCGACTAGCAGTTCCTTGTTGTGTGCCCCTAATTGAGTAATTTTGGGTTTCGGTGCCTCTAGAGCTTTTCTTCTTTTCATTCTCTATCTCTTCCACTTGTAGATTGTCATCATACAGGTATATGAATGTTTTGGGGTTCATTATCTATAATCTCTTGACTAGATTAAGTGATATATGGCGAACTATCATCCTAACTTGATTTTTCTTAGCCAGCTTATTCTTCATTAGTCCTGCTTTTTTCATGAACCTGGTTAAAAAATTAGAAAAGGATTTGTTTGATTTTTTCTTAGTTAGTTCCAAATCCCTAATGGACACTTCCAATATAGTGTTATAATCATATTGTTTCAAAAAGTAGTACACATTTCTTTCCAGTTAACCTTGACAGATTTTTCTAGTGATTACTACTAATGGGCCTTTAGTAATACTCATTGTGGTTGTGTACTAACTGAGATGAATCCTTAGGTCTCCTCTTCCATTAAATTTCTGTAGTTGCGATAGGCAGAACATGTCATCGAAGTCAAATGAATATCCCATGCCTTATCCCCTAATCAGCTCCTCCATCTTGGACATCTTCTGGATTAGCGCTCGCATCTGCTTGGACTCGTGGTCTTGCACTAGTTTCAGTGACTCTTTCTTTGCTTTCTCTACCATGTAGTCTTTAACATCTTCAAGCTTCACATCAACAGCATGTGGGTTTCTAGCAACATGTTGCCCCCAGCATTATTGGCAATAGATGGAGCATCTACAGTAAGTAAGATAGCTACAATAATAGGTGGTTGCTCAATTACAAGTGGTGGTAGGACAACAGTAGTAGATTGCATTAATCTAGATAAAGCTTATCTCAGTTCATCTTGCATCATAGCCTTCATGTCATCCATTAAAGCTCCCTTGATATCTTCTAAGGTCCAGTTCACTTCTTATTGTCATTCCATCTCTATAGGTTCAAGTGTAGTTGGTTCAACTTCTAAGTAAAGTGGATTGATAGGACTCTTCTCTAGTATGTGCAGGATCTCTTTTGCTATGGCTTTAGGACTTAAATTTATTCTTCTTAGTCTGCCACCTTTTCGTCCCTAAATACGAGAAGACCCAGGTGAATCTATGATGGCTGTAAAATAAAGTGTTAATGTGATGGATGAAATGCATGTATGCATGATGCACGTGCTATGCAACAAGTAGCAAATAGCAAATATCAATTAAGTGTACAACATTCATCCTTCCAACCTTATTCCTCCCACACACGTATTCATTGGCAAGTTTATTTTCCTAGGATTTTTTATCTTGGCCTTAATATTAACAAGGGATATCAAGAACCAATGTGCTTACCATATCTCTCTTAAAGCAGTATAAGCATAGAAATAACATTTCTAGGTATAAAGGTCTAGCCCAATCTTCATTAGCCTAAGTGGGCTCTAAAAGTATGGGTTTGGGCTTTTATAGATAGAAATACCTTATGGCAACATACACAAGCAATTTGGGTAAATCCTAGGGGAAGTTACTAAGCCATTATATGTGGTTAGGGTCCAGTGAAAAGTCAAGGTTCCTTTAGTAAGATGCTCTCCTTTAAGACTTGAGTTATAGGCCAAGGTCAAAGGGGCCTAGCATCCTTTGCAAACTAAAGAGAAGATTACCCACATTTATGACATGGGTTATAAAAGCTGGTCAGATAATCTCAGTAATCTCTCTTAAACCTGAAGCGGGTCAAATTGTAATACCTTAGTCTCTAAGACTTAGTATAAAGCAAGTAGGGTGTCGAACACTCGGGAATTTGGAACGACCTTGTATTAACAAGTAGATAATTAGATGGATAGGCAAAGTAAAATCAAAATGATAATAAGAATTTAAAAACAATAACTACTCTAATACTAACTATTTTAATTACTACTTCAAGTTCTTAATAAAGAATATAAAGGAGAATTACAATGTTAGTCAAATAAGGATTAAGTAAATATTCTTATATATATTGATTGGAAATTAGTCTAAAGTCTTTAAATGCAATTCTCATTGTCAAGTAAAGATATTTTCTTATGATAACTACACTCATTCTCATGAACATGTAGAAATAAAAGAAAACCAATAACATATAACACTAATGCTTCTTCCCTTAAGATGAATTCCTTATCCCCAAGTAATATTCAATTCTTAACTGACTTCAAATATTCTTCCACCAAATTACTTCAACTCTCATTAAAAATAATTCAATTCACAAGTTATATATGGTGATCAAGCATACATAACACAAATTTTCACTAATTGAAATCAAATCACTAGACTAAGTTAGAAATGTATAATCCTTATTCAATCAATCATTGCAATTTCTTCAAAGACTTAGCCAATATACATGGTTAATTCAATGAAAAGATAATCAAATATAATATAGAAAAGAAAATATTGAGTTAATAAAACTCTTTAAATATCTTCTAACATTGGTTGGCCAAATTGATCTTCTTTTCTTCTTAGTTGGCTTTGCCTTCTAAAAATGAACTCCAAAATAAAAAACTAAGTTGTAATTTTCTATTAATCTAAGTAATCTTTTTCAATCATCCATATCTCCATATGAACTCCCTTTTTTACAGGTCACAAATGATGTATATATAGACCTTAAAGGTAGTTACAAGAAGTTACAATTGGAAAGGCACCCTTTGACATGAAGGATCACAACCCCATGCAAATATAGTAACCTAAAGGGAATTTTTATCCATCTAAATGACATTATCTTCAAAAAGTCCCTTCATGAAAGTTCTAAATCTATGAGTTATCTTTCTAACAAAACTTAAATCACCTCAATTGGATGTTTGTAGAGGAAATTATAACCAAAATACAAAAATTTCATAAAGTTGTAAAATGATGGCCTTCTTGGACTGACTTGGCACCAAGTCATGAGTCGGCATCGACAGTCTCTGTTATGAGTTGGAACGTAGTGATGACTCAGCATGACTTAATTCTCAACAAGGCAAACTCTCAATCATGACTCGATCCATTGGTGATGACTTTGCACGAAGGGTCTCTGTGACGACTCAATCCACTGATAACGACTCGGCACGAACTTGAATTGACTTCCCCTTGCTTTCCAAACTTCACATTTCATTAAATCATTCCAAGGTATTTTCCATGAACCAATTAGACCTAAAAACATAGATAAAACATACAAACAAACTTAGAAAGCAATTGGAAATAAAAAAACACTTGCATAACTAAAAACATATAATCATAACTAAAATCAAATAAGTATAACTACTAAAATACCCTAAATAAGTATGCATATTTGCATTGTATCAAACTCCTCCACACTTAGACCTTGCTTGCCCTTAAGCAAGTATGATCAAATATGAAAAATTTAAAAAAATTTTCATTTACTGCATAATAAACGTAGCCTCCTTATCAAGTCATTTTAATCATGAATGAAGTTAGAAAAGGATAATTCGATAAGTGAATTTTCAATGCTCAACATTAATAGAATAAATAAGTCTTATAGCATAGGCAACATGTTTACCAATTTATCTTAATCTACTAAGAATAAAATCAAAAATGCAAAGTCAAAGTTCTAACCAAGCTACTTAACCAAAATAGTCATGCTTCAAACTTAGGAATTTTAGAGGCAAAAGCAACCTTGAGACAATGTTAAGCACACATATCAACATACTTTTCTCATGGCTTTTTTTTAGACATTTTTATTCATAAGCATACTTACTAGGTGTTCCTTTTTTGAATGAATGCAAATGAGGAGCAAACACAAATGCACACAACTTACTCAAGATCCATCTATTTGTGACATTATACATCCCTTTCCGAATGAATACAACTAAGGAGCATACTCATTTGTACATAACTTACTCAAGATGCATCACATCACAAGCATTCTTTATTATTTTATTTTTTTTCTTTTTCTTTTTTTTTTAAGTCTTCATCCATTATTGAAAAGAAACTTTTATATGTATTATGGCTATAGTTTCCCTAAGATTACCTAAGTCTCTAGAAAACCTAAGCTTAAATCATTACTACCTAGCCTTAAGCATAGTTAGCAAGTTGACTAATGCATTCTTTAAACTTTAAAAATAATAAAAAGAGATAAAAACATAAACTTACTACTTATACTTCATGAAACTTAAACTTCTACCAATTGAGCAATAAGAAATTCATTATTAAAAAAACATATTGACTTCATCAAAATTAAAAAGACTATTAAGGATGGCTACTTATTAAATATAGGAGCAAAATGAATAACAAAATTAATGCAAATACACAAAAATATAGCACAAACACACAAACACAAACATAAATAACACCCTAATATATATTACTAATATTAAAACTAATATCCCTTCCCCCACACTTAAAAGCATGCATTATCCTTAATGTAAAAAAAAAAAGAAAGTAAGGGAAAGGATAGAAATACTCCCCAAGTCATCAATTGGAGTAGGTAGGCGGAGACTCAATTGATTATCCGAATTGAGCAAAGTATTGGTGCAACTTGTACTCCATTTTCCATTGATGACAAACCAATTATTTTTTTTTGTGAAACTCATCTCATTCAATTGCACTTGCATGGAAATTTGATTTTTCAGAATTTAATCCTAAATAGGAGGGTGATCATGTGAAGAGCACAGTGCACTTTGAAGAGGATAGGTTAGCAAAGGAACATCTCCAAATGGTTGATATCGAGGAAGTTCTTCTTCAGAATCACTTTCTGTGTGATATTCAGAAGTGATTGGAGGCTCCTTAACTCGGGATGATCTAGCAAGTCCATGCCAACAAGAATGTGATTGGGTGGGAATAAATCAAAAACCTGCATCAACGATTTCCCCTCTCACAAAAGCATGGTTAGTAAAATAAGAGCATTCAACCTTGCGAGTATAACTATTAAGATTAATATTCAAATCCTTAACTACTATTATGATCACATGTCCATGTGTTAAGGGTGACTCCTTAAGTAGAGCATAAGACAACAATTGATTGAATATCCAATAAGTCCAACAAATTTTCTTCTTGTTATGAATACACCACATAAGAAGCATTTCTTGTGCAAAACCCCTATTAAACTCATACTTGTGAAAAACAACACAGGCTAGAACCTTATGCAACAACTAGTATTTCATATCTTTAATGAACATTGCCTTGGCTTTTTTAGGTTAAAAAGGGGTTTACAAATCAGTTAAAAATGTCCAAAATTCATTCAACTTAAAGTTATATATGGGATCATATAACCCATCCTTTTTAAAACCAAACACTCAGTGCATGAAAGAATAGGTTAATTGGTGTTTCTTTCCTTCCATCCTAAATTCCAGAATTTGGGAATTGTTCTCATTAACATCCAAGGTAGTGTAGAATTTAGTAATTAAATCAACATAGGTGTCCTCATGCATAGAAACAAATTTCTTAATACCACATTGAGTTAACATTTGATCAAACACCTCAAGCATACCCACATTATTTAAGAGAGAGTTTGGAATGTACTTACAACCTAAGATTTCTCTAAACTTAAGTGTTGTCAACTTAGCACCTTCTGCATGGGAAAGGATTAGAAACTTAGCCTTATAAGTCTTGCTCATATTTTCTTCCTCCTCTTGATGGGATTCTTCAATGTGTGGCCTCTTGGATGAGGATTATCTAGTCTTTCTCATGGTGTTAGTGATGATTGAATGAAGTTAAGAAGTGCAGAAACATATAGAGTAAGAAATGAAAATGGAAAAATAGAGTAAAGAAAATGGTATAGGAAAGGTGGGAAAGTATAGATTCGGGTAGGGTTTGGTAAAGAAGAAATGAAAAGTTTTGTGTTTATGGAAGAGAGAATAAAGAAGATGAAGGAATAAGAGGTGTTGAAATTCGTATGGAAATTTGAGAATGGAAGAGATGGGGGATTAGGTGGTCAAAAGGGTGTATTTATAAATGATATAAGGGTGTAAGGTGTAGGGGTGTAAGTGATAGTGAAAGAGTGTGTAAAAAGTAAGTGAAAAGGTGGGTATAGATTTGAAAAGGTGTGTGGAGATGTGAAAAGGCATGACCATTTTTAGGAAAAAGACAACTTTTCAAATCTAAAATTGTATTAGAAATAAATAAACATTAAAAACAAAAAATATAAGACGGTGCTAATTTATGGCTGCTACAAGTGTGCGTAACTGAATGTGTACAATGCACATAACTATGTAGAAGGGACGACTCAGCACAGTGTGTCGAGTTGGCATAGATGCAATTTGTATCAAGTCATTCTGTAGGAATGATTCATTATGTTTTCCTACATGATGAATCGAGTCATTCCTAGCGTAACGACTTGGCATGGATTATTTCTATAATGACTCATTACAGTGGAACGAGTCGTGATAGTCCTTTTAATGTGCAATACAATTTCAAATTTATCAACTAAGCAATATATGTAAAATAAATGCATGAAAGTGAGAAAAGAAACTAATTATAAACCAAATGTATACTAAAACTAAGAATACCTAAATGAAGAAATGTGAATAAATAAGATTAATTAAAATAAAAAGAAATGATATAAAATTAAAAAGAAAATGTGATTTCAAAAAAAATAACTTTATAAGTATAGAAACCTGAAGTAATTTTGCAAACTTAAATGAAATGAAATAAAAACATAGAATATAAAAATGTGTCAAAAATAAAAATAAAAATAAAAATAATGTGTTTAGTCTTACCATGCTAAATTTAAAGGTCTATAGCTTGACCGTACCTTAATTCCATTAAGATGTATAAAGAGAGATAGATTGGGTTGGATCAATTGCATCACTGATCAAGTAAGGTTTCAGACAATATCCATTAACCTTGAAGATTTCCCCTTTATTATTAGCAATTTCCACTGCACCATGAGGATATACCTTAACAACTTTAAACGAACCTGACTAACGTGATTTCAAATTTCCCAAAAATAACTTCAGTGTTGAATTAAAAAGGAGAACAAGCTCACCCTCGTGAAATTCCTTCTTAGTTAAATGCTTATCATTCCATAACTTAGTACGATCCTTGTATAGCTTAGCAATTGGAAATAAAAATAACACTTGCATAACTAAAAACACACAATCATAACTAAAATTAAATAAAAATAACAACTAAAAGACCCTAAATAAGTATGCATATTTGCATTGTATGAAAACCAAGTTAAGGCTAAGAGTGATGGTTAGCCAATTTACAACTCTATAAAGTTAGTGGAATCATGGAATCATAAACCAATGCCATCAGTTTAATAAGGACATGCAAAATGAATGCAAGAATAAGATAATAATTAATACAATAATTCTAAAGAACACCAGTAGAATCAGTATCTCTTATCCCCAGTGGAGTCACCACTATAGACTGCAAGATTTAACGCGCGTCCAAGATTTTAACAACTGTGAGACTACTTGGGCTTAGGGCCCTAGGGAACACACTAACCATTGTCACAAAGACATGGCGTGGAGATGAGGAGTCGCCACCCAGGGTAATAACTGAGAAAAATTATTTTGGTGGTACTTAATTCTCTAAAAGAAAGCTAGCACAACAACCAGGAGATTCCGGGAACGAAATACTAACTTCTTTCAGTCTTATGTTCATTTAGAATTACTTTATAAATTACTATCTTATTCACTAATTACATGTAATTTTATTTAAACCTTAATTAAACATCCATTTAACCCAAAGGCAATAAGTCATAAAATTACATGTAGAAAATGTATACAAAAGGCAGCGTCCTTATGTCTAAACTAGATTAATTTTATTAATTAAAGTTAGCTAATTCTACATATTTTATTTACAAGTAAAATGGACTAGAAATGGGCCTACATTTTAATTGAATTAGTGAACCTAAATCTACTTGTTTTAATTAACTAAGGAAATGGGCCTAATGTCTACAAATTTTAAAGAAGAAATTAGTTTATTAAGTGGGCCTAAATCTGATTTAATTTTAACTCAAACAAAAAATGGAGCCTAATCTATTTATTTTAAAAGAAATGAAATTAATGGGTGGAGTTAAATCTAAGTTAATTTTATTAACTAAAAATGGGCCTAAATCTAAATTAACCTAAATGGGTCTAAATTGATTTTAAAATTAATTAAACTAAAAAATCCAATTAAAAACCTATTTATTAAATGGGTTAACCCTAGCGTGGGCTTGGGGCCCAAAGAGAATAAAAGCATAAAAACAAGCCAGATTCAACAAACATCTTAAAAATAAATCAAAATAATATTTTTACATGATTTTTGTAAGAATCCATAATTCAATTTCATGCAACCCTAAAATTAATCTACTGACATCATTAATTTAATTAAATTTTACCAAATTGAGCCTAGATTACTGTAAGCACCCAATTTCAGGATGCAATTGTGTACGCATACGACGAAAGCCCCTATGATGAAAATCTAATCGAGAATTGATCTTTGGTGTTGAGTTTCAAGATTTAAAGGACTAAATTGCTACATTTTTTAGGATTTAATTGCAAATTTGGTTTTTTAAGGATTTGATTGCAAAAATTAAAAACTTCCAAGGACCTTTTTTGTAATTTAAAAAAATGATCGACCAGCATTTAATGCTGACTGTCATTGTGTAATGCCGATCGGCATTATGTAATGCTAGTCGGCATTATGCAATGCCAATCTACATTATGCAATGCCAATCTACATTACGGATGTCGGTTGGCATTCCAGAGTGTCGATTTTTGCTAAAAATTGATTTTTTACATTGAAAATTAATTTTTTTCATCATTTTTTCAATTTTTTCATTAGTCCAGGACACCACGTGTCCTTATGTGTGAGTCTTTGATTTTTTCAGAACCCTATCACTCATCATCTCATTATCTTGATTTTGAAAATTTAAAAAATAAAATGCAAACTACTGAGAGACTCTAGATCTCACTCCCAACTATCACGCAACTTTCCTGCATGATCACAGGAGCTGGGGTTGCTAGGCTAGGCTTTAAAAGTAGAGAGATAGAGTTTGTGAAAAGGGGATGAAAAAAAGAGCTGCAAAAAAAGCCTAGAAAAAAGCTGCAAAAAAAAAATCAAAAAGAATATAAACCCTAATTAGCTACTGCAAAAAAGGAGTGAATTGAAAAATATAGACCTTCTACTACATGTGTTAAATTAATAAAAAATACATTCTTTGCTTTTAAAGTCCAGAGAATCAAGAAAAAAACAACAGAGTCAATCTCAAAATGGTGACAATCCCAATCTGAAGGGCATTCAAACAACATTTGCATAGCATCTGCTTCTCTTTTTTCTTTTTTTAATTTTGATTTGATTTCTTTACTTTTTTTATTGATTAATTACTGATTATTATTTTTTAATTGGTGTTCTGTGGTGCTCTAGATGTGAGGTTGGTGATGTGAGATTCTGGCAGTATTGAAGTATCTGTGGGATGCCATGAACTGAGTTTTATGAAATCCCCATAGAATTTAGGATTTATTATTTATTATCTTCTACAATATTTTCTTTATGGTTTTTATTGGGTTGTAATTAATTTAATTTAATTTTCTGCACTATAGTTTGTAATAGCCCCAATAAAGGAAAATTAGTAGAATTTTAATTCTCTGCACTAAAAATTGATTAGTAATCTAGGCTTAATTTGGTAAAATTCAATTAAAATTAATGATGGCAATAGACTAATTTTAGGGTTGTATGAAATTAAGTTAGGGTTTATTAGAAAAATCTTGTAAAATTATTGTTTTGATTTATTTTTTTAGTATGTTTATTGGATTGGACTTGTTTTTTATGTTTTTATTCTCTTTGGACCTCAAGTCCATGTTAGGATCAAACTCATTTAATAAATATGCTTAAAAATGGTTTTTAGATTTTAATTAATTTAGGCCCACTTTTAATTAATAAAATTAACTTAGACTTTAGCCCACTAATGTATTTTATTTCTTTTTTAAAAAATTAATTAGACCTTAGGCCCATTTCTAGTTAATTAAAATTAATTTAGATTTAGCTCAGCTCATTAATTTTATTTCTTTTAAAATAAATAAACTTATGCTCCATTTTTATTTGAGTTAAAATTAAATTAGACTTAGTTCCACTTCATAAACTAATTTCTTCTGTAAAATTAGTAGACAATAGGCCTATTTTCTTAGTTAATTAAAACAAGTAGATTTAAAATCACTAATTCAATTAAAATGTAGGCCCCTTTCTAATCCATTTTACTTGTAAATAAAATATATAGAATTAGCTAACTTTAATTAATAAAATTAATTTAGTTTAGACATAGGGACACTGCCTTTCGTATGTATTTTTTTCATATAATTTTATGACTTGTTGCCTTTGGGTTAAATGGATGTTTAATTAGGGTTTAAATAAAATTGCATGTAATTAGAGAATAAAATAGCAATTCATAAAGTAATTCTAAATGAACACAAGACAGAAAGAAGTTAGTATTCTGTTCCCAGAATCTCCTGGTTGTGGTGCTAGTTTTCTTTTTAGAGAATTGAGTACCACCAAAATGATTTGTCCTAGCTATTACCCTAGGTGGCAAATCATCATCTCCACACCATGTTTTTGTGACAATGGTTGGTGTGTTCCCTAAAGCCCTAAGGCCAAACAATGTCATGGTTGCTGAAATCTTGGATGCGCACTAAACCCTACCGTCTACAATTACTAATCAATTTTTAGTGCAAAGAATTAAAATTTCACTAATTTCCCTCTATTAGGGCTATTAAAAACTACATTGCAAGAATTTAAAGCAAATTAATTACAACCCAATAAAAGCCATGAACAAAATACTGCAAAAAATAATAAATCTTAAATTCTATAGGGATTTCACAAAACTCAATCCATGGCATCCTATAGATTCTTCAACACTGCCAAAATCTCACATCACCAACCTCACATCCAGAGCACCATAGAACACCAATCAAAATAAAAAACAACAAAAAGTAATCAATAATGAATCAATTAAGAAATTAAATAAAGAAATCAAATAAAAAAAAAGAGTAGAAAAAGTTATAAAAATGTTGTTTGAATGGCCCTGAGATTGGGATTGTCATCATTTTAAAATTGACTCTATTATTTTTTCTTAACTTTCTAGACTTTTAAAAATAAAGAACGTATTTTTGTTGATTTGAAACTTGCAATAGAAAGTCTGTGTTTTTCAATCCACACTTTTTCTTTGCAGTAGCTAATTAGGATTTTTTTTTTTGCCTCTCTCTAGTTTTGGCTCTCTATCTCTCTCCCTCTCCCTCTCTAGCTCTATCTACCCTCTTATTGCTTTTAAAGCCAGACCTAGCAACCTCTAACCCTGCGATCATGTAAGGAAGTTACACTGGATTTTTAATTTTTGAACTTTTAAAACAAGAGATAGAGTTTTGAAAAAATCAAAAACTCGCACATGCTGGGACACGTGGTGTCCTGGACCAATAAAAAAATTGAAAAATTACAAAAAAATCAATTTTCAGCATAAGAAATCACTTTTTAGCAAAAATTGACACTCTGGAATGCTGATTTTCATCCTGTAATGTCGATTGGCATTGCTTAATGTTGACTGGCATTATGTAATGCCGATTGGCATTATATAATGCCAATCGACTTTACACAATGCCGGTAGGCATTAAATGTCGGCCGACCACATTTTCTTTTTTTTGTAAATTACAAAAAAAAAAGTCCTCAAAAGTTTCTAATTTTTGTAATCAAATCCCTATAAAAATCAATTTTTCAATTAAATCCATAAAACATAGCAATTTAGTCCTTTAAATCGCAAAACTCAACATTAAAGATCAAATCTCAATTAGATTTTTATCATACGGGCTTTCGTCACACGTGTGCATAATTGCATCCCGAAATTGGCTACTTACACATATCATTTTTTGTTTAACATTTAAATAGCCACCAATAAAAACCCTAACTTACTAGTAATTATATTACAGGATAATCAATCAATTCGAAACGGATTATTTTTTATTAGCACTTAAACAAAAATGTCATTTATAAAATCTATATAATCATAAATATTTTTGTTTTAACATTAAACAGATATAAATATAAAAGTGATCAGCTTTTGAAAATAGAATTACTATTTTATTAAATCATATTAATAAAATAGAATACATATGTTGTTTTTCATAAAAATAGTATACATAAATCAAAAAATCAAAATTTTGATTACTGTTTAATCATATTAAATGATTATTAACATTAATCAAATTAATATTTAATACTATTTTCAAATAGATTATAAGGATCATCATAAAAACAAAACTATTTTGATAAAAATTTTGAAAACTCCTTTTTAAAAATGAATCACTTAAACACACATATATCATATATATACATAATCAAATTAATCAAATTACAAGTGCCTCTGATACCACTATTGGGTTATGGGATTCAAAACACAACAAAAATTTTAAAAATTTAATCACAAACCTGAACCAGGATCCATGTAATTCGATTAACTGATTAATTTAAGGTTTCCAAAACTTTACCACAGTTGTAAGAATGAGTAAAAATGATTGAAGGACGAGAGGAGGTTCACTCCGATGACACCCTACCTCACCTTTTAGTTTTCTAGGCAGGATTAAGACATCTCTAAAATAATACGTCATCCACAAGTATCCACACGAACAACCCTTGAATCAAAATGAACGTGTGTGCTAGCACCTTTTTCTTGATTATCTCATAACTTAAGAACTAAAGAACTCTGTGTTTTTGTTTTCTCAAAGGGAGAGAAAACAAATTTAGATTGCATAATGAAAAGCTATATAAAACCCTAAAGAATATGTCATATTTATAGACTTCTTAATTAGGGTTTTATTTACCAAAATAAAATTTTGGTAATTTCTCATGTACCAAAATGTTTTTGGAATATTCAATTTATTTATTTATAGTTTCCTATTTATTTAAGATAACCATTACCGTAAATATATATATATATATATTTCCACAGAGCTTTATTAGGCTTGATGAACCCATATTCATTTTGGGCTTGACATTGGCAATGGGCCTAAAATCCCTACTTAGGTCTATAAGTCATAAGTGGCCTCTAGAAAGACATTATAACTACCCAAGTCATGTGAAGGTCGTTAATCCGATATAACCTAATTTACAGTAAAGTTTTATATTCCTTTTATCTCATGATATCTTGATTGAATATAAAGCATAGTTTATATCATCCTTATACAATTAAATTATTAATTCCACGTAGACTAAGAATGATAACTCTTTATCGATTCCCTTTAACATGGCCATGCATTTTCCTCAGTCTATCTTATCAAGGGGCCTATAGATATCTTACTCAAATTAAATAAGGGACCAAATTCATTCTCAATCACTCACTTTCCTCATATAACTCATTTCATAACCAATAACAATCTATTTTATCATCTGGTTAAAGATAATGTTAGATTGTGTCAAAATACAAAATAGTTATATAGAAATCCATGATGATTTTAAGGTCAGAGGACTAAATCAATACTGTGATGAGACTTACTTGTGACAATTATCTATGTAATATTCTCATGATGAGTCAATCCAATACATTATTTCTCAAATAAGTACCTATAGATTGACTTAATATCTCATATTTATTATTAGTAAAACATAATCATCAGTCAACATATTACTAGCCTTCATACAATATAATGACTAGGGATAATTTGAATAGAACTCATATTTAATCTAAGGATTTTACTATCAAGTCACATACTTGATAACCTTAGAAAGAATTGACTATTCAAGTAATTATCACAATAGAAAATGATAATGAAAATGCCTCTTTATTAATAAAATGATAAATTCAAAACATGGTCATACATGATTGACTTAGTGCATATCACTAACAATCAATGTGATGAAATATGTGTTTGAGGATTGCTCTTAGGCATTAAATTTCTAGTATTTTAGTACATTAAGGATTTAGTGTGGCACCAATAGTTTGAATTGTCTTATTTTAGATTAGGTTAATGCACAATAAGTAGCTTATAAAAGGCTTTTAGATATTCATGATGCCTTTATAGTTCATGTGGTTTGCCTATAATATGCTATATTTTAAGACAAATAACTTGAATTTCATTACTGTTTTAGCAAAGCTCAATCCATCCTTAATAACTATATTTTAGTAAATCATATACTAGGTCTTTTTCTAATGCCTTCTAAGAGAAATGTCTAGAAGCCCCCTCCTAAAGGTTTCTTCAAAATCAATTTTGATGTGGATTTTAAAAGTGATGCTAGGGTCAGCTTAGGGATTATTATATGTAATGATCAGGTTTTGTTATGGCTTTTAATGTTGTTCGCCAAACAAAAATGCTTTATATTAAAGTTGTTGAAGCTATAGCATGTCGAGAAGGGATTCAATTTACTAACGAACTTCTCCTCACACATATCATTATAGAGATGGACTTATCAAAAGTCATAAGTTTATTGAATAATTCTCATATGGATGCAATATACTTAGGAATCCTCATCAAGGACATTAAGCAAATTATTTCTTCCTTTTCTATAGTTTCTTTTAAGTATGTTTTTAAGAATTTTGATAATTTAGGTCATAGTTTAGCTTTTTTTGGTTTGAGTATGATTATTATTTTCGTAGTTTGGTTGTCATTGGTTCCTTCTTATATTGAGAACTAGTTGATGTTAGACTTGCTTGATTGAGTTTCTTAAAGCATCCATAGTGGCATGCAACACATCACACTCTTACCATTGTGAGAGTGTAATGGCCATGATTCATTTCATGGCCATGACATGCATCATGGTTTAACTTTTTAGGCCTTTGGCTTGACTTTTGTAGGCTTTTTTTTTAAATTTGCATTTGTAAACTAGTAGTTTTTTTTTATTTTAATTTTTGTCAATTTACAATGGTAACTAGTGTAGGCAATGAGGTTCAATGCACACCTAAGTGCTCGACGACCATGGCATCATGTTGACTCAAAGTCCACTGGAAAATACAATATGGGCTTTAAGCCCAAATTAAAGATGGAGTCACCACCTAGATGAGACCTGGGACACACTTTTATAGCAACTAGATTCCACGAAGGGCCCCTAGTAGCCATCCTCAGAGATTAGGTTCAGAAACTGGGCATGAGCTTTTGAATGCCTACCTAACCTTGTGATTGGCCTTCGTTTGTGTTTTATGTTTTATTACTTTTAATTATTAAACTATTTCCTTATTTACATGCAAATTGTAATTTTCTCTAAACAATAGTCAAATTTTACAATTAAGTTCAAGTTTGAATTAAATTCGAATTACATGTAATTAAGGTGCAATTCACGACATTTATCATAAATTACGCACATTCGTCAAAGATCAAAATAAACTAATAAAATAATAAAATAAAATAAATGTGCATGCAAAGAAATAGGGGGGAGAAATGAGTTATAACCCTTTATCATACAATTAAAATAAAGTAAAATAATATAAGTAAATGCACACAAAAAGAAAAGGGGAAGGAGAAAAGAATTATATACCTTTTATCACACACAAAATTGCAAAATAATAAAATAAATTTATCAAAAGAAAAATCCTCTAAACTTGGGGTAATGTCTTGGTGATAATAGTCACCCTATTTATCCCTAAAAAAATCAAATTATTTACCTCCTCACAAATAAATAAATAATAACCTACAAATGGAAGACCACTAAGTTAATTCAAAACACAAATAAAATAAAAATAATTTAAGCAAATAAAAATTCAATTAATAAATAAATATCAAGATGACGAAATAAGGCAGAAAAAATAAAAACTATAGGAATATAGAAATACAAAAAAAAACATGAATTACAACAAAACATATAAGAAAATCAAAATAAAAAATGAACATAAATCTAATAATTATAAAAACTAACCTGAAATATTAATGAGTGCATATTTAAGAAAAAATTAAAGCCCAAAATAAATCACAGAGCACATCAATAGATTCAAATAAAATATTCATGAATTAAAATAAGATCAATCATCTAATAATTTAAATAGAATTCATGAAATAAATACATATCAAAGCATATGTGGAGATGCCTCTTTGATGGGGTGTTGTCTTACGTAGTTAAAATTACCTCAGTCTTAAGAGGCAATGCCTTTTCGATGAGGCATCGCTTGAATTATGATCATAGAATCAAACTTAAAAAATTTCTTTCTTTTTAACTCAAAGATCAAATGATTTAGACAATATCAAATTTTATAGCTACACAAAAGAACTTATAGAATTATATTCAAAGTTTCAAGAATTAAATAAGAAAACAACAGAAATCTATTTGAATAATGAAAGCAATTACAAAACAAATATCCATACTGCTTTGTGTTGATTTTATTTTTAGAAATTTAGCCCTTAAAGGTTATGTTTGATTGCAGCAATAATGAGACTTAAGATAATGTAAAGCCAAACCTCTTTTCCCTTTGCCAAGCCAAAACTTCTATTGTCTTCCCTCCTTTTTTGTTGTTTCTTTTTCTCAAACCTCTCTTTTATTTCTCAACTCTCTCTATTCTGTCCCCTAAACTTTCTTCCAATAGACTCGCCTTTTTCTGTTTCAGAACTTTTTTTTATCTCTCCTGCATTTTCTCACTCCCCCCCTCACTAACGCACTAACAGTAGCAAATTTAAACTGCTTTCTTTTTTCTTTTTTCTTTAATTCTTTTGTGCCAAAGCCCATTTAAAATAATGGTCATTACTTCAATGGGCTTATCATTTGGGCTTTTCATCATTGTACTTCTTTTGGTTTCGGATGGGCCAAAACCAAGTATTAATAACTAGTAGTTGTTTTCATTTATTTTGAGTTTTTTACTTTTTAAAAAAAATTTATTAGTTAAAAATTTTGGTTACAAATATCGGTAACATTTTTCCTCATAGCATTCTCTATTTCTTTGACCTCTTTCTATATAATTTTACACAACCAAAGTATTCTTTGATTTATATTTTCTCACTATGGATGAAAATTTTAACAATGTTAAATATATATTTAAGGTTCAAATATAGAAAATTCTTCCTCTTTACAAAACTAAAATTTTCAAAATTTTCAATTTTATCCAAATTTTGAATATTCTAATATTCATCCAAATATGTAAAATTATTCGTATCCCCCATCCAATTCCAATTATCCACCAAATTTTTCAAATTCACAAATTTTTCCACGTTTATTTCCTATGTATCCAACAGCAGGTTATTTTTTATGTATTTTAAATTTTCAAAACCTATAGACTCCAAGTGAGTCAAGGAAAAATTTTGATTTTGACACTAAGCAAGAAAATGCAACACTGACAATTTATGTTTCAGACAATTAAATACCTTCATATTCAATAGAAACTGATGGCAAATGTGTTTGATGCAATATTGATTATGACATGTTTCTTGCAAGCGCTTGGCTCACAATTTTCAATTACAACATTATAGGTAACTTTTAATATGAAAAAATTTTCTGGAAATGGGTTACCAACTACTTCAATGAGAATCAAAAATCTAAACCAACAAGAAAGGACAAAGTTGTGAAATCACATTTGTATTGGTTAAGTCAGACAATATATTAAAGAACTGCATAGTGGGTGAAATGATGATCAATTGAAATAACATGCTCATGAGCTTTTTAAGCAGAATAATAAGAAGCATTTTGTATATGTGCATGTGTGGGTGATGCTGAAGGATGATCTGAAGTGGAAAATAAATACTCCAATGCATCGTATTCAAAAAAGAATGAAAGCAGGATGTACACTTTTCATACAATTTGGATAGAAACTTCAACATCAATGATAGTTAAGTGGAAATTTGTGCTACTAGTCAAAAAGCAGTAAAGAAGGAAAAGAGAAAGGGAAAGTCAAATGTGAATGAAAAAAAAAGAATGAGGAACTTGAGCAAATTTGAATCATATTAAAAGAACATAGGGAAGAAAAAATGCAAGCTATGAAAAGTTTAGCAAATAAATTAGAAAATTATGCTTTTTGAAGTGATTATGAAATCTTGCTCAATGATTATATGGGCATGACTGAACAACAACTTTATATTCATAAGCATATGTGTTCTATCTTGAAAGCTAAATATAATATTCCCTAGTTTAATTTTAATTTTAAGTAGTTTTATTTGTAATTTTTAATTTTAAGTAATGTATGTCATATCCATTTATATGTTGACCTGACTGCTTCTAACATTATTGTAGGAACTCTTTGATCATCTCGAGTAAATTGATTTTTCCATGTAACCAGGCAATTATGTCGACACCAGTGCATGCAGTCAATGCTACCAAGCATGATGAGAAAGCCATAGCACTAATCATGCAAATGAAGTAAACATTTTATGTCATCAGTGTTTGGCATTCTTAAATAGTATGCCTCATAAATCTCGATCACACATTGACAAAACTATGATAAACACTCGATTGGAGTGGTTTGTTGATCCTTTTATACTCATCGTAATGATCAACCAATGCTCCATATGCTAACAATTGAATAGTAATGGTGCATTTTTTAAGTGGAGAAAGTCCTTTTTCCCGCCTACATCAACCCTCATGTGAAATAACTCTGAATTTTTTTCAATAGATTCCACAATTTGAAGGAATAACTCTTTTCTTATTTAAAACCTTCGACGAAAAATATTTGCATGATATACTGGATCATCAAAGAAATAGCCATTGACAAGTCAAATATGTCCGACTTCATGTTCTCGATAAAATTTCTACGCTTTTGTGGACGGATATTAGGACTTTCAGATGTTCTATGCTTTTGCCACTGTTCCAATAGCATCATAATTTTCTCATCAATGTCATCCATCATTTCATCGACTAAAATTATTTTAATTTCTTCTATAAGGGATGGATTGGGAGATTGAGATATTTTTTTAGTTTGTTGATATATTGTTTCAATTTGAAAAATATAATGCATGCATGCATCATATTATATAATATGATTGTCAAGGATGAAGGAGATGCAATAACATACTGGGATTATGATGATGGAGAGCCTATAATCCATGTGAGTAGAGGTTCTAATCAGAATTTTCAAAATTACTTTCAAATGAATGCAGAACTATGAGATCGTTAAGTACATCATCAACTTCAATCAAATTTGGCCGAGCATATTTGGGAATAATTTAGGGAGACAATGACAAATAAATTAATGTTTATTATATTTATTACTTATATTTTCATTAATTTAAATTATGTGACAAAGTTAAATTAATTGAATAAAATATTTTTAATTAAGGATGCTTGTGATAAAGTTTTCAGAGATTAACAAAAAAAATCGAAAGTAATAAATTAGTTTTTAAAAATTATTGAAAACGTTTTTTAGAAAATAAATTTATTTATTTATGAGATATGTATTAAAAATTATTAAAATAAAAATATAATTTAATAGTTAGTCTATGCTATTATACTTTTTTAAGTGTAATATATAGTTAAAAAAGTATAATGAAAGAGGAATAATAAAATGATGACGTGGTATGAGTATTATACTTTTATTAAAGCTTTATTTCCTGTTATATATATATATATATGTATGTTTAGTTTCAATATTTTTTCTTCCTTCTATTTCAGTTCTGTTGTAAATTAATTTTTAATTAGAAATGAATTTTTATTACTAATTTCTATTGTTAAATCAATAAAATTTCAGTTCTTTATTTTTAATAAAAAAATTAATTACTTTTCCATAGCGAAATGGAATATTATTTTATTTTGATAAAGTGATATTTTATTTTACTGTTTTTAATGAGAAAAATAATAAAGTGAATCAAAATAATATAAGTGTTAAATAGTGTATTAAATGACTGGTGCTAGCTTTCAGCCTATATTAAATTTCAGCAATAACTATTATCAAAAAGAAAAAATCAGCAATAACAGTAATAAAAATTTATTTATTTATTTATTATTTGAATTCAATTTTTAAATTAAAAATAAATAAAAACAAGGCCAAAAGGGTATATTTTCTTTGAATTATCCCACTCCCACGTTGTTGTCGCTAAAGAATGGAAGGAACACGACCAAACAGGTGGCCTAAACGACAAACATCATTCAACCCTACAAACACCTCAAAAACGACATTTACACACATAGATATGCGCTTACCTCAATGATTACGATATTGAAAGACAACCATGAATTGGGATTAAATTTTTTTTTTAAAAAAAAAAAAAGGACAAGCACTGTAGTTAACCACCACTAATTTCCATTTAGAATCTCTGCCATAAACAACAAAAGAATTACGTACCACATCAATACTAATTTGTTAGTTTTTATCAAATAATCTTAGTTGCCATTATTAAATATGCCAAATTGAGATACAGACTTGGTTGTTTTTTTTTCTTTTCTTTTTTTAACTTCTAATTCAATTCAATGGGAGAATTCTTGGAGTTGGTCAAAGATAGGTTCATTGCAGAATTAAACTAAACAAATATGTCTCTGTCATTCCAGCAAGCTGAGAGAGACTCCTTTGCAATGAGGCTATAATTAAAAAAAAAAAAAAAAATCCCACAAATAATCACAAAATAGACTTTTATATTTTACAATAAAGTATTTCCTATGTGTAATTACAAGGTTTATCTAAATTCAACCCTTTTAAACATCTTTGATATTTCTAATGTTATTCCAATTTGTAAGAAAATAATATTTTAATCTTCCCACTTGCAAATATACAATCAAGTCATAGTTGCATTCAATTTCGTAAAAATAATAAATTTTAGGTGACTAAATAATTAAATTAAATAAGAATAAAAATACAAAGATTATATCAATTCCTTTTGATTGTTGATAGTAGTTTCATACTTTTAGTGGATGTTTTGGTTTCTATCCTCTTTTATGAAGTTGTTCTTAACTTCCATTAAAAGATGAAGGGACATAGTGGAAGCCTAAAATATTAGATAAATATTAGTCGATGTTGAATCACACATAATTACTATCTAACAATCTTTTATAATTTGTTAATTTGCACACAAATATTAAAAAATAGACATCAATAATCATTAATTTATATAAGAAATACCAAATATTAAAAAATATAAATCTGATTATCAATTCAACAAAAGTCATCCTCAAACAATCCGAGTCGGCTTATATGGATCCTATGATATAACGATTAACAAAGCTACAAGTTTTATCATTTTACATATATAGTTAGATTTGAATTTGTGCTCATTGATGCTTTTTTTTTTTTCCTATATAATTGTTCTGTTATAATGAAATGAAAATTTATAAAAAAAAAAAAAAATCACTAGGTAAAATAATCATTTTAAAATCCTGTCAACCAAGAAAAGTTTGCTATTTGGTACATATTTATGGGAAAGGCAGAGATTTTCTAAGTTAACGATGAGTTGAGAAAATCATGAAAATTTCTTGCATATTAATTTACCATTTTGTAAACCTTTTCTTTAGACAATTTAAACGAGACTTTGGAATCATACAATTTCAGCCTCAGTTAGTCTGACGTGGCAATATGCAGCTAACAATGTCAACATCCATTTGATTAAATTTGACTTAATCCGAAACGTAGAAATGAATTTTATAAAAAATTATAGTTGAAAATATCATCTTACTCTTACTGAAAAGTAATTTTTCATTTGGGAGAAAATGAAAGGCTTAACCCATATTTTGCTCCCTTTATTTATATTTTTTTGGTTTTTTTTGTACTATTATTTTTATAAATTGACATTTTACATTTTTATTTTATCATACATTATGTCATTCTGTAACAATGAGTTAGAAATTAAATTCTACTTGTAGTTAAATGAAAGTAGAACTTACCTAACAAATAAATATACTTTTTAAAATTTTTTGCTTTAGCCTCTATATTTTTATTCTTGTAAAAATTAAATTCTTATACGTTTATTTTTATATATATTAAGTTTCTAATTAATATGAATTTGTAAAATTTTATCAACTATATATATAATTTAATTATTCATACTTATTTTTTAATATAAAATAGTATTAAATGATAATCTCTTTTATGAAAATTAAATTTAATTAATATAATAGTAATTTAGTTTAGAATTTTTATTTGATTTTTGTAAAAATAATGCAAGCAAAAATTTCAATAGATTTTATTTTAAATAATTTTATTCAAAAATAAATGATGCAGAAAATTATATATGTGTGAATTTTTAAGGAATAAAAAAAATTATACCTTAAAAACTAGTTGATAATAAATCTTTAAGAAATAAAAAAATGTATTGATATAATTTTTAAGAAAATTTGCCCAAGTTATTATTTTAAAAAAGATAAAATTTGAGTGTATTTAAAATTTTTAGAGTGAAAATAGGTGCATCCTTTAATAATTTATTGCTTAAAATTAAATTAATTGTAAAATTTGTAAAGAAGTATAATATAGATTAGTATTAGATTGTAGTTAATAAAAAGACAAATAATTTAAAAATGTTTAAGTTAATAATAAAATATTCAATTAGAAGTTTAAGTTAGTTAAATTATAAATTTATTAACTAAATATATAATGTTAATAATTAACTAAAATATTTATTGAAAGTAAAAAAAATAAAAAATATATTTAAAAATATTAAGAAATATTTGTTAAAATTTTAAAAAAATAAAAAATATATTTAAAAATATTAAGAAATATTTGTTAAAATTTTAAAAGATACAAATTTATTAAAAAATTTAAAATTCTAGAGACTAAATAAGATATTTTGTTCTATATATGTAACGTTATTTCTACCCATTTTTAATGGAAGGACTCAATGTGTAAAAAAATAAAAATATGACAAGTTAATGTAATGCAAAATAAAAATGAAAGGTGTCAATTTATAAAAATAAAAGTATATGGAGAAAATCTAGAAAAAAAAAAAATAAAAGTGCATAAGGTAAAATATGGGTTAAGCAGAAAGGAATTATTAATGCCTAACATTTAGTGATGTCAGCAATTTTTTTAATAAATCACAAAAAAAAAAAATCTTTACATTACAAATAAGAAATTAAGAAATATCTTCTCAACGTTTTCTTTTTTGTTTTTACTCAATATTTTTTTCTATTAAGATCCATTTTTTTTAAATGAATAATTATAAATTAAACACTTTCAATTATTGTTAAATCAAATAATAAATATTTTTAACGTTGTAACAATAATAAATAAACTAAATTATCTTCTTTTATATTCTTAAAGAATAAGAATTTTATTATATTTTTTTCACTTTAATTTGTTTTTTAAAATGTCTAACAACTTTTAAAAAAAAATTTAAATATTTATTAATCATCAATATGTAAAAATTTGATAATCTTTATAATGTATTCGTAAGAACAACAAAAAAAAGTCCAAAAAAAAAAGAAAAAATCAAGAAAATTTTACAGTTGTTCATTGTTGTTGAATTTGTTTTTTTTTTAATTATGTTTTCATTATTAATGACACAATTAAGGGCATAAATAAAATTTTTACTTTTATTAATATTAATATAAAAATAATAATTTTTTTGATATATTTCATAATTTTTTATTGTTCTTTGTTGTTGTTTTTTAATTTGTAACAAATATAAATTAATATAAACAAAAAAAAATAACAAAAATAATAGCTGAAATAACAAAAACCAACCAAAGTAATAAAATTTTACAGTTATTGATTTTTGTTGATTTTTATTCTTTTTTCATTTTTTTCATCATTAATAATAAAATTAAGATCATAAATATCAATAATAAAAATAATAATTTATTTATTATTTTTATTGAAAAAATAATTATTGAATACTATAGATGGTGTTTACTTTAATTAGTTTAATTTCTTAATTCTAAATAATTATGAAAAAAATAATTATGCAACACCATGGGTAATTTTTAGCTTAATTAATTTAATTTTTATATTCTAAATAATAGTAAATTTCAAAATTAAAAAAATTATTATTTTAAATATAAAATTAAATTATTGAAAATATATAAATCAAATAAATACATATAATCAATTTAAATTAAAAAAAATGAGTTCAAAAATAATAAATAGATAAAAAAAAAAAAAAAAAAAAAAAAAAAAAAAGCAAAGGTCACTGAAGTTTGGGACATTCTTTTAAAAATGTCTCAATCTCTTGATAAAAATGAAAAAGGCAAAATCAAAACTAAAAAGAAAAAAATGCGTCCAGCAACAAATAAAAATAGAAACGTTTTCTGGGCCTACTTTTAATATTAATCCTTGAAGTTAGAAACATTGTCATAAAGAGGAAATTACAAATATGACGTGGTTTGATCAAAATTTTTTCATGTTACTTTATACTTTTTTTTTTTTTTTCACATCTAACTTTTTCGATTTTCATCTTTACTTTTTTTTTCTTTTCATTTTTATGATTTTTTGTTCTTATTGTTATTATTATTATTATTATTATTACTATTATTATTATTCCGTAACTATTTTATTTTAATATTATTATTCATACTCTTATTTTTATTTACTTTTTTCTTTCTCCTTTATTTTTTTCTTTTTATTTATTTATTATTTTTTGGTTGTTTTTTAGGTTGCTTGTGGTTCTTTCTTTTCTTATGTTTATTTACTTTTTATTTTATTTTTATTTACTTTTTTCTTAATCTTTTCATTTGTACAACATTTTTTTGGTTGTTTTTGTGCTTGTTCTTGCAGTTGTTTTTAATTTTTTTTTGCTTCAACATTATATTTAGTGAATTTGTTTTGCAAAGGTTATTTTTTACTTATTTTGATGGTTTTTTTTTTAGTTTTTTTCTTTTCAAAACAACCATGAAAGGAATCAGACAACCACTATAAAACAAACTCATAAATTGCAAAAGAACCAACAAAAAAAAAACTACCAAAACAACAACAAAAAAAAACCCACTAAAATAAAAACCATTACAAAACAACCTTAAAAAGCTGAAAAATGAACTAACCACAAAAATCACAAGAAAAACAACCATAAAAATAACCCAAAAAAACCTCTACAAAACAAGCTTATAAAACTAAAAAAGAACCAACAAAAAACAAAAATAATTGTCACAATAATTAGAAAAACAACTGCAAAACAACAAGAAAACAACTATAAAAACAATAAAAACTATTACAAAACAACGTCAAAAAACTAAAAAATGGATCAACCAAAAAATAAAAACAAGATAAAAACAATTAGAAAAACAACAATCAAACACAATCATGAAAATAATTAGAAAAACCACTACATAACAAGCTTATAAAATTGAAAAAGAACCAATCAAAAAACAAAAACAATAGCCAAAGCAACCAGAAAAAAAAAGCACAGACTTATATCAATCCAAATAAATTAAACTACACTCATTATAACACCCAAAATAATTATAAAGTTCAAACTTTTATCTATGAAAACTTTTCTTAAAAAAAAAATCAAAATACAATTAACATTCAAATTCACAAACTCTGCTCATTTTTTTTCTTTGTCCTTCTACCCTCTTTTGAGTTGATCCATTAAATTTGATTTTTTTGAATATGGATTAGGTGATAGGTTTCTTTTTTCTAGTAAACGCAAGAAAAAAAAAAAAAAAAAAGAACAGAGAGAAAAAGAAGACTTATGTGTGATTTTTTTTAGCATAGTGATTGGATCTAACCTAAAAAAAAGCAAAAAGCAAAGAAGAAAGGAAAAAAATGCCGTATTTTTAAAAAAGTTTTTTCATATATAGGTATTTTTGCAAAATTTCTTTAGTCAATAATGAATGTGAAAAAGTTATATATATATATATAAAGTCCCCTTCATAAATATTATGAAAAGGAAAATATTTTCAAAGATACAGTTTCTTCTTTTATCTACAATTTTTTTTTCTTTTCACCTTTTTTTTATTTTTTTTTCTTTTTATCATATTGTCTTGATTCTGCTTATTTTTCTTCTTCTCTCTTTTTCCTTTTTTTTTTAATATGCAAATCTTTTATTTTTTCTTCTTCTCATTTCCTATTCTCTTATTCTACTTTGTTTCTACATTTTTGTGTATATTGACTTGCTACTTCTTCTTCTTCTCTATTGGTTTCTTTATGTACAAATTTTTAATTTTTTTCTTAACCATTAACTAGGAGTTACAAGGATTCTTATTTTTTTAATTGCTTGCTTTTTTTTTTTTCTCTTTTTGTAAAAAAAAATTGTAAAGAGTGAGTTGGAGACATATCTCAACAAAATTTCTTGACCAAAATAACCACCAAAACAATAAAAAACAACCATTACAAAACAACTTCATTAAACTAAAAATGTACTAACCAAAATCACAAAAAACAACTGCTAAAACAACTAAAAACAATTAAAAAAAAAAAAAAAACAGGAACCAAAAACAACTAAAAAACAATCGAAAAAAAACCTCATAAACTGATAGCTAAAGCAACCAAAACAACTAAAAACAACAAGAACAACAACCGTAAAAATAATTAGAAAAAAAAATCTCATGCAACTGAAAATGAACCAACAAAAAATAACTGTCAAAATAACAAGAAAAATAGCTGCCAAAATAACTGTCAAAATAACCAAAAACAATTAGAAAAAACTATAAGAACAACCTCATAAAATTGAAAATGAACCAATCAAAACAACTAGAAAAACAAATGTCAAAACAACCAAAAATGATAGAAAAACTAAAAATGAATTAACCAAAAACTTATAAAAATAATATTATTTTTATCCTCTTAATTTTGCACCCTGACTTTTATGAAATCAAAATATAATATCAAAAATAAAATAGTTATAGAATAATAATAATAATAATAAGAAGAAGAAGAAGAAGAAGAAGAAGAAGAAGAAACCTTAAAAATGAAAAGAATAAGAAAAAAGTGATAGTGAAAAGTGAAGAGTTAAGCGTGAAAAAAAAAAAAAAGAAGTAGACCGTGTTTTTTAAAAGATTTTGGTGAAATACAGTGGTGCTTATCATTTTCTCTTGATTTTACATTTAATTCAGAACTCAATCGTTGCATGTCTACACCTGGCCATGGGCTAATTCAAGTTAGAACAAAAACAAAACTAGTTTTGTCAAACCAAAATTGCAATAGTCAAATTCAAAACTTGTCCAACTTCAGGGGGAATCAGTTCAAGATCAGTGGGGGTGCCGGTTCAAGACCAGTTTCACTCTTCTAAAATGATTATTATCGAATTTTTTTTTTATATTTTAGTTTTAGTGAAAAGTTGACTTTGTTAATTATTATAAAAAAAATTAAATCCACAAGCTAAATATGTGTCTAAAAATACTCTCAAACATACTTTATCTAATTTATATAAATAACAAAAAAGAATTACAAAAATTATTTATAAACTTTAATGGATGTCTATACATTTGTAATGAAGTTTGGAGTGATAATTGGCAAAATCATTCATACATAGGCATTACATGCCATTGAATTGATAATGAATAGTTATTACAAAAAAAATTATTGTATTTAGAGTTTTTAACGATCAGCATACTGTAGATAATATTTTTAGAATGATTAAAAATATTTTAGAAAAACATAGATTAATAAAAAAAAAACTCTGTGGCTACAAATACCATATCAATTAATGATTTTCAAACTTTTTGTCAACCTAATATTGGAGATAAATTTTTCATATTGTATATGCATGTCATGTTTTAAATTTATGTATACCATACAATTTAAGATCTTTAGCGTACTCTTATCTCCTATTAAAAAAGTAATTTTATTTTTATGGACACATCCACAAGTTATAAAATCATAGGGAAGATTTGGTAAAAAAAATGGTAAAAAACCAAAAAACTTTTCAAAAAATGTTTCAACTCGTTGGAATTCAATTTATAAATTATTAAATAAGTTATAGGAGTATAGAGATTTATTGTGCACATTTATTTTCAATAATGTGTCACAAATTAATTTATATCCACAAAATTGAAGAGTCTTCACTACACTTTTAAATATTTTAAAAGTTTTTAATGATTCAACATATCTTTTAAGTAGTGTTTATTGTCCAACATCTCCTTTATTCTTAATTGAATACATTAATATTGTTGGTACATTACAAGAACATGAAAATAATATTGTTTTAATAGAACCAATTTTATTAATGAAATTAAATAGTTAAATTCTTTTAAATTTATTCCATTGATTAATCTTGTTATATGTGTTTTTAAACCTAGATTTAAAATAGATAGTTTAAATTATTATTTATATGTTATGGATGTTTAAGACATAGATGATAATGAAATTGATATTAGTTTTATATATATATATATATATATAATTAATAAAGTTAGAATGATAATATAAGAAATACTTAATGAATATAAAGATTGTGTTAATATTTTCTCTTAGTTTTACATGTTTTAGTCTTTCTATTTCTTCTACTTAACCTACCCGTCAAGTTCAACATGAACATATAAAAAAGAATATGGGTAATTGTGTGTTGATACAAAGACATAAAAAACCTAGAGGATTATCCATTTCATCTTCTGAACTTTGACATTTATCAAACAACTTATTTTGAGTTTGGTAATAGCAAATCAAATAACAATTTTTTCGTTCTTAATGATAGAGTTAACACCAAAATACTTTTTTGTTAATTACACAAATTGCTAAACAAATGTTCAGTCTCAACGGATGCCATTGAACGAACATTTAATGTATGAGAAAGTATTTGACACCAAAATACATTTTTGATCATTACACAAATTGCTAAACAAATGTTTGGTCTCAACAGTTGCCATTGAACAAGCATTTAGTGTAGAAGAAAGTATTTTAGATGAAACCTGATCTCCAATGGCTCTTGAATCATTAGAGACAGATATACATTGATGATTAGACTAAAATGACATTATGGAAACAAGAAACTGAAAGAGAAGAAAATGAAGATTTATTCAACTTTACAACTAAAAGAGAAACTTTAACTTCTAGCATAGATAGACTAAATCTAAAAGGTAAATGAGGTAAATAGAGAGGTAAATAAATTTTAAAAAGGAAATGAGCATCAAATTTACATGTCAACAACAAAAACGCATAGAACAATAGTCAGTATCACAAATTCAAAGTTTGTCGACTAAAAGATAATTTGGTGCTGCCCTGCTACAAAATTTCACATTGCTAAATGCTTCATATGTTCTGAACTACAAGAGATCCTATAGAAAAAGCAAGTGGAACCAACAACTTAGTCACAATATATAGTACTGATATTTACAGCCAAGTTCGTGGTAATATAACTAGATCAAACATGGATGCATAAATATCAATCAGCAATAAGCAAGTAGATGGCATTTTATGATCACCGTTTTTCATGCAGTTTTTCTGTACTTCGATCAAGTCCTTTTGGCGATTATGGCTACGTTTCTTGGAGATAATACAGGATTAAAGATGGGTAACATGGTTGCCTCAAGTGAACTGCCTTGCTCCTGGAGGAATAATAATCTATCGAGCAGAACAAGAGTCTCGAGAACAGGACCAAAAGCAGCTCGGAGAGACCAATACAATCCAATAAGCTCCTATTTGAATGTACTGATCAGCGATATGCGAAAATATTCAGCACATATAAATAATTAAAAGAAAACATCAAGTCGCACACATCCTTATAATATTCATAATGTTTTAACCAATCAAATTAAATAAAATAACGACAAATAGATTATCTTTGGGAAAGAAATCGAGTGGGCAAAGCACACAAGGAATTAAAAAAAACTCCTTCCCCAATTTTGTTGGGAGAAGGATGAAAATGGGGAGTTGAAAGTATCACTCACATTTATATATGAATATATATCGAGGTTCTCAAAAAATAAGGGTTCTTTCTTCTCCTCAAAGTAACAAAAAATTTCTAAAAAATTTTATCCGTAATACTGAAACCATAAGAGCAAAGTGAAAGTAACATACAGCATAAGGTTCAGCTTCCTTCCATATTTCATGAAAATCTATATCCTGCAAAGGTTTAAGATCAAGGCGAGAAAGTCCAGACAGGCAAAATTTCTTGAATAGTAAATATTTGTCAACAGAAGCATTTTCTTTGCATCCCATAATCCCCTTGTAGAATGAGGATTCTATGACCAACTCCGAGGCTGAATTTTCATCTGCATAACACATCTGGTGAATGAATTGTCAGCAATTCTCCATTAGTTTAAACAGCTACAGACAGATATCCTTCTCAGTTCTCCAGGATATCTTTTGTTCCACTAGTAATACTTCAAACTCAAACACATCAAGAAAGTCCTTGAGCCATTAAATGTGCATTTGTTGGAGTACAGGTGTAAATGTGTTGGTTTGTTCACTTATCAAACATAATGTAAAAATTCACTAACTTTCTTGGGTGAGGAATATTCTAACACAAAAGCAACAAACAAAGAGCAAAAACCAAATACTTTTGTGTTAAATATTTCTGCTCTGGTGGTTAACAACAGAAACTGCAGCCCATATTTATGCTGCCTATGAATTCCAGGAGCCGAAGCACGTGCACTGCTCAAAGCATCCTCTTAAAAGCAAAAGGCTGCTTTTCATTTTTTCTATCCGGTCTTCAATGAAGGCCCGTGCCTTGACTTGGAATTAATATGGTTTTGGCAATTATCTATTGAAGATTCTAATTTTATAAGCAACATATAAAATAGAATAACATACGATATAACAGCAGTCGGGGTTTGTTTTCTTCAAATTTCCTTTTAACAAGAGAGGATGGAAGAATTAGCACGAACCTAAAAAAAGAATTCACTTATTTACCAGTTTTAGACTCTGCGGGCTGTAAAGAGAACTGGATTTCTTCCACATCAGAAATGCTCTGAGGTGGAGTTGAAATTTTATCTTCTCCATGATGCAGAGCAGAATGCAGGGACCTTCGTCGCTGCTGACGGCGCATGGCCTTCCCTTGACGCCCAATTGAGGGGCTTTCTTTTATGATGCCTGGAAAATATTTACAAAGAACCTTCAAAAAAGAAGAGGTTATCCATTGTTGAAGAATGTCAAAAAGGGGGAAAAGAATCTTCAACAGAAAGAAACTTAAAAAAGGAAGAAAAACAAAAGAAGCTTCAAGGTCCTTTCATCCAGCTAACTGGCCTTGTTATTTTGTTTTAGTCAAAGAAACATATTTAAATTTATCATCCCTAATAATGTGATAAAAGTTCCTTTTCTTTTTTTTTTTTTTCCTTTTCTTCTTTGAAGATTAAGGGTGTCTAACATTATGAGAAACACATTACATAAAATAGCTCCAAGTAACAACATTGCATTTACCCCCACCCCCTCCTCTCCCAAACCCCTTCTCTCCTAATTGTGCAGTAACAAACCTTTCACACCATAATACTCCTTTACTAGATCTCTTAACCCAATCTTACCTATGTCCGTCCGCCAATAAATAGAGTCGATCTATCTGAATTGCACCTATTAAGGATACTCCAAAGAATTTTGTAAGCATTTTATCACTGCTGAATAGAAAGGAATAAATGCATTTGGTTGATGGGATGCGAGAAGGTAGGACTGGACAATACAATACAACATTTGTACGGAAGAAAAATTTTAGTCCCATCTAATGTAATAATTTAACAGACAAAAAATGACAGGAAAAATAAACATTAAAAGTGACTCCAACTGCCCTTTTTATTTATTTAACCACTAGTCTTTATTCATGTGTTCGAATTATATTTATTAAAAAATAAAATAAAAATAATAAAATAAAAATGAAGATACCTAATATGTAAAATATTTTAAGAATTAATTATTAAATTTTGAATAGTGAATAGTTAAAGATAAAATCATAATAAGCAAGCTAAACTTTTGTTTCATCCTACCTTGTTTGCTCCTTTTGTTCCTTCTTGAGTGGATAAGAAAATAATATTGGTATTGGACAAGGTCCTATCCCAAGTGCATTCCAAACATGGGATAAGTGTGATTTGTCCCATCCAATCCTATCACGTTCCATGATTAATTAAAAGTATATTTGGTTCATAACACACGACACCAATGCAGAGGACAAATTTCATACTCGCATGCATTGCAACAGTAAATAAGGTACTCTTTTTCTGTCCCAATAGTAATTTCTTGTGCAGTCTAGGTAGTAAACAAGGTTGGACAAGGTTTAAGATAAGTTTTTTAGCTTGCTTATTTCAACTTAACTACTCAAAACATAAACTAAATATTAAAAAAAATAAAATCTTACCCAAATTTCAAAATAAATGCTAAAACTCTTTTAAATATAAAAAAAATAACAAATTAACATATATTAGAAAATTTCAAAATAATATTGAAAATTTATTTTATCTCTTCTAGAATAAATAAACAAATAATTCTTACAATATAATTTTTTATATTTTTATTTTTATTTTATTCTTTATTATTTATTTAATTAATAGATATTTTAATAAAACGCAATATATTAAATACACAATGAGGCATTGTAGTCATTTTATATTTTAATTTTTCTGTCTTTCTTATCTACCATACCAGCCATCTGATACTATATTGTCATGTTCAGTCCTACCTAGCTTCATCCTATGAGCCAAATGCACCCAGAGCTATAAGTACTATAAGGGACATTCACAATCCAATCATCATGGCAAAAAGTTTTCACTGCCCCGTATAGTCATCTATTTCTAATGAATTTCTAATAACTCTAGCCTATAACCACAAACCCCCCTCCCCTTCCCCTTCACCCAATTTCAGATTTCCATGTCGTCCATGTTGCCTAACTCTTCCTGAAAGCAGTTCAACTTTTTGGCTTGTGTATAAATTTTTATCTAAGCATGACATGAAAGTTTATATTCAATTTGCAGCAAAATTCATGGAAGATACTAAAAATATATGATAAGAAATATGTCAGTTTTCAGCCATTAACTCATGGCTTAACATAGATATATAATTAAGTGGTGTTATAAAATGTAAAATGAAAAATGCAACCTCAAGTTAATAGTCTAGCTTTAGCAATATAAAATAAGACTTTGTATTAAAAGAAAGCTGGCAGTATGAAACAATCACCACAATTTCAAATTAACTAGTTTTCTTTACCAATTAATTAGTTGGATGAGCACAATAATGCTAGAATGACAGGAAGAAGAACAAGGAAGAAGATGCAAGAACAAGGTCTTGCTATCTTATCTTTGTCCTTTGGGATATGGGGACTTAACCTCTCCCATCCATTATAAGCTTCTATTTCTTTCTTCTTCAAGCATTCAAAAGTCCAAGTGTGACATCATTTGTAAAATCAATTTGCGTGCATGCATATGTGGGTTTGGAGCATCAGCAGCCATACTCTAATCACCAAAATAGTGCAAAAATTGGCGTGGGATGAGCTCCAATCCCAAGCCAAAACACGCTAATTTTATATGTGTGAACAGTGCCAAAAACAAACACTGTTTAACTTTTATTCTTTTGTTTTGTATAAATACAAAACAAGTTATATACTTTTACACTTGAAATATTTTAGACCAATTTCAACTTTACATCATTATTTTATTTTCCTTTTCATGATCATTATTTTTTTAATTAAAGAATATAAAATTATTTGAATGTATTATTATTTATATTTTCCAAATTAATATGATTATTTATATTAATTACATATATTATTAATTATTTGCACATAAGAAATAATATACTCACATGAATATAAAATAACATTAAATAAATATTAAAATTATATTTACTAAATTTTAGTTTCACTTATATAATAATTGAATTAATATTTTCATAATTTAATTACATTTTTTATTAATATAATTATAATATTTTATTTATATATAATATTATTCATATTTAAATTGGGTGAATATGTATAAAATAAAAAGCATGGTATAATTTGTAAGTAAGGAAGAAATAAAAATATAAAATATAAAAGAATATACAAAGAATATTCCTTTTGGTGTGAAAATTGGTGTTATGGGTTGGAAAAAAATTACTGTAGATACATCAAAATAGTGCAGAACTTGCACAATTTTGGCATTTTGGGTTGGAGATGGCCTTGTATATTTTACTTGGAAGAGTGCCTTTGCAGCACCTTCCCATCACACACTCTCACCGCCAAAAATAAATAAACAAATAGGTTCCCAAAGAAAAAGGAAGAAAAAAAAGAAAATGTATCTTGACAGTAATGTGCAAGTGCAAGACTTATAAAGTCTTTTTAAATAAATATATGTCTCCCAATTGGTTGACTTTCTTTATTCCCTGGTCTCTCCCTTCTGATCATAGTGTTAAGAACTCAAGTGTAACAGTTTGCAAAGTGATGATAGTGATGACAATGTAAATAGCATCGAAAGATGAGGGAAATATAAAAACCATGTAATCTTTTTTAATGCACCACAAAAAGACTGTTTTCCCAAAGCACAAACAGATATGAGAAGATGCACGGTGGAATCAAATGTAAACAAAATATATTGCAACTTGAGCCACATTTCAAGAATTAATTAGAGAACAAATATAAAGCCATTAGAATGATATAAAATAATATTGCATACCATTTGAAAAGCAGCACGAAAAGCATGCAACTCAAAATTTTGAATACCATCATCTTTGTCAAGACTGCGCCATCTATCTGCGCTCTAAAATAAATAAAAAATAGCACCACATTAGATGACCAAATAACAAACATACAAGATTGTTATGGACATATGATGACAATAACAGGAAACATTTTCTTATTGGCTACTTGCATTCCTTATTCTGTAGATAGATATGCTCCGCTTAAGAAAACTTTTTTATGTTTTTGTATACATGAATATTAACAAAGGGTGGACGAGCGCTATCTGATTAATAGAAGCCAGTTTGCAACTAGATTCATTGCTCTTAGATTCTTGTCTAAGGAAATTTTGTGCATCATTCCCAAGAAAGACGTCCATGAATTAAGCAAAGGCCTTCTACCCATGACCCTTGTCCTTTTCAATGAAGGATGGCCCCCTGTACTCCGCATGCTCAACCTCTATCATAAATCACAAAAGACAATCCCTTTCATGCATGATGATGCTCTAGTGAAGTGAGGTTATATGAAGTGAGTTTTTTCAGTATTGTTTAAAATGGAGTGGACGTGAAGATACAAAATCATAGCTCTTAAAACAGAAGCCACAAAAACTATTTGTAAAGAAGAGTTTCAAGATGTCTCAGTGTTATCAAGAACCACTGCATATATTGACAAGATAAATGACAGACATCAATAAGATTGTCCTTTACTCCAGGATGCATTACACAGATAGTCATCTCTGGATTTGCCAAATTATAGTTATGCAGACAACGGTAGAGCCAGAAACATCCATTCGATAAGACATTGTACCATTGGATTTAAATTAGTTGTTTTAGCCCAATGACAAGAACATTAAAATGTAAAAATAATACCTTTTGAACTGTCTGACCATAATCAAAATATGGAACAAAATTGATTTAGCGAAGTACAATTAACTAAATGATCAATCTCACAGCACAATCTCCTTCTTCCCTTTTGTATCATACATAGGTGATATATTAAACCAAGCTTCATGTGCTATACTAAATTCACCTCTCTAGACAAATTAAAACCAGAATATTCGCATTGAGACCTAAAGGTTAGGAAAGCAACCCTTGCCACACTAATTATATTATATTTTGTGTGCTATACTAAATTAAAGGTTAGGAAAGCAACACTTGCCACACTAATTATATTATATTTTGCTGTTAATCACATAAGATACCTTGCAACAATTACAGAAGTTTCTGAACATGTTGATTAAGGAGTGATACATAGTTTTATAAAAGTAGCTTTAATTTCTCCATAGAAAGTTGAAATTCTTTGCATTTTAAGCACTTTTATCTTTTATAGCATCAAAAAGACAAAACTGACTCTAATTTCTTCTTTGCTTTAGTAGTTTCAGTGATGCCAAATTATTCAGGACACTAGACAAGAGTGGGTCAATGACTCTGCATGCATCCAATCCTAGGCATCTTAACAAGCAAATAACACATAACCCTTAGCAGTTTCATCCCTGTCTAAGGAGTGATTATTAGTAGTTTCCTTCAGTTTAAGCCACGATGTTAACAGTGCCATATCTTGCTAGCAGTAGCTACATATAAGCTAAAATTGTTGACCCAAATTTATATTTATATGAGCTTTTACGACAGCATATCCATTAAGATGTTTTAACCTAAATGACTAAAAAACCAGATTTCTGGTGCTGTACAATAAAGCATTAATTAAATTTATTTTTCTCATTTTTCTGAAAAATTTTATGAGCAGTAACATAAATAATGGTCAATTGATCATCATCATGTAAGATAATGAAGTAAATTGACAAGTATGAAGTTTGTTCGGCCCAGAAAGCATGTTCACAAATAGACAGAAAATATCAAGCTGCATGAACCACTGTCAAAACTTCTGGAACTTTATTGTGATTTGCAACAACCACCTTAGCAACTTTAATTGTTTTGCCTGTATAGCACCCTCCATTACTCAGCTTCAATTGCTTTGGGGCAATCAGTTGGTAACCAAACAAACAGAAAGGTCTAATGATAGATCACATCACATTCCTAAGGTAACTATGCAAATGAAAATATTGAATATATGTATAGAAGAAATCTAAAATATGCATGCACCTGACAAGCAAGATCGCGTGAATTCTTCCCAAGTGATATGCCTGCAGACTTAACACCAGAACTCATTGGAAAACCACAATGAGAATCACCCGCATCCAAGCAGTCTTCTGATAGCAAGTTGTAGCAGCACCCAATGCTAACAACTGCTTTGACTTCTTGACACTCCAAAAAGGTCCTGATCAAATTAACATAAATGCATTAAGATACTACATATAGTACTACACAGTACATATAATTCATGATTCTTCAGTTACATTTGTTGCACAAAACTGGTATATCCTATTTGGTCAGCAAACATAGAAACAGTGACTCAAGACTCACCACTAGTAAAGTATACAGCAGAATTACAGCTGTTAACAATTACATTAAGAGTGAAAGGCAAGACCATAGCTTGAAAGCAACAGTTACAGTGAATACTGCCTCTACAACTTCAGTGCACCCAGCTTAACACTGAACATGAAACTTTTGCTTTATTAAGAGTGCAAAATGGATAAATTTTATAAGATGTGAACAAAAAAGCATAAAATAATAAATTTGACAGGCATCAACTAATCATCATTTCCATCTTATGCAAAGTTTATTTCTAGATAATCTCTACAAGATACACATTTTTTAGTTCATCTATACAAATTGAGAGAATTGAAAGGGAAAAACAGTACATCAATATTAAACCATATACAAGAATGTGTAGGTTTGTCCGATGAGTTAATGTTGCAGAAACATTTCCAGCAAGCTCCAATGTAGAAAAGAAAAAGGCAGAAATTGGCACTCACTTCAGCATCGTTACTGACAGATCACCACAAGCATGTAATCCAGCAAGCACAAATGAAGTCTTACGGTCCAAACCTTCCCTACCCAATTCTGGCTGCTTGACTTCATCCACATTAATAGACATTTTAGTCAATGCTTTCAACATGTCATTGGCCATTATATGGCATGTAACTGTCTTAGGTCCATTGAAAACCCTGTCTCCTGAACTAACAAAGCAGAAGGAAGGGAAGAAGGCTATTAACAAATAAAAAGGTACGCAAAAATAGTGCTCCAATCATTATAGAAAAAGGAATTTATGATACCAACCAACCAGATCCAGTGCATAAAAGAAACAAGAAAATATAGTCAAGTGTGGTGCAACACCCCGAGGACTTACCAGCAGTAAGCAGAGAAGATAAAATGGCAAAAGAAAAACAACTCAAAAGCACACAGGAAATAACATGGTTTGGTTTATCTCCTATCTTTACATATGAAGATAAACGAAACATTCTAAAAAAAACAGGAGATTACAAGGCCACTCAAACCGCTCTGCCTTTTGGCTTGCTATACTCAAATCCCAGTTTCACTAAACACTCACAAGCTCAAATATACTACACATGATTTGCTCCAACTAGGCTTGTCTTAAAACTCTCTAATTTTACATTTTATAGGTATCCATAACTTGTATCCTAACCCCAAGTTCAGTCTTCATGTTGTGATCGAATGACTTGACATTTACACAAGCAAAGACAACACAACCTGATTGAAGAGACATCATGTGTTTAGGCCAATCAAATGGACAAAAACAATCTGAAAACCCTTAGCTTAATTCAACAATACATGCAAGGAAACAGTACCAAAATTTCTTAACAAGCCAACACAATAACTTTGATAGACCAAAAAAAGAAAAAAACCAAACAACCAGACTATCTTTCAGTGGAGTAATCAAATCCATCATATCTCATGGTAAAACATTATTTTAACTTTAGCATGTTTAGGCGATCAAAACATTTAATCGGATTCTAAGAATCATTGTGGACTTAGATAACAATGCAACATAAAAATAATATAGCAAATTTACACACAAAAAGAAAATGGTTGCATGCATCTTGACATACCTATTAACTAATGGTTCACTACTTAGTAAGGCCAACAAACACTTTTCTAAAATTTTAAAAAAATAATAAAAAAAAAAATTATTGCAGTTCCTACTTAAATTTACGCATCTGAGCTGCATAATGTTTCTTTATCCGCTCTGCACGTGTCTTTGTTATGCTTCCATGATGAGAAGAAGCATCAATGGCAACTACAGAGTGATTATACTGGAAAGAAAGAACTTGTGCAAGGTAACCCTGAAAGTTAAATTCAAACAGAAAACAAAGATAAAGAAATTAGAAAAGTAATGAAATGAAATACTGTTCGCATAAATGCCATGGAAATATTAATAACATTGCATAACTTGGAAACAACAATAAGAAGACATTCCCATCCCATCCATAAACCTAATCTTGTATGCTCCCTACTGTCATATTGTCAATGCCCTTAATATCATATTGTCAACTATCCCTGTTTTCATCTCTTGAAACAAGAAAATTATGCAAAAAATTAAGGAGATAACCTGCTTAAGCTTTATAGGGCTAATTCCATCATGAAGGCCACATATATTCCAACTGCTAATCTGTACACTACACTTTTTCTCTATAAACCCCTGCAACTTGCATAGTTAATAGATGAAGCCAATTTATGAAACCCTTTCTCTACCTTTTATTTCATACATTTTTCATAGAAGAATCTTTGACTCTCACCTTTTGCCAACTAGGACTTCTCATTTTGGACCAAAATTTGTAAAACCCCCTAGCAGATCCAAGTCATGATATCACCCCTAGCACTAAATTCCCTTTGCCAAATATGTAAACTATTTGCTGTGCTCACCTTAGCAGGACTATTCAAATGCAAACCTAAATCAAAATCTCCCAACACATTAGCCAGGAATTATAGGTAAGGGATCAATTGGAATAACAAGATCAAAACAGGGAAGTACATTGACTTAAGCAAGCTCAACATACAAAGGTTGTGAATTTATATCAGCAAATCATTAACGGTTGTGTCAAGACACAGGCATAAGACAAAAATGGATAATCTGAATACTACCCGTTTAACTAATCGTGTCAAAACCTCAAATTCGAACAAGAATATGTTTATCAAGCATGTTAAACATGAGTGATGAGCCAAATTGGAATTCATTACCTAGAGAGAACCAGGATAAGATCCTATACTATCCAAGTTATTATCGATAAATAAGTACTTGGCCAAGTCAAACTTGATTTATCCAAAGTAGTTTCGGTACAAGAAAAAAGTTTCTAGTAGTAGTCGTATTTATTAGAAATTGGACTAGATATGAGGTCATATGATTAAGGCAATTAGAGTTGAACTTGATCACAATTCTAGCCGATATCAAGATCTTGTAACTAAGGGATATTTAGTGCACCACAATTATCTTCTATAGTTCTTGTGGATCTATGGAAAACATTCAATACTAGTTGGGTAGTCAGCACATCTATGCTAGAAGTCACTCACGACTTATGGAAACTAAATGTAATTAATTGAAATTTTCACATTTAACTTGGAAAGAGTTTCCACAATATTAAAAGTTAGTATTATATCCCACTATCAATTGGAACTTGAAACTAGCAAGTCACACACGTACGAGTTACACTAATTATGACAATTATCGATTTTAATTATTGATTAAAGAGTTGAATTAAATAATTGAATTAATTGAGTTGAATTTGCTCATATGCGGGGGTCTAGCATATCCTGAGTCTTAATTCAAAAGGTTAGGAATATTTGTCAATTCGAACTTGATTAAATAAGAGATATTGAGTTTAAGGACCAAATTGATAGTTACCTCTAATTAGTGATATATATATATATATATAAGTCATGAGATGGAGCATAAGGATGTATCAACTTGGATGAGATATAGGCTTTAGTATTTAATTTGTTTGGTTGACATGGGCCTTATTTAAGAGTTAAACATAGCCCTAAACATTTGCTTTACATGCAAGTGTATGCATGTATACCACTTAAACATTTACTTTATATGCAAATGTGTGCATGTGTGACAAAGCATTAACTTTATATGCAAATGCATGCATGAAAAACATCTAGCACTTGTGATATACACAAGCTTAAGTTAGTGAAAGATATAGAGAACTTTTACTACAAGTCTAATTCCGTTACTATTAAGCTGCTTTGCCTTGAAGGCCAAGCAAAAAGCCTTAGTCCAAGGAGCTTAGTCTTGAAGGACCTTAAGCATGACGGGTCTTCAACGTTAAGGAGCTTCGCCATGAAAAACTTTCAATCTTAAGAGGCTTCGCCATAAAGGAGCTTCACCATGAAGGAACTTCACCTTTAAGCAAGGTGGAAGAAAGGTGTTAGGAAGCTTCCTTGAGGAGGTGTAGTAAGGAGGTAAAGGATATATACACACACACACACACAAAGAAAAAATACTCGAGTTGTAAAGTGTTTCCTTTTTCTTCTTCCACCTCGTGTAGAGATTGAAATTGTGAGTACAATAATTGTGCTTGCACATTGTTCTAAAGCCATACGTTGAAGGATCAAAGCTTGCAAAAATATTGTACATTGTTCCCTTCTTCTATTCTCATCTTTTGGAAGTTCTACCAAGTCCTACATCCTCCATGCCTGGAAAAACGTCTTGCAAGTTATTTAGGATCACTAAAAGAGATAACTTATCGTTTCATGTGCGTTCAAGCTTGAAGTCATATTTGTGTGACTCGTGTTTCTCATGCTAGAGACTTTACACTTAGGAAATTGGAAGCTTGAAAATCCATTTCAACCGGAACACAAAGCTTATTAAGCGTGCTACTAACAAAGAGTTTTTGTAAGTGTTACAAATCTCACTTGTTTGATTGCTCGATTGATGTTGTAATGCCTCTTTGGTTGTGTTAAAATTTATGATTTTTGGTCTTGGAGTTAGGGTTCTTGCTTTCATCAAGGCTAACGATAGGTTGAATTTTTTAAATTAATCTATTCTAGACACATGCGCACCACACGCCTTTGCTACATCCGAATTGTTGTAACTGGTGAAGTTCCTTCACGGTAAAGATCCTTAAGGTTTGAAGAACCTTCATGGAAAAGCTCCTTAAGGTTGAAGATCCTTCATGGTGAAGCTCCTTAAGTTTGAAATCCTTCATGGCAAAGCTCTTTAAGCTTGAAGATCTTTCAAGGTAAAGCTCCTTAAGCTTGAAGATCCTTCCTAGTGAAGCTCTTTAAGGTTGAAGATTCTTCATGCTTAAGGTCCTCCATGACTAAGGGCTTGTTTAGTTTTAGAAAACAAAAACTGTTTTCTGGAAAAAATTTTCAAGAAAACTAGAAAATAGAAGTTATTGTTTAGATATGATATTTTCTAATTTAAAAACTAGAAAACTATTTTCTAAATTATAAAAGGTTTTAGAAAACTAACAAAAAATGTTTTCCAAATTTTTCAATTAATATTTTGACATTACTATTACCTCCTTAATCACTACTACCACCACAACCACCACCATTACCACCAAAACAATCACCACCACCACCACCACAACAATCACCACCACTACTGCAATCACCACGACCTCCAACACCACCATGTCCACCACCACCACCACCACCACTACCACAACCTTCCTTACCACCACAATTACCATCACCACCACCACCACAACAATTACCACCACCACCACCACAACAATTACCACCACCATTACAATCACCACTACCTCCAACACCACCACTACCACCACAACCTTCCTTATCAGCACCACCACCACAACCTCTACTACCTCCACCGCCACCCGCCACCGCCACCACCACCACCACCACCACAACGTACCTTACCTCCATCATCATCACAACCTCCACTGTAACCTCCTCCACCACCACAACCTCCCCTACCACCACCACCACCACCACCACCATCACAACAATATATATTATTATATTAAATAAAAATTATTAAAACAAATTTAATAAAAAAATTATGTAAATAAAAAAATTACAAAATGAAAAGTGAAACAAATTGATTTTTTGTTTTTATGTTTTCTATTTTAGAAAATGGAAAACTAAAAAATAAGGAAAATGAGAAAAAAAACTGGAAAAAGAAAACATAAAATATTCTCCAAAACTAAAGTCTCTAAGTTTCTTGGTGACTATGCTCCTCATTTGGACTTCCTGCAAGGCGAAGCAATTTAATAGTGAAGGAATTAAACTTGTAGTGAAAGTATTCTACGTCCTTCACTAAAACAACTTATATATATCATAAGTGCTAGGCATCTTTCATGCATACATTTGCATACAAATTAAATGTTTATGTGTCACATATTCAAACACTTGCATATAAAGCAAATGCTTAGGTAGCACACATGCACACACTTGCATTTAAAGCAAATTCTCAGTTGGCACACATGCTTACACACCTTTTAGTTGGAATTTGTTTGGTAACAAGAATAACATTAATTCTAACCTCATTAACACCTAATAAAATTGAGATTGAATTGATATCTTGGGCTTCGTTCAAGTCTTAAAAAAGGCTCATGTCAACCAAACAAATTAAAAGACTAAAACTCATATCTCATTCAAATTGATATATCCTTATAGTCCATCTAATGACCCATATATATCACTAATTAAAGATAAATATCAATTTGTTTCTTCAACTCAGTATCTCATATTTAATCAAATCCAAATTGACAAGTATTACTAACTTTTTGAATTAAATTTTAGGATATACTAGATTCCTGTAATACACAAATCTAAATTAATTTAATTATTTAATTAAACTCTTTAATTAATAATTAAATCAATAATTGTCATAATTGGTGTAACTTGCTAGGTTTAAGTTCCAATTGGCAATGGAAATAATACTAACGTTTAATACTATGAAAACTCTTTCCAACCTAACATTTAGCTCTCATAAGTTGTTAATAACTCCTAATACAGATGTCACGACTATCCAACTAAAAATGAATATTTTCCATATATCCATAAAAAACATCACACATAATTGTCGTACACTAGGTGTCCCTTCATTACAAAGATTTCGATATAAACTAGAGTCATAGTCAAGTCAAAAACTCTAATTGCATCAATCATATGAACTCATCTTCAGTTAAATTCTCAATAAAACACGACCACTAATAGAGAATCTTTTCTAGCATTGAAACTACTTTGGGCAAGTAGAGTTTAACCTGGCCAAGTACTTATTCATCTAGAATAACGTGTATAGAATAAGATCTTATCTTTGTTAACTCCAAAAAATGAATTCCATCTTGGCCAATCACTCATCCTTACATATAATTGACTAGAGCCACCACGTGCTATATACTCATATATGATTAGCACAAGTATGTTGGCAGTAACAAACTATAACCAACCATATGTGGATAATCACGTCACCTCTAGCCAAAGGACCATATGCACAATTATATCCAAGATTGTGATCGTTGACAAAATGAATTTCCATATAATTACACATCTTTTGTCATAGTTGGATGCACTCATCATATGAGTATCCACATGTCTATTCTGACATCTCATATCAAGAAGCATAAAACTCACTACCTGTTGCTATCGATGTCACACAGCGATCAAAGGAAAACAAATTAAGGTGATAGTCCACCAATTAACACTACTCGTATATCAATCCAACGACTATGAACATTTATGGTATATGCAGTAAACTAGTTTGTCACTCATAGTATTAATCTTTGATAATAAACTCATTTAACATAATACTAAAGGGTAAATATTCAAATAAAAAACACTTTATTTTGAACAAATATTATTTATTGAACAAAAGAGTTAAATATACAATGTCAATACACATACATGAATGGCATTAGGGTACATCCATACCAACAATGACCCATGTAACCAGTTTAATTTATATAGTGTAAAATTTATCTAGACATATCATGATATATTTATAACACATTTAAAATCTAAAATATCCAAAATAAAAATATTAAAATCACTAATAATAGTAATATTTTTTTATCTATTACAATTTAATAAATGATATTTTAATAAAAAATAAAAATTATACTTTTATACTATTTAAATATAATATAATATACAATTTAAGTGTATTAACAAGTATCTATTTGAGTTGTGCATTGAATGTTAACACATTATACTATTTAATTAAATATATTATTTCGTGTTTTAAATGGGTTAGACGGGTTTAACCTTTCTAAACATGTTTTTTTTTGTGTGTATTAAACAAATTAACTAGTTTATGATGCAAACTCATTTATGTCAAATCCAAACCCTTTTAACTTCATGACATGCCATCATTTAAATGGTTGTGTCAAAAATTGGTTAGCCCTAGTAATAGCCAAAGTACACTCCTTAGCACAAACTTTTGGTAATCACTCAAGTTACTTGATCAAAGTTGCCAAGCAAACATATATAGATACAAATCAATACATTGAATATTGTTACCTTGAGTATGATGTATCTACCTAAAAACAAACATTTTCTCTGATGATTTATCTAGATGAGGGTTCTTTATAGGACATAAATGCAGTGTTTCAATGTTAAGAGTCTAAAAGTGTCTCAAAGAGCACGAGTGGGTAGGCTACAATGTCATGTTGCAGATGGTAAGACAACATGTATGCTAGTCTTAGGGTATACAAAGAAGGTAAGAGTATGAGTGATCAAAAACTAAAAACCATATAAATATTGATTAAAAAAAAAAAAAAAACCAAATGAGTAAAAGAGGACTAAGAAAAATAACCAAAGCAACAGCCATAAACTTTCAAACCTAGTTGAAGAAAGCCCAATTTACAAATTTCAACTTTTGGTTATCGTTTTAAAAATTTTAGAGATGATTAAAATAACCAACTAGTCCGATATGAAAGAAATACTAATTGGTCCAAAAGGTTCTCTAATTGAAAGAGTCATAGCACAAATCTCCTATTCCAAAGATTTGCATGCATGTGTGCATACATATACTTTGGAAAAGCCCAACCTAAAGGTGACTCATTCTGTTTAGTCAACGAAAAATCCATTGGTACATAAAATCTAGCATGCTTGAACAACTATAATAGGATTTAGAATCCTAGAAAGTCACTGCAAACACAAATTCAGCTTTAAAGTAAGTAATCTATATAACTACTATGTTCAAGAAATTTTACAGCCACTTGATATTTCTGTTACATATGTAGAAGAAGCTTGAGTAGTGACAATTTCTCATTCATCAGACAATAAAGAATTTTGTTTCAAGTTCATAATTCACTCCCTTGCTCAAAAGGATGGTAAAACAAGATGTCGTCTCCAGTCAAAATTGTGCAGCCTAACATTATTCTTTTTCCCACAAATATGGTAATGCAACAGAAAAAAAAAGTCACTGTATGTCACTGTAATGCAAGATTTTCTTTTTTACTGTACAGATGTCAGGATCACCATGTCTAATGTGTATTAGATGACATGGAACATACGGAAAATTATGGCCAACAAATTCAAAAACTGAAAAAAAAGGTGTAAAAAGCAACCAAAATAATATGTCATCAGAACAAGAATCTTGCATCCTCCAGGGAACTAAAAAAAAAAAGAAGAAGATTGACAAGAGAACATACCTGGCCAGCACCAACATCAACAATTGTTTGAGCTCCCACGCTATTTGCAATCGAACAAACAACAGCAGAAAGAACTTCTACCTTCTCACATCAAATCACTTCCATTACTAAATTGAGAAAGAAAATCACAAAGAAGAAAATAATAAACTTATTTTTAATAAACAAGCTCTTTTTTATTATTATTTTTTTTAACTATTAGATAAAAGGAAAATATGAATCATTCTCCAATTAAAAAAGAAATTACTTCATGTTTTTTCTTCATATTCATGCCTTGGGAAAGAACACTATTAAGCGATGTGATGTTCAGTCCAGGCCACACCTGCAACAAATTCATAAAACAGAAATTGGTTAAAATGAAAAAACAGAAAACTCTGATAATTTGCAGTGCATCAAAAACAAGAAGTATGTAAAGAACTGAAAGGAACAAAAACTATGAAAATAATTTTAAAAAAAAATAAGACATAAGAATACCTTTTCCAAGTCCATCTGCTCTCGAGGAAACGCTAGGGACCTCAAATTCATAACAAATTCTTTAAGAGAAAGAGGCCAGTGGTCCTTAGCAAATAAAATCCACAAATTTAATACTCAAATTACAAATGTCGAATCAGAAAAAACGTTGAACATTGATTTCATGTCAATAATATAAAGAAAATCGACAAGAAAGAAAGTAAAATGGAAGTTGAGTGATTTTTCTGGTATAAAATCAAAGTCAAGTTGAATACAACGATAACATGCATAAAGCTGAGAATTTATACACACAATGAAAAACGAAGACGAAAGTAAATTCAGTTAGTGTTTACCTGAAAGGTACCAGAGGGAATGAGGAGAAGATTTTGAAGAGGTTCATCGCGGAGACAATGAATCCATTGTTGATCAATGGATTCCCAAAGTTTTTGGGTAAAGAAATTGACGACGTGAGCATTTATGATTGAATTGTAAGGTTTTGTGAATTCGATAATTGCGTTTATCCATTGTAGGGTTTCTGTTGCACTCCCACAACTGTACATTTCCACTCACAATGATTTTGCAGCCTTCTCCCTGATACACCTCAGACGTTGGTGGCGCTGTTCGCTGCGTTTTATATATACATATATATAGTTTAAGTTTTGAAATAAATGCTAATTTGACCCAGAAGGTTTTGATTAGGACCAACACTATACCTTTTAATTTTTTGGGCTAATTTGAAGTTTACTGTTTAATTTATTTTATTGCACTATATTATTTTTAATATTTTAAAAAATATTTATTTATTTTTAATATTTATAAAATTATATATTATTTCATTTAGAAGTAAATATTAATGAATATTAATTATTACAAATATTATAAATAAATAAATATTTTTTTAAATATTAAAAATAAAATAATATAATAAATTAAACTATAAAGATACACAGTTCTACCTCCGAAATTCATTGTTTAAGGAATTTCATGTCAAAGATTTTATAGATTTCTTCCAAATTTCTTATTCTATTATGTCAGTAGAAATCATATAAAGTCAAATTCTCTCAATATGGCAATTTGTTCTAAGTATTTTATAATTTAAAAGCAAATGACTTTTGTATAGATTATTTATTAACCAATAACAACCATAAGACACTATATTCCCACGAATTGCAACATTTATTCGAATAACCGACAATCTGGACGGGCCGAATCCAATGATGCTCTTACTTTCAAGGGATTTTTTCATAAATATTTTAAAAAGAGGAAATTTCAACAAGTGGACGGTCAAAGGGCCATATTTTTCATTTACGGCCTAACCAATTTTTTTTTTCAGTTTTGTTTTTCCGCTTTCCATTTTTGGCTTCCTTTCCCTTCATGTTTTCATTCCCTTAATTCGGGGTTTTCCCTCTTTGTTTTCATTTTTCTCTTTTTTTTAAAAATTTTTTTCTGTAATTTTTTTACCTATTTATTATTTTTAAAATATCTTTAATTGAAGTTAATGGTTACCTATAGTAGTTAATAATTATTTTTTAATAAAAACAATAAAAAATTTATGAAATATATCAAATAAATTATTATTTTTATTATTTATAGTGATAAAAGTAAAAATTTTATTTATGGCCTTAATTTTATTACTACTAATAAAAAAATTAAAAAAACAACAAATATCAACAACTATAATTTTTGATTGATTTTTATTAAAAATAAAAAATAATAACAAAAATAAAAAAATGAAATATATCAAAAAATTATTATTTTCTACATTAATACTAATAAAGTAAAAATTATATTTATGGCCTTAATTTTATTATTAATAATGAAAAAATTGAAAAACTAATAAAAAAACAACAATCAACAAAAATAACAACTGCAAATTTTTGTTTATTTTTATTTTTTTTTTATTGTTTCAGTTGTCATTTTTAGTTATTTCCGTTTGATGATTTTGGTTGTTTTTCTTAAAAAAAATAACATAAAAAAATAAAAAATTATAAAATATATCAAAAAATTATTATTTTTATCATTAATACTAATAAAAATAAAAATTTTATTTATAACCTTAATTAAAGAACAATAAACAACAAACAAAAAAACAATATCCAACCAAAAAAACAACAAATAACTTGTTAGACATGTAAATAAACAAATAAAATTAATAAAAAAAAAACTAAAACCCTTATTCTTTAAAAACAAAAAAGGCAAAAAAATGTTTTATTACTTGTTGTTACAACAATTGAAAATATTTAGTTTAGAATTATTCAGTTGAAGAAAGAAAGAGTAAAAAAATATATATTTTAATTGAAGTTGTTGGTTTCAAAATTTTTTTTTTTTAAAAAAACTACAATTGAATTGATAAAGAGTGAGAGAGAGAGAAAAAAAGCGTTCAAAGAAAAAGAAAACATCGAAAAAATAAAGACAGTAAAAAAATGTTGAAAGAAAAAAATGTTGAAAAAAAATACTATGAGAAAAAACAGACTTTGAAAAAAATTAAAAACATTAAAAAATATTGAGAAAAAAAGTTTAGAAATAAAAGAGAGTAAAAAAAGGTTGAGAAAGTTTAAGATCACTTGAAGAAAAGAAAAATCGTCCACTTTTAAAGAAAAAATTTTGAAAAACTAATTTTGAAAGATTTAATAGTCAACGACATTTTTTATAAATTTTTTACATTTTGGTCTATGTATGTGAAGATCCTTATAATATATATATATATATATATATATATATATATATATATATATATTCAAAAATATGATTGACTAAAATTATGTTTCAAAACTAACTATGAATTTTTTTTTTTCAAAAATGTGATATTTCATTCTTCTTCTTGTCCTTCTTCCTCTCTTTTCTTTTCCTTATTCGATTATCTGCAAATCATTTGTTTTTTTTTTCTTTTCCTCTCTTTTCATTTTTTTCTTTTAATCATATTGTCTTACTTTTCCTTCTTCCTTTACTTATCTCTTTTATTTTTCTTTATCTATAAATCTTTTCGTATTCTTGATTTTTTTAATTGTATTGTCTTGATATTTGCTTATTCTTCAACCTCATCAGTGCAGTAAAGTGAAGTGTACACACATTTACATATTATTATATTTTGTTGACCATTAACTAAGAGTTACAAGGATTTTTTTTTTAATAGCTTGACTTCTTTCTCTTTCTTTCTCTCTGCAAAAAAAGTAAAAAATAAAAAAACTTTTGTAGAGAGTAAGTTGAAAACATTTGGACATTATTATCTTTCAACAAATTTTTCAATCAAAGCAACTGTTAAAACAATAAAAAACAAACTACTATAAAACAACCTTATAAAATTGAAAATAAACCAACCAAAACATCAAAGAAATAAAAAAAAAACCCTCATAAAACTACAAATAAACCAAGCAAAACAATTGCTATAACAACTAGAAAAACAACCTCATAAAACTGAAAATAAAACCAACAAAACTAATAATAAGCATAAAAACAATCAGAAAATCAATTTATACAAAACAATCTCATAAAACTTAAATATGAAGCAATAAATAACAAATATAACCGCTAAAACAATCACAAAAATATTGTACAAATGAAAACAAATGAAAAAAGTAAATAAAAATAAAAAAACAAAAAAAAGTAAATAAAAAAAAGGAGAGAAAGAAAAAATAAATAAAAAAGAAAGAAATGAGAAAAAGTTCTTGTTGAATCACATAAAATTGAAAAAAAAAAAAAGAAAAACTATAAGCCTGAAAAAGAAAAAAACCTTAAGATTGAAAGCATTTTGGTTAAATACGGTGTATAGTGTAATATCCCCCATTTTCAAAGCTCTTATTTATTTTTTAGTTAAATAATAGGTTGAGTAAGTCTTGAATAAGTCCACAAAAGCTTGACGCAAATAAAAAAAATTTTATTCTATGCCTCCAAGCTATATATTCTTGTCCGATTTTGGTCATTGAATAAAATAAGTGAAATTTTAATAAATGACTAATTGATTTCATTTTTCTTAGTTATTCTTTCCCTATTTTGTAATGACAAAACAAATTTTTCTATATATATATATATAGGCTTTTGCTATAGTACAAATATTTATACAAATGAAATTAGAACAATTGGATTTATTTATGTTTAATTACAACCATTGATTATTTTCATGTAATAATATTTATAAAATGTATCAATGACTATAATTAAATGAATAACAATCTAATGGTTGTAATTCCATTGGTTAAATACAAATTTATCTCTGTGTGTGTATGCAACTAAGTTTAATGCGTGCCCTGGTGTATGGTAACAATAACATTGTGTGGGCTTAAAGCCTATTAGGGAATACAATCTAGGCTATAAAGTCCTAGATTAAAGATAGAATCGCCACCTGTGTAAAATCTAGAACATATTTTACAACAAATAGTTCTCACATAGAGCCCTAATAGTTTTCCTAAGAGATTGGGTTCAGAAATTATGTTTAAACTTTAGAATGTCCACCTAATCTTACAGTTAGCCTTTGATTGTGTTTTGTGTTTTATTACTTTTTAATTATTAAATTATTTTTTTATTTACATAAAAAAATGTTGTTTCCTTCAAACACTTTCTAAATTTTACAATTAAGTCCAATTTTGCATTTAATTCCATTTTCATGTATATTTTGGTTTGATCATAACATTCATCACATCATTCTTTCACAATAATAAAACACATGCAAAGAAAGGGAGGGAGGAGAAAATATTCCTACTCTTTTGAGATGCATAAAAAATAAAAGGAATAAAATAAAATAAAACTGAAAATATTTAAATTCAACAATAATCCCTACTTAACATAAGAAATAAATTTAGGTTAAAGCAAGAAATAACCTACAACGAAAAGAAAAAGTTAGTTCACAAAGTAATAATATAAAAATCAATTGAAATTAAATTAAATATATAGCTAAATTCCATTGGAGTGAATAAAACATCAAATTTCAATCAACCTATGAGTTTAACTAGTTAAAATTAAAGAAGAGAAATTCAATCTATTAACTTAACTAAAATCTGAACAATAATTATTAACTCAAAAAGCATGCAATTATGAAATTTAATTAAATACATTTATGCAATATATTCACAAAAAAAAAAAAAAAAACTAAAACCACAAAATACAAAAAAAAAATCCAAAACAAATAATCTGACTATTAAGTGCAAATGTTATGCATCATCAATAAGACATCACATTTGCACACTAGGGTGTTAATAAAACACCTTAACATGTTAGTATACTCAGATTTTGAACAAACAAAAATTCAAATAAATATTCCTTAAAATGAAAATTTAATGTTGTCAATGCTCATGTATTAAATTTACAAAATAAGGCAAGCATAGAGCCAACTCCAATGCCAACAAAAAATTTGCCATCAATGCCAACTCCAATCTTCAAGCCCAAGTTATATTTCTTAATAGACCTTAAGCGCACACAAAGTTGTGGTCACTAAACACTTTGAGCATGCACTAAACCCCACCGCCAACACAAATATACTTAAAAAATTTACAAAATAAAGCACTTCTAAATGTTTAGAACAAAAATACCTCTAATTTTCATTTATTATAAAATTATTCCAACTTAATTACAGACATATCTTTTTTAATTACACGCTTACCCTTTTGGTGTTTCTTCATTTTGGCCAAGACCTCATGTCAAGCATGTAACACCATTACTGTAATGAAAACTTATCTTGAGCCACTGCATTAATTGTGATTTGACCAGGGAGAAGTACTTATTAGTGATGCTAGAAGATAAAGATCCCTTTAATATATATATATATATATATATATATATATATATATTAAAGGGATCTTTTGAGGTTCAATTACACCCTTAATGTTTTAAAAATAGACTATATATGCACTCTTGTGAAATGGTGTCCGTTTCCATTTTATGAAGACATTAACACCCATGTATGTGCCCAGTGGTGCCCAATAGCACCAGACTAAATTTATTATATGGATTAGAGATTCATTCAAAATTCTTTAGTATCAACTAAAACAACCTAACTTCCTTACATATATTATTGGCAGAGGTTTCTAACAAAAGTAATTAAGCATGCAATTTGAAGCCAAAAACCCATCATTGATCATTTCAAAAGAAGCTTGGCCATAATAGTGGAAAATGAAAGATAACCAAAAGAAATGCGAACAAAAGAAGAAGACGATGACATAAAGAATCTTAATATGCCAAATCTAATTAACTAGTTAAAAAAAATAGAAAGCAGATTTTAGTAAGGTTAGTCTCAAATCTATAAAATTATATATAAATTACTAATCTAAATTCATAAGAGAATATTCATATAGCAAGTAAAAGAAAACATTCTTCCTTTTAGATAAAGGAAAACAAAGGGACATTTAGCTAAAGAAATGCAACACCTACAATGAGAGAACAAAAAATTCAAAAAAGATAGGTACCCACATTTTCTTTCCTCTAAGTCAGAGTATGAATAAACTCTATTAGAAAAATTTGCTATCCCTTATATACACCATGTCAATTTTTAATACGAGATACATGTTGTATTCTATTGAATTTTATGCACATATTAAGGGGGAGGAAAATTTTTCATATAATGTATCAATTTAATTTGAAAGGGGGACCTATTCCATATAATTCATACTTATTCATATCTTTATTTTTAACACTCACACACATTATTTATTATCTTTTCAAATTGGTTGTCAAAGCCAAAATGGGAAAGATTGTTGATCATTTGTATGATTAAACTCATAATTTTGGACTTTGATAAAAAAATTTTGATTTTAATGATTTCAACTAAATGTGTAGGAATTATATACCAAAAAATATACATTTTTGGATATACAGTAGTCTTTTGGGATAATTTGATCTCTGAGATTCAAGGAGTCTTTTTAACATCCTTAGAGTTCTATAATAAGAAAATTATCTTCATCACTTTTGAAGTAGACATCTTAAGCTTTTTAAATTGAGCTTAGTTGTCAAAATTTAAGCTCATTTGGGTATGAAAATCTTGAGTCAAAGTCAACATATGCAGCTTTTATTTTAGATTGCATAACTCTCAATATCTCAACAATATCTTAAGCCACAGAGGTTAAATTGAGGTGATTCAAAGTGATATGGAAAGCTAAGATAATTATCTACAACTTTTATGAAGAAAGATAAGGTTGATTCAATTATCTTCAGTCTCAAAAAGACATCACAAAGCACTATTATGAACTGACTCAATAAAAAACTAAATTGCATACAAAATTGCAATTCATGTCATAGTCCTAATTAGGACTAATGTAGTCCTAATTAGGACCAAGGAAGGAGCAAAATTCATCAAAATGGCAGAACTAATCCTGAACCTATGTCCCAATTGGGACATTGCTCAAGACCAGGGTATCCCTGATTGGGATTGTGCTTGGGACTAGAGCATTTCAAACTAAAATGGCTACTAATGGCTAGTTTTGAAGCATCCTAATTGGGACTAACAATATCCCAATCGGGAGTAGTATAAATGCAACTCAAAAGTCCAAATTTTCATTCAAATGGACTTGGATTATGTTGGAAATACATTTTTTGTCTCTAATAACTATAATTGGATTATTTGAGTATGAATACAACATTTGAAGATCATTTCATGGTGAGGAAACTTATACATTTATTTTATACATTCAAGCATTCAATTAAACTCTCTAAATTCTTATAAATTCATTTCTTTGTTATAAACTCTTGTGAGAGTTGGTTGTGAGTTAGAAATAGCATTTCTCTTCATCTTAAATCTTAGAATATATTAGAAGGGAAGTGAGATTTATTTCTAAAGAAATGGGTTTAAGTGTTGTCCATTAAAACACTTAACACTTAGGATTTGATTTTTGAGTGGGCCTTAAAAATTCAAGTTGTAAGGTTGGAAGAGTGATCCATAAAACTCTTGTGTAATCTCAGTCTTGTGAATAAGATTGTGAGTAATTGAAAATCCTAACTTAGGGATAAGTTAGGTGGAGACGTAGGATTATTGTTGAATCTGAATTCCTTAAATCTTTGTGTTTTTCATTCTTCCTTCTCAACATTCTTTCAATTGTTACAAAAAAATAGTCTTATTCACCCCCTCTTGGACTTTTTCAATTGGTATCATAGCTTGAATTATAGGTACTTCATTGCTAGAATACAAGATCATGGGGAGTGAATCACAAAATATTTCTTCTTTTAGAACATTTTTTGATGGTAGTGACTATCCTCACTAGAAATTTAAGATGGAGCTATACCTTAATTGTGATTCTATCAAACTTGAGGACATTGTCCTTAGAGGATGGGAACCACTTACAATTATTATTAATGGTGTGGCTACTACTCTTGCAAGAAGTTAATGGCACATTGATCAAAAGGAAGACAATCATAAGTATAAAAAAGCTATGATTACTCTAGTTTTTCAATGACAAGAGAAGAAGGAGACATGCTTTAACATTGCATTTCAGCCAAATAAATGTGGGAAATCTTAGAAAACCACTATGAAGGAAACATTTAAGTAAAAAGAAAAAAGGTTCAATTTTATATGTATGAACTTGAACTCTTAAAAATGAAGCCTCATGAATCAATCATGGAGATGAAAAACCATCTTAAAACTCTTCTCATAACCCTCAAGAAACTTGGAAAACATTTCTCTAAAGAAGAGGTAAACAACAAGATTCTAAGAATCCTACCTAAAAAGGATTAAGAATCTCGTGTTACTTCAATTAAGAAAGCTTAAGACCTCTCCACTCTATTAACCGATTTGCTCATTGGTAAGCTCTTAACATATAAGCTCACCATCATGCAAAGAGGTGAAGAACAAGAAGAGAAAGAAGAAAAGAAAAATATCATTGATCTAAAAGCTCTTTAAGAAGATAGTGAAGAGGACAACATCAAAGATTCTAGTAATGAGGATAGTGACATTGCCATGCTTATTAGGAACTTCAAGAAGTTTTTGAGAGAGAAAATGTTTAAGAGTAAGGGACTTCAATAAGAAGTTCGAAGGAGATGGAAAAAAGAAAACAAAAGAGTTTACTTGCTATGAATGTAAGAAACCAAGACACATTAGAAGTGAGTGTTATAAACTCAAATTCAATAATGGAGGAGTAAAATACAAGAAGAAGGCCTTCAAGGCAACTTGGGATGATTCCTCTGAATCTGAAGAGGAAGAGGAACAACAAGAAGTAGTCAATCTTTACTTCATGGCCCTTAAAAAAGAAAATTAGGTACCATATACTTCTTATTCTTCCTTTGATGATTGTGACAATTATTATGATGCTGATGATGAAGATGATGATGAGAGCTCCATTATGAACAAATTACTTGTTAAATGTAAAGTTTATTATTTAAGAAGAAACGTTATAAGCATGAGTTAGGTAACTTAAATAGAGAATTAGAAAATTTAAAAATTAATTTTGCTAAACTTGTTGAATAAAAAAAAACTTGTTAGTAATGAAAAACCTTCTAATTCTATTGTTAAATTTAACTCTCAAAAATTTCATAAAGATACCTATGAAATTGGATATAAGAATGGAATGTCTTCATCATCTTTATCACTTACTAATTTCGTAAAAGCTTCATATAATTTCATTCCTTCAACCTCCAAATCAAATGAGACTCAAGCTTTCAAAGCTAAAAAATCCCACGTGTTAAATAGTAAAGGAAAGTCTCATAAGATTCACCCTTCATTAACACATAAAGGTAAGGCTCAAACTAGAGCACCTCAACCTAAACATGCTTATATGTATACTAGATATAGTTATAATAGGCATGCTATACAACACAATGCATATAAATATGTTGCACAAACCTATCAAAATACACACTATTATTGCCAATGCATGTCTTACACGATTACTCAAAAGAACTTTAAGAGACACACACCATAACATCAACAAAGGCATACTTCAGACATTAGGAATGCATATACTCAAAATAATGTGTGCTTCTATAGAAGACTACACATAAACTTGCTTTCTACGAACTATCTTGAAACTAACCAACCTAGACTAAGAAAGGTTTAGGTTCAAAAGAATGCTTAAATTGTCTTATGTAAGTGTGTTTGAAGTCCATAAGATTAAAAAGCAAATGGTATCTTAACAGTGGATGCTCAAGGCACATGACAGGAAACAAGGAGCAATTCAATAAGCTTGATGCTAAGGATGGAGGACACGTTACTTTCAAGGACAATGCAAAAGGAAAGATTATTGACATTGGAGAAATTAGTAATCCTCAATCCTTAACTACACACTATGTGTTGCTTGTTGATGGTCTAAAACATAACTTGCTTAGTATAAGTCAATTATGTGATATGGGAAATAAGGTCACTTTTTATCCTAAGAATTGCTTTGTTAGTAGTCTTGATGAAGACAAAGTAATTTTTAATGGTAAAATAGTTGATAATGTTTATGTTATTGATTTGATTAAGATTGATAACAAAGACATTAAATGCTTGATGTCAATTTCCCATAACACATGGATATGACATAGAAGGTTAAGAAATGCAAATTTTAAACTATTGAATGATCTTTGTAAACATGAACTTGTGATTGGTTTACCTAAGCTTGAATTCACTAAGAATAAACCTTATGATGCTTAGCAAAAGGGAAAACAATCTAAGTCCTCATTTAAGCTAAAAAATATAGTATCCACTTCTAGACCACTTAAACTTATACATATGGATTTTTTTGGACTAACTAAAGTTACTAGTCTCAGTGGTATACATTATGCGTATGTATTGGTTAATGATTACTTTATAGTTACTTAGGTATATTTCCTTACTCATAAGAATGATGCATTTAAAACTTTTGAAAATTTTGCAAAAAGAGTTAAAAAAAGAAAAAAGTTTTTATATTTCTTCTATTAGAAGTGATCATGGAATTGATTTTGAAAATGGATTTTTCAAAACCTTTTATGATGAAAATTATATTTCACATACATTCTCTTCTCCTAGAACTCTTTAACAAAGAAAAATAGAACTCTTGTGGAAATGGCTAGAATAATACTTCATGAGTATAATTTATCTTTATACTTTTAGGAAAAAATTGTCAACACGTCTTACTACATTTCAAATAGAGTTTTTAAATGACCAATTTTAAATAAAACCTCTTATGAGCTATGGAACAATAGAAAACCCAAAATTTCACATCTAAGAGTGTTCAGATGCAAGTGCTTTATGTTAAAAACCAAGGATAATCTTAGGAAATTTGATTTCAAAGCTGATGAAGGAATTTTCCTAGGCTATTCTATTTCTAGTAAAGTATATAGAGTCTTTAATAAGAGAACTCTAGTAGTTAAAGAATTAATGCATGTGGTATTTAATAAATCAAACTCACTTAATCCTAGAAAGTATGTTTATAGTGTTGATGATCTTATATATGACAATGAGATTGCGATGAGATTGTGGATATATAAGAAGAAAATGATAGTAAGCCTTTTGAACTTGAAGGTTTAAGTAAGGAGGATATTGAGGAGATATCTCAACCTACTTTAAAGGATGAACTTCCAAAGAATTGACAATTCAAGAAAGCTCATCCTCAAGACCTCATTATAGGTGACACTAAAAAGAGGTCACTACTGTATCTAAATTAAAATCAATTATTAATTCAGCTTTCTCTCAAATTGAACCCAAAAATGTTGATAATGCTTTGAATGATGAATTTTGGGTCCTTGCTATGCAAGAAGAGTTAAATCAATTTGAGAGAAATAAGATTTAGGCCTTGGTTCCTAGACTTAAACATCATCCTATTATAGGCACCAAATGGGTGGTTATAAATAAAATGAATGAGTAAGGTGTCATAACTACGAACAAAGCTAGACTAGTAGCTAAAAGTTATAATCAAGAAGAAGACATTGATTATAATGAAACCTTTACCCCCATTGCAAGGTTAAAAGCTATTAGAATGCTACTTGCATTTGCATCATACATGGATTTTAAACTTTATCAAATGGATGTCAAAAGTGCTTTTTTAAATGGTTTTATTAAAAAGGAGGTGTATATTGAACAACCTCTAAGTTTTAGAAATTTTGATTCTCTAAATCATGTGTTTAATCTTTCAAAAGCACTATATGGATTGAAACAAGCTCTAAGTGCTTAGTATGAAAAATTAAGCAACTTCTTACTAAAGAAAGGGTTTTCTAAAGGAAAAGTTGACACAACTCTTTTTATAAAAAATCCAAGCATGATTTGTTGATTGTTTAAATTTATGTTAATGATATTAGCTTTGGTGCTACTAACCATTGCTTGTATGAGGAATTATTAAAATTAATGCAAGGAGAATTTGAGATGAGTATGATGGGAGAACTCAAATTCTTTCTCAGATTACAAATCAAGTAAAGTAAAGATGGAATTTTCATCAATTAAACTAAATATGCAAGAGACATTCTTAAAAAGTTTGGTATAGATGGAGCTAAATCAAGAAAAACTTTAATGAGCACCGCAACTAAACTCAACAAAGATGAGAATGGTAAACCATTGATGAAAAGCAATTTAGAGGTATGATCGGATCCCTTCTTTATTTAACTACTAGTAGACCTGATATTATGTTTGTTACTTGCTTGTGTGCTAGATTTTAGTCAAGTCCTAGAGAGTCTTATTTGAATGCTATTAAAAGAATTTTCAAATATCTTTTTGGTATAATGTATTTATGACTTTGGTATCCTAAGAGTTTTTCCTTTGACTTGATTAGTTATTTAGAAACAAACTTTACTGGTAGCTTACTAGATAGAAAAAGCACTTCCAAAACTTGTCAATTTTTAGGACAATGTTTAGTTTTTTAGTTTAGCAAGAAATAAGTTTTGGTTACCTTGTTCACTATAGAAGCTGAATATATTATAGCAAGTCTTTGTTGTTCACAAGTTTTATGGCAAAAACAAAAATTGTTGGACTATAGTATAAAACTTGATCATATTCTAATCAAAAGTGACAATACAAGTGCTATTAACCTTAGCAAGAATCCCATTCAATACTCTAGAACTAAGCATATTGACATTAGACATCATTTCTTATGTGATCATGCTCAAATTGGTAATATCTCACTTGAATTTGTTGATACAAATAATTAACTTACAAATATCTTCACAAACCTCTTAATGAAGAGAGATTAAATTTCATTAAGTATGAGGCATGATTGATGGTTCTAGTTTGTCTTAAATTTTATGCTTAATTGATGGTTGAATTGTTTTCATGTGAAATCATGTTGTGCTTATTGATTATTTTGATTGTTAAATATTTTGAACTTTCCAATTTTATAATTTTTTTGTCATGCATTTATATATGTTTAAATATGCATTATATATATTTTTTAATTCCTTCTACTCCTTGTCAAGACTAGTATCTTTTTTGTTTTTTGTTAATTTTGTCAATAGTTTCTATTTAGTTTATTTTCAATATATTTTTCGTATCTAAGCTTTGAGCTATTAGTTTGTTTTTATGGTTATTTTGTGTCAGTTTAGGTTGGGTTTATTTTCTGGATATTTTCTAGATATAAGCCAAGAGCTGTTAGTTTTATGTCTTGTCTACAATTGATATCTTAATACCATTGTAACTCTATCCTTTTTTATGCAAAAGGGAAAAATATTTGAGTTTGTTTAATTTTTTATTTTATTATTGAATTTTTATGCATAAATTTTTTTATACATGCGTAATTAATGTTTAATTTATGTATAAATTCTTTTTAAGAATTGTTTTGATCTTTGATAAGGCATAGATATTTTTTCAAGATTTGGCCTGTCTTTGCTTTTGTCAAATGAGGAAAAAATAATTAAGTTTGCATATGTACTCAGTTAATTTCCTTTAAGGGATGAATCATTTTTAAAGATGTGTTTATGTTAGTGATATAATGCATTGAAATAGGGGGAGAAAATTATTTGAATTTATTTTACATAATTTTGTTTATGCATGCATAACAATAATGAAAGTGTGGCTAGTTTTGTCCCTGTGATAAAAAGCCTTGTTTAGCTTACTTTGTTTATATATAACATGAATTTTATAAAGATTTTGAGTATCTTTGTTTTCATTGTTTTGGTTCTTATCTTTTATTCCCTTTAAATTTTTTTCATTTCCCTTTATATCTCTCTTTTTTCTTTTTATCTTTGATGAAGAGGAGAAAAAGCTATGTGTTTGTAGTTATGTTTGTAATTATTTTTGTGATGCATTCTAGCCACATGATTATTAACTAGCTAAGCTCTATATAATCATGTGATAGTGAGTGTTACATGTACTATATTGTGATGCATTACTTTATGATGCATTCTAGTAGCACTATATGCGTATATGTTTGAAATTATTTCCTTTAAATTGCCTAACAATTTATTTTAATGATCATGTTATCATGTTCTTAACACATTTATTATGTTAGATCATGTTCTTAATGACATGATTATGTTGTCTTTATTTTTGACAAAAAGGGAATAAAATAAAATAAATTTATATTTCTTATCATATCTATAAAAGGGGAGTAATAAAAAAATATTTAAGAAAAATTTTCTATCCCTTATATATTCCATATTGATTCAATGCGAGATACATGGTGTATTCTATTGAATTTTATGCATATACTAAAGGGGAGGAAAATTGGTTATATAATGTATCAATTTAATTTGAAAAGGGGAGCTATTCTATACAATGCATACTTATTCATGTCTTTTATTTTTGACACTCACACATATTATTTACTATCTTTTCAAATTGATTATCAAAGCCAAAAAGGGGAAGATTGTTAATCATTTACATGATCATACTCCTAATTTTGGACTTTGATAAAAAATTTTGATTATAATGATTTTAACTAAGTGTGTAGGAATTATATATTAAAAAATATACATTTTTAGATATACAATTATAGGCAATGGGGTTTGGTTGCGCACCCAAGTGTTGGCAACCATAGCACAGTGTGAGCTCGGGGCGTACTAGGAAATACATAATGGGCTTCGGGGCCCAAAATGGAGATAAAGTCGCCACTCGGATTAAAGTTGAGACACACTATACAATAACTAGATTCCATGAAGGTTCCTAGAAGCCGTCATCAAATATTAGGTTTAGAAACTGGGTATGGGCTTTTGGAATGCCCACCTAACCTTGCATTTGGCCTCCGTGTGTGTTTTGTATTTTATTACCTTTGATTATTAATTTATTTCCTTATTGACATGCAAATTGCGATTGGTTTTCAATTTTATATTTTATTCAAAGTTTACACATTAGTCTCATTTCAGGCTTATATCCCATTGGTTTTCAATCAGAAATAAATAAATAAACAAATAAAAATAATTTACAACCATGCATTCCAAATAAAAAGGGGGAAGGGATTAAGGATTATAACTTTTTAATGCAAATAAGCATAAAAATACCAAAAATTAACCATACAAAAACTGAAAATAAACTAATTAATTATAAAAATGAAAACTCTAAAAATGATAAAAAAAAACAAACATCTAATGGTAAAAAATCACCAAATAGCTCTTGCAACAAATACAAGTTAATTCCATACAATAACAATAATAATATTTATGAATCATCAACACATAATATTCGTAAAAATAAATGGTAAAAACTCATAAAATAGTCCATTAAATATCACAAAAAGGGAAATAACATGGGAACATTATCAATTAATATAGGAATCATGCATAATTTCAATAAATATAACAAATTAAACGCGAAAATCATGCCACACATGCAGAATACGGATGGAAAATTATGGCATAAAAAGGCAGAGTTCTGTCAAAGAGGTGTCACCTCTTCAAAGAGGAATCGCCTCCTGACCAAGAGGTAATGCCTCCATTACCTCTTCGTGAAGGGGCGACACATCTATGAAGAGACGTTGCCTCTTTAATAGAGGCAGGAACACTCTACATTTCTTACATCCTAAGAAACATGATGATTATGCAAATAAACAAGAAATAAATACAAATATACCAATATTAATAATCAATATTCAATATCTCATGTGACCATACTCCTCTATAAGCTTAAAATAAGTAATATAACTTAAAAAACACACAAAATAACAACAAATTAAAACTTTTAATAAAGATAAAAACTCAAAGTTTAAAAATAGAGAAACTCACTAACTTGGACATGCTTGATGCTCCTAACTAAGCCCTCAGAGCTTGGTTGATGGAGGAGTGTCCTTGAATGCAAGGAAGGTTCCCTCTTCTTCTCAAGAATTAAGTACTTTAAGCTTCTAAATCTCCTCCCTTCTTCTTCCTCTTTTCTTGCTTTCTTTTTTCTTTTTTCCCTCTTTCTCTCTATTTTTTCCAGACCTTTCTTTCTAATAATTAGCCAACCTCTCTTATGCTCTCACATTCCCTTTTAAAGCCTCTCACCCTTTTTTTCCTTTTTCAATTTCCTAAAAACCCATTCTCACCCTCTCCCATTGCCTTTTTTCATTCCTTAGGTTCTTTCCTACCTTTTTCTTCTTTCCTTTAAGTCCAAAAAAGACCAAATCCCCATAGGTGGACTTCCAACCACTACCATTAATGGCTTTTAATGCTGTAGAGAGTGGGTGTAATGAGGTGCCGCCTTTTCAATGAGGCGTCGCCTTTTTGATGAGGCATTGCCTTTTTGATGAGGCGTTGCCTCATCGACACTTAGGGTAAAGAGGCAATGCCTCTTTATTGAGGCTATCACCTAGGGCCCTTGGGTCAAGAGGTGATGGGCTTGGGCTTTAGCTTCTATTTTGGGCTTGGATATGGTTTTTATGGGCTTGGCTTAGTGTTTAGGCTTTCAAAGTCAATTTTAGATAAGTCTTGGGCTCCCCTTGCATTCAAAACTCAAATTTTCTAATCATCGGGCTTTCATTGTGGGCCGATTAAACTGACAGTGTCCATAGTTTGCCCTTTTGGTTTTTTGAAAAATCAAAATTTTTTTGAAAATAATTTTTTAAAAAAGCAACATGCACATCAAATAATAAAAAGTAAAAATGATGTACCTAACCTGCAAGCTTCACTTAGGCTGTCAGTCTCGGGAATTCAAACCTAAGAGGTTGAACTTCATCTCTAAAATGTGATCGTGTTCCTCGGGTTTTCCTGGCCCGATCAATCACTCATTAGTATATTTTTCATGAATCTTAAGCATGGCTCAGTCTTCACTCAGTAGAGATAGAAGGGAAACGTAGCCATGATCATTTGGTTAAGCTAACTCAATCAGCTACTCATTATAAATTTGGCATGATTCCTAAGTTTTCCTGGCTCGAGAATTCACTTAATAGAAGAAATGAAGTGTAACCGTGTTCCTTAGGTTTTCCTGGCCTTATGAGTTACTCATTATAGTTTGGCATGAATCTTGAGCATGGCCCAACCTCCACTTAGTAAAAAGAGATGAAACATAATAGTGTTTAATTTTTCGTGGCCTGATTAGTTACTCATTATAGTTTGGTGTAAATCTTGAGCATGGCCCAACCTTCACTCAATAAAAAGAGATTAAATGTAACCGTGTTCCTCAGGTTTTCCTGGCCCGATCAGTTACTCATTATAGTTTAGTGTGAATCTTGAGCATGGCCTAACCTCCACTCAGTAAAAAGAGATGAAATGTAATCATGTTCCTCGGGTTTTCCTAGCCCGATCAATTACTCATTATAGTTTGGCATGAATCTTGAGCATGGCCTAACCTTCACTCAATAAAAAGAGATGAAATGTAATAGTGTTCCTCGGGTTTTCCTAGCCCGATCAGTTACTCATTATAGTTTGGCATGAATCTTAAGCATGGCCCAACCTCCACTCAGTAAAAAGAGATGAAACGTAACCGTGTTCCTCAGATTTTCTGGTCCTATCAATTACTTATTATAGTTTAGCGTGAATCTTGAGCATGGCCCAACCTTCACTCAATAAAAATAGATGAACTGTAACCGTGTTCTTCAGGTTTTTCTGGCTTGATTAGATACTCATTATAGTTTGGTGTGAATCTTGAGCATGGCCCAACCTCCACTCAGTAAAAAGAGATGAAACGTAATCGTATTCCTTAGGTTTTCCTAGCCCGATCAGTTACTCATTATAGTTTGGCATAAAACTCAAGTTTTCCTGGCTCGAGAGTTACTCAGTAAAAGTAGGATGCACTTCAGGGATTCAAACTCGACCAGACACCTCATAAGATACGCACTTCGGGGATTCAAACCCGACCAGATGCTTGCTCTTTTGTGCATGTTAAAATGTGCACTTTGGAGATTCAAACCCAACTAGATGCTTCCTTTTATGATGCTTCGATCAGATCATTCTTATCCAAAGATCAATTTTGGGGTACACCCGAGTAGTGATGCAAAAATTCTCCCCTTTTTTTAGCGGGCCATGGGCCATTATGTATTTTATCAAATGGGCCTCACCCCCTCCTCCTCATCTCCCTTTCTCTTAATTTTCCTCTCTCACCCTAACCATATAAATTCCTACTTTTCTTCTCAAAGGGTCACTTTCATCTTTTCAATTCTCTCTCTTGTCTCTTTTCCTCCTTTTTCTCTTTCTCCCTTATTCTTTGTATTTTCTGACATGGATACCGTACAGACCCTAGATTTGCCCATATGGGACCTAGTGACACCTACAGTGCACCCTTCTTAGAGTTTCAGGCTTAATATTAGAGATGAGATCCCCCTGTTTATGGATGTGTGATCCCATATTTGTAGCTTGGCTATCAAAGAGGTTAGTTCCCAGTTTCCTTAATTTTTCTCCCTATTTACTCCCTTAGCTCGATGCCCATAGGGACTTCCTAATGCAGATGATGCAGCAATGGAAGGTAAACATAAAATATGCTTTATTTCTACATGTATGCATGCCTTCATGATTTCTTACTTTTATTGTGCTTTAATAGGATCGAGATGAGGCCAACTAGGGATCATTGCCTTCGAGTGCCAGCTCATCACTCTTCAGGTCAAGGGCGATGAGGAGGGGATAACCGACGAGGAGTTCAAGGATAGTAGTGAGGATGACAGGAATGATCCCATTGATGCTTCTACGGATGAGCTTATGGACGAGCCAACTGATGAGGAGGCCGACGAGTCCGATAATGATGAGTAGAGAGGACCCTCTATAGTTTTTTGTTAGCATAGGGCTATCCTTGTCTAAGAACATTTGAGGCTTTACATTGTTGCTTTTTATCTATTTGAATTGATTAACCCCCCTTTTTTATGCCTTTACATTTTGCACTGAGAATTTTTTAGAAACATTTTGAATGAATGAAGGCCTTTTAACTTTAAAATGCTCTATTCTAACTCTACGTATTACAACTTAGAAAATTCCTAGGAATGCAAAAATCTGCTTTGCCTGTCATAGAGGCATTGCCTCTTTGAAGGGGCATCACCTCTATGTGAATGAGCTTATCCATATTGATGGGCTCTCTGAATTCATTTCCCTTTAAGTTAAACAAAACAGTGGCCCCTTTTGAAAACATCCTCTTCACTTAGTAGGGACCTTCCTAGTTTGGTTTGAACTTCCCTCGTGGATCAGTCATGATTGGCCTATTGAGCTTTAAGACCAAGTTATCCTTTTTAATCTTGCCTAGCTTAATCTTGTTATTATAAGTCCGGGCTATCCTTTTCTGGTACAACTGAGAGTGATACATAGCCTTCAATCTCTTTTCATCCAATAAAGTTAGTTGTGCCAATCAATTTTCTACCCATTGGTACTCAAGGATTTTAAACTCTAGGAGAACCTTTAAGGACTAAATTTTGACCTCAAATGGTAATACAACTTCACATCTGTATACCAGAGAATACAGAGTGGCTCATGTTGACATTCTGGCAGTAGTTCTATATCCCCATAATGCAAACTGTAGATAACTTGCCTAATCTTTATAATTTTCCAGTATCTTGGCCAAAATTCTTTTCACATTCTTGTTTGCTGCCTCTATGGCCCTGTTAGCCTATGGTCTACAAGGAGATGATCTATGATGCTCAATCTTGCATTCTTCTAACAGAGTGATCATTTCTACCCTAAACTAAACACCATTATTAGTGATGACCTAGTGAGGCAACCTATACCAAAAAATTATGTTCTTTTCTATGAACTTGGCCATTTGTTTCACCCTTACAGTGGTGAATGATTATGCTTCTACCTATTTAGAGAAATAGTCAATCGCCATTATGACATAATAATGTCCGTTGGATGCTTTCGGCCTTATCTCTCCAATAATGTCAATTCCCTAAACTGCAAATGGCCAAGGCGAGGTTAATCCCTGAAGTTCCATAGAAGGTAGGTGGCTCACATTGCTATATATCTGATAGTTATGGCATCTCTTTACATACTTCACACAATCTGCCTCCATGGTTAGCCAGAAGTACCCTTGACGGGTTATCTTTTTAGCAAGGACTATTCCATTCATATGCAGCCCATATACGCCTTTATGAACCACTCCCATGATCTTCTATGCCTCACCCTTATCAATGCATCTTAGGTGTACTCTAGATGGCATCCTCTTATATAACATCCCATTATGGCTAATAAACTGTTGTGATAACATCCTCAGTGACATCCTTTCTTTTCTATCGACTTCCTTAGGGAATTGTCCCATCTCAAGATATCATTATAGATCATAAAACCAAGGCTTCTCCACTGGGTTAATTGACATTATTTTGATCTCCTCATAATAAGGAATTCAGGCTTGTACTAAGATAAAAGGCTTCATTTCTGCTCGTCTGCCTCCTTCTTATGTCGAAGCCAGGGTAGCCAATGCCTTTTCCATCTGCTTATCCTCCCAAGGCAAGTGTATAAATCTATATTGCGTGAAGGACAATAGGATCGTGGTTGAATAATCCCGATATGGCTTTAGCTTATCTTCCCTTACTTCCCATTCTTTGGTGATCTACTTCACTACTAGCATCGAATCCCCATACACTATCACCTCTTTTGCCCCCACATTCCTGAGTGCTTCTAGACTAAAAATGTAGGCTTCATATTCAGCTTGGTTGTTAGTGACCTTGAATTCCAGCCTCTTTGCCATCGGGATTACTTCTCCTTTTGGCAAGACCAAAATCATGCCAATGCTACCCTTTTATTATTCACTGCTCCATCAAAGTACTTTTTCTAGGTCTGGATTTCTATTGCCCCCAAGTGTTCATCCAAAAATTCTAACTCCTATTCTTTTTCATCATCCACCAGATTTTGGGCCAAGAAGTCTGCCACAACTCTTACTTTTATCACCTTTTTAGTAACATAGTCTATGTCAAATTCAGTGAGCAGGACTAACCATCTGGCTAATTTCCCTATCAGTGACAAATTCTATTGGAGATATCTAAGGGGATCATGCTTAGAAATCACTTGAATCCTATAGGACTATTTGTTGCCCAAATTACAGCCAAATAGGTTCTTTCTACTAGACTATAATTAGTTTCATAGGGCAAAATCTTCTTACTTAGATAATGCACGACATGCTCAATTTTTCCTTCTCCTTCTTAAGCCAACATTGGACCAATCTCATCTTTCTCTCTAGCCAAGTAAAGAATTAAGGGTTTCCCTGGTCTCAGCGGTTGCAAAACTGGAGGATTCATCAAATACTACTTAATAGTTTCAAAGCCTTGTTGACACTTGTCATCCCAGATAATCAACTAATTCTTCTTTAAGAGCTCGAAGATCGACTCATAAATGGTAGTCAATTTGGCTATGAACCTGCTGATGTATTATAGCCTTCCTATAAAACCTCTAACTTCTTTCTCATTCTTTAGTGTAGGCATTTCTCTGATTGCTCTAACTTTGTCTGGATCCCCTCTATACCTTTTTGACTGACAATGTGTCCTAATAATTTTTTAGACATCACCCTGAAAACACATTTCTTCGAATTCAGTATGAGGTTATACTTTTCAGCTCTTGCCAGGAACTTGTCTAAGGCTTCAAAATGCCTTTCTCTGGTCAAAGACTTCACCATTATGTCATCTACATACACTTTTATCTCTTTGTGGATTAGATCATGCAGCAGTATGGTAGCCATTCTTTGGTAAGTAGCTCCTACATTTTTCAATCCAAATGGCATAACTGTGTAATAGGAAACACCTCAGTCAGTGATGAAAAGAGTCTTCAACTTATCAATCACTACTATCATGATCTAATTGTATCCCGAGAAGCCATCCATAAAGGAGTACATAGTGCTGGAAGCTGCACTGTCGACCAAGGTGTCAATGTGCAGTAAGGGAAAATCATCCTTAGGACAAGACTTATTCAAGTCCCTATAGTCCAGGTACATTTTGACTTTACTATCTTTCTTGGGAACTGGGACTATGTTAGCCAACCACTAGGTATCATCTACCACTTCTAGGAACTTCACTTTCACCTGCTTTTCTACTTCTTCTTTTACCTTAGTCTTCTCTTTTTCTACTTTATCAGAGCGATGTGAGAATACATGGGAATCTTGTGCTCTGTAATGTCTTTATTAATCCCAGGCATATCCTCATAGCCTTAAGCAAATACTTTTTATCTTCTTTTAAGAGTTTCTTTCATTTTTTCTCTCTCATCATGAGTTAAGTCAAAATCAATAAGTACATTTTTAGGGTTATTACTTGTGCTTAGATTAAATGATTTAGTTTTCATTGAATTAATGTCAAACATATGAATGAAATGATTATCACACACAATATAACCATTAAGAAACACATTGCACAAGTAAGCATAATCAAACTTCATCACATTAACTTTAAAAAGAAAAATGTCATCAGTCTCAAATAAATTAGAAATAGAAAGGTCAATGTCATCATAAAAAACATCCATAATAGAACTAAGGACAAAGGCTTCGAAGTTAAATTCCTCTTCCTGGTCAGCAGCATCCTTCAGCTCCACTATAGGAATGTCCCATCCTGATTCTGAAGTCAATACCAGTTCTTCTACCATGGGCTCTTCAATAATAGGCTCTTGGTTCCCATCCACATATTCAATGAAGATTTCAAATTCAGGGACCAGTTTCTCAGCGATCATCAGGGGCTTAGAGGCTCCTTGGTAGGGATAATTAGCACCTTCTTCCATAAATGTTTCCTAGAGCGTCTTCTTCTTTTTCTTCAATTTAGCCATAATTCTTCCTTTCCCAGACTTATCCTTAGTTTCTTCCTTTTCATCAAACTCATCTTCCCTTGAATATCCTAACCCGTGCTTTAGAATTAGTACCTTGGTTAAACAAATCCCAATGGGCCCCACTAATTCTTTTCAAGTTCTATCCTAAGAAAAAAATCATGCTCTTCATTATACTGACAATCTTTGGGTTTAGCTCATCTTCATAAATCATGTAGATTTTGAAACTCGGGTTGTTCGGGATCTCTCAATGCAATAACTATAACCTCTATTTCAGCCATTATAATAACCACCCTCCCCTCATATGGAAATTTGATCTTTTGATGAACGGTGGATAGCACTCCCCCAAAGGATAGAACCATGGTCTTCTTAGAAGAATAGTAAAGGTGACTAGGATGTCTATTACATAAAGGTTGACCCAAAGTTCAATAGGTCCAGTCTTAACTAAAGCTCAAAAAGTTCCTTCAACTGTCCTTTTTGTATCATCATCGGCCTTTATGACTACATCAGAGGGTTTCAAATCAGCTACCGTCAAGCCCAACTTCAGTAGAATCTTCAAAAGACATACATTGATGGCTAACCCATTATCAACCATGACACATCATGTCAATTTGCCTTTCACTTTGACCTTAATGAATAGGGCTTTGCTGTGATTCCTTCCTTTTAAGGGCAGGTCATCATCTATGAACATAATTGCCCCCTTAGGACTTTCAATTAGTGAGCTCACCATTTGCTCTGGAGTGTGTGTTGAAGGTATCTTCTTGTGATCAAGAGCAAAAACCAGTGCTTCCCGATGAGCCTAGGAGTTCATAAGCAGCTCCCAAATACTGGCAAGAGTTTTATCATCACTTTTGGCCTCAATAATCTCCTCAGCCTTCTTATTTTTCTTTGGTCCTACTTTTGAATTACTTCCCTCTTTCTCTGCCTCAGCCTTCTTCACTTTTTCCTCCCCCTCCTCTGATTTCTCAGTGGACTGTGCTATTTTCCTCTCATTATTCTTCCATAGATCAACTGCTTCTCCCTTTTCATCATTAGAACTCCAAATATCTAGCACATTTACATGAGACTTAATGTCTTGCTACCTCAGATTTAGGTTTTTTAGTTATGGTTTTGGTGGGGTAGGTGTGACATTAACAAAGGAATTAATAACTTGTTCCTCCGTTAGGCCCTTATTGATCATCAAGATACGGGGATTTTGTGGTGGTACATTTCGGTAGTTGGGTAAAGGGTTATTTTAAGTATTTGGTTTTCTAGTTTCTAGGTCGAATTAATTAAATCTTGAATCTCATGTTTTAGGCGAGTGCAATTTTTTATATCTTGCCCAATGTTCTGGTGGTACTTGCAGTATAGTTTTGGGTCGACATTTAGGAAAGGAGGTCATTTAGGTAAGGGTTGTAGAAGGTTATTCTCAATCAGCTTTTTTAGGACTTTGGAGAGGGATCTTCCCAAATTAGAAAATCTTTGAGATTGCCTGATTGTGTTGATCTGTATATTACTGCTCAGCCTGACTCTGCTGCCAGACTTAAACCCTTCTCTGTTCGCAGATCTTCCACTGAAGAACTTCTTTTCTTGTGCAAGGTATGATTCTTTCTATACTTTAAACCTGTACAACTCCTCAAAGTTTTGAATCCCTAAATCCTTCAGTTTCTTAGAGAGAGGGAGTACACACCCTTCTATAGCTATTACCAGCTTATTAGATTTTACAGGTCATTACTTCATTTGTGCTAACTTGGCTCTCCACCTGATCAAGTAATTTGTAAAAGATTCATTGAATTTCTGCTTCAGGTTATACAAGTCTCTCAAGGAAGCCTCCATTTAAATGTTAAGACTATACTGCTTGATGAATACAGCACATAGTTCCTCCCAATCAACTTGAACACGAGATTCTAGAGCATAATACCATTTAACGGGTGCTCCCTCCAAAGATAGAGGGAATTGCTTCACAAGTTGCGCTTTAGTTAGTTCAATTGTCTTTATGTGGGTCACATACTGCTTTAAATGGAGGTGGGGGTCCTCTGTGTCGGTGAACTTCTTTATGTCAGGAAACTTGAACTTCCATGGCAGGGGATCATCATCCTTATCTAACTTGAACTTCTGTGGCAGGGGATCATCATCCTTATCTAGGCTCATCTCAAAATAATTCATTGGGCCATCGATCCCTTTTTGGTTCATTATCAGCTGCATTTGAGCCATAGTCTTGATAAGGTCTTTAGCCCAATCTGGCTTCTCCATATTTCCATGGGCATCTTCCTTTTGATGAATAATAGGTTCTACCAATATTGTCTACTAATAATCTTCTACCTCTTGCCTTTCAGGAACTTTGACATCTAGATTAAAAGGTCAAGGTTGAGGTGTTGGTGGTTGGGGCACTGGCGATTCCCCTCTAGCTGTACCCATCATTTCCCCTATAATTTCTCTTATGATCACCTTGGTTTGTTTAGCCATTTCAGCTTTCAATTGTTCTTTAAAGGCTTTAGCATCAAATTCTACCATCTTAATCCCTATACAGATTCTAACTAGATAGCCTGTGTCAGATAATTTCCAACTAGCAGACTGTTATGGATTTATATCTACAACCATTGAGGGTCAGAAACATGCATGGCATGTATGCATGAAATGCAAGCCTACTGGTAAAAAGGAAAACAAAATAAAACATATATGCACATATCAAAGGACAAAACAAAAAGCTCTCTAACGATATCTCCACCATTATTTCTCCCGCACATGTGTTCAATGGCGAGTTTCTTGTCCTAGGATTTTTGTTCTGGGTTTTGATTACTAATGGGGGATAATAAAATTGACATATATAAGATAACTCTTAAGACGATACAAATAAGTGGTAATTCCTCTAAATAATTCCAAAGTTCATTTTAAATGGGACAAGAATGATATTAAAGGCCCACTTTGTCAAGATCCCTTTGAAATGGGCTAATAATAGGCATGAAAGGCCTGTCTTATCAAAGCTTACTTTGTAATGGGCTTAGGCCTTATTTAAAGGATTACTATATGGCATAAAACACATGCATTTGGAAAAATCCTAGTGGAAATTGCTAGGTCAATACATAAGCTAAGTCTTGGGTAATAAGCTTCGGCTCCTACAACCATATGCATCCATTACGTCTCCCCACTCAAGGGTCTATACAATGCGGATAGGTATGTGGTATGAATGACAATAATCAAATGCCTCACTACCAGGTTTGAATGAAACATAGGTGGCAAAGTAAAGATTAATGTTAGTTTATTCAGGACTTAGAGTGCATCATGTGAAAACGTGTAGAGAATGAAAAATTTACGAAGGAAATAAAGAAATAATCAAAGATGATAAATTACAAAACATTTGGAATTATTTTCTCTATCCCTAGTGGAGTTGCCACTGTAGGCAATAAGGTTTGGTTGTGCTCCTAAGTGTTGGCGACCACGACACTATATGAGCTCAGGGCTCACTAGGAAATACATAGTGGGCTTGGGGGCCTAAAATGGAGATGGAGTTGCCACTCAGATGAAAGTCAGGACACACTATACAGCAACTGGATTCCACGGAGGTTCCCAAAAGCTGTCATCAGATATCAAATTCGAAAATTGGGTATAGGCTTTTGGAATACCCACCCAACCTTGCTATTGGCCTCCATGTGTATTTTGTATTTTATTACCTTTGATTATTACTTTATTTCCTTATTGACATGCAAATTGCGATTGGTTTCCAATTTTATATTTTATTCCAAGTTTTCACATTAGTCCTATTTTAAACTTATATCCTTGACATTCAATCACAAATAAATAAATAAACAAATAAAAATAATTTACAACTATGCATTCTAAATAAAAAGGGGGAAGGGATTAAGGATTACAACTTTTGATGTAAATAAGCATAAAAATACCAAAAATAAACCATACATAAATCGAAAATAAATTAATTAATTATACAAATGAAAACTCTAAAAATGATAAAAAAAAAACATCTAGTGATAAAAAATCACCAAATAGCTCCTGAAACACATATAAGTTAATTTCATACAATAACAACATTAATATTTATGAATCATCAACACATAATATTCATAAAAATAAACGATAATAAACTTATAAAATAGTCCACTAAATATCACAAAAAGGTAAATAACATGGGAACAATATGAATTAACATAGGAAATAATTTCAAAAAATATAACAAATTAAACATGAAAATCATGCCAAACATGCAGAATACAGATGAAAAATTATGGCATAAAAAGCCAAAGTTCAATCAAAGTGGCATCGCCTCCTGACCAAGAGGCGATGCCTCCATCACCTCTTCGTGAAGGGGCGATGCCTCTATGAAGAGACGTCACCTTTTCAACAGAGGTAGGAATACTCTACTTTTCTAACATCCTAAGAAACATGACAATCATGCAAATAAACAAAAAAATAAATGCAAATATACCAATATTAACAATCAATAGTCAATATCTCATGCAACCATGCTCCTCTATAAGCTTAACATAAGTAATATAACTAAAAAACACACAAAATAACAATAAATCAAAGCTTTTAATGAAGATAAAAACTCAAAGCGTAAAAATAGAGAAACTCACTAACTTGGACATGCTTTATGCTCCTAACTAAGCCCTTAGAGCTTGGTTGATGGAGGAGTGGCCTTGAATGCAAGTAAGGTTCCCTCTTCTTCACAAGAATCAAGTACTTTAAGCTTCCAAGTCTCCTCCTTTCTTCCTTTCTTTTTTCTTTCTTTCCCTCTTTCTTTCTATTTTTCCCAGACCCTTCTTTCTAACAACTAACCAACCTCTCTCATGCTCTTACATTCCTTTTCAAAGCCCCTCACCCTTTTTTTTCCTTTTTCAATTTCCCAAAAACTCATTCTCACCCTCTCCCATTGCCTTTTTTCATTCCTTAGGCTCTTTCCTACCTGTTTCTTCTTTCCTTTAAGTCCAAAAATGACCAAATCTCCATAGGTGGACTTCCAACCACTACTATTAATGGCATTTAATGCTACAGAGAGTGGGTGTGATAAGGCACCACCTCTTTGATGAGGCATCACATCATTGACACCTGGGTGAAGAGGCGATGTCTCTTTATTAAGGCGATCGCCTTTTCACCTGGGCCAAGTCAGGGCCCTTGGGTCAAGAGGTGATGGGCTTGGGCTTTGGCTTCTATTTTGGGCTTGGATATGGTTTTTGTGGTCTTGGCTTAGTGTTTGGGCTTTCAGAGTCGATTTTAAAGAAGTCTCGAGCTCCTCTTTCATTCAAAACCCAAACTTTCTCATCATTAGGCTTATATTATAGGCTGATCAAATTGACAACATCCACAACAGTGGTCTTTCAGGATAATTTAATCTCTGGGATTTAATGAGCCTTTTGAACATCCTTAGAGTTCTATAATGAGAACATGATCTTCATCACTTTTGAAGTAGACATCTTAAGCTTTTTGAATTCAACTTACTTGTCAAAATATGAGCTCATTTAGGTATGCAAATCTTGAGTCAAAATCATTATATACAGCTTTCATTTTAAATTGTGTAGCTCTCATTTTAGATTGCATAGCTCTCAATATTTCGGTAATATCTTAAGCCACAGAGGTTAAATTGAAGTGATTCAAAGTGATATAGAAAACTAAGATAATTATTTATAACTTTTATAAAGAAAGTTAAGGTTTATTGATTGTCTTCAGTTTCAAAAAGACATCATAATTCACTATTATAAATAGACTCAGTAGAGGGACTAAGTTGCATAAAAAATTGCAATTTATATTATAGTCCTAATCGGGACTAAGGTAGTCCTGATCAGGATCAAGGAAGGAGTAAAATTCATTAAAATGGCATAACTAATCCTTAAATTATATCCCAATCGGGACATTGTTTGGGACTAGGGTATCCCAATCAGGACCATGCTCAAGACTAGAGCATTTTAAAGCAAAGCGGCTACTAATGGCTAGTTTTGAAGCATCCCAATTAAGAGTGACAATATCCTAACTGGGAGCAATACAAATGCAGCTCAAAAGTCCAAATTTTCATTTAAATGGACTTGGATTATATTGGAAATAAAATCATTATTTCTAATAGCTATAATTAGATTGCTTAAGTATAAATACAACCTCTGAAGATCATTTCAAGGTGAAGAAACTTATACATTCAAGCATTCAATTAAGCTCTCTAAATTCTTCTAAATTCATTTCTTTCTTGTAAACTTTTATGAGAGTTGGTTTTGATTTAGAAATAGAATTTCCATTCATCATAAATCTTAGGATAAATTAGAAGGGAAGTGAGATTTATTTCTAAAGGAATTGGTTCTAGTGTTATCCATTAAAATACTTGGGATTTAGTTTTTAAGTGAGCCTTGAAAACTCAAGTTATAAGGTTGTAAGAGTGATCCATGACACTTTTGTGTAATCTTAATCTTATGAATAAGAATGTGAGTAATTGAAAATCCTAACTTGGGGATAAGTTAGGTGGAGACGTAGGATTATTATTGAATCCAAACTCCTTAAATCTTTATGTTTTTCATTCTTCCTTCTCAACATTCTTTCAATTGTTGCAAAAAAATTCTTTTAATTTTCAATTATTGTTTGTAGTCTTATTCACCACCTTTTAGGACTCTTTCAGTGCAAATACCCCTTCAATATTTTGAACTAATTACAGATGAACAATTAATATTTTTTAGGGTTTAATTACACCTTTCATGTTTTAAAAATATACCATATATGCACTCTTATGAAATGGTGTATATTTCCATTTTATGAAGATGTTAACACCTATTTATGTGGCCAGTGGGGCCCAGTAGCACCTAACTAAATTTATTATGTGGATTAGGGATTCATTCAAAATTCTTTAGTATTAACTAAAAAAACCCAACTTCCTTACATATTATAGGCAGAGGTTTCCAACAAAAGTAATTAAGCATGCAATTTAAAACCAATGACCTATCATTAATCATTTCAGAAGATGTTTGGCCATAATAGTAGAAAAAAAATAACCAAAAGCAACGTGAACAAAAGAAGAAGAAGACGACATAAAGAACCTTAACATGCCAAATCCAATTAACTAGTTAAAAAAAACAATAGAAAGCGGATTTTAGTGATGTTAGTCTCAAATCTGCAAAATTATATATAAATTACCAATCTAAATTCACAAGAGAATATTCATATAGTAAGTAAAAGAAAACATTATTCCTTTTAAATAAAGGAAAATAAAGGAACATTGAGCCACAGAAATGCAACACCTATAATGAGAGAATAAAAAGTTCAAAAAAGAAAGGTACCCACATTTTCTTTCCTCTAAGTTAGAATACGAATAAACTCTATTAGCCTCTAGCATTCTTAAAACATCCTTAGCATAATCATAAGCTCTAATTAAATGGTCTTCAATATCCTTTAATGCATATAATAGCTCTCTACCTTTTTTTTATTGTATCAATCATTATGAGCCCTTTTGGCTTTCCTTAGCTTATATTGTTATGATTATCATTAACACCTTCATCCACCACCTTTAACACATGATTTTTTCACACATTGCTTAAGCTAATCTCCTTCTTCTTTCTCCTCAATAACCACTACTTTTTCATGTCTTTTTTCTTCTCAGCCTATTTTTTTTCCTTTTCTTCTTTATTATCCTCCCTGCCTCCTTCTTCTTGTAGGTTTAGAATCCCTTCTTCTTCTCTTACCATCTTCAAATTATTATAAGAATTTCTCTTATAATGACTTATAGGCAAAACTTTACTTCTCCCCCTCTTTTTCTTCCCATCCCTCTTCTTCTCTAGTATCTTATTTGCTAGAATTTAACAAAGTTATTGAAGAACCATACAAGTAATGGCTTCATGGGTAGTTGACTTGAATGGTTCTTATTTAAGAAACAGTGGATTTATTATCACATTTTTCAGTAGCAAAAGGTGGAGATGGTAGAGGAAAGTAATGAGAAAAGGTGAAGTTGGTGAAAAGGCTAGAATTAAGGATTCTTTGGATTCTTTGTTTTCCATTAAAGATGTTTTTTAGGGCTTTTCAATTTAGGGATTATTTAGTTGAGGAAAATCAATTGCTAATGGACCCCACTTGCCATATAAGAAATTTAGTTAGGTGTTATGGGCCCTATTAGCCACATAGAGGGGTGTTAATGTCTTCATAAAGCAAAAAGGACATTGTTTCACAGGGTGCTTATATGGTTCATTTTTAAAATGTTAAGGGTGTAATTGAACTCTGAAAAATATTAATAGGTCATTTGTGATTAGGTCAAATATTAAAGGGGTATTTTTAACTTTTTTGTTTTTTTTAACTATCTGTTACAAAGTAACTCTATTTTTTATTATCTTCACTGAAGAAGATGGCTGTCATTTCCTACATACTCCCTTACCGAGTGTGTTAGGCAAATTCCATAAGTGCACAGTTCGTAATAAGTAGTAAAGTGATGAATATAAGTATTGTTCCCACAAGGAGATTAATACCAAGTACTAGCCCTAATTTTACTTCCATAATTTAACAAAATAGAATAATTATAATGATAAATCAATTAATAAGGAAAGAAAACTTAAAGCTGAAATAATTATATTTAATAATTAAAAAGCTAGAGTCTAGATTTGTTTCACTAGCTATTACTTGGATTATATGATCTTTTTACATTCAATTCATTAGCTTAGTCAAGGGTAAACCACTCAAATTACCTAGATTCTCTTTCAAGTTCATCTAAGAATACCAAAGTTAATTACACCCTATTTTCATGGTCACATTAATTAACTAGGGTTCATTAAGTTCCTTAGTGATTTATTATTCCCAGAAGGATTCGTCTACTTTCATGATCGATGTTCCTGAGTTTTACTTATTTATGAGCTAATAGATCATGCAATTTTAATTGTCTCTAATCTACCTAAAAACATACATTCAATTAGGCTTAAAATTAAATACAAGACACTAAGCACAACTATAAAATTGACTAAAATTTAATTCATTGAAAGGGAATAAGAAAGAGAATTAGCCTAAAATTTAATTCATTGAAAGGGAATAAGAAAGAGAATTAGCCGCACATAGTTGGAGTAATGAACATAAACAAAATAAAGAGAATTAAAGATGAAAAAGAACTAATGATTTTGGTTCTTGAATCTTGCACAACTCCTTTTTTAATCTCCTTTGAATGTGTCTTCAAAAATGTTTCTTTGAATAAGAATGATTATAAATGATAAGGAATGAATAAAAACATCTTTTTATCCCCTTTTTATATTCAAAATTTAATGGAAACCTAATTTAACATGAATTTTTGGGTTTCCTCCAAAAAGGAATGTTTTTCTACTTGATATGGCTTAAGAACGACTTTAGCATGGTCGTGTCATGTCCTCACTTTATGGCATGGCTTCAAGCATGGCCGTGCTTAAGCCATGCTAAGCTTTCACATTTTCTTCAACTTGGACAGAAGTGGTCACCCATGCTTAAGCCATGTGGTCCTTTGTAGATTCTTTAATTCACATAAAAAAGGGCACGATTTTGAGCATGCCCATGCTCCATCCCATGTCATAACTCCTTTAATTATTGCAGTTGAAATGACTTCCAACATGGTCGTGCTTAAGCCATGCTGCCTTGATTCTTCTTTCAGAATGTGACATGGGCACAAACACGCCTATGTCTTAGTCATGTTCAGCATTCCTTGACTATTTTAGGCTTCCTTTTCAATCTTTCCTATAAAAGGGGAAACTCTTATTAATATTAATTAAAAACTCCTAAATAAACTAAAAATAATAGGAAATTAGAATAAAGGTTCAACTTAAACAAATGTCTAATTAAACCTAAATTCTTCCCAATTATTACTAACTATTTATTCAAAATTCATTAAAATTCAACTCTAGAACATGTATAAAATTACACTCAACAGAGTGGTAAAAGAATTTTATTTTTAAGACTTTGAGAATAATTAAACAATGGTCCCTAGAATTATACTGAAAAGAACTCGAAAAGAGTTATATGGTAAATTTATAAGATTTGTTATTCTCTAACTAATAAAAAAAATATAGTTAATTTTGGGAAAAAAATTATAATCAATATACATAAATTATAGGATTTAAATTATGTTTTTAATAAATAAATAAAATATTGAATATGTAGATTTTTTATTTTATGATCCTAGAAAAATATTTTGAGATATAAATTTGTATGTATATATATTAGTTTGATATAATGTTATTCCTTTTGATATAGAAATATTAACCAAAATAAATAAATAAATAAAAAATATTTAAAATTTCATGCCTTTGAAAATTATACCCTGGTCATGATGAAGAATACGAAACATAGGGCTATTTATAACAACAACACCACCAACAACAATATATTTAATCAAATATAATGAAAAATATAATGACATTATTAAGTGTTTTTTATGAAGTTCAATAAAAGTGTAATAAATAGTTTCATATACGGAAAATAAGCTAAGCACATATGAAACATAAACCCAAAACAAAAAAAAATCCAAGTTTAATATCCCTAGCATTGTATTCCAGTCACTTTAAAATTTTTGAAAATGAAAATTTCACTCTATTTTCCATCGTAGTAAATGGAAACTAGTAATTGTTCTATTCGTGTAAATTTAAGTTGTGTTAGAAGTAGGTTTTTAATGATGATTGTAATGAAAATATTGTATCAGAAACATAAAATATACGTAATATATTCTAAATTAACAAAAACATATACATAATTTCTGGGTAATCATATTTCAAGTGTAGATTAGAATTCTCTCTTTAATAATTTGTTATGTTAAATTTAATGAAGAAAACCATAATTTTTTTATTTTTTATGTGCCAATTGTAGATATTTATGAATATATAAATAATTATAATTAATATAAAAAATAAATTTAATTACAATTAATAAATGAATATGAATATATAAATAATTAACTTTTTTTAGAATACTAGCAGTTAGAAGAAATTACTATAGTTATATAATATAAGTATTGAGCATATAATATTTTAAAAATTATTATTATTATTATTATTATTATTACTATTATATATATATATATATATATATATATATATATATATATATATATATATATATATATATATATATATATATATATGCATAAATACATGGTGGCTTTGATTATGTATATTAATTATTTCATATACTTAATATAAACGAAAATGAACCAAAAATATTTGAAATTGACTGAAATATCAAATTCAATTTATTCAAGTTGTAATATATTATTTTTATTCAGAAATAAATTATTGTATATACAAATTGATGAGATTGTTCAACATTGTTAAAGAAGATAATGTAATACCCTAGATGTCACTTAAATAAATAATGGTATTTTAATTATTTGTTATATTTTATTTTATCAAATCATACTATAAGTAGTTGTTTTTCCATCATAGTATATTTATTTTATGATTTTTATTATTGTGATTATTATTATTTTCATTATCGTTATTAGCTATAAGTATGTTTATAAACAAATAAATATAGGTATAAGGTGTAATTATTATATTATATGTGTATGTATATTAGTAGGTTAAGTGTATATATGTATATAATATAGTATAAAGTATAATTATACACATAGTATATATATATTATATCTGCATATAGTTATAATATAATATATATATATATATATATATGGTTAGAGGTTAGAAATAACCCTCCTCCTGCCCCTTTCTCCCAACCCCCGCCAGCCTCTCCATTGCAGCTGGTCCTGCTGCTGTTTTTTTTCTTCTCTTCACGCAGCAGCAGCCCAGCATCCCGCCTGTGCAGCCTCATCCCTCCATCTTCATCGACAGCAGCAAGCTCTTCCCTTGCTCTGTTTTTCTGCTGCTTGAAGGTGAGTGAGGCTCACCGGTTTTCCTTCTTTTATCTGCAATTTTCTGCTTGATCTTAGCAAACCCAGGTTGATTAGTGTTGGTTAGTGTGTGTTGAGGTAAGTTTTGATTTTCTTTAGAATTTTTGGTAATTTAGTTAATTTCCAGAATTTTTTTTAGTATTTAATTGGCTTTATTTGATAGTAATTTGAGTATAATTCATAACTAGGGTGATTGTTTATATTTATTTTGAGTGAAACAAATTTTATTAAAATTTGTAGGAATTATTGTAATTTTGGTAGAATTTTTGTAAATGTTAGTAATATTTTGCTAATTTTTGAAATTATGGTTATAAATTGTGAAAATTTGATTAATGAGGTTATTAGTGAATATTATGAATTTTAGAACTCAAATAATAATTTTTGAGATTTTTATACTATTTTTATAACTATAGTTGAGTTTATGCCAAATTTGATTTTTGGGGTAAATAATATTTTTGGGAGGAAATTGTTGGTTAATTAAATGTTTTAATTACATTAAGCAAATGTATTCTGAGAAAATGAATTTTTGACATGATTAAATAATTTTTAGGAATTATTTTCGGTATTAAAAGCTCATTAGGTAAATTATGTATTTTAGGGGGGTAAAAATGTAATTTTACACTAAATATGATATATATATATCTTGTTAATTAGTTTTATTAATAATTAAGGTTTAGATAATTTTATAAATTAATTGACATGATTTCCTAATTAATGTAAATTTTGAATAATGAAGATTTTGTATAATTTTTATCTATTCTAATATGTATGTATGTGATCTCGGTCGGGGCAATTTGCATTTGGGAGCCCGACTCGAGTGTGAATGATTTTGAAAATTAGAAGTGCATTTTCTATGCAGGTCTGGCTCTACCTTTGGTAGAGAGATGTCCGTTTTACAGAGGAGACTCTGCCGAAATTTCGGTAGATTTTCTCGTAAAACGTGATATCTGTAGAAAAATGTCTACCGTTAATTAGGTTAAAACCTGTCTGTCGAGTCAGTTTGGAATTTCATTGCTTTGTTGATTTTTGGTTTCGGTGTCCATAGTCATATTTTAAAAGTCGATTATTATTTTTCCTTTAGATCATTTCGGAGCAGAAGCCGTGAGGCCGAGGCAGACGCGTGGTCGTCAGCCTTCACATTCATCCTGTAAGTCAGTAGAACGATCTGTGCGTGTGTTTGTGTAAAAATACATGCGCTCGTATTTTATTACATTGATTACATGAATTATTTAATTTAATGCTATTATTTAAGATTTAAACGCATTTTGTTTATTTAAAATCGATTGTGGGAAATTTTTGGTAGAACGGGCTACCTGGTGGGCTTCACCAGGACTATGTGCACATGGTAGAGATTGAGAGATGGATCCGAAAATTTTATGATTTATGAATATTAAACTGGGACGGGTGCCTCGGTAGAAGCCTTAGCTCTCGGGGACCGCCAGTGATTGGAAAGTCAATAATGGACTGGGATGGGTGCCTCGGTTGATGCCTTTGCTCTCGGGGACCGCCAGATCCACATATTTGGATTAAGTGGATGACTACGGCTTGGTGCCTCGGTTGATGCCCTTGCTCTCGGGGACCGGTAGTCTAGTTGGAATAAGTGGGCCCGATTGGCCATTTAGACTTGGGTCTAGGGTTCTACCGAGATTTTCAAAGCTATAATTATATATATTATAAATTATTTTCACTATAAAAATATATGGTTTTCAAAAAGGTTTTCAACCGTACAGCTCTTTTATTGACTTACTCAGTGAGGTCTGATTCCCCTCAATTTATTTTTTTTTTTCAGGAGCTTGGGAGTTTGACCTCAGACTACCTCTACGCCGGATTTCTTCTTCACCGGCAATTTTATGTAGGTCATTGTAAGCTGTACTGTGTATTAATCTAGGATGCTGCAGTAGTATGTGTATTGAAGATCTGAATGGTTTAAACTAAATTATGTAGTTTATTTGTACCAAATACATTTATGTATGTGACATAAATTCAATTTATAATATTAGATGTTGAATCGTATTTTTATTAAACTGTTAAATTTGTGTAATTTGAAAAAAAATCAGTTTGATAATATGTTCTGCTTTTAATTAAAGTAAAGATATGAATGGTTTTATTTTTCTTTTCCCTTAGGCTTACTACGGGTTTCGGTGGCCTTATGCCTACCCATTCCCTAGTGCCGGTCACGTGCCCTCGGGTTCGGGTCGTGACAAAGTTGGTATCAGAGCCTAAGTTCGATTAATTGTCTATGTCTGTCTTTCTATGTAACTACTGCAGCTTTAGGATTGATAATTGTCTTTGAGATGTTCTTGTACTTCGTTCCGTGTTGCTTTAAATATTCTTACCCGTTTTGAATTCAATTTTTTTCTTGTCTTCCTTTCAGCATGAGGCGTGTGCGTACCGACCCAGATGCTGATCCGACCCTTAGGCTAGATGAACAGTCTGTGCATGATGAGGCTCCCCTTCCTGCTCCACGTCGTAGGGGCAGAGGTAGAGGTAGAGGTCGAGCCAGGGCGGCTGCGGCTGAGATTCCTGATCAGCAGCCAGTCGAGCCTGAAGCCCCAGCTGTCGACCCCACAGCCTTTACAGCTGGACTAGCAGGGATTAATCAAGGTCTAGCAGCATTGAATCAGGCGATGCCCCTTGTACAGCAGATGCTTCAACAGAGGAACCAGGGTATGTCAGACACTGAAGCAGCCCTTCTTTACTCTCGGATTGGTAGAGTTTCTTTCGACGGTACGGGTGATGCCTTAGACTTTATTAATGCGATTGAGGCACGCACCAGGACTGGGCACACGGATTATCAGAGGATTATGATTGTGGAGTTGTCGGTACAGGCGGCTGCTCAGGATTGGTTTATGCAGTCGATTCAGCCATCGATGCACGAGCTGACTTGGCCAGAGTTTAAGGACCACTTTTTGAGGTTTTTCTGTCCTCCAGCCACCAGAGATGCCTACAGGTGGCAGCTACTCCACATCACTAGAGGCGATAGGTCAGTGGAGGATTATACCAGAGAGTTTAATAGACTGTCCCGACATGCAGAAGATATCAGAAGGGACCCTTACAGAGTAGTAGAGCTGTATGTTACTGGGTTAGGACCCGCTTTTGTTGGTATGCGTACCGAGGACCGCACCTTGGAGAGTGTGATTGAGGAGGCCCGTTTGATAGAGAGGCGACATATCCGCCAGGGCACTATGATAGATCCTTATATGATCGGGGACAGTGGTCATGGTGTAGCTCCCGGGTACCAGCAGCCAGCATTTCACATCGGCAGCTCGAGTCAGCAGGCTGCGGGTAGTTTTCAGCAGAGTGGTAGGAGGTCTAGGACTCACAGAGTTGGCCGACATGGATATGCTTCAAACAGGAGAACCGGTAGGAGTCATAGATACGGTGCAGGAGTTAGTAGCAGTAGTAGTGGGCAGAGTACCGGGCAGAGTAGTTCTGGGTCTGGAGCTAGTGCTTGTGCGAGCTGTGGACGATTTCATCAGGGCCCGTGTCATATGTTGACGGGCGCTTGCTTTAGGTGTGGACAGGTTGGACACCTTGCCAGGGCTTGTCCCCACTCCGGATACCAGCCACAGTACGTTCAGGGTTCGTCTTCCTCAGTAGCTCAGCCCTACTATCCGATGCCGCAGCAGTATCGAGCACCCACCCAGCCACAGCAGAGACCCGCCTCAGCATATGAATCAGCAAGGTCGAGGTTCAGTTGGTAGACCTAGTGGACGTGGTTTTGCGCAGCCTTCGACTTCTCAGCAGGCAGGTCGTGGTCAGGCTCGAGTGTTCACTTTGACACCACAGGATGCTCAGACTTCGAATGCAGTGGTAGCAGGTATTCTCTCAGTCTGTGCATACGATGCTAGAGTGTTGTTTGACCCCGGTGCTTCACATTCCTTCATTTCTCCTGTGTTCGCTTCGAGAATCGAGTGGCAGCCTTCTAGGTTGTCCTTTCCTCTATCTGTTTCGACTCCTCTGAGTGATGAGTTAGAGATAGATGTTTTCTTTCCTTCGTGTCCGGTGATGGTTGATGGTAGAGAACTATTGGCGGACTTAGTATTGCTCAACGTACTGGAATTCGATGTCATTCTGGGCATGGACTGGTTGTCGAGGTATTATGCCTTTGTGAATTGTAGAGAGAAAGAAGTGGTGTTCAGGATCCCAGGTGAAGAAGAATTCTGTTTCAAGGGTGAAAGGAGCTCCATGCCTCATAATCTCATTTCCGCCATTATAGCCCGGAAGATGCTTAGAAGGGGTTGTCAGGGTTACTTGGCAGTAGTAAGGGATGTTGAAAAGGAGAATGTGGCAATTGAACAGGTGCCAGTGGTGTGTGAATTTCTGGATGTCTTCCCTAAAGAATTACCAGGGTTACCACCAGATAGAGAGATAGAGTTCTGTATCGATGTCATACATGGTACGGATCCTATTTCTATGCCACCTTACAGAATGGCACCAGCTGAACTGCAGGAGCTGAAAGAGCAGTTGCAGGAGTTGCTTGATAAGGGTTTCATCAGACCCAGTACATCGCCTTGGGGTGCTCCGGTGTTGTTCGTGAAGAAGAAAGATGGTAGCCTTCGACTTTGTATCGACTACCGGCAGTTGAATAAGGTCACCATTAAGAACAAGTATCCACTTCCGAGGATCGATGATCTATTTGATCAACTTCAAGGTGCTACATGCTTTTCTAAAATAGACCTACGATCCGGGTATCATCAGTTGAGAATCAGAAGAGGTGATGAGCCCAAGACAGCCTTCCGAACAAGATATGGCCATTATGAGTTTCTAGTAATGTCCTTTGGGTTAACTAACGCTCCAGCAGCCTTTATGGACTTGATGAATCGGGTATTCAGGCCATACTTGGATCGGTTTGTGATAGTTTTCATTGATGACATTTTGGTTTATTCTAAGAGTGAGGCGGAGCATGTGATGCATCTGAGGAGGGTACTTCAGACCTTAAGAGAGCATAGATTGTATGCCAAGTTCTCAAAGTGCGAGTTCTGGTTGTATCAAGTGGCATTCCTAGGCCACGTGGTTTCTCGAGATGGCATACAGGTGGACCCTAAGAAGATAGAGGCTATTACAGAATGGCCAAGGCCGACTACGGTTAGGGAAGTACGGAGTTTCCTGGGTCTAGCAGGCTATTACAGAAGATTTGTAAAGGATTTCTCTAGAATTGCTGCACCCTTGACAAGGTTGACCCAGAAAAGTGTTAAGTTTGTATGGACGGACAAATGCGAAGAGCATTTCCAATTATTGAAGAACTTGTTGACGTCAGCACCGATTCTAACTTTACCCACTGGGAATGAAGGTTATACAGTATATTGTGATGCTTCCAGAGTAGGATTGGGCTGTGTGTTGATGCAAAATGGCCAAGTGATTGCTTACGCTTCGAGGCAGTTGAAGAAGCACGAGCAGAACTATCCTACTCACGACTTAGAGATGGCAGCCGTGGTGTTTGCTTTAAAAATATGGAGGCATTACTTGTACGGAGTGACATGTGAGATATACACAGATCATAAGAGCTTGAAATATATTTTCCAGCAGAGGGACTTGAATCTGAGGCAGAGGAGATGGATGGAACTTCTTAAGGATTATGATTGCTCCATTTTATACCATCCAGGCAAGGCTAATGTTGTTGCGGATGCCCTGAGTAGGAAATCAGCAGGCAGCCTTGCCCATATTAGCACAGAGAGAAGGCCCATTATTAAGGAGTTACATGGATTAATTGATCAGGGGTTGCAGATGAAAGTTACCCGAAAGTGCCTTTTTGCTCAATTCAGTGTACGGTCAGTATACTTGGATCGGGTGAAGGCAGCTCAGAGCAGAGACCCCCAGTTACAGAGAATCATGTATGAAGTGCAACAAGGGCAATCACGGGACTTTGTAATTGACAAGGAAGGTATATTGCGGTTGGGCACTAGGATTTGTGTGCCAGATGTTGATGACTTGAGAAAGGAGATCATGGAAGAAGCACATTATTCTGCATATAGTGTTCATCCGGGTTCTACCAAGATGTATCATAATCTGAAAGATACATATTGGTGGAATGGAATGAAAAAGGACATCGCAGAGTTTGTATCCAGGTGCTTAACTTGCCAGCAAGTAAAGCTTGAACATCAGAGACCCTCGGGACTGTTGCAGCCTATGCCAATTCCTGAATGGAAATGGGATATGATAGCCATGGATTTCGTGACTGGACTACCTCGAGCTACTGGAGGCTATGACGCTATTTGGGTGATTGTTGACAGGTTGACTAAGTCAGCACACTTTCTACCTATAAAGAAGACGTACTCTACTGATAGATTGGCAAGACTTTATGTCAATAGAATCGTTTGTCTACATGGGGTACCTGTGAGCATAGTGTCGGATAGAGGAGCCACCTTTACCTCAGTCTTTTGGCAAGAATTACACAAGGCCTTGGGTACCAGATTGGACTTCAGTACGGCGTTCCACCCTCAGACAGATGGTCAGTCAGAGAGGACCATCCAAACATTAGAAGATATGTTGAGGATGTGTGTAATGGATTTTGGAGGACAATGGGATTCACACTTGCCACTGATTGAGTTTGCCTATAACAACAGCTATCATGCTAGCATTGAGATGGCTCCATATGAGGCACTATATGGTAGGAAGTGTAGATCACCTTTGTGTTGGGAGATTGGAGAGAGGCAGTTAACGGGACCAGAGTTGGTACAGATCACATCAGAGAAAGTTCCCATTATACAGCAGCGATTGAAGACAGCCTTTAGTAGACAGAAGAGCTACGCTGACCCCAGAAGGAAGGATGTATCCTTTATGGTTGGAGACATGGTGTTCATGAAGGTATCTCCAATGAAAGGAGTTATGAGATTTGGCAAAAAGGGTAAGCTAGCTCCTAGATACATTGGACCGTTTGAGATTCGGTCCAGAGTAGGTGAAGTGGCTTATAGGCTAGTATTACCACCAGAGCTATCGAGAATCCATCCTGTATTTCATGTTTCCATGTTGAGAAAATACATCCCTGATCCGTCTCACGTGTTGCAACCTCAAGCCGTAGAGCTTAGCGATGATTTGACTTACGAGGAGTACCCCGGTGGCGATTGTGGATCGCCAAATCCGACAGCTGCGGACTAAGGAGATACCGATGGTGAAGGTGCTATGGAGTAACCATTCTGCAGAAGATTGCACCTGGGAAACTGAAGCTGAGATGCGAGTTTCGTTTCCGTATCTTTTTCCTTCTTAGCTTTGTAATTCCTCTTTTCTTTCTTTTCTAGAATTCGAGGACAAATTCCTATAAGGAGGAGAGATTGTAATACCCTAGATGTCACTTAAATAAATAATGGTATTTTAATTATTTGTTATATTTTATTTTATCAAATCATACTATAAGTAGTTGTTTTTCCATCATAGTATATTTATTTTATGATTTTTATTATTGTGATTATTATTATTTTCATTATCGTTATTAGCTATAAGTATGTTTATAAACAAATAAATATAGGTATAAGGTGTAATTATTATATTATATGTGTATGTATATTAGTAGGTTAAGTGTATATATGTATATAATATAGTATAAAGTATAATTATACACATAGTATATATATATTATATCTGCATATAGTTATAATATAATATATATATATATATATATATGGTTAGAGGTTAGAAATAACCCTCCTCCTGCCCCTTTCTCCCAACCCCCGCCAGCCTCTCCATTGCAGCTGGTCCTGCTGCTGTTTTTTTTCTTCTCTTCACGCAGCAGCAGCCCAGCATCCCGCCTGTGCAGCCTCATCCCTCCATCTTCATCGACAGCAGCAAGCTCTTCCCTTGCTCTGTTTTTCTGCTGCTTGAAGGTGAGTGAGGCTCACCGGTTTTCCTTCTTTTATCTGCAATTTTCTGCTTGATCTTAGCAAACCCAGGTTGATTAGTGTTGGTTAGTGTGTGTTGAGGTAAGTTTTGATTTTCTTTAGAATTTTTGGTAATTTAGTTAATTTCCAGAATTTTTTTTAGTATTTAATTGGCTTTATTTGATAGTAATTTGAGTATAATTCATAACTAGGGTGATTGTTTATATTTATTTTGAGTGAAACAAATTTTATTAAAATTTGTAGGAATTATTGTAATTTTGGTAGAATTTTTGTAAATGTTAGTAATATTTTGCTAATTTTTGAAATTATGGTTATAAATTGTGAAAATTTGATTAATGAGGTTATTAGTGAATATTATGAATTTTAGAACTCAAATAATAATTTTTGAGATTTTTATACTATTTTTATAACTATAGTTGAGTTTATGCCAAATTTGATTTTTGGGGTAAATAATATTTTTGGGAGGAAATTGTTGGTTAATTAAATGTTTTAATTACATTAAGCAAATGTATTCTGAGAAAATGAATTTTTGACATGATTAAATAATTTTTAGGAATTATTTTCGGTATTAAAAGCTCATTAGGTAAATTATGTATTTTAGGGGGGTAAAAATGTAATTTTACACTAAATATGATATATATATATCTTGTTAATTAGTTTTATTAATAATTAAGGGTTTAGATAATTTTATAAATTAATTGACATGATTTCCTAATTAATGTAAATTTTGAATAATGAAGATTTTGTATAATTTTTATCTATTCTAATATGTATGTATGTGATCTCGGTCGGGGCAATTTGCATTTTGGGAGCCCGACTCGAGTGTGAATGATTTTGAAAATTAGAAGTGCATTTTCTATGCAGGTCTGGCTCTACCTTTGGTAGAGAGATGTCCGTTTTACAGAGGAGACTCTGCCGAAATTTCGGTAGATTTTCTCGTAAAACGTGATATCTGTAGAAAAATGTCTACCGTTAATTAGGTTAAAACCTGTCTGTCGAGTCAGTTTGGAATTTCATTGCTTTGTTGATTTTTGGTTTCGGTGTCCATAGTCATATTTTAAAAGTCGATTATTATTTTTCCTTTAGATCATTTCGGAGCAGAAGCCGTGAGGCCGAGGCAGACGCGTGGTCGTCAGCCTTCACATTCATCCTGTAAGTCAGTAGAACGATCTGTGCGTGTGTTTGTGTAAAAATACATGCGCTCGTATTTTATTACATTGATTACATGAATTATTTAATTTAATGCTATTATTTAAGATTTAAACGCATTTTGTTTATTTAAAATCGATTGTGGGAAATTTTTGGTAGAACGGGCTACCTGGTGGGCTTCACCAGGACTATGTGCACATGGTAGAGATTGAGAGATGGATCCGAAAATTTTATGATTTATGAATATTAAACTGGGACGGGTGCCTCGGTAGAAGCCTTAGCTCTCGGGGACCGCCAGTGATTGGAAAGTCAATAATGGACTGGGATGGGTGCCTCGGTTGATGCCTTTGCTCTCGGGGACCGCCAGATCCACATTTTTGGATTAAGTGGATGACTACGGCTTGGTGCCTCGGTTGATGCCCTTGCTCTCGGGGACCGGTAGTCTAGTTGGAATAAGTGGGCCCGATTGGCCATTTAGACTTGGGTCTAGGGTTCTACCGAGATTTTCAAAGCTATAATTATATATATTATAAATTATTTTCACTATAAAAATATATGGTTTTCAAAAAGGTTTTCAACCGTACAGCTCTTTTATTGACTTACTCAGTGAGGTCTGATTCCCCTCAATTTATTTTTTTTTTTCAGGAGCTTGGGAGTTTGACCTCAGACTACCTCTACGCCGGATTTCTTCTTCACCGGCAATTTTATGTAGGTCATTGTAAGCTGTACTGTGTATTAATCTAGGATGCTGCAGTAGTATGTGTATTGAAGATCTGAATGGTTTAAACTAAATTATGTAGTTTATTTGTACCAAATACATTTATGTATGTGACATAAATTCAATTTATAATATTAGATGTTGAATCGTATTTTTATTAAACTGTTAAATTTGTGTAATTTGAAAAAAAATCAGTTTGATAATATGTTCTGCTTTTAATTAAAGTAAAGATATGAATGGTTTTATTTTTCTTTTCCCTTAGGCTTACTACGGGTTTCGGTGGCCTTATGCCTACCCATTCCCTAGTGCCGGTCACGTGCCCTCGGGTTCGGGTCGTGACAGATAAATAAAAGTGTAATAAATTGTTTCATATATGAAAAAAAAAACTAAAAGTAAAAATAGAAGTGTAACATATTATGATTCCATTCTATATTGTAATGCATAAAAAAAAACTAGTAGTCATTCTTATAAATGGTTTTTAATAATGAATATAATGAAGATATTGTATTAGAAACGTAAAATATACGAAAAATATTCTAAATTTCAAAGTGCATATTAATAATTTTTGTTATTTAAATTTTAAATAATAAAAATTTTAATTGTTTTTTAAAAAACCCACTCTATATTGATAATGAAAATGTTGAAAATAAAAAAAAGTTCACATATTATATAAATTTTTTTGTAGAATTTTTTATTGGTATATTAAAGATATCTATAACTTAACTTAAAGGGACTTTTTCATAAATATACAAACAAAAAAAAAAGAATTTTTTTTCAAAAATATAATGGCTAATAGGGCTAAGCACGGGAAGGAGAAAATATTGAACCAAACCAAAAGACAATAAAACTGTATTAAACTTTATGGCTAATTTGATATGGTACTAAATATTTACAAAAAATTGAAGTGAGAACCGTACTGAACCATAAAAAACCATATCGTACCGAACCAAAAACTGAATATAGTATCGAATATTAATTCAATAAATAACACATAGATATTATAAATAGTAGTGAACTTAAGTATATATTTTTAATTATATTAGTAAGTAATGTACATATGTATGATAATATATGATAAAAATTAATTGTTTTGTTGTGTTTAAAATATAATAAATAAATTATTAATAAATTTTTTATTAATTATTATTAATATTATTATCATTGCTACTATTATTATTATTATTATTATTATTATTATTATTATTATTATTATTATTATTATTATTCAAATAACAAGTAAAAATGTGAAATGTTAATTAAAATTTGAACTTAAAATATAAAAATGAAAAATTCACATTGCATAGTTTCAAATAATTCAATTAACAAACAAGAATGTAGAATATCCATTACAATATACTTTAAACTCAAAATATGAGAAATAAATTATTATTATTATCAACAAGTAAAAATGTGAATAGCACATTATATTTCAATTTAAAATAAAAAATACGAAATATGAAAATTAACATTGTATGATTTCAAATATTATAATTTTTAATTGAAATGTATTGTTATTACTATATTTGATAACTTATTAGTTATTATATTTGATAACTTATTAATAAATAACATTATTGATGGGCTAACTAAAAAAATTACATAATTATTTCGAAAAAACAATGGATACTAAATATAATTTAAATTAATAATATAAATTTATTTATTACATAAATTCTTAAAAACCCATTTTGAACTGTATCATACCGATCCGTTCCGATAAAACCGAATCGTTCTGAAAAATGGGATGGTACTAGTATGGAGATTTTTAAATTAAGTATCGATACTGGAGATTTAATTTTTAAAATTTCCAAAATATGGTACTATTCTGGAGATTTTAAATTCCTAAATTTACTGACTCGTGCTCACCCTTAGTGGTTAATAATCTTGTTTCAAAAACACGGAATAAAAGCAAAACCTTTTTCAAAAACATGGTCTTCTTCTTCTTCTTCTTTTCTTCTTCTTCTTTTTTTTTTTCTCTACAAATATTTTTTTCTTTTCCTCTCTTTTCATTCTCTACCTTGCATAATATCGTTAGCATAACCTACAAAACAAAACTAAAAAGAAAAAATTCTCTCTTCAAGAATTTTCTCATTTCATCTAGCCATAACATCCTATATTTTCTCTCCTTCTCCTTCTCTTTTGCCATCACCACCACAACTTATTAGCCTCAAAGCCCCAATCTCCACCATTTGATTAGAGTCATGGAGGCTGTTGATTTTTATTTGATTTGTTAATTTAACTTTTTATTTTCTCGATCTTTTCCTTCAATGGCCAACAAAGATCATATAGACAAACAAAGTAGAGAGAGAAACAAAAGAAAAAGAGGAGCAAAGTGAGTGACTTTGAGTGTTAAATTGTATTTTGGATTTTTTTTGATGAAAAAGAAGAGTTTTCATAGCTAGAAACTTGAACTTTATAATTATTTTGGGACATTAGAGTTTTTGTAATTGGTCTAATTTGATTTGTTTGGATTTGATATGAGTGTATATTTTTTTTTCTCGTTGTTTTGGCAGTTGTTTTCTTTTTGTTCTTTTTCAATTTTATGAACTTGTTTTATAGTGGTTTTTTTTGCTTTTTTTTTTTGGTTTTTTTGTTATTTTTCTAGTTGTTTTTGGTTATTTTGGCAATTTTTTTGATTTGGTTCATTTTTCAATTTTTATGAGGTTGTTTTATATTGGGTTTTTTGGTTATTTTTATAGTTGTTTTGGTGGTTATTTTCCCAGTTATTTTTTGTTATTTTTATTTTTTGGTTGGTTCCACCTAAAGGTATTTTATTTAAATGTTATTTTTATTCAACTACGTACATTTATGACATTTTTATAAAAATCTTTTAGATTAATAAAATGATGGAGATCAACATGGTATTGATTCAAATAATAAAGGATTAGATGTCTTGCACAATATTAGTGGGTCAATGATAAGATCATGAACAAAAAAAGCTAAAGAAGCTATTAATGGGATGATTTATGAAGTTCAAAACAAGAGTGTTGCTTCACATGATTTAAGATATTTAGAGGCTTCACCAAGGCTTATTAACTTGATTCAATTATTGGATTAAGCAAGCAAAACAATATGGACATTCATTTTCATAAATTCCACATGCTTCTTTTAGTCTTCAATTATTTTGGGCCATTTATTCCATCTTATTTAGGCCTAAATTCATATTGGGCTATTTGTTTAAAGATAGAGCATCCATTATAGATGATTACATTATGTTTAGAAGGCTTAGATCCAAATAAAGAATAAGCCAACATTATAGGCTCTAAATTTCCACTTTGGGCAGCTTGCACACTAACTACTTTTTAGCGCATATCTCCTTTAATATAGCTCCAAATCAGAAAATTCTATATTATTTTTAAAGCTACCATTTGGAGCAATAAATTTTATGCTTAGAGCAGTAATTAATTCATATGTCTTTCAAGGCTAAAAATGAGTTACAAACTGCAGTGATAATAAATGTTAATTATAGCTTATTTATGTCTCCTTAATTAAATGAGTTATGTTTGCTAAGCCTATATAAAGGTTTCCTAATTGTAACTTAAAGCATCAATGAGAAATAATATATCACTTTTATAAAGCCTTTGCTTTGATTCTTAAAAGAATTGATTTCAGGCTCATCAATCGTTTTAATTGTGGCATCTAACCTGACTTATCTTCCTCTACTTTGCTTTGTCAAAGGAGTGACGTCTATTTCAATTGTTTTCTTTTTCTTGGTTCTTGGTTTGCTAATCAACGATTCAAGAGTGGAAATCAATTATTTACAATCTATTTAGAAATGATCCTGCAGTTGCTAAATATTTAGGATTTAGTCATTTTGTTATATCATTAAGGTTCATATCATTAATAAATATGATCTTTTTATAAACTAATTTTAAATATAAAGTTATAAATACCATATTTTTATAAAGTATTTTAATAAAGGTGATTATTGAACTATCATGCATTTCTTTATATTAGCCTACTCAAAGAGATATGACTTCCCTTAATTATTTTTCTAAGATTTTTGAAGTCTACTATTAGCTCTTCTCCTTGTGCCAAATTCATTCTTCACCGAGTACTTTATGTTGGTTATTTTAATGTTACTATTATGTATGGAATAATTTAGTTAGTTAAGACACAATAGTGGTTTGGAGGATTTTTTGTTATTGTATTTTTATTTATTTTGTAATATGTACTGTAATATATTTGAGTGTGAGATGATGGTAATTATGGTGATATTAGAGTAGTAGTGATTGCAAAATGTATTGGGAGTGTTTGTTTGCATATATGCAGATTTTTGTTTTTGTCCTAGTATAAAGGAAATTCTGCAAGATTTTCTTTAGAATTGTAAAGTTAGGAAATATTTTTATTTGAAAATTTCTTAAAGGCTTACTCTAGGTTTTGAAAGTTTCACATTTTCTTATTCCCTAGTGTCGATCACATGCCCTTAGGTTTAGGTGGTGATAATATTACCCTTTGTGCTTTGCTCTTATCCTTGGGTAATTGGTTTTTAGCCCTAGGGAATTGTGTTTAAGCTTGAGGAATCATTTTTCCCTCATAAGAAATATTGCCCTTGGCTTCTTCCTTACTGAATAAACTCGTGATTATAGATTCCAAATTACAAGCCTAGATTAATTTTGTTGTCATTATCATAAATCTAGAGTCCTTCAGTGTTCTTATTGGTAGATGAATATTAAGCCTTATTCCAAGGCTGAATCACCATTTTTTAGGGAGATTCCCGACTTTCCTCCTAGAAAGTTGTTCATTCATTTTGGCAAATGAACTCATGATCTCTTGTATAGTTTTTTAAATAGCAGAATTTATCTATAACATTGAATCTTGAATTAATTTCAAACCTTTTGAACAAATAGATTGAGCATTAATGCCTTTACTAGTAGTAATAATAATCTCCAATTTTTGGCCTTTAAAGCCAGTAAGTGCCTCAATCTAGAAGTGATCTTGCGGCACCAAGTCTCTATTAATTTGTTTTGATATATCACATATTTCTACAGTTAAATTATGGATCCAATAACCAACTTCAAAAAATTCTTTTTCATTTCTTAATTTGTTCATCTTGTTGGAATGAGTCCACCGAGTCTGCAAAAGATTGTTGGCAATTTTTTTAAAATGGATTGGGTTGAGCATGCCAAAGGAGATTTTTCTCAGTGATTTTTTACTTCTTTCATATGATTTTGTAGGTTCCTAAACTCCTTTACCACAATTTTGAATTCCAATGAGATTTTTATGAATTTAATTAAAGTGTGTTGCAAAAGTAAGGAAAATTAAATTTCAAATTGAGAAGATTTTATGTTAATGGAAAATAAAAAAAATGATAGGAAAGTAAAATAAAATAGCTTGAACTTTGTAAACTAAAATTTGTAATTAATTGATTTTGGTTGATTGATAATTAGTTTATGTTGTATTTGATTGGTTGTTTGTTAGTGGTGATGATTGGTTGTGTTCGTCCTCTTGTGTGTCTTCTTGGCTTTTATAGATAAATTTCATAAGCTTTTCTTCAATTAATGTTTCATTAATCTTCATACTTACAGGTTACTTTTCCTCAATTCCTAGGCTCTTTAGCTCCGTAAGAAAGTTTCAGACTTCATGCATCTTCTTCTCAAATTGTAAAAAAGTATTCTAGTTCCAGAATATTTTTTTTAGACTTAACCATTAAGTCTTGTTTAATGGGCTGAATTTAGGTAAATTGTAGAGGTTACCAAACTTTACACTAAAATTCATTTTAGTTCCATAACATTAATTTATATCTTTTTTCTTACAAAACGTTAATTTTAATTACATACAGAAGTCACTTAAAACAATTCCAATTAATTTAGATACCATGACACTTTGAAGTTACCATATTATAGTCTAAATCAATAAAAATTATCATGTCACTATACCATGTTACCGTCTTGATGAGACTATTGATCATTATTTTATAAGTTTGATTCTACAAAAATTAAAGTAAAATTATGGTTAACAATTTTATGAAAAAGATGGCCTGATAGCATGACATGAAAAATTTTATTGGGTTGGACTGTGACATGTTAATTCTAGTATGTCACGTCATCTAAATTAGTTAGAATTATTTTAGATGACTTTTTTGTGTAATCAAAATCAATGTTTTATGAAAAAAGATACAAATTTAAGTTATGGAACCAAAATGAAATTTATTATAAAGTTTGGTAACCTCATATGCAATTAACTCGATTGAATAATGGGTATCATGAATTAGCTATACTGGGCCAAGTATATTTATAGAATTTAATGGCTTTATTTAATTCCAATCCAAAAATTTATATTTTGGGCTCAAACAAGTATTATTGATATAGGTATGATGATATAATAGTAGCATGATAGGTAGCAATAAAGAAAATTAGTAGAATTATTCATATAACACAAAAATTAGTATTACATTACCCAAAATGGTGTTAATTTTAAAATAATATTTACTTAATACTATATTTAGTAACTAATTTAAATTATATTTACTCAATATTAATACTAATACTAACTTATAGCCACATAATTTTTATTTCACTAATTAGTTTTTGTTCACTAAATATTTGATTTTTATTGTATAATTTTTACTTATTAATTAACATTGTTCTTAATATTAGTGTTAATACACATTAAAAAAATGATGTAGGTTTATCATAAATGCATAATCTTGTCATATCTAATATCTTTATATTAGTTAATACAAATTTAATTAGTATTATTTTTACTTAATAAAAAATTAGCATTATAGAATATTTACTTAATAAATTACATTATCTTTATTTGACATTAATATTTAAATTAAATAATGTCTATTTAGTACTACAACCTAATATTAATATTTAAATTAACGAGCTAATAAACAAAATTTAACAAGCTTATTCACGAACTTGTTCGTGAGTTTATTTAACGTGCCTGTTAGCAAACTTGTTTTACGAGCCTGTTCATGAGCCTGCTTGCAAGGTTGTTCACCAGGATATTGCACGAGTTTGTTCGTGACCTTAAAAAAGCTAAGTTATAGGATGCTTGGGCTAGGCATGTTTATTTTATGAGCCTCAAAATAAAGTTTGAACTCGGCTTGTTTAGCTTAATGAACTAGCTCAAATGAGCTTTTTCCTAATTGAGCTCCGAGCAGCTTGCGAGCCACTCTATTTTTTTACAACCCTATTTACTGCAAAACTATGTAATTTTGATATTATAAGTAAGCAATTTATATAAAACTACACAATTATGTAGTTTTTGCCTTAAAATTATGTAGTTTTAATGTAAAAGTTGTAAAACTAAACAACTCCCTTAACTTATTTTGTAATTTATAAACTATGTAGTTTTGCAATTAACTTTAAATGAAATAGGATAATTGTGAGTGACCAATAAATCTCGGATGATTTGTGTAAAGAATATAGGGACTTGGCAACTTTACCGAATGGATGAATGGGACATTCATTTTGTTTGTGGGATAAGGAAATATGGTTGGTCTCAGAGGGATGTGAGATGCTTTGTGTTTGTGGAGTCGCCACTCAATTTTTAGAAAAATAGGAAAAGAAATGTAAAGGACAACATTGGATTACTCAACGAGTATCATCCCTAGCAGAGATTCTAGGTTTGGGAGATCTCATATACTTTTTGGCTATTTCTCAATATATAATACTCGATATATGGCTACCGCAATACCTTAGTTTTGGTAATGATAGTTTATATATACATATACACACATGATATATAATAATGGAAAGTAAAGATAATTAATTACAATTATTACATGGCTTTCTTAGTAAATACATATATGAAAAAAAGTGCGAAAATGTAAATCTAGTCCTAAATCTAGAATACACCTGCGAAATAGACATTAACATAACCATGCGTGATTCCATCCATTAATCCACTAGGACAACAAATAAGCAAAATATGCTTGATCAATGAATTGTGAATAAGTAGATATATGCATGTAGCTGTGTGCACTTGTAGGATTATGGATATGAGAATGAAATTTATCACTAAAATGATAGAACATTCCTAAATGATAAGAAAAAAAGAAAAGAAAAGATGCATGACGATGAAATGGAGGCTTTAGCTCAAGGATGTGAACTTTCACATTGTTGAATACATTTTGATGTAAAATAAAGGACATACTTATTTTCATGTTGGATAATGAAAAATGCAATTGTAATTGAAAAAAAAATGCAATTTTTTGTCAAAAAAGTAGAATTTATGTTAGGAATGTGATTTTCATATTGAAAATATGAAAGTTGTGCAAAATGATGATATCAATATTCATTGGATGCAAAATGATGATATCAATATTCATTGGATGCAAAATGTGAACTTTATATGAAAAATTATGATTTTTCACATAAAGCTATAGAAATGATATGAAGATGCTAATTATAACATCAAAATATAACTTTTTGATTTTTGATTTTTCAATTTTTATTAAGAAAATGAGCTATGAATGTATGAAAATGATATATTTTTGTATTTTTTGAAAATAAAAAATGAAGACTTGATGCAAAAATGGCATTTTTTGAATATGAAATGCAGAAATGGTATACAATTGTGAACTTTATGATAAAAATATGTTTTTTATGATGAAAACAATGTAAAGACAATGAAAAGATGCAAATCTGATGTAAAAATTATGAAAAATGCAAATTTGATTTAAAAATAATATTTTTGCAATTTTCACATTTTTTATGCTAAAGGATGCAAATAGACAGTTTATTATGAATAAGCAAAGCAAAGGTTATTCAATCAGCATGCAAAGTTGCTAGTCTCATCACACAAGTCAAAATAATTTCTCAACTGCTACAACAATAAAGTAAAAATGTGGTACAAAAAAGTAAATGTGCAACAATAATTGTTTAGTCCTTAGATTCAATTGAGCTTGTTTTGAGTCTTTGAAGCTTTAGATTCATGAGATTCTTAAGTTGTCCTTGTCGAGAGGTTGAAAATTACGTGTACAATACAAGTTCATATACCTTTAAAGTGTGCTGTGACAGATACAAGGTTAGATTTAGTTTGAGTTGGTCTAAAAATCCTAAGGAAAATGCAATGAATGAGCTAAAAGTGTGTAAAACAACTAAAAGTCCTAAGTTTTCAATTTGACAGACTTTTGGTATGTGTGTGATCAGCCCCCCCCCCCCCCCAAAATGGGATGTGGAGACTAATATTTATAGAAAAAAATGGGTTTTTGTGCGTGTCTACGAGTGTATGTGTGGTTTTACGTGCATAATCATGCATTTACTATGTGATCATGCACTTGGAGCATATGATCACATTCTTAACTGTGTGATCATGCGCTTGGAGTATGTGATCACATTCTCAACTGTGTGATCGTGCTCTAGTTATTGTGTTTATACATTAACACTATATGATTACTAACTATTGAGTATCAATTATAGCTAAAATGTTTAGTGATTTTTTTTTGTAAACTAGTACTTGTATATTAATAAAATTGGAATTAATAAAACTAAGTAATTTTAATATATTCACATGATTTGAATGTATATTAGTACTAATATTAAGTAATTACAATTCAAAATTATTAATTGTAATAACAAATTAATATTTTATATAATAATGTTAATACAATTTTAATATCATAAAAAATTTAGCATTATTATGTTTAAGCCCATCGAGCACCTAATTAAGCCTCTTGATAGTGATAAACCAATTCAATGCCCACTGCCTGAGCCTTCAATTCTTAATGTAAGCTTAGTTGTTGTTTTGTTGTTTATGAAATTTGTGTTATGATGTAACAATGGGTGTTTTCGAATCTTCACAATTGATTGAAAGACATGATATGATTCCTTCAATTCACCTACCCTTCTTTCATGTTTCCCTTACTATAATTAGTTGGGGAAGATTTTCCATTCTTTATGCCACATACATCTTCCTATCAAAATTGAAAGGCTCAACCTTGAGTATATTAACTCTTTGTGTTGTATCTTAAAATCAACACCTAAAAGCAAGCCAAATTCTAACAAGGCCTTTTGTGTTGGTGTTCCCAAAATTTTTGTTTTCTATCTTCATCCATGCTAATTTCACAACCCATATTTTGAAATATAACCCACAAAAGGAAGTTAAAGAATCCTTCAAAACTTCTAATCTCAAATTTTCTTCAGGATCTATTGTTATAACCCTTCAACATATCCATATTTTATCAAACTACCGTGTGGTTAGTGGTTAGGTCCCTGTTTTATTTGTGCAAATGCAACTAGAAGAACCCATGGTCTTATATGCAAAGAGATGCCTGAGTAGTGCAATTTATAATGAATTAATGAAATTGCATTGCATCCTATCAAATACAGTGTAATCAATATTCCTCTGCTTTAGTTCCAATAGGAAGAAGATTATCCAATAAAAAAATTTGATGGAGAGGATGGAGTTGATCGAAAGGAAGAGAATATAGGAGGAGGAGAATATTTTTTTCTGATCAAAAGGAAGAGAAAAGCAAAGGAGGAAGAAGTACTAGATTAGGAAGAAGAAAAAGCAGAATTAGTTGTTACAAATCGCCTTCTCCCCAAACTAATGCGTTCCTTAGCAAGTGATTTCACATTTTGTGACATATCTGCATGGAGGGGTTTAAAGGTAATGATTTAGGCAAATTTAATGGTTTAAATTAAAAACGTATAAGTATAGTGGTCCAAATGACAAAAACTATCTAGTTTAAGGGCACTATATGTATTAAGCCCAATTATAAGGTTACAAGTTTGAATTATGAGTTTATTTCACCGTTAGTATTATGACTTTAGGCTATGTTTCACTTTGGTACCAAATTTTCAATTTTTTTTCTTTTTAGTCCAAAAAATTTTATTTTTGTTTCAAGTTAAAATACTTCAAGCATATTTGATCAAATATAGCATACATGATAGCCGAAAATAAGTATATTTTCAATATATTCACTGTGTAAGCATCCCATTAAACAGTCTAATTATCTTGTGGGCTCCATAAAAAAATTTTACTAAATTTTTTTTATATGGGGCCCACAAGTAAATTTTTTTTTATGAGGCCAACAAGGTGATAAAACTGTTTGATGAGATGCTTATAAGATAAATATATTGAAAATATGTTTATTCTGACTGCCATGTATGTTAAATTTGATTGGATATGTTCGAGATACTTTAATTTAAAACAAAAATAGAATTTTTGGGACAAAAAAGAAAAAAAATTAAAAATTTGATATTAAAGTGAAACATAATCTAAAATTATGATATCAACGGTGCAACAAATTCTTTGGACCATACAATCCACACAATATATATGTATACATATATGTTTTTTTAAAAGTTAAGATTTGCAAGCCAACATGAAAACTTGGATTAAATAATTTGAAACTCAAACTTAACTCACTAAACTACTCAAACTCAGCCTCAATTGAATATTTTTTGAATTAAATTTCAGCAATCTATCTCTACTTGATTACATGAATTATCCTATAGTTGTTAATATCCCTATTTCCTTTGCCCGTTGAAGCAAACAAAAGATGTTAAGATTCCTAATTAGCATGACATTTATGAGGTTACGAATGTTTCGATCATACAATCCATACAACATATATGTATACATATATTTTTTAAAAGTTAAGACTTGCAAGCCAACTTGAAAACTTGAATTAAATAATTTGAAACAACAACAACAACAACAACAGTAGTAATAATAATAATAATAATAATAATAATAATAATAAAGCAAAAAAATAAAATAAATTACGAGGGTGATAATTGATAATTATGCTTGACTAATTACATTACACACAGAATACATTGAAATACATTATTTGCTTAACATGCAGTGGCCAGCTACTATGTAATGAGAATGTTTACACGAGTTCCTTCCATCAGAAAACAAGGCTTCCTACGAATATGGAAGTTACAGTAACCGTGAGATTGTCATCAAGCTCAGTACTTATGGGAAGTGACTCTACCAAGGCTGAGGCACTAGAAACAACTAGGAAGCTTAAGACCATTTTGTAACTTTTCTGAAGATATCCAAATGAGGAAAAATAGTACATGAACCTGCAAGCGAATTACTATATCAGTAACAAAGCCATTGCTTCTTGTTGAGACTCCATCAAGCTCAATAAAAACTGGTGATAAGAGGGAGGCAAACTTACATTACGGAAGATATAAAGCCTGCCAGTGCCATTGCTACGCTACCCACTATAGACTTGTTTCTGTTGTAAGGGATTTTCTGCCTACCAAACCGTCTTCCCACAATGTCGGCAATTCCTGAAATGAAATAGCAGTATGTCATGGTACAGCTTGATCAGAGTTTCACATTTATTTTAATCGGAAGTATTTGAAAATTTATAGAGAACATTCCTAATAAAAAAAAAGTACCATCTCCAGCACATAAGTTGCATATTGCTGCAATAGCAACAGGGGATGTCCTCCAGTAGATAGCACAAGCCAATGTGATGGTCAAGGCGTAATAGAGTGGTCCCTTCAGAAGTTCCCTGAAGAATAGATAAGCAAAGTACAAACTGAGAAATCACAGTGAAAAAATCAGCAAAGTTTACTGTCTGGGGGAAAAAGGGGATCACTTGCTATTTGTTTTGCTATTTGCTTTGCTATTTGCTCATCTAAATTCCTCTAAGAATACAAGTCACTTAAAAAAATCAGCAGCACCAAAAAGTAGTCAGTAACAAAAACACTACAAATTCCCCAATTAATCCATAATGTAATATGATAACAGAGAGACAGATTTTGCCTTGCATTGAGCGCAGAAGAAAGCTCCATGAACGATAAATATTCTAGACAGTATATTAACATATTTAACACAGGCCACCTAAATAATAAAATTAACATCTGAGGTTGAAACCTGTGGTCTCCAAATCTACTCATTGATTTCACTGTGGCTTCATCTTTCCATAACCCTAATCCCAAAAAAAGCATTCGAAAGATGTTGATGCCTGGAGTAAGAGCTGCTAAAATTGCTCCCCAACGCTCTGAACTGTAATGATTAGGAATAGTTATTTCATCAGCCAGAAACATAGTAGGATATGCAAATTGCTCCATCAGTCATGAGATTACCTGAATAATGGCCAGCAAAGCATGAAAACTAGCCCAATGCTTATGTGCACAAGCTTCCTATTCAGTTTCTGCACCAAGAAAGGATAAAGGATAAGCAACCTCAAAGTCAAAGAACATTTTCTTTTGGGTGCAGGGAAAATCGAGTTGTTTGTCAATTCCATTTTTACTGAGTAGTTTAATAAGCAAACAAATTATCATTACCTAAAGCAAAGACTTGCATATGCATAACACTCAGACCCAAAAAAACAGGGAAATCAAGCCGGAAGGATTAGAGCCTCTATCTGGCCCAGAGAAGACAAAAACAACAAGCACAAAATTCTTTACAACTGCACTCCTACATGCATATATTCGACTTTAAATATGAAAAGTTAATCTTATGTTTGTGGCTGCATGCTATAAATACCATATGTTGCCATGTAAAGTAATTCAGTTAAGGAATCAGATCTTGAGGAACTGCTGCGTGAGTCAACTGGGTAGATTTCAAAATAGCCCCAGTATCTATCTTATAGCTGGGGGAAGGGACAGAACTCAAATCCTATAAAATTTTATATAGTGAGTCACAAACTACAACGCATTTCACAACATTGATAGTCAAAAAGGAAAAAAAAAAAGAAAAGTTCCTCTACTACTCTATCCACCAATTTCTAGGTAATTCTCATTGAAAACTTAAAATCAAAGCATGATTTTTTCGACAAAGAGGAAATCAACCTGGTCTAGGCCATGCTTGGCTGTTTTTTTCCACAACTGAAGAAGCGCAAAAATGATTCCGGCCGATGCAACAGCCGCACATATATCAGACACCATGGAATTGCTGCTGAACATAGTACCCACAACCACGCCCAGAATTGTCTATCTCTCAATCTTAATCTCCGTGTGCGTATTAGTAATAATTGCTATTGTAGTAACCAACAAGATATGTTTTTTATTATTGTTTCTATTTAGAAAATGTCTGGTAATGGCCATTAATTTATTCAAGAATCCACTTCTGAAAAAAGAAAAAGGATAAAATATTGCTTAATTAAAGCAAGAGTAAAGTGTTTGACCTGATCAAAGACCCGTCGTTTCGCGGTTTCTTGCCAAAAGCGAAGAAGGGAAAGAGCAATAGCACCAGACAAACCAGCAGCACAAAGATCGGAGACCACTGGGTTTTGGTGGAGCATAGTGGCTCCTGCTGCTAATCTTAGGTGTCTTGTAGTGTAAAAAAGAGGTAAAGCTAAGTTGGGTTGCAGGCGATGGAGATGACGGATAGGCGGAGGAGAGCAGTAGCGACGAGAAAAGGTTGAGCTGAGTAGTTTGGCAGTAGAGGTTGCTGTTGCCATGGTTTGGTTTTAATTTCTGGAAAAGTTCAGCCAAATTTAATTAATGGTTTTGGTGTCCTGCTGACATCATAATTTTAGATTATATTTTATTTTATTATAAAAATTTTAATTTATTTTAATTTTAAATCAAAGTATTTTAAATATATTTTATTAAATTTAATATATATAATAGTTAAAATAAATATATTATTAATATATTTATCTTTTAAACATTTTATATTAAATAATTTAATAATTTTATTGACTTCATAAAATAAAATTTATTTATAGACTTAATAAAATAAAATTTTAATAAAATTTATTTTATATAGTCTATAAATTGATTAAGCCGAGTAATAAAATATTTATATAATAAATATATTATTTTTATTCTAATTATTATATATATTAAATTTAATAAAATATATTTAAAATATTTTTATTTAAAATAAAAATAAACTTTTTAAAATAAAAAAAATTAAAAATTTAATACTAAAATGAAATATGTTTGAAAGTTATGTATCACTGTAAACTAAACGCTTTAATTACTAGTTGGTCTACGTTGGATCTTGGTTCCATGTGCACCATTTCTCCTTTTATTTCCTTTTTTTTTTTTTGTCATTTCTCAACTCCCATTCTAACATTATTTTTAAAGGTTTGTTGCATTGTTAATACTATAATTTTGAGAAATATTTTATTTTGGTGTTAAAATTTAATTTTTTTAATTTTTAATCTCAAAAATTTTATTTTTAATTTAAATTGAAGTATCTCGAATATATTCAATCAAATTTAACATATATGGTAGTCAAAATGAACATAATTTCAGTATATTTACATTATAAGTATTTCATTAAATAGTTTAATCATTTTGCTGGTTCTATAAAACAAAATTTGCTTATGAGCCCTATAAAATAAAATTTTAGCAAAATTTATTTTATGGAATCCACAAGGTGATTAGGCCGCTTAATGAGATACTTACATAATAAATATACTAAAAATATATTTATTTCAATTACCATGTATGCTAAATTTGATTGCATATGTTCGAGATACTTTAACTTGAAATAAAAATAAATTTTTTAATACTGAAAAGAAAAAATTTTAAATTTAATATCAAAGTGAAACATGACCCAAAATTATAATACTAATGGTGCACTAAATTCTTATTTTAATTCTTCCTATAAGTTTTGATGAATCTACAAAATGAAAAAAAATAAAAATAAAAACAATATAAAAATTAACTCTCTTTCCAATTTTTTAGAGATCAAATCCCGCTCAAATTGAAACCATTTTATCCAAAATTAAATCTAAAAACTACAATGTATAAGGATCATTATCTTCATAACCAACGACAACATATTTGAATGTATGGACACCAAAAAAGATCTTTTGAAAGCTTTACTCGCATCCACGTTCAGCTTGAAAGCTTCAGGCGAAGGAGGACACCACTGACTGACATGAGGCTAAGCAGAAATAATTGACACCATACTCGCTGCAGTTGCTTATTGAAATTGTTCAAGCTAAATACCCCTCTGATAGAGCATCTAAAAACATGGTATGAACTCATATAACAATTGCCATTAGAAAATACAAACTTTGGGAGGAAGAGATAAAGTCCAAATGCGCTTCCAAATAGAGAGGATAGGAATTGAGGATGAAGTTGATACATGAGAGTTAGACAACAACCTTTAAGCAAGATGATACCCCAATTTGACAGAGTAATCACTTCAGTGGGATTGAGTCCAGTAAAGAGTATCGGTAGGGAGACGAAAACTCAATGGGATTTTCAAGATAGCATCAACCTTAAAAGGGAGAAAAACTCGTTTGATCATATCAACTCTGTCACGACACGAACCCAGGGCACTGACCGACACTAGGGAATGGGAAAACATAAAGCTACCGAATCCTGTAGTAAACCTTAAAAGAAAAACGCGAAATATTTAAACTTTAAAACCTCACAATAAATAATTAAATCACAATGCACATTATCAAAGTGATTTTTCTCAACATAATTTCACCATAATATCATAGTGCATAAAATAATAAACTTTAGTTGTGCAAATAATGTCTCAGTATATAATAATATAAATACATGATATCCCAAAATAAAATATACAGTTATATAGTTTTTCTCTCTACTGTAGTACTTTAAATTAAATTTAACACGACTAAGTAGACTAACGTAGAATAGCCGATGAAAAAACTACATGATGAAGAGAAGTAGGCCTAATGAAAAAGTCCCAAACTCCTAAAAAAATAAATTGAGGGGAGTTAGACCTCACTGAGTAAGTTAATAAAAGAGCTGTACGGATGGAAAACCTATTTGAAAACCGTATAGATATGGTGAAAATAATATATATATATATATATATAGCTTTTGAAAAATCTTGGTAGAACCTTAAACCTAATTCTAAATGGCCAACTAGGCCCACTTAATCCAAATGGCTGCTGATCCCCGAGAGCAAAGGCATCAATCGAGGCACCAAGCCGTAGTCATCCACTTAATCCAAGCACATGGCACTGACGGTCTCCGAGAGCTAAGGCATCTACCGAGGCACCCATCCTAGTTCATTCTTAACTTTCCACATCACTAGTGGTCCCCGAAAGCAGAGGCTTCCATTGAGGCACCCGTCCCAGTTTATAACCACAAGTCATACATATTTTGGATCCTTCTCTCAATCTCCACCATGTGCACATGGTCTTGGTAAAACCCACTAGGTAGCCTGTTCTACCAAAATTTCTCAAAACTAGTTTTTAAATAAATAAATAAATTATAATAAAATCCTCGATAACAACATTTATTTTAAATCGATAATGTAAATAATACTAAAAATATGAGCGAATGCAATTTTTAAAGAAAACACACGCACATATCTATTTATTAACTTACAGGATGAGCGAGACGATTGACGGTCGCGCGTCTGCCTCGATCCAGAAGCTCCAACTCTAATACTCTTTAAAAAATAACATATTTATTTTTAAAATCATACTTATAGAATAAGAAGGGAAATTAATAAAATTATGAGACTCTAGAATGACTTGGGAAAATCGGATAAGACTCGATAGATTGAAATACCCTAATTTATGCTAGGAAATTACGAAAGATGTCATGTTTTACAAGAAAATCTATCGAAATTTTGGCAGAGTATCCCCTGTAAAATGAACATCTCTCTACTGTAGGTAGAGCCATTCCTGCATAGAAAAATGCACTTTTAGCATTCACACTCAACCATACTCAGGTCGGCTCTCCAATACTGCATTTAGCCCGATCGAGTTCACAACCCAACCAAACAACACAACTTAATTCTAATTAATAAAATTCACATTTAATTGGTTAAATAGTTTATTTATATAATAAAATTAGTTTAAAACTCATTTTATTACCAAAATAATATAAATATATTATTTGAAAACAATTTTTAAAAATTAGTATTAAATAGTTAAAAATAGTAAATAATTTGTAAAAATCCTTTTAATTCCTTAAATATTATTAAAACCAACTAAAATATATTATTTAGCTACAATTGGCATAAGATTACATATTTACCCCTATAATACAAAAATATACATAATATACTATTATTACAAAAAAAAAATTCTATAAAATTTATATAAATGCATAAAAATTATTTTCTCAACTTATATATTATTAATATTAATTAAAACACATATTTAAACCATTATTCCATCAAAAATCGAACTCTAACCTAATTATTTAATTTTAACATAAACTATAAAAATTCATAAAAATTAAATAATATTCTCAAAAATTAATTTCTCAACACTAAAATTAATAACAATATATAATATCTCTAAATTAACCAATTTTATAATTTAATAAATTAATTTATGAAAATTAATAAAATAATAATAAAATATTCAAAAATTCACCAAAATTATACAAAAATTCATAAAGGTAGATTGAGCTACTAGGATTCACATTTGTAAAGGAAGTTTGTAAGATTCAAGCTATATCAAGCTAAAAAAATTTGAAACCCTAGAACTCAAAAACTAAAAATCAACAAAAACTTAATCAAATGGTAATTAAAGCTTAAACTAAGCTTGAAATAATGCTCACTGGTGCAAGAGGAAGAAAAAGACACCGGAAACGCGTGAAATGGTGGCCAAAAAATGAAGTGGCCAGAAAAAATGGAGGTTCAGCTTCCTTCGGTTCTACGTGCTGTTGGCGATGCTGCTGGTGGTCAAAGACGAGGAAGAAGAAGACGGCAATGGTGGGTGATGGCCAGAGGAGAGGGAGGCGCAGTGAGGGTAGAGGTCGGGATCGCGTGAAGGGGAGGAAGGAAAATGATGTTTTTCACGTTTTTGGTATATGTATATGTATATTCAACTAATAAACTATAAAATATAATTACTAAAACTTTATTTCATAATACTATATAATATAATATTAATTTACACCACACACATGCATACTACATATATATATATACACACACACACATATATATACATGCACATACCTACAATAATATGCACACTATATCCACATAGATACACATATATATAATATAAAAACCCTAATTAATTATATATTACATTAATACATACAATAGCCTTGAAAAATAATAAGGATAATAATAGAATAAATTATATTTATGAAATAATTAAATAATATAGAAAATATTAAGTAAATCAATCAAATAATATAGTACTTAAATTAATATTATTAAAATAATAACTCTCAAAATAAGAATAATGATATAAACCCTAATGTAAGTTTATTAACTTCTAATATACATATTTACATAAAATATATATTTTAGCATAAAATGTCAATTAATAACCACAAATAATAGAATAATTTAAATATAATTTTTGAATTTATTAACACTGCATATCTTATTTTAAAATAACTTAATTTAAAAATAGGGTTATTACAGTCTCCCCTTCTTATAAGAATTCGTCCTCGAATTCAAGAAAATAATAATTACAAAGTTCAAGGGGGAAAGAGATGCAGGAAAGAAGATTGCATCTCAACTTTAGTCTCCCAGATATAGTCCTCAGCAGTATGGTTACTTTATGACACTTTCACCATCAGTATCTCCTTGGTTCGCAACTGTTGAATTTGGCAATCCACAATTGCCATCGGATACTCTTGGTAGGTAAGATCATTACTAAGCTTTACGGCTTGAGGTTGCAGAACGTGAGATGGTCAGGAATGTATTTCCTCAGCATAGATACATGAAATACAAGGTGGATTCTTGACAATTCAAGTGGCAACACCAACCTATACGCCACTTCACCTACTCTTGACCGAATCTCAAACGGTCCAATATATCTAGGAGCTAACTTACCCTTCTTGCCAAATCTCATGACTCCTTTCATTGGAGACACTTTCAGGAACACCATGTCTCTAACCATAAAGGATACATCCTTTCTCCTAGGGTCAGTATAACTCTTTTATCTGTTGAAGGCTATTTTTAATCTCTGCTGTATGATGGGAACTTTTTCTGAAGTCACCTGTACCAACTCTGGACCTGTTAGCTACCTCTCACCAATCTCTCAGCATAATGGTGATCTGCACTTTCTATCGTACAATGCCTCATATGAAGCCATTTCAATACTAGCATGATAGCTATTGTTGTAAGAAAACTCAATTAATGGCAAACGCGAATCCCACTGTCCTCCAAAATCAATCACACACATCCTCAACATGTCCTCTAACGTCTAGATGGTCCTTTCTAACTGACCATCTGTCTGAGGATGGAAGGCTGTACTGAAATCCAGTCTAGTGCCCAAAGCTTTGTGTAATTCTTGCTAAAAGACTGAGGTGAATGTGGCTCCTCTGTCCGACACTATACTTACTGGTAACCCATGTAGACAAACAATCCTGTTGACATAAAGTCTTACTAGTTTATCAGTAGAGTACATCTTCTTCACTGGTAGAAAGTGTGCTGATTTAGTTAACCTATCAACAATCACCCAAATAGCATTATAGCCTCTTATAGTTCGAGGTAATCTAGTCACAAAGTCCATAGCTATCATGTTCCATTTTCATTCGGGAATTGGCATAGGTTGCAACAATCCCGAAGGTCTCTAATGTTCAAGCTTCACTTGCTGACAAGTTAGGCATCTAGATACAAACTCTATAATATCCTTCTTCATTCCATTCCACTAATATGTATCTTTCAAGTCATGATACATCTTAGTAGAACTTGGATGGATACTATAAGTAGAAAAATATGCCTCTTCCATAATTTCTTTCCTTAAGTCGTCAACATCCAGCACACAAATCCTAGTACCCAAACGCAACATACTTTCTCTGTCAACTATAAAATCTCTTGACTGCCCTTGTTGCACTTTATATGTAATCCTGTGTAACTGTGGGTCTCTATTCTAAGCTGCCTTAACTCGATCCAAGTATACTGATCGTACCCTGAATTGAGCTAAAAGGCACTTTTTAGTAACTTTCAACTGCAACCTTTGATTAATGAATTCATGCATCTCCTTGATAATAAGCCTCTTATCTGAGCTGATATGGGCAAGACTGCCTGCTGACTTCCTACTTAAGGCATTGGTAACAACATTTGCCTTGCCTAGATGGTACAAAATGGAACAGTCATAATCTTTAAGGAGTTCCATCCATCTTCTCTGCCTTAAGTTCAAGTCCCTTTGCTGAAAGATATACTTCAAGCTCTTGTAATTAGTGTAAATCTCACAAGTAACTCCATACAAGTAATGCCTCCATATCTTCAAAGCAAACACAACAACTGCCATCTCCAGGTAATGAGTAGGATAGTTTTACTCGTGTTTCTTTAATTGCCTTAAAGCATAAGCAATTACTTGTCCATTTTTCATCAACACACAGCCCAATCCTACTCTGAAAGCATCATAATACATCGTATACCCTTCATTTCCAGAGGGTAAAGTCAAAATTGGAGCTGATGTCAACAAATCCTTTAATAACTGGAAGTGCTCTTTGCGTTTGTTTGTCTACACAAACTTAGCGATCTTCTAGATCAACCTTGTTAAAGGTGCAATAATTTTGGAGAAGTCCTTTACAAATCTCCTGTAGTAGCCCATTAGACCCAGTAAACTCTGTACTTCTCTGACTGTAGTCAGCCTCGGCCATTTTGTAATAGCTTTTATCTTCTTGGGGTCGACTTATATACCATCTTTAGAAACTACATGGCCTAAAAATGCCACTTGACTCAACCAAAACTCACACTTCAAAAACTTGGCATATAACTTGTGCTTTCTTAAAGTCTAAAGCACCCTTCTCATATGCATAACATACTCGGCTTCACTCTTGGAATAAACCAAAATGTCATCAATATGGAATATTACAAACCAGTCCAAGTATGGCCTGAACACTCGATTTATTAAGTCCATAAAGGCTGTTGGAGCATTGGTCAATGCAAAGGACATTATCAGGAACTCATAGAGGCCATATCTCGTCCGAAATGTTGTCTTGGGCTCATCACCACTTCTGATCCTCAACTGGTGATACCCTGACCTCAAGTTTATCTTGGAGAAGCATGTAGCACCCTGAAGCTAATCGAATAAGTCATCGATCCTTAAAAGTGGATACTTATTTTGGTGACCTTGTTTAACTGCCTGTAATCAATATAGAGTCGAAGGCTACCATCTTTCTTCTTCACAAACAATACCAGAGCACCCTGAGGCGATGTATTGGGCCTTATAAAACCCTTTTTGAGCAACTCTTATAACTGCTCCTTTAGCTCTTGCAATTCAGCTAGTGCCATTCTGTAGGGTGGCATAGAAATAGGATCTATACCAGGTATACCATCGATACAAAACTCTATCTCCCTGTCTGGTGGTAATCCTGATAATTCTTTAGGGAAGACATCTAGAAATTTATGCACCACTAACACTTGTTCAATTTCTATCTCAACATCTCTTACTACTGCCAAGTAGCCTTAACAACCCCTTCTAAGCATCTTCCGGGCTGTAATGGAAAAAATGAGATTGCGAGGCATGGAGCTCTTTTCACCTTTAAAATAGAACTCTTCTTCATTTAGGATTCTGAACACCACTTCTTTTTCCCGACAATTCATAGAAGCATAATATCTTTACAACCAATCCATACCCAAGATGACGTCAAATTCCAACACATCAGGCAACACTAAATCCGCTAACTATTCTTTACCTATAACTAACATCAAATAAGAAGGAAAGAATATATTCGTCTCCAACTCGTCACTAAGAGGAGTCAATACATATAGAGGAAAGGACAACCTGGAAGGCTGCCACTTGATTCTCGAAGAAATCACGAGGGATATAAAAGAATGTGAAGCGCCAGGGTCAAACAATACTTTAGCATCATAAGAACAAACTGAGAGAATACCTGCGACTACTGCATTAGAAGTTTGAGCATCCTGTGGTGTCAGAATGAAAACCTGTGCCTGGCCACGGCCTGCTTGCTGAGATGTCGAAGGCTGCACAAAACCACAACCACTAAGTCTACCAATTGAACCTCAACCCTACTGGCCTATAAACTGTGGCAGTCTTTGCTGTGGCTGTGGCTGTACTGGTGCTCTGTACTATTGTGGCATTAGATAGAAAGGCTGAGCCACTGATGAAGATGAACCTTGAGCATACTGTGGCTGATATCCAAAGTGAGGACAAGCTCTAGCAAGATGACCAACCTACCTACATCTAAAGTAAGCATCCAATAACAAATGATATGGGCCTTGATGAAATTAGCCACAACTAGCACTTGCACTGGCTCTAGGCCTAGAACTACCTTATTCGAAGCTCTGCCCACTGCTACTGCTGCTAACTCCAGTACCGAATCTGTGACCTCTGCCACTTCTTCTATTCGAGGCATAACCATGTCAACCCACTCTGTGTGTTTTGGACCTTCTACCACCATGCTGTGAACTTCTCTTAGCCTGCTGACTCGTGCTACCAACTTGAAATACTAGCTATTGGTACCCAGGAGCTACACCATATCTACTACCACTAACCATATAAGGATCTATCATGGTACCCTGACGGATGTGTTGCCTTTCAATTAGACGGGCCTTTTCTATCACACTCTAGGGTGTAGTCCTCAATATGCTTACCAATAAAAGCTGGCCCCAAACCAGTAACATATAACTCAACTGCTTTATAGGGATCTCTCTTGATATCCTCTGTGTGTTAGGACAACCTGTTAAACTCCTGGGTGTAGTCCTCAACAGACTTATCCCTTTTGGTGATATGAAGCAACTGCCACCTGTAAGCATCCCTAGTAGCTGGAGGATAGAAAAATCTCAGAAAGCAGTCCTTAAACTCTAACCAAGTCAACTCATGCATGAATAGCTGAATCGATTGTATAAACCAGTCTTGGGTTACCGCTTGGACTGACAGCTCAACAATCATAATCCGCTAGTAGTCTGTATGTCCTATCTTAGTATGTGCCTCAATAACATTAATGAAGTCTAAGGCGTCACCAGTACCATCAAAAGAAACTCTACCAATATGGGAGTAGAGAAGTGTTGCATTAGTGTCTGACATCTCCTAATTTCTCTGCTGTAACATCTGTTGCATTAAGGGCATTGCCTGATTCAAAGCTATAAGACCCTAATTAATTCCTGCTAGACCAGCTATAAAAGCCGTGGGGTTTATAGTTGGAGCTTCAGGCTCTGCTGGCGGCTGATCATGAACCTCAGCTGCAGTTGCCCTAACTCTACCTCAACCTCAACCTCTGCCCCTACGACATGGAGTAGAAGGAAGAGCCTCATCATGTATGGATTACTCATTAAGCCCAAATGTTGCATCAGCAGCGACATCTGTTTGTACACGTCTTATTCTGAAAAAGATAGAGAAAACTGAATTCAAAACAAGACAAGAGTATGTAACACATATGCGGAATTTAGAAACAAGGATATCATAAAGACAATTATCAACCTAATGTACTGTAGTAGTTACACGAAAAGACAGACATAGAAAATTAATCGAACCACGCTCCGATACCAACTTTTTCACGACCCGAACCTAGGGCACGTAACCGACACTAGAGAATGGGAAAGCATAAAGCTACTAAATCTAGTAGTAAGCCTTAAAAGAAAAACATGGAATATTTAAACTTTGAAACCTCATAATAAATAATTAAATCACAATGCACATTATCAAACTGATTTTTCTCAATATAATTTAAACCATAATATCATAGTGCATAAAATAAATAAACTTTAGTTATGCAAATAATGTCTCAGTACACAATAATATAAATACATGATATCCCAAAATAAAATATGCAGTTATATAGTTTTTCTCTCTACTGCAGTACTCTAAATTAAATTTAACATGACTAAGTAGACCTACGTAGAATAGCCGGTGAAGAAACTACATGGCGAAGAGAAGTAGGCCTAATAGAAAAGTCCCAAACTCTTGAAAAAAATAAATTGAGGGGAGTCAGACCTCACTGAGTAAGTTAATAAAAGAGCTGTATGGTTTGAAAACTTTTTGAAAACCGTATAGATATAGTGAAAATAATTTATAATATATATATATATATATATATATATATATATATATATATATATATAGCTTTTGAAAATCTCAGTAGAACCCTAAACCCAATTCTAAATGGCCAACTAGGCCCACTTAATCCAAATGGACTGTTGATCCCCAAGAGTAGAGGCATCAATTGAGGCACCAAACTGCAGTCATCCACTTAATCCAAGCACATGGCACTGGCGGTTTCCGAGAGCTAAGGTATCCATCGAGGCACCTATCCCAGTCCATTCTTAACTTTCCACATCATTGGCGGTCCTCAAGAGCAGTGGCTTCCATCGAGGCACCCATCCCAGTTTATAACCACAAGTCATACATATTTTAGATCCTTCTCTCAATCTCTACCATGTGCACATGGTCTTGGTGAAACCCACCAGGTAGCCTGTTCTACTAAAATTTCTTAAAACTAGTTTTTAAATAAATAAATAAATTGCAATAAAATCCTAGATAATAGCATTGATTTCAAATTGATAATGTAAATAATACTACAAATATGAACGCACACAATTTTTAAAGAAAACACATGCACAAATCAGTTTATTAGCTTACAAGATGAGCGAGACGGCTGACAGCTGCGTGTGTGCCATGATCTAGAAGCTTCCGCTCTGGTACTCTTTAAAAAATAACATATTTATTTTTAAAATCATACTTATGGAATAAGAAGGGAAATTAATAAAATTACGAGACTCTAGAATGACTCGGGAAAATCAGATAAGACTCGATAGATTGGAATACCTTAATATACGCTAGGAAATTAAGGAAGATGTCACGTTTTACAAGAAAATCTATTGAAATTTTGGTAGAGTCTCCCTTGTAAAATGGACATCTCTCTACCGTAGATAGAGCCATTCCTGCATAGAAAAACGCACTTCTAGCATTCACACTCAACCATTCTCGAGTCAGCTCTCCAATATTGCATTTAGCCCGACCGAGTTCACAACCCAACCAAACAACACAACTTAATTCTAATTGATAAAATTCACATTTAATTGCTTAAATAGTTTATTTATATAATAAAATTAGTTTAAAACCCATTTTATTACCAAAAGAACATAATATATTATTTGAAAACAATTTTCAAAAATTAGTATTAATTAGTTAAAAATAGTAAATAATTTGTAAAAATCCTTTTAATTCCTTAAATATTATTAAAACCAACTAAAATATATTATTTAGCTATAATTAGCACAAAATTACGTATTTACCCCTATAATACAAAAATATACATAATATACTATTATCACAAAAAAAAAATTCTATAAATTTTATATAAATGCATAAAAATTATTTTCTCAACTTATATATTATTAATATTAATTAAAACACATATTTAAACCATTATTCCATAAAAAATCCAACTCTAACCTAATTATTCAATTTTGACATAAACTATAAAAATTCATAAAAATGATATAATATTCTCAAAAATTAATTTCTCAACACTAAAATTAATAACAATATATAATATCACTAAATTAACCAATTTTATAATTTAATAAATTAATTTATGAAAATTAATAAAATAATAATAAAATATTCAAAAATTCACAAAAATCATACAAAAATTCATAGAGGTAGATTAAGCTACTAGGAATCATATTTGTAAAGGGAGTTTGCAAGATTCAAGCTATATCAAGCTAAAAAAAAATTCGAAACCCTAGAACTCAAAAACTAAAAATCAATAAAAACTCAGTCAAATGGTGATTAAAGCTTAAACTAAGCTTGAAATGATGCTCATCGGTGCAAGAAGAAGAAGAAGACACCAGGAACGCATGAAATGGTGGCCGAAAATGGAAGTGGCCGAAAAAAATGGAGGTTTCAACTTCCTTCGGTTCTACGTGTTACCGATGATGCTGCTGGTGGTCGGAGACAAGGAAGAAGAAGAGGACGATGGTGGGTGATGGCCGAAGGAGAAGGAGGCGCAGTGAGGGTGGATGGTTGGGATTGTGCGAAGGGGAGGAAGGAAAATCATGTTGTTCGCGTTTTTGTTATATGTATATGTATATTCAACTAACAAACTATAAAATATAATTACTAAAACTTTATTTTATAATATTATATAATATAATATTAATTTACACCACACACATGCATACATACATACATACATACATACATGCATACATACATACATACATACATACATACATACATATATACATACATACATACATACATACATGCATACATACATACATACATACATACATACATACATATATATATATATATACATGCACATACCTACAATAACATACACACTATATCCAAATAAATACACATATATATAATATAAAAACCCTAATTAATTATATATTACATTAATACATACAATAACCTTGAAAAATAATAAGGATCATAATAGAATAAATTATATTTATGAAATAGTTAAATAATATTTAATAATATATAAAATATTAAGTAAATCAATCAAATAATATAGTACTTAAATTAATATTATTAAAATAATAACTCTCAAAATAAGAATAATGATATAAACCCTAATGTAAGTTTATTAACTTCTAATATACATATTTACATAAAATATCTATTTTAGCACAAAATGTCAATTAATAACCATAAATAATTGAATAATTTGAATACAATTTTTGAATTTATTAACACTGCATATCTCATTTTAAAATAAATTAATTTAAAAATAGGGTTATTACAAACTCTCCCTGCTTAAAATCATCATCAATTAACTCATTTACAGTGGTAGTAGGAGGCAAGATTTTCGGCACCAATGGGCGATGATGATTGAGGTCAGCTATCCAATTATCATTCCAAATATTAATAGAACAACCATTGCTAACCCCTCTAATATAAACTTGCAAAAAGAAGAGCCTACATAAACTCCATCCAACCTAAGCTTGCAAAAAGGATAATCTAGGAAAATATTTAGCTTTGGACATGTAACAAAGCATGAACAAATGCTTTTTTTTTGGTTAAATATTTCACATTTTAAAACAATTATCTTGATAAATGGTAAAAAATGATATTACTTTATAAACAATAAATAAGTTAATCTTTACAATAATTATCATTTAACAAAAAAAATTACATAAAATACTTGATAATAATAATTATAATTATAAGCTGCTGATTGTTCACTTATAAATTAGGGACAAGTGCAATTTGGATCATTGTGATTTTGCCCCAATCATGTGGGTTTTCTTTTTTTTTTTTGACGTTCAAATACCTTATATTTTATATTTTTTTTACACTTTAGTACCCTTCTAACTAATATCATTATTATTTTAAGAGAAAATATCAATATAATATTAAATTTTAATGATAAATTTATTTTTTATATGATTTATGATCAATCTAACCAATTGATTGTTTTTAAAAATATTGTAAATTTATTTAAATTATTTCTTTTTATTCATAATTTAATTAAAAAATACATTTAATTTTTTTTTGTGAATTTATTGTAGTTAGTTGAATGATATATTACTCATTATATAATTTTACTATTTAAAACGCATATTATTTTTACATTAAATACACATTTTAAACAATATTTGTTAGAAGAGTACTAAAGTATAAAAAAATGTTAAACATGTGATACTTAAATGCCAAAAAAAAAAATCACATGACTAGTTTTGCCAAAAGGCGAAATCACATGGATTAAAATTATATGTTTCCCAATAAATTATTAATAAGTTAATATTTATTTTAAATTGCTATTTTCTAAAATAACATAAAAGCTAGCGAATTTGCTGCAAAAGCTGAAGGAACATCATAAAATAATATTCTATACACTCATTAAATACATATCCAAAAGATTATGCTGAATTGTTGACACATTGGGTTGATGATGATGTTGAGCAAGACAAGTGTATAATATTATTGGTCATACACATGTGTAGAGTTGTCCACCAAGGGCTATCCATCGGTCGTATGCCTTAAGACTATATGTACAACCAAGCATTGTCCTTAAGTCATTTGCTGATATAATAATTATATATATACATAAATAATGCTAAGATAAGTTACCAGTCCTCAAGTCATGAGATATATACTACGAGTGTATAGATTTATTTATAAGCTAAATCATTTATATAAATCAAGCTGAATACAAAACATATTTATTGCCATTTATTACTATAATCATGTACAAATAATAATCATGCATTTGCTAAAGCTAAACAAAAATCATACTTATTGAAGATATTTTCTATGTTCAAGTTAACAAATGAATTTATTGATGTCTCAATCACTTAGTCACCTTATAATAAAATACTGCTATTTTTCCCCAATTTTTATTATAGAAGGTAAATAGTGTATAACATAATAATAAAACGTCCATAAAAAAAAATTCATTTATAAGATTGATTATGAAGTTTTGGAAAAGACAAAATCAGAAAGAAAAAGATGATATAGTATGTTAAAACAAAAATGTGCAACTTATGAGTTGAAACTAAATACAAATAATGGTATCACAAAACAAAATGATTGATTCGTATGACTATACATGAGACATAGACATGAAAGACATGGACTGATCCTAAAAATGAATAATAAATATCTAAATTTGTACTAGGACAAAACTAGGTTGAAAATGATGATATAATGAACATAATGATGATGACATGAAAATAATAAAACTTTAAAATGTGTGGTGGGTTAGGACTGGAAAGATAAAATGCATAAAATTGGGTTATAATTTAGACTTGAACACAAATGATGATGAATGAACCTAGAAGAAGAATAGAAATAAGGAAGAAAGTAATGATATGATGAGTGTAAATTGGATTAAATTGTGTAATGGATGGACTGAAACTAGGTATGTACATTCACATCACAAAATGCACAATTGAACTATATAAAGATCTTTGTAAATATTCCTAAAAAATTCTCCAAAAATTGAAAAATAATGAGATGACAAGTTATAACATCATAAATTGTGTGACTATTATGATGATGATCCTAAAAGCAACATAAACTAGAGAGAAAATGTGAGATTCATAGATGTAGTATGAAAGGTTAAAATTTGATAACATGCATGATAAATTGTTAAATCAAGGGAGAATTTTAGAAAAAAATTAAATTTAATTAAAATGGAAAAAATTATATGATTGAAACTAGAAATGAATAATATTTATGAGTCCAAAAAATTGATGAGTTAGGGCAAACATAAATGATGAACTTCAAAAAAAATGAAAACTAAAAAGAAAATCATGGCTAAAACTGGAGAAAACATAATTTATGATTTGAAATTGTATAAAGATGGTGAACCTTAAGAAAATTTAAAAACTAGGAAGAAAATGATAGTATTATAGGTTAAAAATGGAGACAAAACATAATTGAGAGGTGAAAACAAGAAATAAATGATAAACCTAAAAATAAAATGGAAATCATGAAGAAAATGATGGTCCAATATGTCAAAATAATGATGGGTTGAAACTAGACAAAAATAATGAAATTATGAAAAAAGTGATAGTATTAAAGGTTAACACTAGAGAAAATACTAAAGAAATAAGATTACAAGATTAAGGAATGCATCACAAATGCAATAAAATAAGTTAAACTAGCAAGCATGAATACAAGTAAAGCATAGATGTACATAGATTCCCTTCCAACCTTATCTCTCTCACACTCGTGGTTCTTTTAATTTCTATCCTAGGTGAGGTTTACCAAAACATTAACTAGGGATGAATTAACTTGCATATACTCTTAAAAAGGAGAAATTAATTACCAAAGTGGTTCGTGATTAAATGCATGACTAAATTCGAGTAGAGTTTGGGATTTTTGTATTATTTAGACCAAATTGTCCTTTAAAAAGAAAGGTTAACCAAGGATGAGATATCAAGGTAATTATAAGGCTAAATTATAAATATGTGAAGACTGGTTGAATAAGACCAAGAAATGGCATCTTTATGGTTAAGTATCAGGATATAACATACTAGTATTTTGGACAAAACATATCCAATTGAACCATAAATCTCAACCTTAGATTAGCTCATTATGACTGTGGTAAGTTTGATCTAAGTAGTTTTGATTGTCTAGTTCATTTGGATATATTAGGTCCAAAAGTTTGTTTACTTTTTAGGGCATTTAGGTTTAAATCATACAAGGATACATGGTGATAAAAATATGGTACTACTAAGTAATTGAATTTAAGTCAACATAACCAAACAAGTGATATAATGTTAACTATAACACTAAGCCACATTGATGCCAAATTTAATCTTTTTTAGGACAGAGATATGGTATTTATATGGTTTAGGATTAGGTTGATAGTATATAATATGTTTGTAATTTTAAATAGGACATACCTTATTAAACTATGAGGTTTAACAAATTAACTAAACTTGTCATGATTATAAGAATCATGATGTTTAAAACATATGACTAAAATGGTATAACTAGTTTAGGTCATAAGGATCAAACAATATATAACAAATATACCATGATGAGTTAGGTTTGACTCATTTTAACTATAATATTTCAATCGAGTATATGAAGTCTTAAAAGGGCTTGCTTAACTCTAGTCCACCAAGTATATCATATCCAAGTTACTAAAGGCTTAATCAAATTAAGGCATAACATGTTAACATAAACCAAGCAAACATATGCAAGATAGGGTACATCCTAAAGGAAGTTATTAGAGCCACTACATGGGTAAGTTAGGGTAAAGTTAAGGGTGGTTCCTTTAGCAATATGACCTCAATTATAGACTAAATTTATAGGCCAAGTTTAGAGGGGCTCGACATCTTTTGCAAACTCGAGAGAAAATTCCCCCTTAAGGACTTAGGTTAAATACTCTAGTCAAATGAGTTTGATAAATTCTCTTGTATCGAGTTAAGATTAAAGGTAGCAACATCAAACTAATTACCCTATGAGTTAAGTGGAGTCATGGTGAATTATAATTTGGCATCATCAGGGCTATTAGGCTTGTTACATGTATGAGAAGCATTATGATGCAAGCTAGCCTAAAATAGGACACACAATTAGAAGTAAAAGTGTTAACATCAAGATCAACATCTTTATCCCTAGTGGAGTTGCCACTATTGATATTAGTATGTCGATTCATCACTATTTAGATCATAATCCCTTTTCTCTTGTTATGAAAAAATAAAAAAAAGTGAGAGGAATATTGGAAGAGCACTTACAGATGGTATAAATACACTTATAACCTTAGAACCTAATTAAGAGAAACATGGGGTCACACTCGGTGTCATCTAAGAAATTGTTTGGTTAGGAACTAAGCAAATTCGGATCCCTCACTTGAAATTAAATTTGCATATAAGATAAACCAATTGGGTTCAAATGTTGATATTAGTAGGGAGTAGACTTTTTATAATTCCTGGCATCCCTATACTGCCCATATGCTGAGTAGGGCCAACCTTACTAGTTAGCATAGGGCTTCCAAGACATATGTACTATTTTGGATCAACCACCACATGCAAATATAAATATAATATATACACACAAGTACACCAAAGTATTATGTAAAATGTATAAACATGGTATATGCACAAACATGGTATATCATGATGCATGGACATGGAAAAATATAATACATAATCATGTAAACATGGCAATTATACATCATTAATTCTACATGATATGTCGATCATGGGATGTATAACATAATGAAAATAACCATGATATAAATGGCATAATGATAATAAATATGTCGTGAGAATTTCTAAGTATGTAATTCTAAACACCTCACAAAAATAAATAAAGTTAAATAAAATAAATAAGAACAAAGGTTAGTATGGTAAACACTTTTGTGAACACCTCCTCCCTTGATGCCTTTAAAAATTGAGATTTGAGACCATATGAAAAAAAAATTTTGAAATAAGGAAAGAAAAGAGATATAAAAGTGTTTAAAACCATAAGTGAAAGTTTAATAATTTACAAAACATTTTATTTTTGAAGAAAATTGAAATTAATTATTTTATTGAAAACTTTGAAAATAGTGAATTTTTGGAGCTTAAAATAATGAATTTTAAGAAGACAATTTAATTTTTTTTATTATGATAGTTGTTTGAATATGTTAAAGCCCTTAATTTATAATCATTATTGGCTTTAAGCATAGGCCACTAAGGTCTATGCCTAGGGCCCCATAAAAAGAAGCGTTATACACACACACACACAAAACATACATGTTACTATAGACATTCTAAAGAATTTAAATATTGTTAACATTCTTTTGACTCACATTTAAATACTATTACAGACTTATTAATTTCTTTAGGAAATTCCTTAAATACTCAGATTAAAAAGCTTTGTGAGACTTTTGAATTAATTAATAATAACGACATTAAAACTAAAGATAATACTTTGGAATTAAAAAAACAAATTAATTATCTTAAAAACTCGCAAGACATATTTAATAAATGGTTAGACTTAATTAAAATTGAAAATTTACCTAGTAAAAAAGACATTAATACTTTATCTCATCTTATTTTGGAAAATTAACCTAGAGACATTGAAATTCAGACTAAGCAAATATATAAAAAATTAGAACAACAAATTGACTCTAATAAGAAAAACTTCAAAAAGGAAATATTAATTCTAAAAGACATGGTTAAGGACCTTAAAAAGACTTTACTAGGATATTAATGGATGATTATTAAAACACTTACTATAATGATGCTGTCAGATACACCAAAATATACGACTCTTTAGCCCAATTTGACATTGGATATACACAAAACTCTAAAGTCCAAGTTTTATAAGACAAGATTATAATAGCTCAAAATGATACTATTATTGCACTCTTGGCCCATTTACATAAAAGACTAGATAAAATTAAATTTAGAAAAATACAATTGGACTCAAAACTAAGTGGTACTCCTTTAGATATTAAGAATGAATTAGATATTATATCCTCTAGACTTGGTAATTTAAAAATTGAAATAGACAAGGGTAAAAAGGTAGCGTTAAACAAAAAACAATCAAACAAATTTTTGGTTGTAGGCAAGTCAAAAACACAACGAATAATACAACCTAAATAGAAACCAAACCCTTCACAAGAAGGTCTAGGACAATTATAAAACATAACCAAGACAATATATCATCATGGTTATTTAGAAGACAAAATTCTACTCAAACTTTAGAACAAACCATAGATTTAGAAAATGATATTAGCATTTTCTCTAACAGACAATTAAGAACTTTAAATCCAAGGACTATTTACCAACAAGGATATTTAGATACTTTAATTTTACATTGTCCTTTAATATTACAAGAACAATTATCTAAGTCGTTGTTTGAGTTATTTGTAGGATTTTTGAGTGGGAGTGGAATGGGTACTCTATAATTTTCACCACACTGCATAAGCACATACTCTGATATTATAGGGCTAAGTATGAGTTTTCTAACAAATAAAACATAGTCTGAAGTGGAAAATAAACCACCCATATCACCAAATAGAAAAGATAATCCTATAATCCTCAGTTGAAAAGAGTTTTCTAAATGAAAATCAATAAAATCTTATTTACATTCAACTATGTTGTAAGAAAGATCAAGTAATGTAGTTATATTATCAATTGAAAAGGATTTAGTTTCTAAACTTGAATATAAAAATTCAATTAGAGATTTTGCATTTTAAAAAGCAAGAATTTTTTTAAATAATTCTAATATTTTTATATTATATTAAGAAAATTGCATAAGGCCTCAAACATCCTTAAGTCGACCCTGTTTCTAATATAAATAATCCATTAAACTATGCTTCCAAATATATGTTTTGTACCTTGGATATATTAAATTTGTGCTATAAACTATCATTTTTTTTATAGTTCAATCAATTATTACTATAAAAAACAAAGACAAAAGAAAATAGGAAAACATAAATGTTTTTATAAAAAATAAATATATAGAATTTGGTTGGATCAAAGATTAAGATTTATTACCAACATAAAGAAGCGCACATGACAATAATTCACAAAATGATATTTAGATAACACATGTTTACTAAATAGTATAAAAGGAATGAGAGTTTTAGAGAAATGAAATTGAATTCAATATAATTTTTAATAGTAGTCACGAAATTAAATTAAAATAAAAAGGAAGTTGAAAGTAAAAAATAATAAACTAATAGAAAACAAATTTTGAGAAAAGAATTAAAACAAGGACTTAAAAGAAAAGAGGATAATATATTTAAAATGGGTTTTTTCCCCTAAAATAGATAAAAAGGATTTAAAATAAAAAAAGGGTAATAACATCAAGAAGAATTGGATAAAGTTAATAAATCATAGGTTTTACTTAAATAGTAAGAAATAATAAAGACAATTATCAATAAAATCATATACCAAAAAGATGAATATGAGAATAAAAATCAAGAATTGGAATAATAGGAAAAATATAGAGAATTAATGGTTAAAAACATAACAAGAGTTTATATATTAAATTGGGTTGATATTAAACAATCAAATATGTGAAATAAAGAAAAAATCATAAGAAAAATTAATGAACAAGAATAAAATAAGAAAGTATAGTAAATCATACCAATATTAAATAACAAACATGGAACTTAAAACACAAATAAAGAATTGAAAATGCCTTAAAAAGGGGGTGAATAAGGCCGATGAAAGATTAAGAAAATTAAAAGAAAATTAGAAGAATGATTGAGAGAAGGAGATGAACATAAGAATTTAAGGAGTTTAAATTCTCAATAATCCTACATCTCCACCTAACTTATCCCTAAGTTAGGATTTTTAACACCCACTCCAATCTATTCCACTAGTCTGGTCCCAGTCGTGAGGGTAGATTGTGAGCGTATTAGTCATCTTTCTTACATTTTGGGCTTGAGGAGCCTTGGGACCATGAGGGACACTCAAGGTTTGCTTGGGGTAGTGAGCATAGATTGTGAGCATAGGTTGGATTATGAGTGTAGGCTGGCCTCATAAAAACTTGTCCATTTAGCCTCTGAACTTACTCCTTTGCACTTAGTTCATTTCCCATGCTTAAGGGGACATGTGTAGGGGTATTTAAAGGCTTCAAATGTGTTTAAAATGCCCTAAAATTTCATCTAAAGTGTGGTCAATTATCCTTGCTTTTGTTGAGCATAATTATGTACTTAAGCTTATAAACAAACTTGAATATAAAGCATTAGTGATTCAAAATTTATTATTAAAGTCAAAACAAATGTTGAATTGAGATTGATCATGACCTTTTAGAATGATAGTAAAAGATCACTAAGTGCATGTGCGTGCATTTTTTTATAATACTACCCCTCAATCATATACTAAGGATTTTTGAAATTTTTCCCCCTCAATATATGCTACGGTGAGGAAAACATGTCAAATATCACTTAATAAATATTTAGTTTCTCCCATTTATTGGCATTCTATTTATGATTCAAGCATAATTATTATCATTTAAAATGCCAAATTTCTCTCTTCCTTTGTTAAAGTGAAAAAGGGAGGAAACTAAAAAAGAAAGATATTGAGTGAGAAACAAGTAAAATAAAATGAATGAAATTAAATGAACAATGAGGGTACTAATTAAAAAATAATTGAAAAAAACAATGCTTATTAATGCCTAATGAAAAATCAAATTGAGAGTGAATCATAAGAAGTGAAACATAAGTCAAGTGTGTTAAGGAATGACAATGGCAATCATGATTCTCAATATGTAGTCCAAAGATATCTTTTAAAGAGTAAGGCATATGAAGTTAAAAATGATGCCAAATGAAAAATAATGAGAGAAATGCATATCAAAATTATGCAATTTCCAAAAAGTATGTTAATCATACAGTTAGATAAATTGATGTGTTCATATCTATTAACAAACTATATAAATTGATTTTATTAGTTTATAAACAATTAGCACATAATAGCAAAATAATCATCAAATAACCTTTTAAACCTAAATCGTAATTTCTCTAGGTTTGTGACTTTCAAAGTAGTCCATGGGTAGAAGGTTGAAATAAAGTTTTCTATAGTAACACAAATTATTAATATGTCCTAGTTTCATGCAATAAAAGCATATAATTTTAGAAAATCTAATTTGCTTACCAACCCTTATAAGTTCATCATGTTTATGAAGGTTGGTGGCTTTTCTAGATATAATTAGTCTAGGATGAGCATGCATTTCACAAAAATAATTGTGCATGAGTTTTTTGAGGCCTAATTTGCATATATGTGTGCCTTTTATTATGATACATGAATGCATGATGTATTTAAACTTTTTAAGTTGAGCCTTTTAATGATTAGTTATGTGAGGCTTTCCTTTGACATTTACATTTATAAGACTTTTGGCCTTAGAATCTCGAGCTTTAAAGCTCTCATAAGGAATAGAGATAAGGCAAGAGTAGCCTTAATAAATTTTTGGGGACTTGATGATGTAGAGGCTTATTAGAAAAACTAAGTCCAAATTTTTTATTTGGAAATCTTTGAGAACTTAAGAGATTATCAAGTGTTTCCTTCCCTTTGTGGAATTTGGAAATGGAATTCTTTAACTTTAAAATCTCTTTTGAAAGCATTTCATTTTCTTTCGTAAATTTATTAAACTCATCTTTAAAAAAAAGTTGAAGCTTTAAATCAAAAATGAGTTTCTTATTTAAAGAACTAACATTTGACAATTCTAATTTTAATTCCTTAAAGTTCTTAGATAATTTTAAAATTTTTTGTTTATAAACCCTTTTATTTAAAAGTAAAATTTAATACTTTACAACTAATTTTCTAAATAAGGAGCTTTCATCATCAAGTTCCTCATTATCATTATGCTCATCATCCTATAACTTATCACAAGAATTATCATAAGAGGAGAAAGAAGTGGAGAGTACCTTATAGTTGTCCTTTAATGCCATGAAGTAAAGGTTGGTAGCTTCTTGTTGGTCCTCCATTTTCGATTTGGAAGAGTCATCCCAAATAGCTTTGAAGGCTTTTCTTCTTTCTTTTTCCTCCTTTGCTTTTATGCTTGAGCCTTGGACATTCACTTTTAAAATGATCGGGCTTCTTACGCTCTTAGAAGTGACTTCTTTGGATCTCTTAGAGTCACTCTTCTTACATTCTTTATGATTGCTAAAGTTTTTCTTGTTTAAGTACTTCATAAAGTATCTTATGAATGATGCAATTTCTTCATTATCTTCACTTGAGTCTTCAAGTTCACTTTTATCACTTGAGTCTTATGACGCTTTGAGTGCAAGACTATTTTTCTTTTCCTCTTTTCCTTATTGCTCCTATTATCTTTGCCTTAAAGTAAGTTCATGAGTGAGAAGCTTACTTATAAGAATGTCAATTGAGAGCATGGAAAGATCATGAGCTTCCTTAAAGGAGGTTACTCTTGATTCATAATCCTTCTTGGGTAGCACTCTCAAAATTATGGTATTGACTTCTTCTTTGGAGTAGTGCTTACCCAACTTCCTTAAGGTGGTCAAGAGAGCATTTAATCAGTTTGTCATATTAGTGACGCTCTTATGAGGCTTCATTTTAAACATCTCATATTCAAACACATGGAGTTCGACCTTTTTGGATCTCACTTAGATATTTCCTTCATAGTGATTTTCCAAAGTCTCCCACATTTCCTTGGTTGATATGCAATGTTGAAGCTTGTCTCCTTCTTCTCTTGACATTGAGGTAATAAGAACCGATATAGCCCTTTTGTTTTTGTGGTTCTCCTCTTTTTCTTCTTGAGACCACTCCTTTCTCTCCTTTGGAATTTGAATACCATCCACTATCTTCATTGAAGGATTCCACCCATCTAAGATTACATCCCATAAACCTAATGGAATCACTATCAAGATAGAGCTCCATTATATGCTTTTATTATGGGTAATCATTTCCATCAAAAAATGATCTAACTGTTTGGAAAGAAAAAGATTCACTCCCCATGATCTTGAATTCTAGCAATTAAACACTTAGAACCTAAGCTCTGATGCTAAATGAAAAGGCCCTAAAAAGGGGTGAATAGGGCTAATACAAGATTAAGAAAATTAAAAGCAAATTTAAAGACTGATTGAGAGAAGGAGATGAACACAAGAATTTAAGGCATTCAGATTCTTAATAATCCTACATCTCCACCTAACTTATCCCTAAGTTAGGATTTTTAACACCCACTTTAATCTATTCCACTATATTGAGTTTATACAAGAGTTTTTCAAGGCTCAACTTAAACTTTTACAACTTAAGTTTTCAAGGCTCACTTAAATCCTTTTCCCAAGTGTTTTTAAGGTTCACATTTTAACCTTACACAAAGAGTTTTCTTGGCTAACTCTTAAAACTAAAACCCAAGTGTTTCAATGGCTAACACTTAAACCAATTCCTTCTAAACTTAGTTCCTTACTTCCTTTTATCAAACTAAGAAATGAGAAGAAAAAGGACTTAAGCTAGAATACAAAACCCACACTCAATAAATTGAAATATAGAACATAATTAATGAGCTTTACAAATGCTAAGAATAAATTGAGTGCTTAATCAAAGTGCATAACTTGTTAAATGTAGGTCTTTAATTTATAGTTAGAGAGTGAAAAATAGTTTTTGGGAGTCATTAATTTAATCCCAACCTCTTTCCTCTTCATTTAATTCATTTTAGCTTTTGTAGGATTCAGATGCTTATAGTAGTGAGCGTAGGCTCAGGGTTATGAGCATTGAAAAATATGACTGTTACTTGTAAAAGTGACTATTAAAGGCGCTCACACTTTGGTCATAGTCGTGAGGGTAGACCGTAAGCGTATCGACCACCTTTTTTACATTTTGGGCATGAGGAGCCTTAGGACCATGAGGGACACTCATGGTCTGCTCGAGGTCTTGAGCATAGGCTAGCCTCATAAAAACTTGTCTGTTTAGCCTTTGAATGACCTCCTTTGCACTTGGTTCATTTCTCATCCTTAAAGGGACATGTATAGAGGTATTTAAAGGCTTTAAATGTGTTTAGCATGCCCTCAAACTTGATCTAACGTGTGGTTAATTATCCTTGCTTTTGTTGAGAATAATTATATATCTACGCTTATAAACATACTTGAATATAAAGCATTAATGATTCAAAATTAATTGTTAAAGTCAAAATAAATATTGAATTGAATTGATCATGACCTTAACCATGAAAAGGGTCAACAAGAATTAAGAAGATAAGTGATAACATAAATATAAATAAAACAATAATGTGAGCATGATAAACGATAAACATAAAACATAAAATAAAGAGAATAACAATGTTAATGTCATGGAAAAATAAATTAATAAAATATAGAAAATAAGTAAGATGATGTAAAATAGTGATTGAGATAAAATTGAAATTGAAATAAGGTGATATAATAGATATGAGAAATAAAGAGCAATAATCGTAAATGGTTAGTGAATAAAATACAAAATATAGAATATAGGTATTTATGGCATAATAGTATATATTAGCATTAAAGTATACATGTTGTACATATAAATATAGGTAGTATAGTAATTGTTGGGGTTATTTTTCAAAACCTTAAAGGCTAATGATAAAAATATAAAAATGTCTCACCACTTATTGATATTGATGAAGAGAAACACTTTTTAAACCATTTCAAACCTAACTAAGACACTAAAACCTTATTCGATTACCAATGAAACCTTAGTAAGATCAAACCAAACCTTAAACTAACCATTATTCAACCCTTAGAAGAGTGAGAAAGAGGTCTTGATGATTCAGAAAGGAATGAAGTTGTATAAGTAGTATCCTCTATATCAAAGGTTAAAACCCTCAAAAGGGGTATTTTATGTCTATTTTTATGTTTTTTTATACTGGTCTTTTTTTAGTGAACCTTTGTTTAACCTTAGAAAATCCTAGGAAAAAAAATCAAACTTTGGTTAATCTCCTTTTTAGAATTCACATCGGACTCTTGAGGTTAAATTTTAGTTTAAAACTATGTTTCTAGTTATAGTATGTCTATATACCCCTTTTGGCAAATAATCAAAATTGTCCTTCAGAGGTCAAAGCGGCTCCTATACACATCCATCTCATCATTTTTACTCTTAAAATAAAGCACAATTTCTAAAAGTGATCTCCAAGTATGGAATATTCTATTTTTGGGATATACTATGCCAAGTGTCACTTAAAGAATATATGTATATGCTCTTTTTACTCTTTAAACTTTGTTAACTTATTACATTACTTGCCATTAAGTTGTTTGTTTATAAATAGTGAGTCTTAGGTTCCCAAAAAGGACTAATGAATAAAAATGACTAATGGAGGAAGAAGGAATAATCAATACTTTAAGGCCTCAATGGTTATGAGAGAGATGTAAGTAATTACCAAATAAAATTGCTCAAAAATAGAAAAACCAAAACAAAACTCTACCACTTTAATTTCTTTTTCAAACTTATACCTAAAACTCACCCAAAAACCATCCAAATACTCATGAAATCTCACTTAAGTTCCACAACAAAATCCATATAACAAAATAACCTCAAATCAACCTCTAAATAATATCTATACCTCACTCTAGTACACTTACTTCAATTTCATTATCTTCATATTTTTTTTGTGAGTTTTAGTATAAATTCTAATGCTAAAAACTTTTAAAAATACCTCCTTCATTTTATTATGATTGTATTTTAGGGTTCAGGCATTAATCTTTTTTTTTTTTTATCAAACAGTTTGTCCAGTACAATCATTACACAAATGGCTAATTTTAGCACAAGGATAGTCAACCGACCATCCATGGGCCAAAATTAGCTCTATTCATTAGTTTGGTTAGCTATTCCTCTTGCAAAAATTGGCTAGACAGTTATCAAAGTTGGCCATCCTGTGTTCCAAGTCCAAAATGATTCAAATGATGGTCCTTGAGGTTCCTAAGTGTTTATGGATGTTAATAGTACATTTAAACATGCTTCAATAGTCCTCAGATGATTTGTTTTAAACCTTTTCCTAGTTATTTTTGTCTTTAAAATATTTTCTTTGATTTTTAACTCTTTTTTTTTCATTTGATTATTTCTTTATTTAAGTTTTAATCCATGCCTTTTAATTGATGATTAAGATTAAGTTGTTTGCATTATGTTTATATTTGCATTTATGATTGTGTGTGTTTGTTTCTTACTTAATTTGTGTTTTAATTGCTCTTTCTTTATTGTGTTTTCTTTGATTGAAATTGATTTGTGCTTACTTGTGTTTGATTTATGTGTATTGATATGATTATTCTTTAATTTTATTTGTTTTCTTACTTGTTATTGATTATGGAATAATTATATGTTTCATTTTGTATTATTTGTTTTTGATTTACATTAATCATTTGATTCTTGAACCTAATGATTACTAATGTTTGTTTCTTTTAATAATTATTATATATTAACCTTCTTTTCTCATCTTATTTATTATGATTACTATTCCTTTTTCTTGCCTCCTGCATTCTTGCATTTCATACATTCTCATATGCTTGATTACATATCACTTGTTTGGTTGAATTTTGCTACCATTTGTGTACTCTATTCTTAAATTCTTTATATGCATTTTATATTCACTTTCAATGCACCCCGAATTTAACATTCATTTACGTGCACCCCAAATTACATCATGCATCATATGCATTGTGTGCACCTTCAATTTATTATTGCTTGCATGAATCATGCATTTGCATTCAAATAATCACTTGCACACACACACACACACATATATACATACATATATATATATATATATAGATATATATATATAATACTATTTTGTTATAAGATTTCCTTTCATTAATACAATATAATTGTATAAAATTTTCTTATTTACTATACACTATTGAACTTGTAATTTCTATGTTGGAATTCAAACAAATTATGGTAAAGGCATTCAGGAACCTATTTTTTTTGAAAGAAAGAAATAAGGTTTTACTTTGATGAAATAATCCTCTAGCATGCTTGCATATTGAACTTGGTTGGCCAAAATTTTTTTTGCACCAACAATCTTTTGGGATGCTTGGTAAGATGCATTCCAATAAGATTAATAAGAAAATTTTGAAATTGGTTATTAAACCATCAATTCACCTGTAAAAATAGGTGATCTATTGAAATAAATTAGTAAAGGTTTGGCTCCTTAGGTTAGACTTGGATTAAGGCACCTATTGGCTCTTTAAAATTCTAAAAATCACTAATACAATCGCTAGTGAAAACTATAATGATCAGGCTATTTTTGTAGAAGGAATGAAGCATATGTAGAATCTAATATTGCATATTAATAACTTTTACTAAGACTCTATGCAGCAAATCAATAATAATGTTTATAAAACTCCATAAGAGATCATGAGTTCATTCATTAAAAGGAATGAATAACTTTTCAAGAAGGGAAGTTAAAGTTTTATCCCAAAAGAAATGATTTAGGATCAAGAGAAATTTGGACATTCATCTAGTGCTAAACTAAATTCTAAAGGAGTCCATATTCATGATGATTAAAACAAGACAAATCTAGGCTTACAACCTAAAATTTATGACCAGGAGTATATTCAACAAGGAAGAGGTCCGCAGGGTAATATTTCTGATGAGGAATAAGCAATTCCTTAAGGTCAAATAACAATTCTCCAAGGCTAAGTACATAATTTTGAAGTCCAAGTACCACTTCTATAGGGCCAAGCATCAATTCCTCAAGGCCATTTGCAAGAATAAATTTGAATAGATTTACCTTCTCCTTAGCCCACAAGGGGATGAGAATAAATTTGAATGCAAAAAAAAAAAAAGATAATAAAGGAGGATCCATCTTTACAAGTGGTATTAACTAATTCCATCAATATGTATATGAATCTAAAAATATTATTGGGTTTTAAAAAAATCAGAGAGAAAGAGGAGGTGGTTCAACCTTCCAATATGAATCTAAATAGGTTCAAAAGTTATTGGAGGCTAGTTCCTTATAAAATATGTTTAGCACTAGACAAAAGGCCACCTACTCCAAATTCCTTTAAAAACAAAAATAAATTCAAGCCAAAGAAAGATGAAAGGCTTGTACTAAAATTCAATGGTAAACAAGCTAGATTTATGGTGCCATACCATGTTTCACCAAACAAGCAGTGGTGTAGGGTGGTACATAAGAAGTTTGCTTAGCCTTTAACTCATACACATAATAAAAGATTGCAAAGACAAAGAGTAGCTAAAAGGAGGCAGAAGAAATAGGAAGTCCAACTTAATGGTTAGGTATCTTTTAATTTTAAAAAAAATCATAATCATTTTGATACATAATTTTGATAATTGCAACATTATGGTTGGGTATCTTTTCATTTTTTTTAAAATCATCATCATCATTTTGATACATAATTCCTAAAAATTATAATTAAAAATGTAAATTATTCAAAAGATCACTATTAATTATATTTTAGTCAAAATTTTTATTTAGTAGAAAGAAAACTAATATAATTTTATTAAAAAATTCAAAGCAATATATATTTATAACTTAAATATAAATATTTATTATTACTATTGTTTTGAGCTTAAAATATAATTATTTGGATTTAATGCCCAAGAGCTCATAAGCCTATAATTAATAAGAAAACTCCAACCCATAAAAATAAAAAGAAAACACTTGAATATTCTAGAACATGCTAGTGAGTTAGTGTATTGAGGAAGTGGAAATCTCTGGAGTACACATTACAATTAAAGAGTTAGGAAGCTAAACTGTTGAGGAAGGAATAAACTTGAAACTTTTGGAATTTTGTTGTTGAGGAATTAATGAGTTGGAGAAGTAACCTGCAAGCAACATTGAGTATAAGAGCAAGGAAGAAGCAAAGCAAAAGAACACAAAACTCAACCAATCAATAACACTTATATGTCATTAACAATTTTCATATTTTTCAATTTTACTAGCTTCTCTATTTTCAATTTTATTTAACTTACAAGTACTATCTTGTTATAAGATTCCCTTTCATTAATACTATTAAATTACCCTATTTACTTTACATTGTCGAATTTATAACTTTTTGCGTTGGAATCCAAATAAATTGTGGTAAAGGTGTTTAGGAACCCATTTTGTCTAAAAGAAAAAAGCGAGGTTTTACTTTAAGAAAATAATCCTCTAGTATGCTCGCATATTGAACCTGATTTGGCAAAAACAATTTGCACCAACACTACTAAACAAATATATTTTATTGAAAGATATACAAAACATTAGTATTATGTTTATTTAGAAAGGAGTTTTTTTGTTACTAATCACACATCTCATTATTGAAGCATATCATAAAAATAATATAAACAATGAAAATGTCCATTATTGTAGTAAATAGGATATGCAATATACAAAAGGTCAAATGGGCCTTTCAACTTATGTCATGGGGCCAAATATGCTAAATTTGAACGTTTTCCATAAATAGGTCCAATACTTCATTTTTTTGGCCGTTAAACCCAAATTTAGAAGAATTAAACGTGTGTCATTTACACATGAAAAGAAAAATTATATGAATTTTTAATTACATAAAATAATAGTATAATTTATCTATTAAATCCTAAATATATAATTAAAGAATGGTAAAGTGAGTGGAGTAACGATTATTCCTAAATTAAATGAACCCTAGTTATCTCCTTCAAGATTGTGGAACCCTTAATTAGGTGAAACCTGAAAAATGTCTTCATCATCTCAATGATTAGTGCCTTTGTCTTATGAATCATCATTGAGAATGCAAATTCTAGCATTTAGTCATCTTAATTTTGACTATGAAAGGCCAATAAGATTCTTATAATATGAAGGTAGTAAAGTGGGTAGCTTGGACTGATATTCTTATAATATGAAGACACCAAAGTTTCTATTCATGTATTGTAAGTTATAAGGTATGAGAATAGTTACTGAGATTAGTTTATTCTTGAAATAAAAAATGTTTATTTTATAAATATTTGGCATGTATTTGAAGAAGAAGAAATATAAAGGGAAGAAAAAATATTTGGACAAAAGAGGATGTGAGTATTTTAAATGGCATGATGAACTACGAAGGTGATTAAGGAATTACAGGGAAAAAAAATGCTTCCAAAGTTTGCAAATGCAGCTTTGAAGTTTGTAGTTTTAGACAAAAATAAGCATACAAAAATAAGAATACAAAATTTAGTGAAATGGAGATTTAATTTGCACATTTCAGGAGGGAGATAAGATATGCTAGAGGTTTAGGTAGAAAATATAAGTAGAAGATGTGGTTTTTTAATTATTATTATCATAAATTGGTTTATGTTGGCAATTACTGCACTTGTTCTCTGTAAGTAGTTATTTTTGTGTTGATGTGATGTATTTTTGGTGTAGTGCCTGCTAATAGATGTAGCTAAAAAAATGTCATTTTTGGAACTATGTAACCATAAAAAATAGTTGCAAATGGTCTAATAGTTTTATTAATGATCTTTTGTTTTATAAATGAAACTTGGTTTTAGTAAATGTTAAATAGATATATGTTTATTCTTTGATGATTCAATGTTGAATATGCATTGGCATGCAAATGTAGCTTTAATCAAAAATAAAAAAATTAAATTAAAAGACAAAAAATATATAGGAAAAAGTATGAAAAAGTACTGTAAATATCCAATTTTGGGATAATAGATACATGATTTTGACAAAGGACTCGATGATGAAAATTGACTATGAAAAGAGATTTATTGGATATGATTTATAGATTGTAAAGGGTGTTTATTTTAGCTGTTGGGATGTAGTTGTTAGCTATTCACTTCCCAACCGTTAATATTTTTGAAAAAGAATTGGTAGCTATTAGATACCCAAACAACATAGTTCATAAAAAGCTCCAAATTTGGAGCTTTTAATCAATAACTCCTATATATCTAAATAAAATTACTTAATTAACCTCATCTATTTAAATATAATTACTTAAATATCCTTATCTCTTTAAATTAAACTAATGGATATATTTTTATATGTTAATTTTTTCCTTTATATATACATACACACATACAAAATAATATTAGATTTTATGTTATTATTATATAATTTTATTACATTTAAGCATATATATATATATATATATATATATATATATATACACACACTACTACTACTACTACTACTACTACTACTACTACATTTAAACATATTATTTTTAATATTTAAAAATTATAGATGTAAAATATTTATAAATAGTAGTAGCATCTATTAGCCAACAGCTAATAGCTATCAGCAACAGCTTAACTACGCAGGTCCTTAGACTTAAATTGTCAATTCGTTTAAGATCTATTTTTAAATTTTATTTAAGTTTTTTTAAAAAAAATTAAAAAGAGAAATAAATTTTAAATCTCAAAAAAGTAAAAATCAAAAAATAAAATATAAAAAAAGCCAAAAGGAAATTCGGCCTTAAATGGCCAATTCAATTCGCGTGAGCAAATTTGTCATGCGAATTTGGCCTAAGTGGCCAATTCACGAATTATTATTATTTAATTTTATTTATTTAGTTATTTTAATTTAATAATTCCTAATAAATTACACTTATTCGAGAGCTAATTATTAGATAAAAGATTAGGGCATGCTTGGTTTATCTTTTTGGACCAGCTGATAGAGGTTTGATTTTAAAAAGTTGGATAGGAAGTGTGTTGACCTTAGCAAGTTATCAATCTTGATTTTGATCTTAACAAACTTAATTTTTGAGCAACTAATGTGTTTACTTCAAGTTTGTATAAGTTAGGAATCATTTGGAAGTTAAAATAATGAACAATTATCAAAGAAAAAGCATCTTTGAAAGACATGACAAGCACAATTTCGATCGGACTTAAGATAGGGACCAAATTGCTCATTTTTTTGCAATTTTGGAACTTGTCTAGAGCTCAATCCTGATCGGGACCAAGCCCAGGATAGAAGGAGTGAACTCTGTTGAAATGAATTTTAGGATAGTGATTATCCCAATCTATGTCACAATTGGGACATTGCTCGGGGCCACATAATCCCGATTAGGACATAGGGTCATGATCATGATCTAATTCTAAAAAACTTTGATTTTCAGGTAGAACTAATCTCAAGCAATGTCCCAACTAGGACCATGCCTAGGACTCGAGAAATTCAAACTTAAAATGACTACAAATGACTACTTGTGAAGTTTCCTAACTAGGACTGATGTAATCCCGACTGAAACTTAACAAATTACAACTCAAAAGTCTAAATAACATTCACATGGACTTTGATTTATTTGGAAATGAAATTATTGCTTTAAATAGCTATAACTGAATTGCTTAAGTATAAATATAACCTTTAAAGATTTTTATAAGGTTACAAAATTTGTTTATTTATTATATACTTTCAAGTATTCAATTAAGCTCTCCAAACTCTTTCAAAATTCATTTTATTTTTGTATGACTCTTATGAGAGTTAGTGAGTGTCAGAATAGACATTCTTATTTTACCATTTTTTAGGATTAAGAAAATGGGAAGTAAGATTCTATTATAAAGCAATTGATTGAAGTGTTTAGCCATGAAAACACTTGGGAAATTGGTTTAAGTGTGAGCCTTGAAAACTTAAGTTGTAAGGTTTGAGTTGAGAAAAAAACTTAAGTTGTAAGAATCAATCTACGAGAATAGATTTTAGTGATTCAAAATCATAACTTGGAGATAAGTTAGGTAAGAGAATAGGATTGTTAAGAATCCAAACTCCTTAAATTCTTGTGTTCATCATTCTTCCTTCTCAACATTCTTTTAATTCTTGCTTAAATCTTTTAATTTCTTATTGTTATTCGATAGCCTTATTCACCCCCTCTAAGGCACTTTCAGTTGGTATCAGAGCTTAGATTCTAGGAACTTAATTATTATAATACAAGATCATAGGGAGTGAATCTCAAAATATGTCTTCATTTAGACCATTCTTTGATGGTAGTGATTATCCTTATTGGAAGTTTAAAATGGAACTATATTTAGATTGTGATTCTATTAAACTTTGGGAAGTTGTTCTCAAAGGTTGGAAACCACTAAAAACTACCATTTATGGTGTACAAACTACTCTCTTAAGAAGTAATTGGAGCAATGATCAGAAGGAAGAAACTACAAACATAAGAAAGCTATGATCAACCAACTCTCTTCCATCACAAGAGAAGAAGGAGACAAGCTTTAACATTACATCTCGGCCAAGGAAATGTGGGTGACCTTGAAGAATCATTATGAAGGCAATGTGCAAGTAAGAAGTAAGAAGGTTCAATTTTATATGTATGACTATGAACTCTTCAAAATGAAGCCTCAAGAAACTATTATGTACATGAAAAACTACCTTAATGCTCTTTTCACTACCCTCAAGAAACTTAGAAAACATTTCTCTAAGGAAAAAGTGAACAATAAGATTCTAAGAATCCTACCTAAAAAGGATTGGGAATCTCGGGTCACTTCAATTGAGGAAGCTCAATACCTCTTTGCTCTCTCAATCTATTGCTCTCTCCTAACATATGAGCTTACAATCAAATAAAGAAGTGAAGAGTAAGAAAATAAGGAAGAGAAGAAAAAGAGCGTAGCACTAAAAGCTCTTCAAAAAGATAATGAAGAGGAAAACATTAAAGATTCTAGTGACGAAGATGGTAATATTTCCACACTTACTAGAAACTTCAAAAAATTCTTGAAAAGGAAGAACTACTCAAGAGTAAGGGACTTCAACAAGAAGTTTGAAGGATATGGAAAGAAGAGAAGTAAAGAAGTTAGTTGCTATGAATGAAAGAAATAGGGACACATTAGAAGTGAGTGCCTAAAACTCAAATTCAAAAACAAAGAAGCAAAGGATAAAAAGAAGGCCTTTAAAGCTACTTGGGATGATGACTCCTCCGAATCTAAAGAGGGAGAGGAACCATAAGAAGTGGCCAATCTTTGATTCATGGCTCTTAAAAATGAAAATAAAGCATCATCAATTTTTGATTCTTCCTTTAATGATTTTGATGATTATTGTGATGATGATGATGATGATGATGTGAGCTTTATTGTGAGCAAATTATTAGTTAAATGTAAAAACTTGCTTTCTAAAAAGAAGCTTTACAAGCATGAGTTATCTAGCTTAACTAAGTATTTTAATAGCTTAAAAAATGATTTTGTTAAACTTGTTGAGTCAAATAAAAAACTTGTTAGTGATGCAAAACCTTCTAATTCCTTGTTAAAGTATATGCAATTCTATTTATTCTACCTTTAAACTGATTGAGACTCAAGGTTTTAAAGCTAATAAGTTTTATATGTCGCATATTAAAGGGAAATCTCATAAGACTTAATCCTACATGACATAAAGGGGTAAGTATTACGCTTGAAAAGCACAACCTAAACATGCTTATATGTACACTAGACACAACACTCATAAGCAAGCTACATAACACAATGCACCTAAAACATGTTGCATAAACCTATTAAAATACACATTTCCATTTCCAATGTATATCTCTTACCATGACTCAAAATAATAGGAGAGACACACCACAACAATATAAAAGGCATGTTTCACACACATATCATCCTAGGAGAAATAAATTTGAAAATGTTGTATGTTCATAATGCATGATCAAAGGACATACTAATAATATGTGCTTTTATAGAAGATTACACATGAATTTGCTTCCTTTTGGTTATCTTAAGACTAACCAACCAATACCAAGAAAGGTTTGAGTTCAAAAGAACATTTAAATAAAGGTTTGGGTTCAAAATAACATTTAAATTATTTTATATAAGTGTTCTTGAAATACACAAGAATAAAAAGCAAGTGGTATCTTGATGGTGGATGTTCAAGGCACATGACAAGAGACAAAGAGCAATTCAATAAGCTTGATGCTAAAGATGAAGTGCATGTCACATTTGGAGATAATGCCAAAGGGAAAATTATAGGCATTGGAGAAATCGACAATCTCAATCCTTATCTATACATCATGTATTGCTTGTTGATAGTCTCAAATCTAATTTGCTTAGTATAAGTCAATTATGTGACATGGGAAATAAGGTGACTTTCTAACCTAAAAATTGCTTTGTTAGTAATCTTAATAAAGATAAAGTGATTTTTAGTGGTGAAAAAATTGACAATGTCTATGTTATTAACTTGAATAAGATTGATAATAAAAACATCAAATATTTAATGTCTATTTCCCATGACACATAGACATAGCACAAAAGGTTAGGACATGCTTGAGCTTTTGAATGATCTTTGTAAACATGAACTTGTGATTGGTTTACCTAAGCTTGAATTCATGAAGGAAAAACCTTATGATGCTTGTCAAAAGGGAAAATAATCCAATTCCTTATTTAAGCTAAAAAATGTAATGTCCACTTCTAGACCACTTAAACTTATACATATGGATTTATTTGGACTAACTAGAATTGTTAGTCTCAGTGGAATGCACTATACATATGTATTGGTTGATGATTACTCTAGACTTTCCTGTGTATGTTTTCTTGCTCATAAAAAATGATGTGTTTAAAGCTTTTGAAAATTTTGTAAAAAGAGTTCAAAAAGAAATTTTTTTTTGTATTTTTTTTATTAGAATTGATCACAGAACCAAATTTAAAAATGAATTTTTCAAAACCTATTGCAATGAAAATGGTATTTCACATATGTTCTCTTCTCCTAGAACTCCTCAACAAAATGGGGTAGTTAAAAGGAAAAATAGAACGTATAATTTACCTTTATATTTTTGGGTGGAAGCCATTAACACATCTTGTTATATTTCAAATAGAATTTTTAAAAGACCAATTTAAAATAAAACTTCTTATGAGCTATGGAATAATAGAAAACCCAAAATCTCATATCTAAGAGTATTTAGATGCAAGTGCTTCATATTGAACACCAAGGATAATCTTGGAAAATTTGACTCTAAAGTTGATGAAGGAATTTTCCTAGGCTATTCCACCTCTAGCAAAGCATAAGAGTGTTTAATAAGAAGACTTTAGTAGTTGAAGAGTCAATTCATGTTGTATTTGATGAATCAAACTCACTTGATCCTAGAAAGGATGTTTGTAGTATTGATGATCTTGTAGGTGACAATGAGATTATGGTTACTTAATAAGGAAATACTAGTAAGCCTTTAGAACTTAAAGGTACAAGCAAGGAGGACAATGAGGATATATCTCTACTTACCATAAAGGATGAACTTCCAAATGATTGGCAATTTAAGAAAGCTCATCCTTAAAACCTCATTATAAATGATACTACAAAAGGGGTAACTACTAGATCTAAACTTAAGTCTATTGTAAATTTAGCCTTTATTTCTCAAATTGAGCTAAAAAATGTTGATGATGTATTGAGTGATGAATTTTGGGTCCTTACTATGCAAGAAAAGTTAAACCAATTTGAGAGAAACAAGGTTTGGACCTTGGTTCCTTGGCCAAAACATCATCCTATTATAGACACCAAATAGGTGTTTAGAAATAAGATGAATGAACAATGTGTCATAACTAGGAACAAAGCTAGACTAGTAGTTAAAGCTTATAATCAAGAGGAAGGCATTGATTATAATGAAACCTTTGCCCCATTTCAAGGTTAGAAGATATTAGAATGCTACTAGCATTTGCAACATTCATGGATTTTAAACTTTATTAAATGGATGTTAAGAGTGTATTTTTAAATGGTTTCATTAAAGAGGAGGTATATGTTAAGTAACCTCCTGGTTTTGAAAATTTTGATTCTCTAAATCATGTTTTTAAAATTTTAAAAGGATTTTCTAGATTGAAACAAGCTCCAAGAGCTTTGTATGAAAGATTGATTAACTTTTTACTAGAGAAAGGGTTCTCTAAAGGAAAAGTTGACACAACTCTTTTCATAAAGAAATCCAAGCATGATTTATTAATTGTTTAAATATATGTTGATGATATTATTTTTGGTGCTACTAACCATTTCTTGTGTGAGGAATTCTCCAAGTTAATGTAATGAGAATTTAAGATAAGTATGATAGGAGAGCTCAAGTTCTTTTTTGGACTTCAAATTAAGCAATGTAAAAATGGGATTTTCATCAATCAAACCAAATATGCAAGAGACATTCTTAAGAAGTTTAGCATGGATGGAGCTAAGACAAGTAAAACTCCAATGAGTACCATAACTAAACTCAACAAGGATGAGAATGGCAAACCTGTTGATGAAAAGTGCTTTATAGGTATATTGGATCCCTTCTTTATTTAATTGTTAGTAGACCTAATATTATGTTTGTTACTTGTGTATGTGATAGCTATCAATCTAGTCCTACAAAGTCCCATTTGAATGCTATCAAAAGGATTTTCAAATATCTTTGTGGAACAATGCATTTAGGACTTTGGTATCCTAGGAGTTCATCTTTTGACTTAATAAGCTATTAGGATGCAGATTTTACCAGTAGCTTACTAGATAGAAAGAACACTTCCAAAACTTGTTAATTTTTAGGACAATGTTTAGTTTCTTAGTTTAGCAAGAAATAAGTTTGGTTTCCTTGTCCATTGTTAAAGCTAAATATATTCCAGCAAGTCTTTATTGTTCATAAATCTTATGGCAAAAATAATAATTGTTGGACTACGATATAAAACTTAATCACATTTCTATCAAATGTGATAATACAAGTGCTATAAACCTTAGCAAGAATCCCATTCAACATTCTAAAACTAAGCATATAGACATTCAACATCATTTTTTGAGTGATCATGTTCAAATTAGTGATATCTCACTTGATTTTGTTGATACATATAATGAACTTAATGATATCTTCAATAAAGCTCTCAATAAGAGAGATTGAATTTCATTAAAAATGAACTTCATATGATTGATAGTTCTAGTTTGACTTGATTTTGTATCTAAGTTGTTACTTTAATGTTTGGTTTCATTTAAGTTTTCTTTATATTTATTTCTAGTATATAACATGTGTTCACAAGTATATTTTTAGTATTTGCTTTATTTCCTTGATTTTTCTTATGAGAAACCATGTGGTTTTTATATAAATTACATTGATTACTTTGATTTTGATCTTCTTTATTTTCTAAATATTTCATAAATTTTTTACTTTTATTCTCCCTATTTTGATAATTAATTAATGAAACTTTTATTCATTCAATTAATTATTTTAATTTATATCAAAATATATACTTTTTTAAATGAGTTTATTTTCATTTAATCCTTTTTAAAATCTTCAATTAACTTAAAATATATGCAGTTAATTTGCAAGGATTTAATTATGAAATTTTTTTAGACTTAATGGCAAAGATTTTGCAAATTTCTTACTATTAGGGACTTGTCCCGCCCAGGATCAAATCATGTCCCAATCGGGACATTATTTTGTCAATCCTATGTTTTTACATAAAACTAATCTCGAATGATATCCCGATTGGGATATCACTCGGGACATTATCTCTTGACTAGGATGAGAGCATGTCTCGACCAAGACATCAATCTTAACAGGATTAGGATTTTTAATCTTTTTAACTCTTTAACTCCTCAATCATAATCAGGAATGATTTTTGAGGTTCCTATTCAATTCAAATTAAAAATTTGAACCATTTCCAACCCTAATCTCTTGCCTATAAATACCATTCTATTTCTACTTGATTTTTAACTCAATTAATATTTCCTTTCTCTACATATTTCTTCTCGTATTTATCTTCTCTCTCACTATGGCTCCTAAGAAACCTAGCAAGGTTCCTTCCTCTTCTCAAAATCCTCATTTAAAAAAGAACAAACCTAAAAGAACACACTCTCCATTCTCATATTCTTCTCAAGATCTCAAGAAGAGAATGTCATAATTCCAAAAGAGATTCTTTATTCCTTCAAGATTTATGGATGATCCTACTCTCAAAGCAATTGGTTTCTATGCTGAAGTCAAGGATCTTCTCTTAAAAGGTGGGATATATGATTTTTCTTTCACACATTTTCCATCTTATCCTTCTCTTATTATTGAATTTCTTTCATCATACACTCTTTGTTCCATTAAGTATAATGATTCTAATCCCTACTTCTCCATTAGATTCAAATTAGGAGGAAGAGATCGCTTCATGACACATCAATAGTTTGATTCTCTTTTTGGTTTTTCCTAAGAGGGACACATTCAAATTAACTCTCATTGGTTTGCTTCTTCTTTTTGGGATGAAATCAAAGCTCCTAATGCTCCTTAATTTTTTGTCAGAAATACTTAAGCCTTACACATAAAATCTAAAGCACTTTGGTATGTACACCGCTTCATTACCTATTCTATTAATGGCAAAGCTCTTTTTAATGAAAGTCTTTCTCTTGATGATATTTTCATTCTTTATTACCTTTTTCATAATGAAAATATTGTTTTATAAAGATTTTTACATAGGAGAATTTGGCTAATTAATGATAGTAACACCAGTGCAATTTGTATTGGTGAAATTGTCATAAAGTTAGCTAAATTCTACAATGTTAATCTTAATCCTCTAATTTTTTCCAAGCCTATACTTCTTAGTGAATCTTTTATAAAAAATTCTAAGCAATTCACTTCTATTAATGGTGTTTGGATTTGAAAACATGACCTTAGAGTAAGTGAAAATATTAAAGCCATGTTTCAAGAATTAGAAGAGTAAGAGGGTCAAGACATTGGGGAAGAAGAACAAGAACTTCAAAATAATGATGCTCCTCTAAGGAAAAGGATAAGAAGTAAAGGTACATTAACTCAAAGTGCTTAAGCTCAAGATGGTGAACCTCTTCGGGTAGGAAAAATCTTTGAATGAATGTCTTTGATGGAATCCAACTTCAATTCTCACTTTAATGAAGTTGAATCCAATTTAAATGTGTGTTTCAGTCAAATTGATGACAACATTGCTCATCTTCAACATGAAGTCTATCATATTTATGAGCAATAAGACTATACTTGCACCTATCCTCCTCCTCCTCCTCCATCTCCTCCTCTAGAGTAGGTATTATTTATACTTTTCATTTGTTTTATTTTTAGTATCTATTTAATTTATTTTTTGTATATGAGCCTCTAGCTGTTAGTTTTTTTTTAGGCTTATTTTATGTTTGTTTATGTTTTGTTTATTTCGTGTTTATTTTTAGTATTTTATCTTTGTGTTGTATTAATTTTCCTTATTAATGAAATTTTCCTTTCTTCAAAATGTCAATTTCTCTAATATTGATTCTTTTTTATTTTTAACAAAGGGAAATAAATATTTGAGTTTGCATGTGTATTTAGTTACTTTTAAATCTTCAATTAATAACTTTCTTTTAAAATTCTTTCAAAAATGTGTTTATGTTAGTGATTTTTTTAAAAAAGAGAGAAAATTGTTTGAATTTATTTTCACGTAATTTTGTTTATGCACACATAGTAAGTATGGCTAGCCTTGTTTTACTTACTTGGTTTATGTATGCCATAAATTTCATAAAGATTTGGTGTATCTTTGTTTTTCATTGTTTTGGTTCATGATCTTTAAATTCCTCAATGATTTTTTTTTATTTTATTTCTTTAGGTTCATTTCTCTTTATATCTATCTCTTTTCTTTTCATCTTTGACAAAGAGGGAGAAGAAGCTATATGATAATTGTGCTTAGTCTTTATGTTTGTAATATGCTAAGTGTCATATGATCATATATAATTAGCTAGCTAAGCTTTATATGATCATATGATAGTTAGGTTTGTTAAGCTTCAACATAAGTGCTATATGTGATTTTTTTGTGATGCATTTTAGTAGCACTATATGCATATATGTTTAAAATTATTTCATTCAAATTGCCTAACAATTTATTTAAATGATCATATTATCATGATTTTATGTTTTAACATATTTGTCATGTTAGGTCATGTTACTTGTTTTCCCTCATGTTAAATTTTATGTTGCATTTATTTTTAATGAAAAGGGAAAAAATTATAAATTTATATTTCTTATCATGGCCATATTCATAGAGGGAGAAATAAAGAAATATATTTTTATTTCATTTGATATCATCATTATTATCATAATTATTATCTATCATACACTTCACTTTGTATTTTTTTTATCAAACTTAAAATAAGTTTATCAAAATAAAAAATGGAGAGATTGTTGATCTTAGTAAATTATCAATCTTGATTTTGATCTTAACAAACTTAATTTGTAAGAAACTAATGTGTTTGTTTCAAGTGTGTATAAGTTAGGAATCATTTGGAAGTAAAAATAATAATTAATTATGAAAGAAATAGTATCTCAAAAAGACATTATAAGCACTATCTAGATTGGACTTAAAATCGAGACCACATTGCACATTTTTTGCAATTTTGTAACCTATCGAGAGCTCAATCCTTATTGAGACCAATACTGAGACAGAAGGAGTGAATTTTACTCAAATGAATTTTGGGACAGTGAATATCCTAATCTATGTCCCGATCAGGACATGGCTCGGGACCAGGCAGTCCTAATCAAGACATAAGGTCACGATTGGGATCTAATTTTGAAAAAAATTAATTTTTAGGTAGAACTAATCTCAAGCCATGTCCCGAATGGGACCAAAGAAATTTAAACCTGAAAATGACTACTTTTGAAGTGTCACAACCATGACCGATGTAATCTTGATCGGGACCTAATAAATTACAGCTTAAAAGTCCAAATTACATTCAAATGGACTTGGATTTAGTTGATATAAAAAAATTGTTTATTCATTATATACTTTCAAACATTCAATTAAGCTCTTTAAACTCTTTTAAAATTCATTTTATTTTTGTATAACTCTTATGAGAGTTGGTGAGTGCTAGAATAAAATTCTTATTTTCTATTTTCTAGGATTAATAAAATGGGAAGTAACATTATATTCTAAAGGAATTGATTTAAGTTTTTAGCCATGAAAACACTTGGGAAATTGGTTTAACTGTAAGCCTTGAAAATACTTGTGAATTGATTTTTGAGTAAGCCTTGAAAACTTAAGTTGTAAGGTTAGTGTTGAGCTAAAAACTTAAGTTAAAAAAATAAATCTAGGAGAATAGATTGTGGTGATTTAAAATTCTAACTTCGGGATAAGTTAGGTGGAGACGTATGATTGTTAAGAATCCAAACTCCTTAAATTATTGTGTTCATATTATTGTTCTTTTAATTCTTACTTAAATATTTTAATTTCTTATTATTGTTTGATAGCTCTATTCACCTCTCTAGGGCACTTTCAAAGTGTTTGGTAAATTTTTTATATCAGTAGTTGATAGCTGATTAACTCCCAATCAGTTGCTAATTCAATTAGCTCCAAATTGTAGCTTTTTTGAATCAGCTGACTCCAATTTTTTCATTTTTACAAAATTAACCTTATAACTTCAATGGGTTTTATTAAAGTTTAAATGTTGAGAGGTGTTAGGTGTCACACCTTATCTCACATAGCCCAAGATGGACATTTAAAGCCAAATGTCAAATAATTTGCTTAGTTTTTTTTAATATCCTTATAATTGCAAAAGGATTGAAAATTAATCTTTTATAAAAATTAAGTATTGTACATATATTATATTTAGAGAATGAGAACCTTTAAAGTATTAATAATTTTTGTTATAGTGAAGTGCTATTCTTGAATAGTAAAATATTATTTATGAATAATAAAATACATACAAAATATTTAGAAAACATAAATGTTACATTTTTAAATATGGCTTAACCACCAATGTTTTACACACTTATACAACATTAAAATAAAATAAAATAAATAAAATAAAAGAATACTCTAACGAGGATTGTTGGCCAACCTTATTCTGGACTTCTATCCACACTCACTCAACCCGGTTCATCAATTATCAAGCCCAACCATCTAAAATCATTTATAAAATAGAGTAAAATGAGTATAAAAAAATTCTCAATGAATAGACATTACAAGCAGAAATAGTTTAGCTAAATTAAATATAATAAACATCTCAAATTAAAATACTAAACCATTTAATAATCAAATTATCATTCACTCAAAATATCCAATCCAATCTTTCTTTCAAACACATTCAAAGCTCAATCAATTGAAACATATGCCTTTGAAAATATCAATTCAGCTTTTCATTTGTATTAACCATCCCTACCACAACCATCACAACTCAGCTATAACATACAGGTCATCACAAGCTCATTCTTTAGGCACACTTAAAGGCTAACCCCTTCAACTACATTAGCACGGAACGACCCTTCTTCCTTTACCATCCTGCAATCAAGTGCCCTATTGTTTAGTGTGCAATAACAAACAACACAATCTCAAATGTGCATATATCACCTCAGCACATTCATTCATCTCATATAGGGAGGTAATACAAAAAACAAATATCTTTTCATCCAAAATTAATTAAAACCATTCTATCACATTTATAGCTCATCATAGTATTAAAAATTAAATCACTTCTCATCAAAATTCAAAGGAATAAAATCAAGATCATTATAATCTCAATTAAATCATTGAGTATCCAAAATAATCTCAAATCATATTACCAAATCAAGCTTATGGTAATAACATATTTAACTTGTAAATTGAAACCTTAAAATCTTGAAATTAAAATATATAATTCAAGTATCAACAAGGCTGAATTGAAACCATTTAAATACCTCATTTTGGGTTCATAAAACAACACTAAAAAAATATCATTTTATTGCTAAAATAAATAGATTTTAAAGGCTTGATCATCCACTCGCCAAACAGCCTATAAACACCCAAATCCGGTTTACCGAATTTTGTTAGTTTGCACCTGCACTTCCTTTGCTTTTCTAGTACCTAACACAAAAAATTTCACTTATAAATCATCAATATAATAATTTCATATACTAACCTAATCATGCAGCCCCCAAACTATATGCAAAATATGCAAATTAACTTAACTCTACAAACTAGCCTTATTAACTTTACAAGGGCTATTTTCAGGCCTACATTATAAAAATTGCTCTAACCTGTAAAAGAAGAATTTTAACCTCAAATTTTAACTAGACTTAGGTATTTGTCTCTAGTATCTTAAATAAAATTTTTACTTCTATTTAATAACCACAAACAAAATTATAAAGGTTGCATTACAAATAGCTCCATTACTCAGACAGATTGAACAATAAAAAGTACAGGTCTATTAGATCAATATTCCATCATAATCAACTCTGGATCAAAATTACAAAGTTTTATATAACTCTTTTAATTTTTCTCATAATTAAACCGAGCTTAATTTTAAGTTTTCTAGGTCGAGATATATGAAAATTATTTAACTCATAAACTTTGTAAACCTGATTCACATAATAAAAATCACTGCTTTCAGAGCTGAATTTGAAAAATTTATGGGACTTATAGAAATATAATTTTGACCTGAAATTTTAATAAATCTTATATATATATGTCTAGAATATTCTATAAAAATTTCACATCAATTGGACAACTATAGAGTGAGATATAAGCACATGAACATAACTAGGTCAATTTACACAATAGATTGAGTACTAAAATGTTTCCTCTAATTTCACTATTATAGTGATTGAATCAGATCGAGATTAAAGATAAAAATTTTAGATAATTCTTCCAAGATTACAGATCATCAAATAAAACTTAATTTGGAGTTCTTTTGGTCAAGATATGATCAAATTACAGAGACTAATAAACCAGAATTATTAAATCCGAATTTTGCAACTTAAGAACCCTAAATTAAATAAACTAAAATACTAAAAATTTTTACCAAATCAATCACCAAAGTCTTCTAAGATGAAGATTATAGCCTAAAAATTGATTTAGATCTTCAAATTCCTCTTGTAAATCAAACCTAAACTTAGAGAATCAAGCAGCCCCCTTTTTTTTAAGTGTTCTTTTTTTTTTTTTTCTTTCTTAAACAATTATTGCTACTAACAAGTAACCACGAAATTTTGATAAGTCTCCAACCCCTATTTTGGATAAATTTTGCTTTAAAATATCCATTGAGACCCTTAATGAAATGCTTAAGTTACCTATAAATCATCAAGCTTTCAATTGGTTCAATTGAATCCTTTCCTATATATATATACATACACACACAAACTTATACTTAAAATAAATCAATATATATTATGTAAATGCAATTCATAATGATGCAAATATACTTAGAGTTAGAGTATAGATGTGACATTAGGTTTTACTTGGTGGCCTAATGTCATGAATATTATATTTAGCTAATTAGTGTTACAATATACTGATAATATGTTGTTCAATATATATATATATATATATATATATATACTGATTATAACAACCAGTCATTTACTTTGTATTTATAAACATTTCATAAAATATAGAAAATATAAAATTACGATAAAAAAATCTATCTTTTGGATACACGTATTTAAACTTTTTTAACATTAGATTTTCATATATTTATTTTGATACATTATACTTTTATATATATATTTTTTATTTAGGGGTACATTTTCTCTTTATATTTTCATTTATTAATATATTTATATCTCTCATGATGGAAAAAAATAATGGTAGTTTAGAAAATATTCAATTTAATCTTTATGTTTTAAAATTTTAATATTTTCTTATATTGTTCAAAAATATATCTCAAAAATTAAACATTATTATTTTGCCTAGTGAAAAATTCAAAATTTTATGGTATTTTATAATCTTATTTAATTTTTTTTATTTTAATAAAAATATTTTGATCACATTAATTATACTATGAATAGGTATATAGTTAAAATTAAATAAAAAATATTGATATAATATTAATAAAATGTCGAATATATTCTTATATTGTTAAAAAATTAAATAATATTATTTTGCACTTATTAAAAAATTATGAATTTAAAACTATATTATTATTATTATTATTATTATTATTATTATTATTTAGCCGTAAAATTTGATATTATTTTTTTGTTTGTTTGTATAAAATAAATAAAGTATGTCTAGAATAGTTATTTTATATACTAACAAAAAAAGCTCACATGTATTTTAGCAAACATTATTACAAAACAGCTATCAACCGTTAGCTAACAACTATCAATTGATAGAACCAACTAAACCAAACAAGTCCTAAATTTTTTAGATTTATTTTATTTTATTTTTATTATATTATTTTCCTTTATAAATAAAAAAAATTTCACAGAGAGGGGGACTTCCTGGATTTTTTTGATTCTTTGCTGTTAGACTTCCTGATTTTTGGATTCTTGGCCGTGAGAGTATTTTCTATGTAGTTTTCATAGAGAGTTTTCAAAAAATTGCTTTTTTGATTTTTGGCTGTGAGACAAAAACACACTCCATTCTTCTTTATTTTTCATGTTACTAAAAACTCATAGACAAAATAAAAATCACAGATTTCTCTATCAACGGTGATAATTTCTTTGACGAGAATTACACTGCATCCAATAAATCATCTTTTCTTCCATTCTTTCCTATTTTTATTTTGTGTGATTATTTTATTTTATTTTTATTTTTATTTCAGTCAGTAATTAAAGCTTGTTTGTTTTGTTTTCTATATTTATGATTATGGATGGAGTTACGTGAATTGCAGAGGAGAAACTACCTATAGTGAACTTATAGCCAAAAGCCGTGAATCAAGACTAGCCCTTTTTTAGTTTACATAGTTCTTTTCTATTTTTGTATTTATTTTTTTTTAATTTATGTGTTATTTTTATTCTTTGTATTTTTCTTTTGGTTGCATTTAGTTTTATTTTTATTAGATCATTGTAATAACCCCAATAGTGGGAATAGTAAAACCTTTACTTTACTGCACTTTTATTTATTTTTTGTTTGTTTAATTCATTAATAAATTAGGTTTTATTTGTTAATTCAAATAAAATTAATGTGGTAGTAGACTAAATTAGGGTTCACATAAAATTGGATTAGAATCAGGAGGATAGATTTAAGGGTTTTATTTAAAGAAATTTATAGAATTAGGCAAATTTTTTACATTGTTTACAATCATTTATCCTAACTTTTATATAAATTACACGAGTACTTTTTTTAGTTTTCACGACTGTCCTATTTTTGGTTTTGTTTTCAAGCATGCCCATTTTGCTTCTTTTTTTTTTCTTCCCTTTTCTTCTTTGTTTTTTTAGCTTTTTTAGTTTTTTCTTTTAATTTTTTTCTTTCTCCTTTTTGTTTTCTTCTTTCCTTTCTATTTATTATTTTTTTCTTTATTTATTTTTTTCTTATGTTATTTTTTTATTTTTTTATTTTTATTTTCTCCTTATTTTTTTCTTATTATATGTTATCTTATTTTTCATTTTTTGTCCTTATATTTATTTTTTAAAAATTTTATCTCTTTTTATTTTCTTTTTTCATTTTCTTTCCTTATTTTTCTTTTTTATTTGTTTATCATTTTTTTTTCATATTTCCTATTATCCTTATTTTTTTAATTTTTATTTTTGCCTTATCTTTTTTTTATTCTTTGTTACCCTTATTTTTTTTTATTTTTATTTTTATTTTATCCTTATATTTGCTTTTTAATATTATCTCTTTTTAATTTTTTCTTATTTTCATTTTTTTATTTTTTTTGGTTTGGGTATATATATATATATATATATATATATATATATATATATTTTCTTTATTTAATTTTTTCTCTTTATTTTTTACTTATGTTATTATTTTATTGTATTTTATTTTTTATTTTTATTTTCTCCTTATTTTTTTCTTATTATCTATTATCTTTATTTTTCATTTTTTATCCTTATATTTATTTTTAATTTTATCTCTTTTATTTTATTTTTTCATTTTTATTCCTTATTTTTCATTTTTTATTTGTTTATTATTTTTGTCATATTTCCTGTTATCCTTATTTTTTAAAATATTATATATATATAAATTTTTTCTTTATTTAATTTTTTCTCTTTATTTTTTACTTATGTTATTATTTTATTATTTTATTTTTATTTTTTCCTTATTTTTTTCTTATTATCTGTTATCTTTATTTTTCATTTTTTATCCTTATATTTATTTTTAATTTTATCTCTTTTAATTTTATTTTTTCATTTTCATTCCTTATTTTTCTTTTTTATTTGTTTATTATTTTTGTCATATTTCCTGTTATCCTTATTTTTTTAAAATTTTTTATTTTCGCCTTATTTGTTTTCTTATTCTTTGTTACCCTTATTTTTTTTATTTTTATTGTATCCTTATATTTTTTTTAATGTTATCTCTTTTTATTTATTTTTATTTATTTATTTTTCTTATTTTCAATATTTCTTATTTTTTTGTTTTTCTTCTTGGTTTTGATATATATATATAAATAATTTTTTTCTTTATTTATTTTTTCTCTTTATTTTTTACTTATGTTATTTTTTATTTTATTTTCTCCTTGTTTTTTCTTATTATTTGTTTTTTTATTTTTTATTTTTTATACTTATATTTATTTTTTTAATTTTATCTCTTTTTATTTTCTTTTTTCACTTTCATTCCTTATTTTTCTTTTTTTATTTGTTTATCAGTTTTTGTAATATTTCCTATTATCCTTATTTTTTTAATTTTTATTTTCACCTTTTTTTTTCTTATTTTTAATTTTTAATTTTTTTTTGTTTTTCATCTTGGTTTTGGGTATATATATATATATATTAGTTTGATATTATTTTTCCAACAATAAATACTTACTCAAATTATCAGATTCATATTCTATTTTGAGTTCCTGATACAATTTTGAGTTTCAGATATGAATAATATTAAGAAAATATACTATTTTTAATTGTATCATATTCAAAGAATATTAAGAAAATATACTGTATTTATGAGTTTGAGATGTTGTTTTTAATTTTCAGATATTGTTTTGAGTTTTAGATACTATTTTGAGTTTCAAATATGAATAATATTAAAAAATATACTATTTTGATTGTATCATATACAAATAATATTCAAAAAATAAATTGTATTTATGAGTTTGAGATATTATTTTTGATTTTTAGATACTATTTTAAGTTTCAAATACTATTTTGAGTTTTAGATACTGTTTTACTGTAATACCTTATATTTTATTTTAATAAAAGCAATTTCCAAATTTATATTATTTTATTATTTAAAATGACATTGTTTATTATTATTATTATTATTATTATTATTATTATTATTATTATTATTATTATTAAACTACATTATTTGTATGGATATTTTAATAGGTATATATACTATGTGCATGTGTGTGTGGTGGAGAATTAATGTGTAATATTATAATATAATGTTTTTTATATAAAGTAAGATTATTATATATATACATAATTTAGTCCAAATACGGGTCAACATTTTTTTTCTCTTTCCCCTACATTTCTTTTCTTTCCCTCTCTCCCCTGCCATTTTCTCCTTCTTCCTTGTCTCTATTTCTGCTTCTCTTCACGCAACCAACCAGACCAAGCCAGACCACCACGCCTCACCATCGGACGACCACCAGCACCTCCCTCTTCATCTGGATGTTGGCAGCTGCTGGAGGAGGCCATCTGGAGCTGTTGAAGTCACACAGCAGCAGCAACAACAGTCTTCTTTCTGCCATTGACTCTGTTTTTGGTGAGTTGATGGGTTAAGGGTAGTAGTTTTTTGGTTGATTTCTGTAATTTTTGGTTGATTTTAGTTAGTTGTTAGGTTGGTTTTTAGTTGTTTAGGGCTGTTGTTAGTTGATTTAGTGTTGATTTAATATTTTTGTTGATTTTTATTATATTTACTAATTACCCAGAATTTTTTTTATTATGTGATTAATTTTTTGAGTTGATCTATACTTATATTAGTGGATTTAAATTAATTGGGGTCAATTTTGGTTAAGAGTATATCAAAATTAATTTAGATTAATTAAATTGATTTTTATGGAATTTTTGTATATTTATTTAGGTATTTTAAGTTTTATGTGTATTTTGTTAATATGGTTTATTAATTATTTTTGGTTAAATAATTGAGTGAATTAGTGTTAGTATATTATGTTAGTAATTTTAGTAGTTATAAAATAATTTTTGATAATTTATCTAATTTTTTTTAGAAAATCATTATATTATGTAAATTTTGAGATAATAGGTAAATGGTGTGTTTTGTTGATATTATAATTTAATACTATGTTTTAATTATTTTTGAGACAACATGTGGTATTAAATTAATTTTTATAAATTATTTATTATTTTTAGTTAATTAATACTAACTATTTTTGAATATTTATTCAAAATTAAATTATTTATTGTTTTGTGGGTTGAATGAGTTTTTAATTAATATTACAATATATTTAAACTAGTTGGGCAATTATAGTTTGAATTTGACTATTTTATGTTGAATATTTGGAAAGTTGGATTGTTATTAATATTATATTGTTATTTGAAATTTTATTAAATTATGGTGGAAAATAATTTTATTTAGTGTTTTAAAAATTAAATAAATTATATTATGATTTATTATTAATTTTTATTATTTTTAGTGATTTACTAAATTAATATTTAGTATTTGCTATTTGTATATTTTTGGTGAATCTCGGTTGGGAATTGTGTAGTTTGGGGTCCCAACCCGAGGTGTTATGCCATTGTGAATTTTGAAATGTGTTTATTTGCAGGGTTGACTCTATTTCGGTAGAGGGATGTCCGTTTTACAGAGAAAACTCTATTGAATTTTTGATAGATTTCTCGTAAAATGTGACACCGGGACAATCCTAAAATTTTTATTCTGAGTTCGAATCGAGTCTTCCTTAGAAACTTTAGAAGTTAGGTTTCTATTTTCTGATTGTCATTTCCTTTTTCTATCTTTTAGCTACCCCTCCAGTCGCGTCTACCAGTCGAGGTCGGACACGACATGCGAAAGGAGCACCTTTATCTTGTAAGTTAATATTCGATTTGAGTATCGAGTCTTTTAATTTAAATTATATTAAATTCTTATGAATTTAATTTTATGAGATTCTAGTCAGCATTATTCATAGGATTCTGCATAATTTAATTTATAGTTGATTTATTTTATTTTATTTATTTTATTTTATTTTATTTTTATTTATTGTAATTTTCATTATTTTTATTAATTTTCTTTTTTTTAAATAAACCATAGTAGAACGGGCTACCTGATGGGTTTCATCAGGACCGTGTGCGCATCGGTAAAAAAAATGTGATTATTTAATTATGTTACTGGGGCTGAAGGTTTAGTGATGCTTTGCTTTTGGAGATCGCCAATAGTATAATATTTGTTTATTTATTAAATCACTGGGGCAAATGGTCTGGTGATGCCCTGCTCTCGGACACCGCTAGTGATATTGGATTAAGAGATATGACTGCAGTTGTGTATCTTGGTGATGCCTTGCTCTCGGGATTCGGTAATCTTGGACATAAGTGAGTCATATGACTATTAAAAATTTATAAATCGGGTTCTACCAAATTTTTATATTGAAATGATTTTAAAAGATATGTAAATATTTATTTCTTCTCTTTAAAAAAATGGATTTATTATATGTTTACCAAATGGTTGAAATAAAATTATATTATATTATATTTCCATAAAATTTATTTTAATGAGGTTTTCAAATCGCATTCATTTCTTTATTAACTTACTCAGTGAGGTCTGACTCCCCTCAACTCTTTTTTCTTTCAGGAGTTTGGAGTTTACTGTTAGGCCTACTTCTCTTCGCCGTGTAGTTTCGTCATCGACTATTCTATGTAGGTCTATTTAGTTGTGTTGTATTTACTTTTGTGTACCGTAGTAGAGAAAATTATACAACTGCATACTTTATTTGGAAATTCATGTACTTATAATTTTATGTACTCAGATACTATTTGTATGACCGATGTTTATTTATTTTATTCTATACACTGATATTATGGTTTAAATTATATTGAGAAAAATCAGTTTGATAATGTGCATTGTTATTTTATTATTTATTGTAAAGTTTCTGTTGGAATTCGTGATACAAACGCAATGAAAAAATTAAAATTTTATCATGTTCCCAAGCCTGGATCCATGTAATTCGACTACTTGATTAAATCTAGGGTTTTAAAATCTTACCAAAACGTAGAAGAGGCAAGATTCTCTAGAAGGATGAGAGGAGATTCACACTGGTGACACCTTACCTCGAGCTTTTTTTTTTGGCTTTGTTGTTCGGATCAAGATGTCTCCTAAAGGATGCGTCCTCTATAGGTATCCACACGAACAGCCCTTCATAAAAATGAATTTGAGTGTGTGTGCTAGCAACCTCCTTGACTGTCTCATAAATCAAGAACAAAAGGAAAAACTCTGTCTTTGTTTTCTAACGGGAAAGAAGACGAATTTGGAGGTAGGAAAAATAAGTGTGTGAAACCCTAGAGAATATAACATATTTATAGACTCCAAATTAGGGTTTCACTTACCAATGACCTTTTGGTAATTTTCCATTTATTATATTCTGATTTTGTTTAAAAAATAAATAAAAAATAATATCTTATTTATTTATTTAAAATAACATTTATCTTAAATAAATAAAAAAATAAATAAATAAATAAAACACTTTAATTATTTATTTCCACAGAGTTTATTTTGGGCTTATTAAACCCATATCCATTTTGGGCTTGTTCTAAGTGTGTGACCCTGTAGGTTCACATAACATTGGCAGTGGGCCTAAATCTCTATTTAGGCCTATAAGTCATAAGTGGCCTCTAGCAAGACATTATGACTACCCAAGTCATGTGAAGTCAATAATCCGACATAACCTAATTACAGTGAATTTTATTGTCCCTTTATCACATGATATCTTAATTGAACATAAGGCATAGAATATCATCCTTATATAGTTCAATATTATGACTTGATTCTAAGTAGACTGAAAATGATAACTCTTTATCAATTCATTTCAGCATGGCCATGCATTTTCCTTCAGTCTATCTCATCAAGGGGCCTTTAGATATCTTTCTCATATTAATGAGGGATAAATTCCTTCTAAATCACTCACATTCCTCACATAACTAATTTTATATCCAACAACATCCTTTTAATCATTCGGTTAAAGACAATGTTAGAATGTGTCAAAACATAAAATAGCTATGTAGAAATCCATGATGATTTCAAGGTCAAAGGATCAAAATAAAATTACTGTGATAAGAAATACTTATGACAATAATCTATGTAGCATTCTCATAGTGGGTCAATCCAGTACATGATCTCTCATCATGTACCTATGAGTTGACTTAAAATCTCATATTTATGATTAGTAAAACATAACCATCAATCAACATCATACTAGCCTTAATACTTTAATATTCATATAATGAATAAATGGCTAGGGATAATTAGAATAGAACTCTTATTTTAATCTAAGGGTTTTACTATCAAGTCACATACTTGATGGCCTTAGTAAGAATTAACCATTCATGTAATTATCATAAAATCAAATGATAATATAATACCTCTTTATTAACAAAATAAGAAAGTCAATACACAATCACAAATGATTGACCTAGTGCATATCACTAACAGTTTCAAAGTTAAATATTATGTGATTTTTCTTTTAAGGCTTACTACGGGTTTCGGTAGCTGTATGCTTTCCCATTCCCTAGTGCCGGTCACGTGCCCCTGGGTTCGGGTCATGACAAAGTTGGTATCAGAGCTTTGGCTCATTTTTCATGCTCTTGACTGTCAATGTCTGTCTTTTTCTCATAATACTGCAGTACTTAGGTTGTTGAACGTCGTTTGTTGATCTCTTATCTTTTGGTTTCAGCATCTGAGTCTGTATTCTTGTCTTGTTTTGAATCTCGATTTTCTTGTCTTTTTAGAATGAGGCATGCTTGGAATGCCCCTACTATAGATGCAAAACCTGATGACGGGGAGCAGTCATTTCAGGATGAGATTCTCCCTCCTGCCCCTTGACCTAGAGGTAGGGGTAGAGCTAAAGTGGCAGCAGCTCAGAGGCAAGATCAGCCTCCGGTAAAGCCTCAGATTCCAGTAGAGGATCCTATAGTCTTTGTAGTTAGCATGGTGGGTATTAACCAAGGCTTGGCAGCTCTTAATCAAGTGATGCCCATTGTGCAGCAGATGCTTTAGAGACAGACTCAGGGGATGTCAGATGCTGATGCAACCTTATTATACTCCAGAGTAGGGCGAGTTCACTTTGATGGTACTGGGGATGCGTTGGATTTCATTAATACCATCGGGTCCAAGACCAGATCTGGGTATTCTGACTACCAGAGGATTATGATCGTGGAGCTATCAGTCTCAGCAGTAGCTCAGGACTGGTTTATGCAGTCCATTCAGCCTTTCATGATGACGATGACATGGTTGGGATTTAAGGAGCAGTTCATGAGATTTTTTTGCCCTTCATCTATGCGAGAGAACTACAGATGGCAGCTGTTTAACATTGATAAGAGAGATCAATCAGTGGAGGACTGTACTCAGGAGTTCTACAAGCTGATGAGGCATGCTGAGGATGTGAGACAGGATGTTGCCAAGGCAGTAGAGCTTTATGTGATGGGATTAGGCCTAGCCTATATTGGTATTCAACCAGAGGGTCGTAGTCTCGAGAGTGTGGTAGAGGAGGTAAGACAGCTGGAGCGCAGACATATCCAGCATGGCACCATACCTGACCCATATGATAGTGGCATTTTCAGACCTGTCCAGAGGGCACAACAACCAGTATTTCAGATAGGCAGTTCAAGTTCTCAGTCAGCATGCCCTTCTCAATAGAGCAGACATTTTAAGGCACATCATACTGGTAGGCACTGCTTTACTCAGGATCGCAGGAGCAGTAGGGCCACTAGATTTAGTGGTAGTGCCAGCAGTAGTAGTGGGCAGAGCTCTGGGCATGGCAGTTCTGGGTCTAAAGCTAGTGCGTGTGCCATTTATGGTTGAGTGCATCAGGTTCCTTGTCACTTGATGCCAGGAGCATGTTTTAGATGTGGTCAATTTGGATATTTTGCTAGAGCTTGTCCAAACTATGGATTTCAAACAACTTTTGCTCAGGGATCTTCACCTACTGTTATTCAGCCATTGCAACAGGTGCCTCAGCAGTATTAGGCACCCATGTACTCTCAGCAGCGACCGATGAAGTATGCGAGCTAGCAGGGCCGAGGTAGAGGAAAGACTCAGCCATTCACCTCATATCAACTAGGACGTGGTCAAGCTAGAGTCTTCATTTTGACTCCTTAGGATGAACAGGCATCCAACGCTGTGGTAGTAGGTATTATTCCAGTTTGTTGCTCTGAGGCTAGAGTCTTATTTAATTCAGGTGCTACATGTTCATTTGTATCTCCTTTGTTTGCTTCGAAAGTGGCTTTTTTTCCTTCCAAGATGAGTTTTCCTCTGTCTATTTTAACTCCGCTTAGTGATGAGTTAGAGACAGACATTTTCTTTCCATCTTGTCTCGTGTTAGTAGAGGGTAGAGAATTGTTAGCAGACTTGGTCCTTTTGGATGTGATTGAGTTTGATGTAATTCTTGGAATGGATTGGTTGTCCCAATATTATGCTTCTGTGGATTGTCCTACAAAGGAACTAATTTTTAGAATTCCTGGTTATGAGGAGTTCAGATTTAGAGGTACTGAGAGTTTCATGTTCCGTATTCTTATTTATGCCATTACAGCTAAGAAGATGCTCAGTAAAGGATGTCAGGGCTATCTAGCTATAGTTTAAGATGTTCAAGAAGAAATGGGATCAATGGAGAGGGTACCAGTAGTACGTGAATTTGCAGATGTTTTTCCAGAGGAGTTACCTGGATTGTCGCCGGATAGAGAGATAGAATTCTGTATTGATGTTGTCCCAGGTACAGATCCTATCTCTATGTCACTTTATAGGATGGCACCTGCGGAGCTGAAGGAGTTAAAAGAGCAATTATAGGAATTATTAGATAAGGGGTTCATTTGACCTAGTACATCTCCTTGGGGTGCTCTGGTTCTCTTTATAAAGAAGAAGGATGGTAGTCTTCAACTCTGTATTGACTATAGACAGCTGAATAAGGTTACCATCAAGAATAAGTATCCACTCCCCAGGATTGATGATTTGTTCGATCAGTTGCAAGGAGCTCGACATTTCTCTAAGATTGACTTGAGATTTGGGTATCATCAGCTGAGGATTAGAAGGAAGAATATACCTAAGTCAGCATTTCAGACTATATATGGCCACTATGAGTTTTTAGTGATGTCCTTTGGGTTGACTAATGCCCCAGCAGCCTTTATGGACTTGATGAACAAGGTGTTTACGCCATGCTTAGATCGATTTGTGATTGTGTTTATTGATGATATTCTAGTCTATGCAAAGAATAGGGCGGAGCATGTGATGCATCTGAGATTGGTGCTGCAGACTTTGAGAGAGCACCAGTTGTATGCTAAATTTTTGAAATGTGAGTTTTGGTTAGACCAAGTGGCATTCTTAGGCCATGTGGTGTCTAGAGATGGCATTCAGGTGGATCCCAGGAAGATAGAAGCGATTACTAAATGGCTAAGGCCTACAACGGTTATTGAAGTGAGAAGTTTTTTGGGTTTAGTAAGCTATTATAGGAGATTTATGAAGGATTTTTATAAGATTGCCACACCTCTGACTAGACTAACCTAAAAGAATGTTAGATTTTTGTGGACTAATAGATGTGATGAGCATTTCCAATTACTTAAGGATTTATTGACTTTAGCTCCAGTACTGACATTACCTTCTGGTGATGATGGATACACGATGTATTGTGATGCTTCCCATGTAGGTTTGGGATGTGTGCTAATGTAGAATAGCAGAGTGGTTGCTTATGCTTCGAGGAAGTTGAAGAAGCATGAGCAGAATTATCCCACTCATGATCTAAAGATGGCAACAATTATTTTTCACACTGATGATTCGGAGGCATTATCTGTACAGTGTCACTTGTGAGATCTACACCGACCATAAGAGCTTAAAGTATATCTTCGAGTAGAGGGATTTGAACTTAAGGCAAACAAGATGGATGGAACTTCTGAAAGACTATGATTGTTCGATTCTTTACCATCCAGGTAAGGCAAATGTAGTAGCTGATGCGTTGAGTAGAAAATCAGCAAGTAGTCTTGCCCACATTAGTACTGAGAGGAGACCGATTATTCAGGAGTTGCATGAGCTGATTGATCAGGGTTTGCAGTGGAAGGTGACTAAGAAATGCCTTTTAGCTCAGTTCAGAGTACAATCTGTGTACTTGGATAGAGTTAAGGCAGCTCAAAGAAGGGACCCACAGTTGTAAAGAATTATGTTTGAGGTGCAACAGGGTCAATCCAGAGAGTTTGTGATTGACAGTGAGGGAGTTCTACGCTTGGGTACTCAATTGTGTGTGTCAGATGTTGATGATCTGAGGAAAGAGATCTTAGAAGAGGCACATTTGTTTGCTTATAGTATACATCCAGGTTCTACTAAGATGTATCATAATTTGAGGGATATATATTAGTGGAATGTAATGAAGAAGGATGTTGCAGAATTTGTATCCAAGTGTCTCACATGTCAACAAGTGAAATTAGAGCATTAGAGGCCCTCAGGATTGTTACAGCCCATGCCTATCCCAGAGTGGAAATGGGATATGATTACTATGGATTTTATGACTGGGTTGCCTTGGACGACAGGTGGGTTTAATGCTATTTGGGTAATCATTGATAGGTTAACTAAGTCAGCTCACTTTCTGCCAGTTAAGAAGACATACTCCATTGACAGGTTGGCACAGTTGTATATCAACAGAATTTTTTATCTTCATGGAGTTCTAGTAAGTATAATATTTGACAAAGGAGCCATTTTTACATCAGTTTTCTGGCAAGAGTTGCATAAGGCATTGGGTACCAGACTTGATTTCAATATAACATTCCATCCTCAGACTGATGGTCGGTCTGAAATGACCATTTAGACTTTAGAGGATATGCTCCGGATGTGCATGATGGACTTTGGAGGTCAATGGGATAATCATTTACCACTGATTGAATTTGCATATAACAACAGTTATCATGTGAGTATTGAGATGGCTTCGTTTGAAGCATTGTATGGTAGGAAGTGCAGATCACCCTTGTGTTGGGAAATTGGTGAGAGACAGCTCACAGGTCCAGAGTTGGTGCAGATTACTTCTGAAAAAGTTCCTATCATTCAGCGAAGGTTGAGGACAGTATACAGTAGGTAGAAGAGTTATGCTGATCCCAAAAGGAAGGATGTTTCCTTTCTAGTTGGAGATATGGTGTTTCTGAAGGTATCTCCAATGAAGGGAGTTATGAGGTTCGATAAGAAGGGTAAGTTGGCTCCGAGGTACATTGGACCTTTCGAGATACGATCATAAGTTGGGGAAGTGGCTTATAGATTAGTGTTGCCACCTGAGTTATCTCGAATCCACCCGATGTTTCATGTGTCTATGTTGAAGAAGTATATTCCTGATCCTTCTCATATACTTCAGCCTCAAGCAGTGGAGCTCAGTGAAGATCTATCATATGAGGAGTATCCAGTAGCGATTGTGGATCGCCAGGTTCACCAACTTTGCTCTCGGGAGATTCGGATGGTGAAAGTGCTTTGGAGTAACCACACAGCAGAAGACTGTACGTGGGAGGCAGAATCTGAGATGCAAGCCGTCTATCGCTATCTTTTTCATCCTTAGACTTTGAAATTCCTAACTTTTATTTGAAATTCGAGGATGAATTTCTGTAAGGAGGGGAGACTGTAATACCCTGTATTTTATTTTAATAAAAGTAATTTTCAAATTTGTATTATTTTATTATTTAAAATGACATTGTTTATTATTATTATTATTATTATTATTATTATTATTATTAAACTACATTATTTGTATGGATATTTTATGTGTGTATTAAATTATTTGTGTGTGTGTGTGTGTGTGTGTATATATATATATATATATATATATATATATATATATATATATATATAGGTATATGTACTATGTGCATGTGTGTGTGGTGGAGAATTAATGTGTAATATTATAATTTAATTTTTTTTTTTTTTATATAAAGTAAGATTATCCCAGAGTGAAGTCACACACAGCAGTAGCAGTAGTCTTCTTTCTGCCATTGACTCTATTTTTGGTGAGTTGATGGGTTAAGGGTAGTAGTTTTCTGGTTGATTTCAGTAATTTTTGGTTGATTTTAGTTAGTTGTCAGGTTGATTTTTAGTTGTTTAGGGCTATTGTTAGTTGATTTAGTGTTGATTTTTATTATATTTACTAATTACCCAGAATTTTTTTTTATTATGTGATTAATGTTTTGAGTTGATCTATACTTATATTAGTGGATTTAAATTAATTGGGGTCAATTTTAGTAAAGAGTATATCAAAATTAATTTAGATTAATTAAATTGATTTTTATGGAATTTTTGTATATTTATTTAGGTATTTTAAGTTTTATGTGTATTTTATTAATATGGTTAATTAATTATTTTTGGTTAAATAATTGAGTTAATTAGTGTTAGTATATTATGTTAGTAATTTTAGTAGTTATAAAATAATTTTTGATAATTTATCTAATTTTTTTTAGAAAATTATTATATTATGTAAATTTTGAGATAATAGTAAATGGTGTGTTTTGTTAATATTATAATTTAATACTATGTTTTAATTATTTTTGAGACAACATGTGGTATTAAAATAATTTTTATAAATTATTTATTATTTTTAGTTAATTAATACTAACTATTTTTGAAAATTTATTCAAAATTAAATTATTTATTGTTTTGTGGGTTGAATGAGATTTTAATTAATATTACAATATATTTAAACTAGTTGGGCAATTATAGTTTGAATTTGACTATTTTATGTTGAATATCTGGAAAGTTGGATTGTTATTAATATTATATTGTTATTTGAAATTTTATTAAATTATGGTGGAAAATAATTTTATTTAGTGTTTTGAAAATTAAATAAATTATATTATGATTTATTATTAATTTTTATTATTTTTAGTGATTTACTAAATTAATATTTAGTATTTGCTATTTGTATATTTTTGGTGAATCTCGGTTGGGAATTGTGTAGTTTGGAGTCCCAACCCGAGGTGTTATGCCACTGTGAATTTTGAAATGTGTTTATTTGCAGGGTTGACTCTACTTCGGTAGAGGGATGTTCGTTTTATAGAGAAAACTCTATCAAATTTTCGGTAGATTTCTCGTAAAACATGACACCGGGTCATTCCTAAAATTTTTATTTTGAGTTCAAATCGAGTCTTCCTTAGAAACTCTAGAAGTTAGGTTTCTATTTTCTGATTTTCATTTCCTTTTTCTGTCTTTTAGTTGCCCCTCCAGTCGCGTCTACCAGTTGAGGTCGGACACGATGTGCCAGAGGAGCACCTTTATCTTGTAAGTTAATATTCGATTTGAGTGTCGAGTCTTTTAATTTAAATTATATTAAATTCTTATGAATTTAATTTTATAAGATTCTAGTCAGCATTATTCATAGGATTCTGTATAATTTAATTTATAGTTGATTTGTTTTATTTTATTTTATTTATTTTATTTTTATTTATTGTAATTTTCATTATTTTTATTTATTTTCTTTTATTTTTAAATAAACCACGGTAGAACGGGCTACTTGATGGGTTTCATCAGGACCGTGTGCGCATCGGTAAAAAATATATGTGATTATTTAATTATATTACTAGGGCCGAAGGTCTGGTGATGCTTTGCTCTTGGACACCGTCAGTAGTATAATATTTGTTTATTTATTAAATCACTGGGGCCGATGGTCTGGTGATGCCTTGCTCTCAGACACCGCCAGTGATATTGGATTAAGAGATATGACTGCGGCTGTGTATCCTGGTTATGCCTTGCTCTCGGGATTCGACAGTCTTAGATATAAGTGAGTCATATGATTGTTAAAAATTTATAAATTAGGTTCTATCAAATTTTTATATTGAAATGATTTTAAAAGATATTTAAATATTTATTTCTTCTCTTTTAAAAAAAATGGATTTATTATATGTATACCAAATGGTTGAAATAAAATTATATTATATTATATTTCCATAAAATTTATTTTAATGAGGTTTTCAAATCACATTCATTTCTTTATTAACTTACTCAGTGAGGTCTAACTCCCCTCAACTCTTTTTTCTTTCAGGAGTTTGGGAGTTTACTGTTAGGCCTACTTCTTTTCACCGTGTAGCTTCGTCACCGACTATTCTACGTAAGTCTATTTAGTTATGTTGTATTTACGTTTGTGTACCATAGTAGAGAAAATTATATAATTGCATACTTTATTTGGAAATTCATGTACTTATAATTTTATGTACTGAGATACTATTTGTATGACCGATGTTTATTTATTTTATTCTATACATTGATATTATGGTTTAAATTATATTGAGAAAAATCAGTTTGATAATGTGCATTGTTATTTTATTATTTATTGTAAAGTTTCAAAGTTAAATATTCCGCGATTTTTCTTTTAAGGCTTACTACAGGTTTCAGTAGCTTTATGCTTTCCCATTTCCTAGTGCCGGTCATGTGCCCCTGGGTTCGGGTCGTGACAATTTTAAATTTTAGATTCTTATAATATTAAGATAATATACTGTTTTGACTTTCAAATTCTTATAATATACTGTTTTGAGTTTTAGATTCTTATATTATTAAGATAATTTACTGTTTTGAGTTTCAGATTCTTATAATATTAAGATAATATAGTATTTTGAGTTTTAAATACTTATAATATTCAGATAATATACTTTTTTGATTGCATCATATATGAATAATATTCAAATAATATACTATTTTAAGTATCATTCTTCTTACTTTGTAAGCTTGTTGTGCAAAAAAAAATTTAATTAATAATTTTTGTTAATTTTTAACACAATTGAACAATACAGACCCAACTTTTAATCAATTAGCACAAAAATATTTCTTTTTTCTATTAATTTAGACATCTTTAATTTATAAATCAAAGAAACCTTCTTTATTTGTTAAAAAAAAACCAATAAGGATAAGCAAAATTCTCAATGAAATAAAATCTCCAATTAAATTATCAACAAATAAAAAAGTACTAATTACCTTGACAATTCCATGAACATATATATAAATCACATGTACAAGAATCATGGGAAAAATTGATCCCAAATATGAAACAAAAAAATGAAAAAAAAAACAAAGAAGAAAAGGAACATGAAAATTCTTAACATTCTAAATTTCCAACATATTTCATAAACCTTATAACTCCCAATTTCCTATATAAAACCAAAATGGGAAAATACAATCACCCAAATCAAATTATAGATCATTCCACAACTTTCCCATTAATTGCATCACCCTATGACATTCTTATGCTATCTATCACCACATCATTTGTGGAATCATGATGAGAATAAAAACAACTGGAAAGATAAAGAACATATAAAACAAATAAATAGAATCCTGACCATAATACAAATGCAAGCTTGCATTTTTTTTTGACAGAATGTATGATAAATTTCCTTAATGAGTAATACTTGGTGTTTATATATTTCAATATCCTTCACATCACGACCATCATCCAACCCTTTAGCTAGTGGAAGCCGATCAATCTCATGTGCAATCATCATCAGCTTCACCATTTTTTCTTTTATTTTTTCCCTTCCTTTATCCAATGCATTATATTAAATATAGAAATCTCATATGCATGAGGCAATAAATAAGCTAATATGAAAATAAAAAAAAGGAACTAGAATTATGCTTGCACAAATAGGAAACAACCCTAGTATAAGAAACCTAGTTAAACCCATAATTAAGGTTTTACATTTGACTTTTATCTTTAATTGAAATACCAAATTACTGCAAAAGATAAAAAGAAACCCAATAACTTTTTTTTTCCTTGAAACAACAAAACACAAATTAAAAAAAAACAATAATGATAATCTTTGGTTATTTCACGCTCACCATTCTCTATAGATCACAATTGATCCATAAAACAATAATGATAAATCTTTTATTAAAAAATAACGATGATTAATGCAATGTAAAGTAAAACCCAACAACAAAATCCTACTGATCTATCTTCAGGAAAAGAAAAATAAACACAGACGAAAGTAAAAATATGAAAATTAAATCAATGTGCATCAGAATGCATAAATGATTATCCATTAATACAAAGAAAAATTGATAAGTACATGATTATAGCATCTAGGCTTTAGGTTTTCCTTCTTTTTTTTTTGATGATGTTGAAGATCTAAATCACAGAAATAATGACGGTGATGATGAAATCATCAAATATTAAGAAAGTAGTCTAAACAAAAAAGGATCATCAAGTAATTCCAATAAAGCCAAAATCTCACAAATATTAAGAACAAAATCATGGCTAGAGGTTAAGGCTTGAAGGTTTCATGCTACCCTTAATTTCCCATATAATTTTCTCAATCAAACATAAACCCATGTACAGAAATAGACTAACATAATCAAAATCTCACTTCTTCAAAATTCAAACAATCACCCTTAAAAAAAATTCCCATCAAGAAAGTAGATAGTAAAATACTAAACAACAATAACAAATTCCTCCAACTACTATGCCTTAATTATAATCCAACTACTATAAATCATGCTATGTCAGGTCAAAGGCCAAAATTTTCATTCATTGCCCATTGCATTTTCTTCTTTCAGTCTTGTCTTTTCATTTTTCAATTTTGTATCAATTTTAGCTCCGTGTTTTTATCTTTGAAAATCGGCATTTTGCGTGTTTCTTTAATCAATTTTTCTATAATTTTTTTTACCTATGTATTATTCTTGAAGTTATCTTTAATTTAAGTTTATTATATGTATTTATTTGATTTTTATATTTTAAATAATTTATTTTTGATTCTAGATAACAATTTTTTTTATTTTGAAACTTACTATTATTTAGAATATAACAATTAAGCTAATTAAACAAAAAACTACCCATAGTCTTCAATTTTTTTCATAATTATTTAGAATTTAGAATTAAACTAATTAAAGTAAAAAAATACCCATAGTATTCAATAATTATTTTTTCAATGAAAAAATAATGAAATATATCAAATAAATTGTTTTTTTTATTATTGATACTGATAAAAGCAAAAATTATATTTATGGTCTTAAATTTATTATTAATAATGAAAAAACAGAAAAAACCAAAAACATCAACAACTGCAATTTTTTGTTGCTTTTTGTTGTTTTTGTTATTTCACTTGTTGCGTTCAATTGATTTTGTTGTTTTTCTTTGTTGATTTCTGTTAAAAATAAAAAAATAACAATAAAAAAATAAAAATTATGAGATATATCAAAAAATTATTATTTTTATCATTAATACTAATAAAGTAAAATTTTATTTATGGCCTTAATTTTGTCATTAATAATGAAAAAATAATAAAAAAATAATAAAAAAACAAAAATCAACAAAAATTAACAACTGTACATTTTTTTTTTATTTTTGTTGTTTTATTGTTTCAGCTGTTGTTTTTAGTTGTTTTGGTTTATTGATTTATTTTAGTTTTTTTTGTTGATGTTACAAATACATCATAAGAATTGTAAACTTGTTACATACTGCTGATCAAATAAGTATTAAATAATTTTTTTAAAAGAAGTTATTAGACATTTTAACAAACAAATTAAAGTAAAAATAAAATAAAATCCTTATTCTTTAAGAATATAAAATGAGAAAATTTTGTTTATCTATTATTGTTACAACATTTGAAGTTATTTATTGCTTAGTTTTACAATGATTGAAGATGTTTAGTTCATAATTATTCATTTGAAAAAAAAGTCTTAAAAGAATAAAATATTGAGCAAAAAAAAAATAAAGAAAAAAAAGATGAACTGTAGAAAAAATGTTGAGGAAAAAAAGAGAAAGATAGTACCATAAAAATTGAAAAAAAATGTTTAGCAAAAAAAAAAAAAAGAAAAAAGGAAGACAGTAGAAAAAATTTAGAAAAAATTGTTTAGTAAAAAGACATTGAGAGAAAAATAGATGAAGAAAAAAATGTTAAAAAAATAGGCAGTAGAAAAATAGAAGCAAAACAAAAAAAAAGACAATAGAAAAGAAAGATAGTACTATAAAAATTAAAAAAAAATGTTTACCAAAAAAACATCGAGAAAAAATTAGATGAATACAGTATAAAGAAAAAAAAATGTTCAAAAAAAGATCAAATAAAATATTGAGAAAAAAGTATAACTCAAAAAAATTTTAAAAAATAGTGAAAAGTAAAAAAAGAAACATTGATGGAAAAAAAGATAACCCTAAAAACAAGGTTAGAAAAAGGAATGGTCTATATTTGAAAAAAAAAATTAGAAATATTAGTTTTGAAAGTTTTTTTTTTGTCAACGATATTTTTGAAATATTTTTTTTTATTTTTCGGTATATTTTTGGAAAGAACCCTTTAGATTTAGGTTAGATATAAATTTAGGCCCATTTAGTAATAAATAGATATATGCCCACATATGTGTTAAAATTAATTATATATGGCCCACAAACTAAAGCCCTTTTAATAATTTCTAGATTTAGGTTCACTTTAGAATTAAAATATGTTGAATTAAGTCTACTAATTTAAATACTTCATAATTGATAGGCTTAGACCCAATTTTTAGAATTAAAATAAGTAGATTTAGACTCATTAACTTAAAATTGATACGAATTAGACCCATTAGGTTTTATGTTTACTTGTAAATTAAAACATGTAGAATTAACCCATATAATAAAAATCAATGTAGATTAGATGAATTTTAGGGATTTATTTGCTCTCTTATGGATGCATTTTACATGCTTTTCATGAATGATCAGTTTGCCTTTATATTCTTAGGTGGGGCTTAATGTGAAAATTACATGTAAATTAGGAATAAGATAGTATTAATAAGGTAAATCTAAAAGAACATGAAACTAAAAGAAGTTAGTATTCAATACCTAGAATTTTCACGGTGTGCTGTTAACTCTTTTTGAGAATTAGGTTATCACCACTCATAAATTTTCCTAGTTATTACATTGGGTGACAACTCCTCATCTCTACACCCTATTTTTGTGATAGAGGTTAATGTGTTCCTTAGAGTTATGAACTCAAATAATGTCATGGTTGCCAAAATCTTGGGCATACACTAAATCCTGCCATCTACAATGGCAACTCCACTAGGAATACAAGACATTGATTCTGCTTGTGTTTATAATTATTTTATTAATTATTATTTTATTCTTGCATTCATTTTTTTGCATGTCCTTATAAACTGATGATGTTGGTTTATGGTCCTTGATTCCACTAGCTTCTCAAGATTGTAAATTGGCTAACCATTACTTTTAGCCTTTACTTGATCTTAGAATATGTGTGAGGCCAATTTGACTATAAACCTAAGTCTTTAAGAGGGAACTTATTCTTAAGTGAGCAAAAAATGTTAAGCCCACTTAACCTTGGCTAGTAACTCAAGTCCTTAAAGGGAGAAATCTCGCTAAGGGAACCTTAACATTTACTGAATGAAGCTCATGTAATGGCCTAATGACTTCCTTAAGGATTACCCAAATTGCTTGTGTATGTTGGCATAAGGTATTTCTATCTTTAAAAGTCCAAGACCATACTCTAAAAGCCCATCTGGATTAATGAAGGTTGGAATTTATTTTAGAAGCCCAATTTGCTTGTGTATTTTCCATGCATATTAATTATTAATATCCCTTATTGATATTAAGGCTAAGATAAAAAATCCTAAGAAAAGAGACTCGTTATTGAATTGTATGTGGGAGAAATAAGGTTGAAAGGACTTTTGTTGTATATGTTTGACTTTATTACTTGACCTTGTATAGTACGTGCATCATACATACATGCATACATGCATCTGATGCATCATACTAATACCTTATCTTTTAGTGATCATAGATTCATCTAGGTTTTCTTCTGTTTAGAGATGGTGAGGTATTTGATTGGAAAGAATCACTTTAACTCTAGATTCCATAGCAAAGGAGATCCTTCATAGCTTAGAAAAAAGTCTCATCAATATGCTTTACTTGAAGACACCTTCAACCTTAATTACTTCCACAACCGAAGAGATGGAACAACAATATAGAAAAATGGACATTAGATGATGTTAAGAGTGCACTAATGAATGAATTGAGGGCTATGGTTTAATATGAACTAAAATAGGCTTTGGCTAGATTAATACCATATTCTACAGTGAAAATAATGCCTATTACTCATGTTATTCCACTCGCTATTGTTGTTCCACCTGTTGTCATTCCTATTGATGATAGTAATGATGTTGTCGAAGGCCAATCCTTATATGCTGCTAGAAATATACCTATTTTGGAAATATGGTTTGAGGATATTAAAGATTATATAACATAGAAGGTAAAGAAAGAATCACTTGAGTTGGTCCAAGAACTTGAGTACAAACAAATGCAAGTATTGGCTTAAAAAAAAGAAGAATTGATGAAGGAACAATATATAGGATATAGCTTTGACACTGATGACATTATGTTGACTAAGAGAGATAAGTTATTAGAAAAGTTCAAGATGCCTTAACTGTAAAAATTTATGGTATCAGAGACCTAATAATACATCTTAGCAAATACTTAACTACCATGAGTACTACTAAAGCTCCTTTATTAGTGGTCATACGACTGTTTGTGCTGTCTTTAGAAGGCATAACAATGAATTAGTATAATAGGTTGGAAAAAGTTTGCTCAGGCTAACTTGATAGTGTTGTGCATTGCTTTCTTTAAATAGTATGAGCATAACACCAAGCCAAATATGTCTATTAGGGACTTAGAGTTTTTTAGATTTCTTAACAAGGTTCATGAACAAGGTAGGGCTAATGAAGAATAAGATAGTTGAGAAAGATCAAGTAAGGATGATTGTTAGGAAGGTATTGCCGAATTTGGTTGAAAGGTTGCAGAAGATGAATCCTAAGATGTTTGTGGACCTATATGATAGATTACAAGCTAAAAAATTAGGGATGAGAAGAATAAAAGCACAAGAAGTGTAAGAAGGAAGAATAACCAAACTTAGGGCACTCTATAAGGAAACACTAGTTAAGTTACAGAGATTTATGCAGTGTAAAAAATGAGGAGATTCCCAAACTTTAAGCAACCTGTTGATACCCAAATTTTAGCAGTTTCCCTAAAAATTTAATGATAAAGGATCTTGTCAATCAGATAGGGGGAAAATGGCTTCAGAATTTTTCTCGAGTGTGCTTATATTGAGAAGAAACTTGAAAGAAACCAAAAGATACCAAAAAGCAACAAAAAATTCTCAAAAAGCCAAGTTGGGCTAAAAAAGAACCAAAAAGTAAGGGAAAACCCATAGGGACAGGTCAATCCATGAGCCTAGGTTAATGATCCATAAGTGTGGGTTTTTAACCCAAGCCCATGGGTCAAAATGACCCTTATACCCCTACATAGGTTTCAGAACCCACACACATGGGTTATAGACCAGAGAGTGTGGGCCTTGAACCTAAGCTCGTGGATCCTCGGGCCTAATTGTTAAAACATGAAAAATTACCCATTTGGGGGGATTTTGGCATATTTTATAAGGCATATGTGTAGAGAGAGAAAAGATTACCATTTTAGATGATTTTTTTTGTGTCTCTCTCCTTTAAAGCATTTGGAGACCCATTTACACCTAAACACTTAACTAAAAATCAATTTTCTTTTCTTTTGTCTTAGGATTTAGACCATTAAATCCAAACTGAACACCTTCTAACTCAAAGCACGCATCAAGGGTAATAACTTGGTCCCTCTGAGGATCTCCCAACCATTTTTAATTAAAAATTGCATTTTTATCATATTTTTCATCTTATTTCTATCATTTTTGTTATCATTTTTCTGCATTTGTTATTCATTTTATTGTGAATACTTATTATATCAGCAAATTTGTAATTTTTGTTATGATCTTAACGTTTGGATATAAGATATGATGGAGTAGTGGGAAGTTCGGGTGATTCCAAGAGTGTTTGTATTCATTTTTACATACCATTTTTGCATCATGGATATTTTGGTGTAAAGTTGGCATTTTTATAATTGTTTTTGCATCATTTTAATTTATTATTTTTACTGCTGTATTTTTTATTTATTTTTATTAATATTTATGCATTTTTCTCATTTTTATTGCATTTTTGTTATTTTTTCTTATTGCATTTATGTTTTTTATAGTAAATTTGGACTTTTTTAATCATAATGTTCATATTTTTATGGTAAAAATGTCATCTTTATTATTTTTATATGTTTGTTGCTGTCATCTTCATTTATTTATGTATTTATTTCTGCATTTTTTTTAATTATTTTTGAGGTAATTTTGCAATTTTTGTTGCATTTTTGTTTTTATAGTAAATTTGACCTTTTTATCATAAAGTTTACATTTTTTATGGTAAAAATGTCATCTTTATTATTTTTGTTACTTTATTTCTGCCATGTTTATTTATTTATTTATTTCTGCATTTTATTTATTTTTATTGCATTCTTGCAATTTTTACTGTATTTATGTCTTTTTATGGTAAATTTGGTATTTTTATTACAAAGTTTATATTTTATGGTAAAAAAATCACCTTTATCATTTTAAATTATTCATTTATGTATTTTAATTTATTTTTATTAATATTCCAGCAGTTTCATGATTTTTATGCATTTTTCCTATTTTTTTTGCTTTTATGCTATTTAAGGTAAATTTGGTATTTTTATCACAAATTTTATATTTTTATAGTAAAAGTATCACCTTTATTATTTTAATATTTTTATTTCTGTTATTTTCATTTATTTCTGTATTTTTCCTTCATTTTTATTGTTTCTATTGCATTCTTGCTATTTTTGTTATATTTATGTCTTTTATGATAAATTAGGTATTTTTATCATAAAGTTCACATTTTTATGGTAAAAATATCATCTTTATCATTTTAATTTATTATTTTTAATTTATTTATATTGATATTTCTGTATTTTTATTATTTTTGTTGTATTTTTTTTATTTTTTATTGCCTTTAAACCTTTTTGGGGTAAAATTGTCATTTCAATCATAAAGTTGATATTTTTATGGTGGAAATGACACATTTACTACTTTAGCTATTTTAATTTTGTATTTTATTATTTTTTATTGTATTAATTGCATTTTTATTATTTTTATTATCCCTTTTGATAAATTTATTATTCTTATTATAAAGTTCCCATCTTTATGGTGAAAATGATATTTTTATCATCCTTTTTTATTATTCCTCTTGCATTGTTATTATTTTTATTGTGTAATTATTATCCATGCCATTTTTATTATTTTCTTTGATGGATTTATTATTTTCATCATAAAGCTAATATTTTTTTGATAAGAATAAAATCTTTATCACTTTTATCATTTTATTTGCACTTTTCCTATTTTAATTTCTTTATTTTTTCCTCATCATAAAAATTCCTATCTTTATAATAGAAATGATGACTTCACACTTAAGTACCCAAATTCCAAAATCTTGCATCATACATTTCCATTAGCATTCTTGTTTGCTTATTTGCTTAATTACTTTTATTTATTATTTCACTTGTAGATAATAAAATATATAAAATCATCCTATATGTGATGTATGCTTGCATGTGTGTGAAAGCTAACCCTTGTTTTGTAGGATTATTAGAATAGTATTTTTTTACTTCATTTTATTTTAATTTAATTAATAGAATAGACCTTTTCCAAGGTAATGTAATCCTTAATCTCTTTATTTTTGTTTGGATGTATTTGTTAGAATAAGCTTTTTCTTGGGTTGTAGTGTCTAATCCCTTTCCTCATTTTTATTTTGTTTTGCTTATTTGCTTGTTTATTTTGATTATTTCTTGTGTGATGCTTGCTACATCCTTACTTGTTTACATGATCATTTGCTTGATCAATGTTTGTGTTGGGTGTCCATCAATTGTCCCGTGGCGGAGGCAAGTGGGCCGAGTCACAATCGAATGCCGTGGGCGCTTGTGTGTGTTGAATGCACTATAAGGCTAGGGTATGCGCCTTTCCTAACACCAATTGGTTTTGGGAGAGTTGGTAGCGCCTGAGGTCCTACAAGTGGTATCAGAGCCAAGGTCACGGGTTCGATTCCCAGCGGGAGAAATTGCTGAGGGGGAGATTGTTGGGTGTCCATCAATTGTCCCGTGGCAGAGGCAAGTGGGCCGAGTCACAATCGAATGCCGTGGGCGCTTGTGTATGTTGAATGCACTATAAGGCTAGGGTATGCGCCTTTCCTAACACCAATTGGTTTTGGGAGAGTTGGTAGCGCCTGAGGTCCTACAGTTTGTTTATCTATTTATCTTGTGATATATGTTCATCAATCTAATTATCCTACAGTTTATTTCCAGTTTAAATTGACTAATGATCAAGTGTGGTGAATGCATCATAAAACCGAAACTAGGGTGAAGTAATGAATGAATAAACAATGTGTATGATAAGAAACATAATATGTAACTCCTACCCCCCAAACCCGAATTCTTTCTTAAAAGAATTGGATTTTTGATTCACTTTCTCCTGATTTAGATTGGGTGGTGACTCCAATCTATAAAGCTTATTTAAGTAGACCCTCCCATAAACAATAACACAAATCCGATAGATGGTCGCCATTAGCTTGTGTGCCTCGATAAATGCACCTGAACTTGCAAATTCCTTATAGGTTTTTGGCAACTCCATTGGGGACTACTGATTCAAAGGGCATGAATGAAAGATTGTTTCTTGTTAAACATAACTTATTTATTCACCTTCACAACAATGTAACTGCACTTGATTGCACTCACTACATGCACCTTGGTCTATAAAACCCTTAATAATACTAAATGACACTGCCATTATGATTCCATTCAAGTCAAGGGGCGATGAGATTGGTATTATTATCTTTAGCCTTTACTTGATCAAGAAAAGTTGTAAGGCTTAAAGTGACATGGCCTAGCTCTTAAGTCCAAAATGAGGTACAATTTTTCTTGAGTAGCTAAAAGAATGCTAGACTCATTGATTAGAGTCCATAACCTTAGTCATATAGGGGCATTCTTACTAAAGGAACCTTTAGTTGTAAGCCCATTATAGCCCATATAAATAAACCAGCAGAAATCTCCCTTAGGATCCCACCTAGCACTTATATGCTACCCTTGTCTTAATGATGTCCATTTGACCTAATATTCACAAATGATACAACATCTTTAGTGTCTGCCACCATTCATTATCATTATATCAGCCCTCATAGATTGTTCATGCTTAGAATCCTATGATCCTCATTTACTTTGTGTAAGTCTGATACATAAGGAATAATAAGAATCATGCACCTCAGTTTGGATAGTCCATAAAGACCAATAAATAGTGACATCTTTTAATGATAGAACTTATAGAAGTCGTCTATTTATCCTTATAAAATCAAGTGGATAAATCAAGAACTTAGCTTGATTATGGATACTTAAACTAAAAGAATTAAATTGCAAACTATCAGACAAAACTCTCATATCTCTTGGTGAACACACTAAATGTCGATAAGAGGAACATGAACTTGGATCCTTTCTATTGGCTATAGTTCATATGCTTGCAGGTGCACATGAACTATAGATGCCATTTGTGACCCGACAATTGGGCCTTTTATTGACATTATGTATTTACCTTAAGTATATTTGTATATTACCCCATAGTTTATTTTTTAAGTCTGACCATCATGGATTAAAATAGCCTAGTTTGAGAGAAGAACCATGGTCCCCCAATAGCTATGATTTAAAAACCTATTTAGGATAGAATTCTTTATTGCGTGGAGTGATAAGGTTAGAAGGAACGATTGCTTGTTTTTGGTTTATTCATTTTGTAGGCTTTACATTAACCCTATTTATTCATTTTGTTTTGTTTTCTTTCCTTATGCATACATACACATATGTTGGACATTTTGTCATATCCTAACCCATGATTTTATTGCAGCCATTTTGCATTACTACATTAGCAAAATCATAACTGCCATGCCATGTATACACGCTAACCCTTCTCTTATGTAGAATTCATCATATTATGCATGCATGCATCATTCCTTTTATCATTCTAACATGTATACTTGTGCAAAAACATAGCTCCTCAAAAGCCTTATAGGCTCAAGGCTACTAAGCGGACTAGTACTAGTCCTATTATTTATAAAATCAATCAAGCTCAAGAGATAATGGCTTAGAACACAAAAGAGCAGTTAAGGGATGCTCTCAAGGAATTGATGAGTGATGGGACTCTATATGACTTTCTAAAGAAAGTGATGAAAGCCACAATGGAAATATGATCTGGCAAGAAAGGAGAGCAGGCGAAAGCTTTTGCATTAATTAATGCAAAGATTAATAGAGGAAAAGGCATAGTGCCCACTCTGGGATTGTTTATTGAGGATGACGAGTATTACCAGGCTATAAGAGAGACACTTCCCCAGCCACCTGCCAAACTAGTCAATTTAACTAAGTTTGGGCCATTAGAGGAGGTCAAGATACTGGCTAATAGGATGGCTCAACTTGAATTATTACTTAATGAAAAGAGTGCTATAAGAAGCTATGACTACATTGACCCTCATTATTTAAGGATGAACCTCTGTCTAAAGATTTTAAACTCCTAAACTTTATTAAGTTTAATGGCACTGGAGATCCTCAAGTCCATTTAAGGTAGTATGCTACTTTCATGGCTTTTATAAAGTTGATTGAATCTCAAATCGTGACATTTTTCTTTACTTTACTAGAAGAAGGACCAAGAGCATGGTTCTTTGATATGGAGGATGAGATCAAAAGTGATTGGATTCTTCTCAAACAAAAGTTTATCAAGCAGCATGAGTACAATATTCAATTGGATGTCATAAGATGTAACCTAGAAACTAATAGATAGAAGAGTGGTGAAAGTTTCTCAGATTACTCACTCAATAGAGAGGGAAAGCTACTTTGATAAGAGATAGACCTTCAGAAGATGAACAGATAGAAACGGTAATCAAGGGAGCCTTAGCCTACTTCCATAAATAGGTGTTGTTTGTTCATTACCCTACCTTTAAAGAACTTCACCAAGTTGGCATTTGAATTGAAGATGAACAAACTACTCAACCCAAGAATCCTTATCGAAAGCTAGTGTAATTTAGCATAACACCCGTTCTACCAAAACAAACCTAACTATTAATGCCTTGAGAAACTATAAATACTTAAAATTCAGCCTACCTTTATCTAAATTTTTCCAAAGACTTTAACAAAAAGGCCTCCTCAAACCCTTTGAACCAAGACCTCTACCAAACTTATTACCATTGCATATCAACCCCAATCTCTATTGCCACTTCCACCAAATATCTGGTCATAACACTAATGACTACTACATCCTAAAAGATAGAATCTAAGACTTGATAGACTTTGGCAAGATTAAAGACCTTGAGAAACAACCTAATGTCAAGACCAATCTTTTACCTAACTACTAAAACATGCCACCTCCAACATCATACACCATCTCTTTGGGGTTAACTGAGTCCTTTGTGGAGAACTCCATCCAAGACATTCTGAAGAGTGAGGCAGAAAAGAATGAAAGAGAAGAAAAGGAACTTTTGGTAATATTGGAAGCATACTTAATAGGCCTTATAAGTGATTCAAGTGATGATAAAATGGATCCCTCCACCTACTAATACATGTCCATGCTCCCTGCCTTCATACCCCATATAATAATGTGAAGACAATTAAGCCAACTAGCAGTAAAGAGAGTTGGAGAAGTCATTGACCACAATACACTATCTAAATTCGAAGAGGAAGAAGAACCACATGCAAAGAGTAAAGTTTAGGGCTTGTTAGGGAAACCTTCTAGAAAGTTTAACTTCAAAGTGAATTATACTACCCCTACTGCAATTACTTTTAAAAAGGAAGACATTATGCCCTCTGGATGGGGAGAAGAGTTTGATGAAGAAGATGGGATTGTTGTTGTTCAATTATTAGTCATACCATATGTAATGGGGATTAATATATGGTATGATTTTGATGAGGAACCATCAGTTAATCATGTGATGAGCAGTGGAAGATTTTATCGACCTACTGAGAAAGACATAGTAAAAGAGAAAGAAATTATGAAAGAGAATGAGCCAGCCATTCAAGTGGAAGAAGAGTCAGTTTTAAAACAACTTAAGAAAAATTACGCTTAAGTTAGTATTTAGGATTTCTTGATGACATCATAAAAACATCGAGAAGCTCTAACATATGCTCTAGATGTTGCAAAGAGCTACTTAAACACCACTCCAAAGGACAGGATATCTTTGCTACTCCTAAAACCCAATAACAATGATTACTTCTCTAACAATAATCTTTCACTAGAAGGGAAAGCTTATAATAGGCATTTGTCAAGTGGTCATAAAAGCCAAGAAGAAATCATGTGTTATGGTTGATGATGGATTAGCCATCAACATCTACCCACTCAAGTTACTCTATAAGTTTGGGATACCGATTGATGCTTGAAGCATCCTTCTTTATAATCAAGGCTTACGATGACTCTAAGAAGCAAGTAGTAAGAACCTTTAAGGCAACTATCACTATGGGAGAGATTGAATTTTTTATGGAATTTACAGTATTAGATATCTTGCTTACATTTGCTCTACTATTAGGAAGATCTTAGTTCCATCCATAAGGATGAGTACCATCCACTTTGCATTATAAAATCAAGTTCCCACTCGATGGAAAGGCAGCCACTGTCAAAGATGAGACTAACATCATGGTTGCATGTATGAATGTCACCTCTCTAACCTTTCAAGAATCAGTAACTAATAAAGACTGTGTTAGTCTAAAGGTGATAACTATAATGAAAAAAATAAGTTATAAACTAAGAACTATGTCCGGAAAGGAAAACAAGGGGATATTAAAATTTCCAGACTTCAAGATATAAACTAGCAAGTAAGGATTAGGGTATGATATAATCGCAAGCAAAGGAAAGAAGACTACCTTCATTTCCAAAGGCCTCTCTAAGTACTAAGGGTAGCCTGCGGAATAGGAATGCAACAGGATCAAGAAATTGGGATTCAAGATCTTTACTAATGTGATAAGAAATATAGGGAAAGGAAAGAATCATACTGAGGAAGAAGGATTTATCTCTATTGTTGAGATTGAATAGGTTCTACAGAATATAAGGTTGGAAAATGAAGCCTTTAGCTATACCGACATCATAGCTCTCATCGAGTCCAGCATAAAGGATGTCCTATTTGATGATACATCTACTCCTGATACTATTTGTATTACTAATCTATTTGAATCTTTTGATGTACCGAACTCTAGGTTTGATACAATGAAATTTGATTTTTCTTACTTATGTGATGTGTCTTATAATACTAATGAGCATTTCATTGAACATTACATCAGCATATTTGACATTCATTGCATTAACACTGGACTATTTAACATGGACATCGATGAAAATCCCTATATATTGCATATTTCAAAAGATGTTACCCCTAAGGAAAGGAGAGAATTAGATAAAATATTAACAAACACTCAAAAGTATTCCTTTGGATGTACAAAGATATGCCTAGTATTGATAGTGACATTTCTTAGCATTACATCCCAATTAAAGAGGGGTGTAAGCCAATGAAATAGAAGTTTCAAAGATTAAGACTAGAATGGACGTAGTTGGTAAAAGAAACATAGAAAAGTAGATTAAGGCTAAATTCTTAGACATGATAGATTATCTAGAATGGCTAACTAATGTGGTTAAAGTGCCTAAAAAGGATAGGAAAGTAAGGATTTGCATGGATTATAGGGACCTCAATAAAGCATGCCTGAAGGATGATTTTCCTTACCTTATATAGATGTTCTGATTAATATTGCTGTTGTATGTGCTATGTACTCTTTCATGGATGGATTTTTAGGATACAACTAGATTCTCATGGCAATCATCGATAAAGCTAAAACCACCTTTATCATTGAATATGGAACGTATTACTATAGGGTAATGCCTTTCAGTTTAAAGAACACATGTGCAACCTATCAAAGGATGGCCATAATAATGTTCCATAAAGAGGAGGTGGAGGTCTATATTGATGATATAATGGTAAATTCAAAGACCTGAGAAGAACATCTAGCCACACTAGAAAGGTTTCTGTAGAGGGTAGACAAGTACAATATGAGGATGAATCCTAAGAAGTGTGTATTTAGGGTAACTTTAGGGAAGATTTTAGGACATATAGTTAGTTAAAGAGGAATTGAAGTTAATCTAGACAAGGTGAAAGTGATATGTGAAATGCCAATGCCAAAGACTGAAAAGGAAATCTAGGTGTTCTGAGGAAAGCTATAATTCATCAGTAGATTTATAGCCAGATTAATCAAAGTGTGTGAACTGATATTAAAGTTGCTAAAAAGCAATCAGCCTATGGTTTAGAATGAACAATGCTAGATTGCTTTTGATAGAATCAAGGACTATCTCATGAATCCACTAATTATGAGACCCCTTAAAATGGGAAAGCCCTTAATCCTATACCTAGAAATTGAAGGGAGCGTAACAGGAGCTATGCTAGCTTAAGAAGAAGAAGCACGAATTGAACACTTAGTTTACTACTTAAGCAAGAAGATGCTGCCTTATAAGAAGAGGTATATTTAGGTCAAATAGACTTATTTAGTAATGGTTTGGGCCATAAGAAAGCTGAGGCACTCCTTTTAGTCTTACAAGTTCATAGCAGTTTCAAAGTTAGACCCAATGAAGCACCTATTCAAAGCACCTTCTTTAATAGGGAAGCTAGCTAAGTGGCTGGTGTTATTGATAGAATTTGATGTTGAGTATCTAATTAAGAAGATAGTTAATGGAAGAGTAATAATTGCATTTTTAGCGTTAAACCCTACTTTGGATGACCAAAAGATAAAACCTAAATTTCTAAATGATCTTACCATAACAATTGAGATTTAAGGATGGTGCATGTACTTTGATGGAGTAGTAAACTACTTTAGAGCAATAATAGGAGTAATTTTATTGACCTTAGAGAAAGAAGTAATTCCTATAGCAAAGAAGTTGACATTTTGAGTTATGAATAATGAAGCATAATATAAAGAATGTATAATGAGAATGGAAGCACTGATTGATGGCCTTAAAATTCACAAAAGTGGAAACATTAGGTGATTTAATGTTGGTAATCAATCAAGCTACTAATGAATGGGATCTAGAAGAGCCACTCTTGAAGCCATAACTAAAGCACTTATAGCAGTTGGGATAGTCATTTAAAAAATGAAGGTTCATTCATTTGCAGAGGAATCACAACCACATGGCCAATGCTTTAGCATCCCTAGCATTAGTTTGGGATGGATCAATGACTATGCTTATAAAGCCTCTAATGTTGTTTAATTCTAAATAGCCATGCTATAAGAATGTAAGGGTAATAAAACTAAGAGTGGATTAGGAGCCTTAGTTCTATAACATTCAATAATATATAGACAAGCAAGAATACCTAGTAGATGTAAGTAAGAAAGATAAGATAGTCAGTAGAAAGCTATCGGAAAAATTTACTCTTCATCAAGGTATTATGTACAAGAGAACCTCATATGGGATGTAGTTACACTATTTAAATGAGAATAAAGCAAAGAAGGTAATGATAGAAGTTCACGAAGGAGTTTATGGTTCGCATATGAATGGTACAACACTAGCCAAAGAAGATAATAAGATAAGGGTTATTCTAGATGACAATGGTTGAGGATTGTATTAAATTCACCAAGAGATGCCACAAGTGTCAAATTCAAAAGGACATCAGCCATTTGGCTCACTTAGAATTACACACTATATCCTCTCTTTGATCATTTTTTGTATGGGGCTTTGATATTATAAGGGAGATTCATCTTACAGCCTTTAATGGACACAGATACATCATGGTTGTAATTGACTACTTCACAAAATGGGTAAAAGCCGAATCTTCTAGCAAACTTAGGGCAAAGCAAGTAGCCAAGTTCTTAGAAAAGAATCTATTGTACAGATATGGAATTCCTCACCACTTGATTTCAAATAATGAGGTACAGTTCCAAGGAGAAGTATGAGTAGTACTTGAAAGGTATAAGGTAAAGCACTATAAATCATTACCCTATAAACCATAGGCTAATGGAGCAGTGGAAGTAATGAGCAAGAACATAAAAAAGATTCTCTAGAAGATGATTGAAACTCATCGTGATTAGGCTAACAAGTTGCCATTGGCTCTTTGGGGATATTGTACTATAATGAGAACATCTATAGGGGTAACTCCTTTCTCATTAGTGTATATAATAGAAGTTGTGCTTCCAATCGAAGTGGAAATAAAATCGCTTATAGTTATAGTCAAAGCGAAGTTACCCAAGGTGAAGTAGGTAGAACAAAGGCTAATATAGTTGAATTTGATGGACAACGAAAGGTTGAAAGCACTATATCACACTCAACTTTATCAAAGAAGAATCCTATGGGCTTTCAACAAGAGAGTGAAATAAGATGACATTAAGGTTAGAGATTTGGTATTGAGGCAAGCTAAATAAAGTCTATTAGATCCAAGAGGGAAGTTTCAATGTAATTGGGAAGGGCCTTATTTGGTTAAAATTATCCTTTCAAAAGGCATAGTCAAGTTGATGGATGTTAATAGGAATGAGTTCTTTGAATGGATCAACATCTATTGTCTTAAGTGATACTATTCGTAAGAAAAAAAGAAGAGAAGAAGAGCAACAAATAGAAAAAATAGAAAAATGAGAGGCAAAATACTTAATTAGAAAACCCGAGAGGCCTAATTAAGGACAAGGGTATTGTCATTTTGAAATGTTTTATGTGCAACCATGCTCATGATAAATGCTATTCAATACAAATGGAAAAAATCATTAAGAATTGCACATGTTAAGAAGTAAATGCATGAATCAATATCTATCACATATAAAGGTAAAGTTTGCATCTTAGAGTTCATATTTATCTATGATGTAACATTTTGAAGTTATATTAATTTCTATTGTAAACCCTTTTATTTCATTGTATTCATTATGATAAGTAAATAGAAAAGACAAAGAAAAAGATCAATGCAGAAAGAGATCATAAAGCATTGAAAGCCTCATAAATAGTTCATCAGTCAACTACATCCTAGAAAAGTCCAAATTTCACCATTAGTATAGTCAAAAAAATAAAATGAAAGGGGAAATTAACACTCAGCCCTATCCTTATCGTCATTATCACCATCATCATCATCACTGACATTTAGAGGTTCTCTTCTACTGGGTCCAGCAACATGCACCCGTAGCCCCTTTAACTCAGGCTGTAGCCTTTGGATCTCACTTTGGTAGTAAGCATCCTCATGTTGACAAATTAAATCATGCTGACCAAGAGCCTCGTCCAGTTCGTGCATCAGCCTCACATGCTTGAGGTGCATCACCATAACATGCATTAGCACATATGCATTTATAACATACATATACATATTATCACATAATTGAAATAATGAAAACAAGCCAAAGTATAAGAAGACTTACATGAACCTCCATAAAGTAGTGGACATAATGACTGATAAACCTTAAAGTGCGTTGATACCAGTACATGGCTATCTTTCAAGGAACCTATGAATAGAATAGTTAGTAAGTAGCATATTTGAAATATCAAAGCAATAAAAATAAAGAGTCACATGAGTAGTATCCTTGGGGATGAAGACCACAGGATCAGTAGACACAAGGACTACTTAAACTATCATCTTGCCATGAAGGTTATGTGCTCGAACCACAAGAACCAAAGATAGTGCAGCTACCTTATAAATCATCTAAGTAGTCATAGTAAGGGCATCAGTAGCAGCACATGCACCACTTGAAGTCTTGGTAGCACTCCTAATGCTAGACCTTTTCTAGCGAGATTATCAAATATGGGCAAAGAAGTTAGAATGAGAATAGTCAATACAAGTACAATATAGAAAAGGAAACAAGGCATACTTAATCGATAGAAGAAGAGGAAACACTTACAACTAGAGTGGGTAAAGTAAGTATGAAACCCTTAGTGGCATTATCAATTAGGTGAGGGATGAGACTCTTCAGGTAGGAGACACCGTCTGGCTCTAAGTATAGTTGATGATTGGTCCCGACCAGCACCTCCTCTAGAGTAGGGCCCATTATGTCCTCTAGTAAAATATATCAAGAGGAGGAGGATGAGGAACATAATGAGTAGTAGGTCCTTCGTGCTCACCGAGGTACTAAGCGATGTCAATAAGGGTTACGAATAGCATCCACTTGCTAGTGATCTCAATGGCCCCAGCCATCATTGCCAAGAAAGCTATAGGATAGTGCTCCTACCACCACTAAATATGTATCTATAATAAAAATTATTATTCATAAATAAAACATAAAAATTCAGAGCAAGAAGAGCAAAAAGAGATAACTAACCTGGTTAAATGTCAACTCTGTAAGAGTAGCATGAGTCACCTCTAATGACGACACATAGCCCTTCTAGCTTTGAGTAGTCTAGATGGGGAAGTGAGGGAACCCCTCATGCATCCCAAGTATGATAGGAGGAGCCTAGATGAGAAACACGACAGTTGAAAACTTGTAGCAAAAGTTTAAAATGCCCTTAAAAATTGCAAAAATTTAGGGAAGTCCTTTTTATCCTTTTCTCCAATTTTTTCATATGGATTCATACATTCATGTATCCATACATACATTTTCATTTCAAATATTATTTTATCATGCTCTGAGAAGTAGAGGGCACATGACAAGGATGAACTAGTTAACCTCGGTAGCGACTGTCTCACCTTGACGAAATTTTTGAAGTTTGTTGACTTTCACCAGCAAACTCAAGTTGGGATTCTCACTTTTAATCAATCTAATGCTTGATGACCTCATAAAAGATAGAAAATCCACCATAGGAAGAGTCACTAGGAACCAAGACATTCGGGTAACCTGCGATTTTCATGTTAGACCCTAGAAGAGGTTTAAATGCAAAAAAATAATAATAATAATAATAAAAGAAATCATACTTAGACTACTCTAATGCTCATGATTGAGTAAGAGTATCTAAAGTATCCTTTGGCGAGTATCTAAAGTATTATACTCAGACTACATTGGCTTTCCCCTAAAAGCCAATGCAGAAAAACAACTACTCTAATGCTCTTCGAAAAGAGAGTAAGAGTATTCTAAGAACTCTTCAATGACATTTATGTTGACTATCAAAAGGTAGGGAATTCTTGAGAAGAGAAAATGTTTTGCAAAAGAAGTATGATCAAGCATTTACCTCCAAAGGGAGTGTTGGGACATAAAGGGTTGTCTTGTGCATTGTGATTCTTGGTGACCTCATATTTGTCAATCTCCTTCTAATCATAAGGAATGCTAGCTCTCTACTCGGTAATCTAAAATGTCCTTAACAAAGGGATGTTGGTCAAACCTTAGAGAAACGGTGAAAACCACATTAAAGGTGGGAAAGATGCAACTATGTTGATTCAAAGTTACTGATATATGCTCCTTACCAGTGCAGGTAAGCCACTTAAAGCACCAATGAACTCACATGCATCATAGCTATCAAAACTAAGTTGCATAAAATCATCTTAATCTTGCAAACACTACAATCACATCATAATTCTCACAAAAGTTTTTCAAGCACTTTGTTTCTTATGAGTTGGCAGCACTAATACATGAGTAACAATTCTCACAAAAGCTTTTACATGCACTTGGGTTTCTTTGAAACCCGACACTTAAGGCCTGTTAGGGCTATATACTGCAACCCCGATTGTAACCCAAAAAAGGTTATATAGCATTGACAAAATATTTTATATGCACTTTGGTTTCTTTAAAACCAGACACTTGAAGCTTACTTAGGGCTATATAGTGTACTTTTTCATGAAACTTTTTTCCATGCATTTGCTCCCTATGCATTGGAAACAGCTAAATGCATATGTGGTACCCTTATAAAAGTTTTACATTTCATTTAGTTTTCAAAACTTTCTTCTTACGCATTAACAAACATCAGCTTGATCAACACATGTGAAGCAGGGGGCAACTATTGATACCCAAATTTCAATGGTTTTCTTAAAAATTTGATGATGAAGAATTCTTGTTAGTCATATAGCAGAAGTTTTCTCAAGCGTGCTTTGATCGAGAAGAAACCAAAAGATATGAAAAATCAACCAAAAAAATCTTAAAAAGCTAAGTTGGGCAAAAAAAAAAAAAACCAAAAAGTAGGGCAAAAGCCTATAAGGACGGGTCAACCCATGAGCCTGGGTTGATGATCCATGAGCATGGGTTTTTAATCCAAGCATGTGGGTCAAAACCCTTTTACCCCTGCATGGGTTTAAGAACCCACACACAGGGGTTTTAGACCCGAGAGTGTAGGCCTTGAACCCAAGCTTGTGGGTCCTCGGGAATGATTGTTAAAAACATGAAAAATTACCCATTTGGGGGAATTTTGGCATATGTTTAAGGTAGACATCTAAAGAGAGAAAAGACTAATGTTTTAGATGATTTTCTCTACCTCTCTCTCCTAAAAGCATTTGGAGACCCATTTACACCTAACACTTAACCAAAATCAATTTTCCTTTCTTTTGTCTTAGGATTTAGGCCATTAAATCTATACCAAACTCATTCTAACTAAAAGCATGCATCAAGGGTAGAAACCTTGTCTCTCTGAGGATCTCCCAACCATTTTTAATTAAAAATTGCATTTTTATCATCTTCTTCATCTCATTTATATTATTTTTTATCTTTTTTTTTTTTTTGCATTTGTTATTCATTTTATTATGAATATTTATTATATTAGCAAAGTTGTGATTTTTGTGATGATCTTGAAGTTTGGATATAAGATATGATGGAGTAGTGGGAAGTTCGAGTGATTGCAGAAGTATTTGCATTCATTTTTGCATCATTTTTTCCATTTATATAAAAAATGGGTATTTTGGTATAAAGTTGGCATTTTTATTATTGTTTTCGCATCATTTTAATTTATTATTTTTACTGCTATTTTATTTATTTATATATGTTTATTAATATTTCTACATTTTTCTCATTTTTATTGCATTTTTGTTATTTTGTTATGCTTTTTATAGTAAATTTGGCCTTTTTATCATAAAGGCAATATTTTTATGGGAAAAATGTCATCTTTATTATTTTTATTTTTTTTGTTACTATCATCTTCATTTATTTTTGAATTTATTTCTACATTTGTATTATTTTTGAGGTATTTTTGCAATTTTTATGGCATTTATGCTTTTTACAATAAATTTGGCCTTTTATCATAAAGTTCACATATTTATAGTAAAAATGTCATCTTTATTATTTTTATTACTTTATTTCTGCCATGTTTATTTATTTATTTAATTATTTCTGCACTTTATTTATTTTTATTTCATTCTTGCAATTGTTATTGTATTTATGCCTTTTGATGGTATATTTGATATTTTTATCATAAAGTTTACATTTTTATAGTAAAAATATCACATTTTCATTTTAAATTATTAATTTATGCATTTTCATTTATTTTTATTAAAATTCCAGCATTTTTATCCTTTTTACGCCTTTTTCCTATTTTTGTTGCTTTTATGCTATTTATGGTAAATTTGGTATTTTTATCATAAATTTTATATTTTTATGGTAAAAATATCACCTTTATCATTTTCATTTTTTTTATTTCTGCATTTTTATTATTTTTATTGCATTCTTACTATTTTTGTTATATTTATGCCTTTTATGATAAAATAGGTATTTTTATCATAAAGTTCATATTTTTATGGTAAGAATATCATCTTTATCATTTTAATTTATTCATTTCTGCATTGTAATTTATTTATATTAATATTTCTGTATTTTTATTATTTTTGTTGCATTTTTGTAATTTTTATTGTCTTTATGCCTTTTTGGGGTAAAATTGTCATTTTCATAAAAAAAATTGATATATTTTGGTGGAAATGACACCTTTACCACATTAATTATTTTAATTCTGCATTTTATTATGTTAAATTATATTAATTACATTTTTATTATTTTTATAACCCCGTTTAATAAATTTATTATTCTTATCATAATCCCATTTTTATGGTGAAAATAATATTTTTATCATCCTTTTAATTATTTTTATTCTGTATTTACTATCCATGTCATTTTTATTATTTTATTTGATAGATTTATTATTTTCATCATAAAGCTAGTATTTTTACGATAAGAATAATATATTTATCAATTGTATCATTTTATTTGCACTTTTCCTATTTTAATTTCTTTATATTTGCCTCATTATAAAAATTCTTATCTTTATAATAAAAATGATGAGTTCACACTAAAGTGCCTGAATTCCAAAATCTTTCATCATGCATTTCCAATAGCATCCTTATTTGCTTAATTGCTTTTATTTATTATTTGACTTATAGATAATAAAATATAAAAAATTGTCCTAAATGTGATGTGTGTTGGCATGTGTGTGAAAGCTAACCCTTGTTTTGCAGGATTATTAGAATAGGATTTTTTGCTTCCTTCCTTTTATTTTAATGTAATTAATAGAATAAACCTTTTCCAAGGTAATGCAATCCTTAATCTCATTTCCCCTTTTATTTATATTTAGATGTATTTATCATAATAGGCTTTTTCTTGGGTTGTAATCCTTAATCATTTTCCATGTTTTTATTTTTTTTTGCTTATTTGCTTGTTTATTTTGATTATTTCTTGTGTGCTTGTGCGCTACGTGCTACATGCCCACTTGTTTACATGATCTGCTTGATTAACGCTTGTTTATCTATTTATCTTGTGATATATATTCATCAATCCAATTATCCCGCGCTTTATTTCTAATTTAAATTGACTAATGATCAAGTGTGGTGAATACATCATAAAACTAAAATTAATGTGAAGTAGTGAATGAATACACAATGTGTATGATAAGAAACAGGATAAGTAATTTCTACCCCTGAATCCGGATTCTCTGGTAAAGGAAGTGGATTCTTGATTCATTTTCTCTTGATTTAGATCAAGTGGTGACTACAATCTACAAAGCATATTCAGGCAGATCCTTCTATAAATTATAATATAAATTCAGTAGATGGTTGCCATTAGTTTATGTGCCCCGATTAACGCACTTAAACCTATAGATTCCCTACATAACCCTTATAAGAAGTCTTGGAGCATTTAATGCAAAAGGGTTACTTCAACCTTTAACCAACTTAAAACTTTTAAACCCAAATAGCCTAGTCTGTGACCTAAATAGTTATTGCAAATTTCACTAAACCATTTATAGATGGCGGGGTTTAGTGCATGCCCAAAATCTTCGCAACTGCAACACTGTTTGAGCTCAGGGTTCTAGAGAGCACACTAACCACTATCACAAAGACATGGCGTGGAGATGAGAAGTTACCACCCAGGGTAATAACCGAGACAAATAAAAAAATGATGGCATTTGATTCTTTAAAAGAAAGCCAACACCACAACTATAAGATTTTGGATACAGAATACCAACTTCTTTCAGTCTTCTGTTCATTTAGAATTACTTTATGAATTACTATCTTACCCTCTATTTACATGCAATTTCGTATAAACCCTTATTAAAACAACAAACTTTAAGCAAACTAGTCATGAAAAATACATGTAAACAATGCTTTCATTTAAATTCACAATCCCTAAGTTAGTCTAATCTACATTGACTTTAATTAAATGGGCTAAATCTACATGTTTTAATTTATAAGTGAGCCTAAAGACTAGTGAGCCTAATTTCTATTCAATTTTAATTAAATGAACCTAAGTATATTTATTTTAATTCTAACATGAGCCTAAATCTACAAATTATGAAATATTTAAATTAGTGGGCCTATGTCTAAATTAACTAAATGGGCCTAAGTTGTCTCTACCTTAAGTCTAATTCATTATGGGCCTAAAATAAAGACAAGTTGTCTGGCCAAAAATTGGTTGTGTGATGCTATAAGTACGACTTTGGCTAGTCCATGATATAATCTGTATAGCTATGAAATATAATTTTAATGGAGCTCTGGAAAATTAGTATCAGAGCCTTGTTTTTGCATAAGGTGGAATTGTTATAATCTGTATGAAGACTAAAAGAGAAGAAATTATTAAACATGATAGAACCAGAAAGCTCTTATGTTCCCTCTTCTACTCCTTCTGTAATATGTGATTATAAGTATGTGCCAACTAAGTCTGTTGTTGTTACCCTATCACCCCCCATCAACCAAACCACCTAGAAAAAGACTGATTACTTGTATGAATTTATTTACCTTCCTAAAGACCAAAAGATTGAAGAATCAAAGTTTCCCCTTTTGAACCCTTATGATGCCTTTTCAAAATCCAAAATAAATTGGAAATAATCTTTTAAAACTCTTGTAAACCAACCCACTTCTTCTATAAAAGAATATGTTCAAGCCTCCAGCTTTGATCAACACCATATACCAGCCTCTTAGACAGAACAATTCGTGACCTTAGAAATTCCTCCAGAATTTCTAAGAACTTGGCTTAACCATGGATACACTCATATCCACTTTGGAGCTATAAGGTTAGGACTCTCCTACCATGGCAGAGTAGGGCAACCTATTTTCTCTAGGATCGCTCTTTTGGATTCTAGATATAAACAGTATCAACATGCTGTAATTGGGACCGTAGAGACATCCTTAAATGCTGGCTCAGTATTCTTTACATTTTTCCCAAATTATAATCTTGCCCTTTCTGATCCCCATGCCTTGACAGCTTTAAAAGTCCAACTCCAGATCCTTGGTGCTGAATAAATCTCCACAGCCAAAGTAGCCACCCTTCACTACCAAATTGTCTACCGTCTCCAAAACCATGCTATCAACCTGTCACTACCCTGTGTCCAAAATGATGCTTTGTTCATAAAAGTAGACTCTCATAATACTCCCACGTGTATTCACACACCTAAAAAACTTTCTAGGAATGATTTGTTAAAATTATTCCCAAAAAAATGGATCACCAATTATGAGAAGTTGCATGAGACAGTAGAGCCAATTCAAGGTATAGACTATGTGCATATCAAAAGATCTGATGGATCAGTTGATACGATCTTTAGGAGAAAACAAGAGACTCCTATAGTTTTTAATACACAGTTCATGATCAATCCTTGGGATCCAGAAGAAAACATTCCTGTAGCCTCTTTTGATAATTCTGGAAGACCAGTTTATGCTTTTAAGCGTGATGGTCACTGTTATTTTGATTATTATGATTGTGATGATTGTTATGCTGCATCTTACTTTGATGATGATGAGAAGAAAAAGAAAAAGAAAAAGAAGAAATCTCTAGGAAAATATAGTGAAAAGGAATTCAGAAGAAGATATGAAGATGGAGATTCAAGCATCTGCACTTTGGGACAACCTTCAGGAGAATATGATTATCTTGTATCATATTCTCCTCTTACTTGGTACAAACCACCAGCTACTCAAAATATTCCTCTTGAACCTTGTAAGCCTCAAATACCTCCTTCCCAGTCTAAACCTAAGTCAGCTCCTCTCCCATGTTACAAAAAAGCTTTGAAATGGGTAAGAAAAGAAAACTCAGCCGAGATTCAAAAGCCAAAGTCTTTACCCCAAATCTGTATGTTCCAACCCACAGACTTTCCTCCTTTAACCAAAGAAACAAAAAACCAAATTACCATGCAGCCTTTTATCCTGGAATCAAACATTGTTGATGCAGATGGCAGACCTAGACAAACAACTCCAGCTGAAGCAGTAGTCAACTGGAAGACAAAGAATGCTTGTGCTCAAAATTTAAAAATTAAAGCATATTGAAGAAAAGATTGATGGGGTTGCTGAACATATGAATTTGGCAGAAAAAAAGTTCCAGGCCTTTGAAAAATGAATGACAGCAGTTCATGTAGAATTACAAAGGCAGATATAGATGAAGCACCAGGAAGTTATGCGAATCATCAGCAACAAAGGCACATTGAATAGCATTCAAATGAAAGAAATGAAAATTTTAAACTTGAAAGCCCAGGTTGACCAACTTGAAAAAGATCTTAAAAGAAAGAAAGAAGAGTTGTCCTCACACAGGTCTTCAAAATCTTTCTCTCCAGATCCTTTGGGTCTTTTGTAAAGCCCTTATTCAATTCCCAGTTCACCATACATAGCCTCTTCCACCCAACCTTTATTTCCTGCACCAACAGCTCCCTTGAATATTCCTATAAATTTTTAAGGATTTAAATCCTCATTAAAAACCCCCTCTCAAACACAGTCCTCTGATGAAATAACAATAAAAAAAGGAAAAATAGTTCATTTCTCTCAAACTGAGAAACCTAAAACAACACCCTCTGAATCATTACCTAAAAATACCTCACTTACCTCATCATCAAAAGAGTCAAAACATCCTCTAATGATGGTGAATCCTATCTCTTCCTTTTTGGAAAAATGTGCTGAAAATGTCATGCCCAGCTTTTCAATTGAATATGTTTCAAAGAAAGTTCATCTTCTGAATCTTTAGAAAGTGACTCTGATTCAGATTATGAAATACCCTACCAATTGATGGCTGATGATGCTACATCTTCTAGAGGACCTCAAGTTGAAGAAGTTGATGATCTAGAAGAAGAATTTGAATAGCCCAGAACACCACAGCCAAATCCACAGATAAATTTCCAAAAAAATACTGGAAATTACTTTACCCTGGATGATGTTCCTCCTTCACAATGTAGGAACAGATTTCTAGAATTTAGAGCATGGATAGCTGGACAAATGCTTATTCCTGGAGCAGAAATTAGGGTTGTTATTGAAACATTTCTTGCAAAAATGGTGGGAAAGCTAGCAAACTGGTACGCTTCTCTAAATGCTTATTCTAGAATCCAGTTGATGGATGCCACTTCACCAGAAGATTTTCTAGGACTCTTGCATTATGAGTTCTTAGGAAAATGAGATGATGATCTTGAAGTTGCACGAAAGGAGTATTACCAGATGAAATGCTGTTCACTACAGAGAAAAGATCTAGAAAGACATTTCCAAAATATGTATACTAGATTTTACCTATTAGGAGGCACTACTAATCCTGATTTAAAATAAGCCTTTTTGGCTTCTATTCCCGAGATCCTTGCCTCTCGAATGTTTTCAATCCTTCAATAATCAAATTACAAAGTTGGAGATGTGCCAATGGGACATTTATATCAGATCATGATTCAGGCTCATACCCAGCTATGTGATCAAAGGAAGATGATTAAACTGTATCTGGGCAGTAGGAAGAATCCTTTGGGAAAACTTTCATGCGATAGGCCTGATTTGTAGATCAAATGCAAGGATATTGATGTTTGTGTTTGCCCATCAAAGAAGAAGAAACACTTCTTCAAATTGAAGAAGAAAGGGAAAAGATCTAAGTTTAAGAAGTGGAAGTATTACAAGAAGAAAAAGTTCTGTGGCAAGAATAAAACTGACATATGCTACATCTATGGGAAAAAGGGTCATTTTGCAAAAAATTACCCTTCAAAAACAAAGAAGACTGAGCAAATGATTCAACAAATTCAGTAGATCACTAAAGTAGACCTGAATGATGTTGATCTTGAGTCTCTCTTTTCAGAAGAAGAAGAAGCTTCACCAGAATGTGTTTTTGCTGTAGGCCAAAAGACAGACTCAGAAATTTCTAGCTCTGAAATAAAGTCCTGAAATGACCAGTTCTTAATTGGTGGTGATAATAGAGACATGATAGCCCTAACTCATGAAAAACATCCAATACCTTTGTTCCTGATTCAAATTTACCCAACCAGTTATTCCAAACCCATAAAACTTGTAGCCTTGATCGACATTGGAGCCAAAACTACCATTCTCAACCCAAAAGCCTTGCCTAAAGAATGTTAGAAACATCATTCTGAGTATTTCTCTACAGCTAATGGAGAATTACTTGAAACTGGCCTTAAAACCTGACACCCAATAAAGATCCAATTCTTTCTAAATTGTTACACCTGGACACATGTTCTCGGATCTTCTTTACCTGGAAAAGATATTGTCATTGGCTTTGATGTCTATTGGAAGATGAAAGACTTGAGAATTCTTCCCAATGGACTCAAGTTCAAGAAATAATTTCAACCATTCACCAATATTTCATCTATCCTTTTTGTTGGCTAAAACATTTCTCAACCAAACCTTCAAACTATTCATGAGTTTTTATTAAAATAATGCAGTGCTCAGTCTCATATAGAGTTTCTTCAGAAATGCTCATCACCATTGTGGAAAAATGAGGAGTTCTTCATCTCTTTACCTTTCAAACAAAATGAAGATGTCAATCCAACAAAGGCAACTCATCCAGGAATGACTCCCTCTGATCTTAAATTGGCCATTGAAGAATGCAACCAATTGGAAGACCAAGGTCTAGTTGTTCCCACAAGATCAGAATGGGCATGCCAAGCTTTTTATATAAACAAAAGATTAAAACATGTTCATGGAAAGAAAAGATTGGTGATCGACTATCAGCCTTTAAATTTCTTCCTCAAGGATGACAAATTCCCTTTGCCAAAAATTTCCTCATTATTTGCATTTTTGGTGGGAGCTAAAATCTTTTTAAAATTTGATTTGAAGGCTGGATTTTGGCAACTTGGAATCAAAGAGGAAGACAAATATAAAACGGGCTTTTGTATTCCAAATAGACATTATCAATGGAATGTGCTGCCTTTTGGACTCAAAGTAGCCCCATCACTGTTCCAACGGGCTATGATCAAAATCTTTAAGCCCATCCTCTCCAGCGCTCTTGTTTATATTGATGATATTCTTTTATTTTTTGCAGATATAAAAGCCCATGAGAAACTACTCCAACAGTTTTCTAATCTTGTACGACATTATGGTGTTATGCTTTCACCCACCAAAATGTTCATTGGCCAAACAGAAATAGATTTTCTTGGAATGAGATTCAAAGAAAGGAAGTATCTTCCAGGTCCTCATATTGCAACAGAACTGGATAAATTTCCAAAAGAAAATCTTTCTGTCAAGCAAATCAGACAAGTTCTTGGCATTATCAATTATCTCAAGGATTTTATTCCTCACTTGATAAAAAAGACAACCCCTCTCAGAGCTCTTCTAAGAAAGAATCCTCCACCATGGTCCTCAGAATAAACAAAAGCTCTTGAACAACTCAGAATTTGCATAAAAAATCTTCCTGATCTCCAGATTCCCTCCACAGGAAAAAGAATCCTTCAAATAGATACGAGCGATCAATTTTGGGGAGCTATTCTTTTAGAAGAGGATGACAATAAGAAAAGATAGATTTGTGCTCATGCTAGTGGAAAGTTCACAGATGGAGAATGCCATTATCACTCAACCTTCAAAGAGGTCTTAGCAGTTAAATATGGCATAAAAAATTTTGAATTCCATCTAATTGGTCATCATTTCAAAGTTGTGATGGACTGCTCATCATTTCCAAAAATGCTTGAATTCAAAGGAAAGACTCTGCCCCATCCTCAACTTCTCAGAATGAAAGAATGGTTCAGTAAGTATGACTTTGAAGTAGAACACATCAAAGGAGAGGATAACTTGTTACCAGATCTTTTAAGCAGACCACCTGTCTCTTGTGAAAAACCATTTCAGCTAAAAGTTCTTCCTATGCTATACATGTACCAAACTATTAATGCCAACTTTCTTGAAAAAGGTATTCCTCCATCCTTACCACCACACATTTCTATGGCCACCTTTAATCAAAAAGCAAGAACTCAAATTTTTAAACTTCAATCTGGACTAATCAAAAATATGGGTCAAATTTCTTTCACAAATTAGGCTTTCATCTTATCTATCCTTTCACCTGTATTTTTAGCTTCCTAAACCAAAGTCCTGGAAACCAATTTTATTGGCCTCCTGAATTGTTAATCCTGTTTTGGTATCTTTGTCATCTATACTGGATCTCATTTGATCTCTAACCATTAAAGCTTGCAAGATATATCAGCTTACTTGAGAAAAATGAAGGTTTGAATCCACATTTGTCAACATTTCTCAAATGGTTCCAGAATTTGTCAAGATGGAAATCCTATTTGACAAATGAAGCCTATACTCAATAGGTGGCACCTCCTCTCGAATGTCATACTATCATCACCCTCAAAAGAACTTTCTTCAAAGCTAAAGGTGTTTTTACTAATGTACCATGCTTTAATATCTATGGGACTTATAGACATTCAATGATGCACTATATTACTATAGATACCACAGATCCTTCACCATGGAGAGAGTTTCAAAGACACATGTTTGAGAAAAATGGTATTATTCCAAAGGAGATATGGCCAAAGATATCTGATGATGCCCCATGGGAAATATTTCCTTCTGATTATGGGAAATAGCTGTTAGCAGACAAAGAATATTGGGAAAAGACACAAAGGACTACATGCATCCCATCTCACATGAAAATTGATGATCCTTATCAAGTCAGTTCATCTGATCCTTATCAAGCCAACTCATCTGATCCTTATCAAGCCAGCTCATTTGTAGAATAGATATGGTTAAACTCTTTCAAATCAAATAATTCAGAGGACCCACATATGCCAATAGCAGGACACTCACAGGATCCTGATGAAGACTTTTACCATAGTGAAGATAGTGCTGAAGATAAGAATCTATCTCCAAGTCACGAGCCAATTTGTCATAAATGGTTATAATTTAAAGTTGTTACTTTTATCAGTGGATGTCTATCCACCTTTGTCTGTTTATCTTTAGTTGTTTGTTTGCTTATAGGCCTCCGGGTATCTCAGCTCCTTCTCTATATAAGGAGCTTTCTATCTCAGTTGGAAGGTAGAACCCCTCTTGTAAAAATTTTCAGAAGCTAAATAAACAATGGCCTTTTAAAAGTCTTTCTTCTTCTCTAATAGTTAGATTATGAATTATAATTATTCCACCTATCTAAATTAAGGAGTATGCTTTGTACTTGCCTCTATGAAGGATCTGGTACATTAGAAACTTAATTAAGAAAATGATCCAGTAACCAACTCTATTAAGATTATAATTTATAGTTGTATAGATTATAAAAAGGGGATAGGTTGTCTGGTCGGAAGACCTAAATTTATTTAAATGGCCTAGCATGGGCTTAGGGCCCAAAACACATATAAATAAACAAACATGCCCAAAAATAATAAAAAATATAAAAAACAATCAAATAAAAGATCAAACAATTAATTAAATCTATACTAAAAACCCCAATTAAGGTGACTCTAAACAAACAAATAAAATAAAATAAAATAGTCAACAAGCAACCCTAATTCTATCCACTTAAATCTAATTCAATTTTAATTAAACAACCTAATGATTTCTATTGCCATTAATTTTAATTAATTATGTAATTAAAACCCTAATTTTACTAATTGATTAATTAAAATAAAACATGCAATCACACACCCATGATTTCATTATTTCCACTATTGGAGCTATTACAATGATCTATTGAAAATAATAAGAGAAGAAAAATTAGTAAAATCCCAAAAATAATAAAACAAAACAAAATCGAAACAAAAATAAATAACTAAATAAAAAAATTTAGGAATTATATTGAGCTACAAAGTTCAATCCATGGCATTCCATGGACCTTTATGGATTTTGTTAACCTAGTAATATCATCATGTAATCCCCTTTATAATCACCAACACAAAAGGGTAAACAATGATTAGTGAATAAAATAAAAATAAAAATAAAAATAATAAATAAAAATAAAAGAAGGCAGGAAAGAAGATAATGATTATGGATGCAGCATGAGTTGCCTCTCAAACTAATAAAATCACTGTTGTTTTTTATATAGGTGTTCAAAAAACTTGTTATTCTTCTTAAAAGTCTATTATTCCTTAGTTCAAAATGAATAAATCATCTAGAATATTTGTTTTAATGTACTGCCTAATAACAAAGAAAAGTCTTAGAGAAATCCCAAAAAAAGTCTAAAAAGTGAGCTCTAAAAGTGAGATCTCCTAAAAAGAACTTTAGCTGTGCTTTTATAGAAAAAATAAAAAAACCCTAGCTAAAAATGTATCCTACTGTGACTTGACTTTCTCAGAGTTTTGATTTTAAAAAGACTTTACTTTCTTAAAAATTCAGATAAATATTATTTGACCAATCAAAAATTAAGAAACCAAATTTTATTTATTGTAAAAAATAAAAATAAAATTAAAAAAAATGGATGAAACAAGTTTAATTCTGACAAGAATTATGTAATTCCAATCAAAATTATAGAATTTTGATATTTTTTAACTTTTAATTACAAAAAGACTCCTGAAAGAATTTAATTTTTTTCAATTAGGTCCTAAAACAAACATTACAATAAAGTCCTTAAAAACCAATTAAACTCTTCTTGAAAATGCATTTAGACTTTTAAGGTTTTGAACTTCAATTATTGAAGACCTATTTATAACATTTTCATCATTGGAGTTCTTTGTTGCATCCATACTTTATTATCCCGAAATTGGATGCTTACACTATATGACATTCTATAAACACTTGTATTCACCTTAAATGCAAAATCCAAGACCTTATAGATGTTGAAAGAATCAATATGTTTTTAGACTATAGAAATTTACCTTTTTTAGCCATAATGATGATCAACTAAAGAATTAGTGAAGAGGAAGTACTAAATTCCTTTAAAGATCCATATGTGAAACCTATTAAGAAATATCTTGATGCCTAAGAGGATGCAAAGAATAGTAAAAAGCCCATAGCTCCTAGTCATCTATAAAGAGGGACTAAGGATTTATTGGCACAATGAAGAAGAGGTGATCATGTAAGTCACTGTGGAAATGTAAGAATAGTTGATATGTCTATCACTTGAAAGACAACTACCACTAGACCTAGCATCTATAATTGAAAAATAATCTTGTAAATATTTTCTTTGAATAACATTTCAAGTTCTTAAGAAACTTTTTGATTAATAATATGAATTTTAATATTGCTTACTTGTGTGATGTGCATCCTGAAGATACTTTGCATTATAATATTGATTGAATGTGCATATTTAACATAAATTCAATTCAATTGGATTCCATTAACATGGGCACAAATGATAATCCTAAGTATATTTCTATATCATATGATGTAACTCTTAAAGAGAAGGGAACTTTAAGAGAATATACAATAAGAAAAAAGGAAGGAAAAAAAGAAAAAAATAAGGGTGGTATTTTCTTGATCTTATGAAGACATGCCAATGCTAGATAAAGAATTGCATAACACTTTATTCCACTTTTTTAGAAGTAAGGCCAGTTAAGCATAAGCTTTGATGACTTAGACCAGGAATGTATAAAAAAGAGGGATAAAAATAACTAGATTGAATGGACATAAGTATAAGTTAAGCTCTCTAATACATTAGGTGCAAACTAAATGGCCAAATTTATAAAGAAATCTTATCTGTAGTTTCAATAAAAGATAATAACTTTATTATAAAAATACAGAGATGAACATTATAAAATCCTCACCATATTGACACTAAGAAAATGAAGTGATCAAATAGCTAACAAGAATGTCAAGAGAATCCTTCTAAAGATTGGCTCAATTTTTTTTACTTTATGGAGATATTGGACCATAATATGAACTTTAATTGGTCAAACACCATTAACACTTCTATATGAAAGTGAAGCAGGGTTATCTATAGAAGGTGAAATAAAGTACCTGAAAGTAGTTTTGGAATCTAAAATTCTAGAACATGGATAACAAAAAAGAGGTATGATTACCTCATATCTTTAGAAAAGAAAAGAATGGATGCTTTATTCCACACTCGAGTGTATCAATGAAGGATAGCTAGGGCATTCAACAACAAGGTGAAATTGGGAAAAATAAAGGCCAAAGATTCATTTTTGAAGTAGGAAAAAGCTATGGTGTTCAATCCAAAAGGAAAATTTAGACATAAATTTTCAACTAATAGGGTTAGTATGTCAAAAGATCATCAGAAGTAGTGAGCAAAATTTCACAACCAAATCTAAAAAAAAATAAATAAAAAAAAGAAAAATTTTGGCCCATTAAGTTGAAAAACCTGTATGGGTGGCTTAGGAAAAAATTAGGGCAAGCCTACTAAGTTGAAAACCCATAAGGGCAGTTTATGCAAAAGTTAGGGCAAACCTACTAAGTAGAAAACTCAAGAGGGTAGTTTAGGAAAAAATAGAGGCATAAGAAAGAAAAAAGAAAAAATAATAAGTAAAAAATTTTGGTTGCACATAGGAAGAACAAAAGGACTGCTAGAAAGGCATTGATGAATTCAAACATAATGACCAATATGAGATTGATTATATTATCTAAGAATACTTATGATCCTAGTGTCCTAACCTTAGCTTCATGAATGTAAACTGTTAAAAATCAAGGGTAAAATAATCAAAGACTGAAGATACAACACTAAAGTGTAAAAGCCAATACTAGGAATATAGAGGTAGAAAGAAGTAAAAGCATATGAATAAATTAGTTATCATAAAATAAAAGTAAAAGCAAAAGGAAAGTTCAATAGTGCATTGGTCACTCAAGGAGCTCTAGTTTTAGGTTATGGACTCCACTCGCCAATATAGTCCTTTGTTTGAGGAGCCATATAAGAAGCTCTAATACTTGAAATGTTAACATTAAGGCATCTAATGCTCAAATCTACAAACTAGTAATAAAGTGCATCATTCTCGCACACCAAGTTATATGCATAACTCCCACAAAAGAGTAGTTAGAATAATACATACCATGCATATCATGCATACATTTGTATAGACTTGATGTAAGGTACTTACTCACTAGCTCTCTATAACTTGTATAGTAACTAGTCTTTAAGAAGAGGCTAGGCCATATATATACTTTGCTTGTGTCTGAGGGAATTAAAATGTAAATGTTACTAACATTAGCAATTAGTGTTGCAATTTATGCAGGTAAATGGTCAACAATACTTACATATTAAGAATTTAAAGGAGTGAAGATAGGAGGGGCGATGCTCAAAGAGACTTTGGAATGTGGGAGCTTAATAAATCATAAATCGATATAGCAAGGAAATATCATTGACTATGGTACTTGTAGAAGCCTCATCCCAAGTAACCTTAGGAGGATGGATATGATGCTCAAAATCCTTAGACTCAGTGTCCATCTCCATAGCCTTATTTTTAGTATTATCTAGAATATCACTTGGAGCCTCAGCAAGAGGAGAACCTACTCCCATAAATTGTGAAAGCAGAAGATAGTTAATAATGTGAGGAGTAAAGAAAGAAAAAGTAACAAAAATCTAGTCTAAGAGATGCTCCTGAATGTACCTTTAATAATTATAAGAACACGTAAGCAAAGATGAGGCATCAAATCCCTAGAGAGCCTCTTTAAACTCTTAACCAATCAGACAAAAAATCTAAAACATAGATGTTAGTATAGGATATGGAGTGTGGTAATGAGAAGGTCCAATATACCAGTGATACACATGCTTGCTTAAGTACCACATCTTGCATCCATATCTAGGAAGAAAAACTCACAATGTCTTAAGCCTCATAGCATTAGCCTTAAAAAGGACAAATGCACTATGAAACCTCTCTGATCCTGAAATAGGACCTATAACTCTTAAACCTTTTTTGTAGGGGATGTTGAGAAGAGTAATGAGGCCTTTTATCATAGCATCAATGAGAATGACCAAAAGACAACCTTTAGCCACTACCTCAATGGCAGAGTATCACAACCACCCTTGTGATAAAAGACATCATCACCATAATAAAAAAAAGGAAAGAGTGCAATTTCTTTTCCTATAAATAAACCTGACTAACTTTTGGTATTTTGCGTAGGGAAAACAAAAGAGAATTAAGAAGGAGAAAGGAACCATCATAATAATAAGAAAGGGCAAGATTGTAAATGCCAATCGCTCATCAGAATATCACCTAGAGTGATAAACACTTTGACAAACACTGAAGGGATATAACATAACTCTATCTCCTTAAATTTCATGATAAAATGCAACCTCAATAAAAAAATTCACAAATTGAAAGTAAATTCATCCACTTCATAAGATCATGTGTGAAAACTTATCTTATGAACTTTAATCTTAATGACTCTCTTTATTAGCCTTACAAAATTTAAACATCTGGTTAATGGCTTTATGTTGAAAGTTTTTAAACTTTAATCAATCTAATGCTCCCTTTACAGGAAAAATAATTTCACCTCCTTTATTTTGGGAAGGGAGGGTTAGGAAAATCCTATTGATTGCAGCTTTCTCTAGATCTTGGGGAAAAGCATGAAAAAAACGCTCGAATGGTATGAACCCTTTGTCGCCCCAGACCTAGAGTATAAATTGCTTGGATTTTAAAGTATCAATTCAACCTTTTGAATAATAAATGTGCATTTAATATACTCCAATGCTCGAAACAAGTGTGAGTATGAAATCCTTTGTGTACATGCTCCTGCTTTTATGGGATAAGAGGAATAGGATTAGTGTGATGTCGGGGCACACAAGCTAATGGCGACCATCTACTAGTTATTATTGATTGTGGGAGGGTTTGCCTGAATAGGCTTTATAAATTGGAGTTGCCATCCAACTGAGTCAGGAGAAAGTGAATCAAGAACTCACTTTCCTAACCAGGGATGTTGGGTTCAGGGGGTAAGAGTTAATTATCATGTTTATTACCATATATTGCTTAATTACACATCCCTTTACCATAGTTCCAATTTTATGATGCATTTTACCACTTTTGATTATTAGTTAATTTTAATTGCAAATTTAAAAGTGGGATAATTGGAATTAATGTGCATACATCATAGAATAAATAAACATTGACCATACATATAATGCAAACAAGTAAGCACAAAGCAAGTAGCAAATGAGCATGCAAGAAATAATAAATACAATAAACGCACAAATAAGCAAAATAAAAAGAAATGGGGAAAGGGATTAAGGATTATAACCCTTTAAAAAAAGCCTATTCTAATAAATACATCCAAAATAGAAAATAAAATGGAGGAGTTGGGATTAAGGATTACATTGCCTTAGAAATTCCCTATTCTAATAATAACATTAGAAACAAAAAATAAAAGAAAAGAAAAAAATCATATTATAATAATCATGTAAAATGAAGGTTAGCTCTCACACACATGCAAGCACACATCACACATAGAGCAATTTTAAAATTTTCATTCATCCATAATTGACATAATAAAAAAAGTAATTAAATAAATAAGCAAACAAGGATGCTAATGAAAATGCATGATGCAAGACTTTGAAATTTAGGTACTTGGGTGCAAAGTTATCATTTTTATTATAAAAATGGAGTTTTATGATGATAAAAACATAAATAATAAATAATGAATTTACTAAAGAAGATAATCAAAAGTAATAAAAATAACAAAAATGCATAAAAATAACAAAAATGCATAAAAATAACAAAAATGATAAAAATGCTATTTTTATCATAAAAATGTGAACTTTATGGTAAAAATAGTAAATTTATCAAAAAAGAAAATAAAGATGACAAAATTAATAAATATGCAATAGAGATAATAAAAATAATAAAAGTACAAAGAAAATAATAAAAATGATAAAAAAAATTATTTTCACAATAAAAATGGGAACTTTATGGTAAAAATAATAAATTTATCAAAAAAGGAAATAAGAACAAAAATAACAAGAACAATAAAAGTGAAAATGAAATAATAAAAGTGATAAGAATATTACTTTTACCATAAAAATATGAACTTTATGATAAAAATAACAAATTTATCAATACAAAAAATATAATGATAATGATAATGATAATAAAAATTCAACAAAAAAGATAATAAAAATAGTATTTCTTGCCATTTTTATTATCTTTTTTGTTGAATTTTTATTATCAAACCTTATGTAAAACATGGCAAAAATGATAGAAATACTATTTTTACCCTAAAAATATTCAACTTTATGATAAAAAAAAAAATAAATTTACCCAAACAAACAAAAATAATAAAAATGATAACAATGCAATAGATAAAATAGAAAAAATGCAGAATTAAAATAATGAAAATGATAAAAATGACATTTTTATCATAAAACCTTCAACTTTATGATAAAAATGACAAGTTTATCAAGAAAAGGCACAAAAATAACAAAATGATAAAAATGCAATAAAATTAATAAAAATGCAGAAAAAGCAATAAAAATACAGAATAAAATAATAAAAAATGATAAAAGTGTCATTTTTACTATAAAAACATCAACTTTATGATAAAGATGACAAGTTTACCAAAAAAGGGCGTAAAAGTAACAAAAATATTAAAAATGCAATAAAAATGATAAAAGTAAATAAAAATACATAATTAGAATAAAGATGCAAACAAAATGATAAGGATGATAAAAATACAATTTTTACCATAAAAACGTAGATTTTATGATAAAAATAGTGAATTTATCAAGAATGACAATAAAAATAACATGAATAGTAAGAGTACAAATAACACAACAAAAATGATAAAAATATCATTTTCGACATAAAAATGTGGATTTTATGATAAATATAATAACTTTATTAAGAAGGAAAATAAAGAGAATAACAAAATTAATAAAAATAGAAAAATAACAATAAAAATGCTAACTTTTCACCAAATACCCATATTTTATATAAAAACCAAAATAATGCAAAACTGATGGAAAATGTAAAAATGAATGAAAATACTCTCGAAATCACTTGAACTACCCACTCATTCTACATTTCTTATATCCAAACTTCAAAATCACCACAAAAATCACAATTTTATCGTAACATAATAAATAATAAAAATAAAATGCAAAAATGGTATAAAATGCAAGAAATGAGTATAAGAAGAAGAGATAATGCTAAAAATGCAAATTTATAATTAAAAATAATAAGGGAATCCTTAAAGGAATTGGGTGATTACCATAGATGTGTGATTTGAATTGTAAGGAGCTACGTTTAGATTTATGGATCTAAATCCTAAAAAAGAATAATTTTTTGTTTAAGTGTTTGGGTGTATGAAGGGTCTACAAGTGCTTTAGGAGAGAGAGTGTGTCAAAAATCATCCAAGAGCAGTATGGTTTTCTCTCTTTAGGAGAGATTTTTAAAAAATCCAAAAAATCCCCTAAAAAGGGAAATTTTTGAATTTTTAAACTTGAAGGGTCAAGACCTATGCTTTTAGGTCTAGACCCATGCGCGTGGGTCCTCTAACCTATGTAGGGTATCCATAGGTCAGATGACTCATGAGTGTGGGGCATTGGTTGGTGACCTACACTTAAGGGTCAACTTATGTTATAGGTTTCTCCACACCTTTTTTTTGGCCTAATTTGGATTTTTAATGCTTGGGTGCATATTTTTTATTTTTTTATTTCTTTAAGTTTCTTCTTGATCCAAGCATGCCCAAGAAGACTCTTGAAGGAGGTTTCCCCTTATTTGACTGATAGAAATTGTTCATCATCAAATTTTTGAGGAAACTGCCAAAATTTAGGTATTAGCACTTACCCCCTATTTCACATATATTTATTAAGCTGGTGCTAGTTGATGCATGGTAAGCAAAATTTGAAAACTAATAAGATAGAAAATGTTTATGAAGGCGCTACGTATGTATTTAGATGTTGCCAATGCACAAGGAGCAAAATGCTGGAAAAAAGTTTTTGTGAGTGTGCTATGTAACCTTTACCAAGCTATAAGCGAAGGGTACTATGTAACCTTTGCCAAGCTATAAGCGAAGAGTGCTGTGTAAAACCAAAATGTTGTGATGAAATTAATTTTAAAGTTATGATGCATGAGAGTTTTGTTCGTGCTTCCAACAACTTACTTGTACTAGTGAGTAGTATGTATTAGGGACTTTGAGTAAGCTCAACTACGGTTGTCTCACCTTGAAGTGATCTCCACCATTTCTCTAAAGTTTTAACTAGTGAATCTTTGCCAAAGATTTTTTTAATTAAAAAGTGAAGATTACGCATTCCTCATGATTGAAAGAGAATTTACCAAATAAGATCACTAAGAATAATGATGAACAAGGTAACTTTTATTATCAAGACATTCCCTTCAAAAGAAAATGCTTGATCATATGACTTTTGTAGAGCATGTCCTCTTTTTGAGCATTCCCTGATTTCTAATGTTACTCAATGTGAATGCCATTAAAGAGTCTTTGGAGTACTTTTACTCCTTTGGGGAGCATTGGAGTAATTATTTTCCTATACTAGCTTTTTTTTTAATTATTCCTTGCCTTTCTCACATTACTCAATGTGAATTCAACCAAGGGATCCTTTAGATACTTTTACTCAGTTTAAGCATTGGAGTAGATTAAGTATGATTTTTTTTTTGTATTTAAATTATTTCTAGGGTTTAACGTGATAATTGCAAGTGACTTGAACATCTCGATTCCTTACGATTATTCTTTTAGTGGATTTTCTATCTTGTATGAGGTTTTCAAGCATTAGGTTGATTAAAATTAGGAATCCTAACTTGAAGTTACTGGTCAAAGTTAGGACATTTTAAAAATTCTGCCAAGGTAAGATGACCGCTGTCGAGTCGATTGGTCTATCTCTGCCATATGCCCCCTCTTTAGTGCTAGTTCACCTCCAAGAGCATAAGAAAATGATTTTTAGAATGAAAATGCAAATATGAATGTACGTATGTATGGATGCATTTGAAAATTTTAGAGCAAGGTGATATAGAGGACTTCCTTAATGCTTTTTTGCTTTTTTGAATGGCCTCAAGTTTATGCTATGAGCTCTCAACTTTTGTGTGCATTATAAATTGATGTTTGAACTTTTAAAGTGCCATAAGGCCTTTTTGGATGTTTGGATTGTCAACATTTGCATTTTAGGGGCTTCAGTGGGTCCCCAATAGCACCTTAGGTGCTTCCTATACATGTGGTTTAGGATCCACGCTCGTGGATCCATTATGGACCCATAAAGTTGGGGGCTATAAAAGCCCTTAGTTTTGTCTTTTTCTCCATTTTTTTCATTCTTCTTTCTCTTTATTCTCTTTTAGAATTCTCTGAACTCTTTAGGTTTTCTCCATTTTATATACCCATGTAAGGAGGTGATGGTGATGATGTCTTTGGGGTGATCCCCCTAAGTCTTAAGATTAGCTTGGATGATCTTGATTTGAGAGTTCTTAGGGATCAGGCGATGGGTGGTGCTACTCATTAAAAGCTTATGCCTACTTACTACTTGAGGCATAAGGTGACTAGGGGTTAAAAGGTTCGTCTCATCTCAAACTTTGAGGAGCATGTCTAGACACTCCATCATTAACGGGTTAGTATTTTAGACCTTATTCTCATTTTTTACTACAATTGCTCCCTTTGCATGCTTATAGACAATTAAGATAATTCCTTGGTTGGACTTTACTTTTGTAGAATCTTCCCCCCTTTTTATGTCGTATGCTAGGATCTATAATTTTGTCTTCACTTTGAATGTATGATATTGTTTATCTATAAATAATAAGTAAATTAATAGTTAGTGCTTATTACCACACATAAATAGTGATTTTTAGTAAGAATTCATGTTTTTATGACTTCCTTTATTAGAGATCTATGACCCTATTGGTGATACCTAGTAGCTTTACCTGAGCTAAGAAGCTCTATTAGAGGTTGCCTAAGGAGGTGCGAGACTGGCTGCATAGTCTCAACTTCAATGGCTTGCTTGACAGCCTATTGGAGGTTCTGGAGATGTTGAAGATTTGACAGGCTGCTATAACTGCCTTGATCGAGAGGTGGTTGAATTGCACATACACTTTCCAGTTCCAATTCAGGGAGATGAAGGTTAAACCCTTTGACTTTATGGCTATCATAGAGTTCTCATTCTCTGGTTAGTAGATCTCCTTTGACATCCCTAATGATCCTAAGACATTATATGCCGAGCTGTTTAGTTATGGTTCTAAGTTTAGAGTTAGTTGGGGTAGCCTGATCTTATATGATTACCTCTGGCAGGCTTGTGAGGCAGCTATTGGAGGGGGGCCTACAGATATTGAGAGGCAAGCTAGGTGCTTCATTTTCTACTTAATGAGCACTATGGTGTTCCTTAATGCGAATAACACTGGCGGCTCTTAATTGCTTCCCATATTGCAGAATCTTAATGCTTTGAGGGAGTATGACTAGGGTTCTCCTGCTTATGGCTATCTCCTTCATGGCTTGGATGATGTGTGCAGGGATAGCTTGTGGATTTATAGTGTACTAGTAGTGGTTGATGTGAGTTGTTTACAATATCTTAAAGTTTCTTTGCTTCCTTTTTTGAGTTCACTATTCATGACATGTCTTATTCTTTTGCAGATTTGGGCCTTTGATTTTCACATCCTAACCCCTTTTGGCATAGTCATCGGGTTATATGAGGGATTGCCTTATTTCCCTATCTGGACTGCTTGAAGCTGGAAGGGTTCTACACAACCTTTAGAGGTGGCCCACATTGCTTTTAAAGAGTTGACTTCTAGTAAGGTTAGTCATTATTTTTTATTCTTTCTTTTTTTAAAGTTTGTGTTCTATTTATGATATATTTTTTTTAATTATAGATCCATCATCGATAGTGCTGGAAGCACTACCCTATAGTGCTCTCACTTGCAATATAAAGAGACGTCCAAATTACCGACAGGAGGATATTATTCATGATTTATATTGACCATGCTTGGTATCTTATGAGTGCATCATGAATTGGTGTAGAGGGCCTACCACTCATCATATTTCTTATCTTCCCTTTATTGACATATTCTAGGGGAAGGATATGGTTGGCCCTACTTTAGAGGAGGCGTTGGTCAAGACTAATCACTAGTTGCATTAGGGGGTAGAGGGTGTCTTTTACTTAGAGAGCCTTATCCCTTGCCTGATTGATGGTGCTATGAGGGGTTTCATATGGGCTCCACCTATTCCATTTATTAGTTTGTCTTTTTCTTCTACCTATTAGGTATGTCTTGCTTTTCTAGTGCTATTCTTTTGCCCACTACTCTTTCTTGTTTTGACTTTTCCCATCTATCTTTTAATAGCATCACTTGAAGAGATCTCTAGTGGGAGCACCATCGAGATTTCTAGTGGCATGAGAGCTATAGGTATTCCTCTTAAGGCCAGTTAGATGATCTCTAGGGTGGTTGCATTGCCTTTACTCCATATGGTGAGGGGGTATGACCTTTATTGCGAGGTGGTGACCTATGTAGTCCTTGTGTGCATAAAGCCTGTGGCCTTTATTCATGAGGACACTACCTATGAGTTCTTTTTTCTATTTCTTTAATGTTATAAGTCCATTGCTTAATAACTATTTTATTTGTAAGTTCTATAGGAGAAGACCGTGTACTAGTGCCAGTGTACTTAGGGCTTAATGAGCTATCATCTCCACCATTCATTAGAGACTCACATGAGTATTTTTCCACTTTGTATTTTCCCCTATTTAAGTTTGCAATAATATGTGTATGCATATCATGAGTGTGTATATGCTAATGCATGTATGTTATGATGTATCATGAGCATGTAAAGATAATTATAAGTAGGATAAAGTGCTTTGTTAGCAGGAGGGTGCCTTTTTCCAAAGTGAGATCTAGAGATTACAGGCTGAGTTAGAGGAGTTGATGGTCCATGGTATCAAACCTAGAAAGAGAGGACCTCGTGATGATATTGATGTCAATGATGACAACAACGATGATGGTAGGCACAAGTCCAGATTTCCCTTACCTTTTGACTATATTGATGATGATTTTTGGACATTTAAGATGTACTTTAACAAATGCACTATTCTTTATGATAATTTTGATACTTTCTAATTCTTCTATGTTTTTTCTCTATTTTTCAATTTTTTTTTCATGCCATTGTAAAAAATATAAGGAAGTAAAAAGATTACAATAAAAATTACAATTAATACAATTCAATTCAAAGAAAAAATTACATTATAGAAAGATATGAACTCTAAGATGAAAATTTTACCTTGTATGTGATAGGTATTGATTCAAGCATTTACTTTTTAACATGTGCAATTCTAACAATCTTTTTCATTTGCACTTAGTAGCATTTATCATAAGCATGGTTGCACATTGGGCATTTCAGAATGATAGTACCCCTGTCCTTAATTAGCCCTCTCAGGTTTTCTAATTAAGTATTTTTCCTCTTTATTTTCTATTCCTTTCTCTCTTCTTCTTCTTCTTTTTTTCTTTTTTTATGAATAGGATCGCTTAAGATGATCAAACTTGACCCATTCTGAAAGCTCATCCTTGTTGACATCCATTAGCTTAATTGTACCTTTTAAAAGAACAGTCTAAACTAGAAAGGCCCTTCCTAGTTGGATTAGAACTTCCCTCTTGGATTCGGTATATTCTACTTGGCTTGCCTCAATACCAAGTCTATAACTTTGATGTCATGCTGCCTTACTTTTTGTAAAATGCTTTTGTAATTCTTCTCTGGTACATTGAGTATGGTAAAGTGCCTTTACTCTTTCATTGTCTATTATATTTAGCTACATTAGTCTCTATTTTACCCACTTTGCCTCTGGTAGGTTAGCTTTGATTATCATTCTCAAGGACTTTATTTTTACTTTAATAGGAAGAACAACTTCTTTTCCATATACCAACGAGAAAGGAGTTGCCCTTGTAGATGTTCTCACTATTTTTTGATATCCTTAAAGAGCAAATGGTAGCTTATTAGCCCAATCATAGTGAGTTTTAATCATCTTTGAGAGGATTTTCTTAATGTTCTTATTTGCTACTTCCACTACTCCATTAGCTTGTGGTCTATAGGGTGATGACTTGTAATGCTTTACCTTACCCCTCTCAAGCACTGTCCATACTTATCATTGAAATTGTACTCCATAATCTAAAATCAAGTGATGAGGAATCCCATGCTTACAAAATAGATTCTTTTCCAAGAACTTAGCTACCTACTTTGCTCCTAGTTTAGTAAAGGATTCAGCTTTTACCTATTTTGTGAAGTAATTAATTGCTACCATGATATATTTGTGTCCATCGGAGGCTGTAGGGTGAATCTTCCCTATGATGTTGAGTCCCCAAAATCAAAATGCCCAAGGGGAGGACATGGTGTGTAATTCTAAATAAGGTAGATGATTGACATCTTTATGAATCTAACACTTATGACATCTCTTAATGAATTTAACACAATCTTCGATCATCATCATCTAAAAGAATCTTTGTTTCATTATCTTTTTAGTTAGCATTGCAACATTCATGTGCGGATTGTAAACTCCCTTATGAACATTTTTCATTACCTTCTTTACTTCATTCTTATCTAAATAACACAATTGCATCCCATTTGAGGTCATGTTGTACAGAATATCTTGGTGAAGAATGAACTTTGTTGCCAACTTTCTAATAATTATTTTGTCTCTTTCACTCACACCTTTTGGGTATTCATGCATATCCAAGTATTGTTGAATGCCATAAAACTAAGGTTTCTGATCCACTCTCACCTCTATTGCCTTCACACTTTTGTAACATGGCTGATTAGACCTCAGTAATAGCATGGTCTTATAGGTATAATTGTCGATCCATCCCAAAATGATGCTAGTGATGCTAAAGTGTCTACCACCTAATTATGATTTGAGAGATGAATGAATTTGCACTTTTGGAAGGACCCTCTTAGCTACTAAAAATGTTTTATATATGGCCTCAAGTATGGTTCTTTTAGATCCCATTCATCAGTAGCCTACTTGATTACCAACATTGATTCACCTAGTATTTTTACTTACGTAACCTTCAATGCCATCAATGCTTATATTCCCATTGTAGATGCTTCATACTTTGCTTCATTATTTGTAACCTAATATATTAACTTCCTTTCTATAAGAATTACTTCATTCTCTATAGTTAGCAAGATTATCCCTATTTCTGCTTCATCAAAATACATTCGCCATCCTTGGATCTCAATTGCTACAGTAAGGTTATCAGGGATTCAAGTTCTTTCTCTTGGTCATCCAAAGTTGGGTTTTATGCTAGAAACTCAACTACCACTATTCCTTTCACTATCTTTCTAGTTGAATACTCAATATCAAACTCTGTTAGTAGTACCAGCCATTTGGTTAACTTCCTTACTAAAGAAGGTGCTTCGAACATATGTTTTATTAGATCTAACTTTGAGAGTGCTTGGATTTTATAAGACTAAAAGTAGTGCCTCAGCTTCTTCTTGGCCCAAACCATTACTAAATAAATCTACTCAAGTTAACTATACTTCTCTTCATAAGGCAGCATCTTCTTACACAAATAGTAAATTGTATGTTTGACTCATACTTCTCCCTTTTGTGCTAGTATAGCTCCTATTGCATTTACTTTAATTTCCATTTCCTTCAATTGCATTTCCCATTTTTAGGGGTCTTAGAATTTGAAGATTCATGAGATAGTCTTTAATTCAATCAAAAGTAATCTAACATCATTCATTCCAAATCACTGGTTGATCCTTCTAAAGCAAGTTAAATATTGGCTCACATACCTCAGTTAATCTAGCTATGAACTTCTAGATAAACTGCAGTTTTCCTAGGAATCCATGAATTTATTTTTCAGTCTTCAATGTTGGTATATCTCGAATTCCTTTTACCTTATGTGGATCAACTTTAATTCCTTTCTAACTGACTATGTACCCTAGCATCTTCCCTAAAGTTACAATGAACACACACTTCTTAGGATTTAGCCTTAGATTGTACTTGCCTACCATATATAGGAACTTTTCTAATGCATTTGGATGCTCTTCTCAGGTATTTAACTTTACCATCATGTCATCAACATTGACTTCTACCTCCTTATGCATCATATCATTAAACATTATTGTAGCCATTCTCTGGTAGGTTGCACCTATGTTCTTTAAACTAAAAGGCATTATTTGGTAATAGTTTATCCTATATTCAGTGATAAAGTGGGTTTTGGCCTTATCAATGATTTCCATGAGAATCTGGTTGTATCTTGAAAATCCATCCATGAAAGAGTATAGAACACATATGACAACATTATCAATTAGAACACCTATGTGGGCTAAAGGAAAATAATATTTTGGGCATTCTTTATTAATATCCCTATAGTCTACACAAATCCTTACTTTCCCATATGTTTTAGGCACCATAACCATATTGGCTAACCAATTTGGATAGCCTACAACCTTTAGGAACTAGGTCTTGATTTGCTTTTCTATATCTTCTTTTACTAATTACACCCATTCCAGTCTCAATCTTTGTAATTTTTATTTCACTAATTTTTGTCCCTCTTTAGTCAAAATAAAATGTTAAGCAATGTCTCTATCAATGTCAAACATGTCGTTATATGTCTAAGAGAATGCTATTGAATATTTTATTAATATTTTTTCTAATTCTCTCATTTCCTAAAGTGTAACATCCTTTGAAATATGCAATATGTGAGGATTTTCATCTGTGCCCATGTTAAATGGTTCGGTGTTAATGGAATGAATGTCAAAGATGCTTACATAAGGTTCAATGAAATAGTCATCATTATCATAAGACACATCACACAAGTAAGAAAAATCAGATTTCATTACATCATACTTAGAGTTCTGTACATAAAAAAATTCAAACAAATTAGTGTTGGTGTCATTTTTCAAACCTTGACAGCTGATGATAAAAAAGCTAAAATGTTTCATCAGACGATCAATTTGATAAATAGAATTGACATTAAAACCATTTTAAAACCCATCAAACCACTAAAACTTACCCGATCACCAATTACACCATTTTAAGACCTCAATAAACCCCGATCAAACCTTAGCCCCACCATTTTGGTATTAAGAATGAGGTTTAAGGAGAATAATGAGAAAGAAGTTCACTCGAGTCATGTCTTCTAAAATAATAAGTATAGTCCTATGTAAGGGCTATTTACAGTTTGTATTTTGTAGTTTTGAGTTTGGTTTTGATTCCTAAAGTCTTAGTTTAACCTCTAGAACCCCTAAGAACAAAAGTTAAACTATGGTCAATGGGAATTTTTGATTTTCAAATAGAGCTCTCGAAGTTAAATTTTAGTTTGAAACTGTGTTCTAAAATTCTAGTTTGTTAGTGGGTCCATTTGGCAAAATGTTAAATTTTAACCTCCATCGATCATATTAGGCCCTATAACTATTTATCTCTCATTGTCCTTATCCAAAAGGGACACTTATAAAAAAGGTTCTTTCCAAGTTTAGAATATTCTAAATTTGGAATATATTAGGTTTAGTGTCAACTTAGTAAAGGGAGAGTATATACTATTACCTGACAACCTTGAATATTCAAGGGTATTTACACTAAATGCCACCACCTATGTGTGCCTATAAATAGAAGCTTTAAAGAAGCTTTTACTTTCTAATTGAGAGAAAATTCCAGCATAAAAATCCAAAAAGATATCTTTGGAAATTATGGAAAAATTAGGAAAATAAGGGAAACTATACCAAAATTCCTCTAGACCTAATTTCTCTTTATTTTCTTCTTAAATTCTTCTCAAAAAATACCAAAATCAATGTCCTAAATTCAAAACCTAGCTCTATAAAATCAATCCTACACAAATTAGAACCAAATTCTCATTTAAACCCACTAAAGCACCCTGTACCTTTTCAGTTTCAATTTCAATTCTCTTCAATCAATTAATGTTTCTTGGTGAGTTCTTGCATAAATTTGGAGGCTAAAAACTTTTTAAAACATCATTCACATTGATTCTCATCTTATTTATGGGGTTTGGGGCTTTAAATTTGTGTTTTGAAATTAAAGAGTTGCAAAATTGTGATATACAGTGATGAAAAGTTAGATTTAGTTCACAAATAAGAAAACCAGTTATCCATGCCCTAAATTTGGCTATTTAGGCATCTCATACCTACTATTGACTAGCCAAACTAGATATTCATGCCCTAAATTTGGCTATTGAAGCTTCAAAACTGGCTATTTAGGTGGCTATTTTAACTATTCACTCCACTTTATCCTAAATGACTCAAATGATGGTTTTTAGGGTCCTAAAGGATTTCTAATTTCTTGAGCATGATTTTAAAGATCCTAAGATGATGGAATTGAAGTATTTTAACATGTTTTTCTATTTTTAAATAATTTTACAATTATTTCTTAAAACTTTCTTTAAAGTGCTTTTAAGTGTGATCCTTATTCTTATTTTGGTTTGATGGTTGTGGTTGTGGTTTTTTGATGTTTGTGTGACTTTTAATTGAATGGTTTATTGATTTTCCTTGTTATTTATAATTAATTTAGTGTGTATTCATGTATTAAGCCTTGATTTGTGCATATTATTATTACATGCTACTTGATTGTGCTCTAATTTGCTTTAATTATTGATTTGCTATTGCTGTAATGTGACTTACATAATTTGAGTCCTAATTTATGGTTTTTATCATTACTGGGTCATTTTGGTGATTTTTTTATTATATATCTATTGACCATTTGCATTATCAAACTCCTAATTTTGGACTTTCACAAACAGTTTTAATACCAATGATTTCAACTAAATGTATAAGAATTTATATACCAAAAATATATGCTTTTGGTATATAGTGGTCTTTTAGGCTCTACTAGAACTCCTCAACAAAATGGGGTAGTTTCTCATATGTTTTTATCTACTAGAACTCCTTAACAAAATAGGGTAGTTGAAAGGAAAAATAGAACTCTTATGGAAACGGCTAGAACAATACTTCATGATTATAATTTGACTTCATAATTTTAGGCAAAAGTCATTGACACATCTTGTTATATTTCAAACCAAGTTTTCAAAAGGCCAATTTTAAATAAAACATCTTATGAGCTATGGAATAATAGAAAACCCAAAATCTCATATCTAAGAGTATTTGGATGAAAGTGCTTTATATTAAACACCAAGGATAATCTTATGAAGTTTGATTCCAATGCTGATGAAGGAATTTTCCTAGGCTATTCTATTTATATAAAGCATATAGGGTCTTTAATAAGAGAACTCTAGTAGTTGAAGAGTCAATGGATATTGTATTTGATGAATCAAACTCACTTGATCCTAGAAAGGATTTTTGTAGTGTTGATGATCTTGTAGGTGATGAGATTATGGATACACAAGAAGAAAATTCTAGTAAACCTTTGGAACTTAAAGGTCCAAGCAAGGAGGAATATGAGGAGACATCTCACTTACTTTGAAGGATGAACTTCCAAAGGATTGACAATTCAAAAAAGCATAACCTTAGGACCTTGTGATAGGTGACATTACAAAAGGGGTAACTACTATATCTAAACTTGAGTTTATTGTTAATTTAACTTTCATTTCTTAAATTGAACCTAAAAATGTTAATAATGCTTTGAGTGATGAATTTTGGGTCCTTGTTATGCAAGAAGAGTTAAATTAATTTGACAGAAATAAGGTTTGGACCTTGGTTATAAGACCTAAATAACATCCTACTATAGGCACCAAATGAGTTTTTAGAAATAAAATGAATGAACAAGGTGTCATAACTAGGAACAAAGCTAGACTAGTAACTAAAGGTTATAATAAAAAAGAAGGCATTGATTATAATGAAACCTTTGCCCCCATTACAATGTTATAAGCTATTAGGATGCTACTTGCATTTGCATCATTCATGGATTTTAAAATTTATCAAATGGATGTTAAAAGTACATTTTTAAATGGTTTTATTGAAGAGAAGGTATATGTTAAGCAACCTTCGGGTTTTAAAAATTTTTACTCTCCAAATCATGTGTTTAAATTTTCAAAAGCATTGTATGGATTAAAATAAACTCCAAGAGCTTGGTATGAAAGATTGAGTAACTTTTCACTAGAGAAAGGTTTCTTTAAAGGAAAGGTTGACACAACTCTTTTCATAAAGAAATCCAGCATGATTTATTAATTGTTCAAATATATATTGATGATATTATTTTTGGTGCTACTAACCCTTGCTTGTTTAAGGAATTCTCTAAGTTAATGCAAAAAGAATTTAAGATAAGTATGATGCAGGAACTTAAATTCTTTCTTGGACTTCAAATCAAGAAATGTAAAGATGAGATTTTCATCAATCAAACCAAATATGCAAGGGACATTCTCAACAAATTTGGGATGGATGGAGCTAAGACAAGAAAAACTCCAATGAGCACTACAACCAAACTCAACAAGGATGAGAATGGCAACCTGGTTGATGAAAAGAAATTTAGAGGTATGATCAGATCCCTTCTTTATTTAATTGCTAGTAGACCCAATATTATGTTTGCTACTTGCTTGTGTTCGAGATTTCAATCAAGACCTAGAGAGTCTCATTTAAATGCTATCAAAAGAATTTTCAAATATGTTTATGGTACAATGCATGTAGGACTTTGGTATCCTAGGAGTTCTTCCTTTGACTTGATTAGTTATTCAGATGAAGACTTTGCCTGTAGTTTACCAAATAGAAAAAGCACTTCTGGAACTTGTTAAATTTTAGGTAATTATTTAGTTTTTTGGTTTAACAAAAAACAAGTTTTAGTTGCCTTGTCCACTGCCAAAACTGAATATGTTGCAACAAGTCTTTGTTGTTCACAAATTTTATGGTAAAAAAAATAATTGTTGGACTAAAGTATAAAACTTGATCACATTCCAAACAAATGTGTCAATACAAGTCCTATTAACCTTAGCAATAGTCCCATTCATCATTCTAGAACTAAGCATATAGACATTAGACATCATTTCTTACGTGATCATATTCAAATTGGTGATATCTCACTTGAATTTGTTAATACAAATAATCAACTTGAAGATATCTTCACCAAACCTCTCAATGAAGAGAGATTGAACTTCATTAAGGATGAACTTAGCATGATTGATGGTTCTAGTTTGTCTTAAATTTTATGCTTGGACTGGTTTCATGTGAAATCATGTTATGCTTATTGATTAATTTGATTATTAAATGTTTTGATCTTAACAATTTTGTAATTTTTTTTAAAAAATTGTCATGCATTTATATATGTTTAAATATGCATCATACATTTTTTTAATTCCTCCTACTTCTCATCAAAACTTGTTTCTTTCTTATGATTTTATTAATTTTATCATCATTTTCTGTTTGGTTTATTTTTAGTATATTTTTTGTATCTAAAATTTGAGCTATTAGTTTATTTTTATGGTTATTTTGTGTCAGCCTAGGTTCGGTTTATTTTTTGGATATAAGCCATGAGACGTTAGTTTTATGTGTTGTCTACTATTAATATCTTAATGTCATTGTAACTCTGTCCTTTTTAATACAATTTTTTTATTATCTTTTTTAGCATTGTCACAAAGGGGGAGAAATATTTGAATTTGTTTAATTTATTATTTATTATGTTTATGCATGATTGTTAATTGTGTTTATACATGCAAAATTCATGTTTAATTTATTCATGTATAAATTCTTCTTAGGAATTATTTTGGTCTTTGATAATGCATGGATATTTTTTAGATTTGGTCTATCTTTACTTTTGATAAAAGGGAAGAATTAATTAAGTTTGCATGTGTATTTAGTTAATTTTTTTAAGGGAGAAAATTCTTTTTGCCAAAGATATGTTTATGTAAGTGACATTACTATATAAGAGTGTATCCTTGATATCAAGTTTTTTCTCTCTAAATCTTATTCTATTTTATTTTTTTAGCAAAAATTGTTTAAAATTTTTTTTCCATAATTTTTTTTGCATACATAGTAACAATATAAGTGTGGCTAGTTTTGTCCTTGCGATAAAAAGCCCTATTTTGCGTACTTTGTTTGTGTATGACATGCTTTTTATAAAGACTTGGTGTATCTTTGTTTTCATTCTTTTGGTTCTTGATCTCTTATTCCCTCTTAATATTTTTTAGTCTCTTTAGAAACATTTCCTTTTATATATTTCTCTTTTCTTTTTGTCTTTGATAAAGGGGGAGAAGAAGCTATGTGAAAAAGAAGCTATGTGTTTGTATGCGCTAAGTGCCTCGTGATTATTAACTAGCTAAGCTCTATATGATCATATGATAGTGAGTGCTATATGTACTATTTTTTGATGCACTATTTTGTGATGCTTTTTAGTAGTACTACATGCATATATGTTTGAAATTCTTTCCTTCAAATTGCCTAACAATTTATTTTAATGATCACATCATCATCATGTTTTAATTTTATTTGTTATGTTAGGTCATGTTCTTGATAATACAATTATATTGTCTTTATTTTTGGAAAAAAGGTAATAAAATAAAATAAATTTATATTTCTTATCATATCTATAAAAGGGGAGTAATAAAGAAATATATAAAACATTTGCTATCCTTATATAAGCCGTAATAGTTTAATTACTTCTATACTTTGATAAATGGTGTATTTTAGTAAATTCATGCATATAGTAAGGGGGAAGTAAAATTTTTCACATAATTCATCAATTTAATTTAAGAGGGGGAGCTATTCAATACAATGCCTATTTATTCATGTCATTTATTTTTAACACACACACATTATTTATTATCTTTTCAAATTGGTTGTCAAAGCCAAAGGGGGACATTGTTGACCATTTGCATGATCAAACTCCTAATTTTGGACTTTGACAAACAATTTTGATATTAATGATTTCAACTAAGTGTGTAAGATATTATATACCAAAAATATACACTTTTGGTATAAAATGGTCTTTTGGCTAATTTGACCTTTGAGATTCAAAGAGCCTTTTTGACATCTTTAGAGCTCTATAATGAGAAAATGATCTGCTTCACTTTTGAATTAGAAAACTTATGCTTTCTAAATTGAGCTTACTTATCAAAATTTTAGCTCATTTGTGTATGCAAATCTTGAGTCGAACTCAGCATCTATAGCTTTCATTTGAGGTTGCACAACTCTAGTATTTCATCAATTTCTTAGGTTATAGATGTTTAATTGAGGTGAATTAAAGTGCTATAGAAATATAAGACAATTATCTACAATTTTTTTGTAGGAAGTTTAGGCTAATTCAATTGTCTTTAGTCTGGTTCATGAGCATCTCATGAGCTAGTCATGAGCTATCCCCTTTAATGTTCATTTTGAGCAAAGGGATAGTGTCGCTCATGAGCAAGAGTCATGAGCACTATTCACTCATTAGTAGCCCATGAGGGCAGTGCTAACAACTCCAACTAGACATATTTAAATGCAATGGCTATTATTTTTGCTCCTTATGAGCATTGTTCACCTGTGAGCGGCATTATGATAGAATTAAGTCCAAGATGATTCAAAAATCAATTATAAACATTGGAGACTTTTTTGATATATCCAACAACCATATTTTTGAGTGTTTGTCTATATAAAATACTCTTTAGAGTTCAATTGAAAGGTTAATAAACTTTTTTATCATTCATTCTCTCTTAAGCATTCAATTGAGCTCTCAAATTCTCTTAAACAATTCTTTATTTGTATAACTCTTATGAGAGTTGGTTGTGAGTTAAAAATAGAATTTCTCTTCATCTTAAATATTGGGATAGATTATAAGAAAAGTAAGATTTATTTCTAACGAATTGGTTTAAGTGTTATCCATTGTAAGCACCCAATTTCAGGATGATGAAGTATGGATGCAACAAAGGTCTCCAATGATGAAAATGTTATAAATAGGTCTTCAACACTTGAAGTTTGAAACCTTAAAATTCTAAATATGTTTCCAAAAGAGTTTAATTGGTTTTTTTAAGGGACTTAATTGTAATATTTCTAAGACCTAATTGAAAAGTCTAAATTCTTTTAGGGGTCTTTTTGTAATTAAAAATTAAAAAATAGAAATAAAAAAAAGATCAAAATTTTATAATTCTGATTGGAATTACATAATTCTAATCAGAATTCTATAATTTCAATCGAAATTATGTAATTCTTATAGGAATTACATAATTCTAGTTAAAATTAGACATGTTTCATTTACTTTAAATTTAATTTAATTATTTATTTATTTTTTTAGTAAATAAAATTTGGTTTCCTGAATTTTGATTGGTCAAATAATATTTATTTTAATTTTCAGGAAATTAAAGTCCTTTTAAAATCAAAACTCTGATAAAGGCAGGTCACAATAGGATACATTTTTAGCTATGATTTTTCTATAAAAGCCTAGCTTAAGCTCTCTTGGGGGGGGGGGGGGCTTCCTTGAGACTTCTAGGTGGGATGCTTTCTCTCTCGGCTCTCTCTTTTGGCTTTGAACCTTCTCTTTTCTTGTAATTTTTGGCTTTTCTTTTTGCCCCTAAGCAATAAAAAAATATTTCTCTATGATTTATTTGTTTTTGAGTAAGGAGCAGTAGGCTTTTGAGAGGAGAACAACATATATTGAAGACTTACTTAACAAACAATGGTGATTTTTACTAGTTTAAGGGGCCAACCCATATTGCATCCATAATCATCATCTCCTTCCTTACTTTCTTCTATTTTTTATTTTATTATTTATTTCTATTAAATTTTAACTTTACTTAATTTTTATTGTTATTTTTTTTATTCACTAATCATTGTTTATTTTTTGTGTTGGTGATTATGGAGAGGATCACATGATGAGTTTACTCAAAGAATAAAATTCATGAAAATCCATGGAATGCAATGGATTGAATTTTGTAGCCAAACATAGTTTCTAGGTTTTATTTATTTATTATTATTTTGTTGGTTGCTTTATTTTTTATTTTTTATTTTTTAGATTGTATGAATTTTTCTTTTCTTATTATTTTCAGTATAGCATTGTAATAGCCCCAATAGTGGGAATAATGAAATCTTTTGTGTGTCGTTATGTGTTTTATTTTAATTAATTGGTTAGTAAAATTGGGGTTTTAATTGAGTGATTAATTAATATTAATGGTTACAGAGATCATTAGGGTTTTGAGTTAAAATTGATTTAGATTTAAGTGGATAGAATTAGGGTTGCTTGACATGGTCACTTTAACTAAATTGGGTTTTTAGGAGAAATAAGTTTATTTTATTTGTTTAATCTTTTATTTGATTGTTTTTTTATATTTTTAATTATTTTTTTGGGCTTGCTTGTTTATGTTTATGTGTTTTGTGCCGTAAGCCCATATTAGGCTCTAACCCATTTAAATAAATTTAGGTTTTTTTTTATTTAATTAATAAAAATGCATCTTTAGGCCCATAATTAATTAGATTTAGGGTAGAGATAACTTAGGCCTATTAAGTTAATTTAAACATAGACCCACCTAGTTTATTTAAATTTAATAGACTAAGCCCATTAAATTTAAGTCTTTTCCATAACTTGTAGATTTAATATCACTTTAGAAATAAAACATATAGAATTAGGCCCACTAATTTAAATACTTCATAATTTGTAGATTTAGACCATTTTTAGAATTAAAATAATAGATTTAGGATTGCTTAATTAAAATTAAATAGGAATTTGACCCATTAGTCTTTAGGCTCACTTGAAAATTAAAACATGTAGATTTAGCCCATTTAATTAAAATCAATGTAGATTAAACTAAATTAGAGATTGTGAATTTAAATGCATTATTTACATGTATTTTTCATTACTAGTTTGCCTGGAGTGAATTGTTTAAATAAGGGTTTATATGAAATTGCATGTAATTGCCTTTTTCATAACTTATAGATTTAAGATCACTTTAGAAATAAAACATGTATAATTAGGCCCACTAATTTAAATACTTCATAATTTGTAGATTTAGGCCCATGTTTAGATGAAAATAATAGATTTAGGTTCACTTAATTAAAATTAAATAGGAATTAGACCCATTAGTCTTTAGGCTTACTTGTAAATTAAACCATGTAGATTTAGCCCATTAAATTCAAATCAATGTAGATTAGACTAACTTAGAGATTGCAAATTTAAATACATTGTTGACATGTATTTCTCATAACTAGCTTGCCTGGAGTTAATTGTTTAAATAAGGGTTTATATAAAATTGCATGTAAATAGAGGGTAAGGTAGTAATTCATAAAGTAATTCTAAAAGAGCACAAGATTGAAAGAAGTTAGTATTTTGTATCCAAAATCTCCTGGTTATGGTGCTGGCTTTCTTTTAAAGAATCGAGTACCACTATTTTTTTATTTTTCCCAGTTATTACCCTAGGTGGTAACTTCTCATCTCCACACCATGTCTTTATGACAGTGGTTAGTGTGTTCTCTAGAGCCCTGAGCTCAAACAATGTCACGGTTGCTAAATCTTAGATGCACACTAAACTCTACTATCTACATCCATTGAAACACTTGGGATTTGGTTTTTGAGTGAGCCTTGAAAACTCAAGTATAAGGTTGTAAAAGTGAGCTATAAAACTCTTATGTAATCTCAATATTATGAATAGGATTGTGGGTGATTGAAAATCCTAACTTAGGGATAAGTTAGGTAGAGACGTAAGATTGTTGTTGAATATGAACTCCTTAAATCTTTGTGTCCTTCATTCTTCCTTCTCAACTTCCATTCAATTCTTGTAAATAATTCTTTTAATTTCTCATTTTTATTTAATAATCTTATTCACCCCCTTTATGACTCTTTTCAATTGGTATAAGAGCTTGAATTCTAGGTACTTCATTGCTAGAATACAAGATCATGGGGAGTTAAGTACAAAACATTTCTTCTCTTAGACCATTTTTCGATGGTAGTGACTATCCTCATTGGAAATTCAAGATGGAGCTATACCTTGATTGTGATTTTATCAAACTTTTGGACATTGTCCTAAGAGGTTGGGAACCACCTATAACTATCATTAATGGTGTAGCAACTACTCTCTTAAGAAACCAATGGAGCATTAATCAAAAGGAAAAAAATCATAACAAAAAAACTATGATTGCTCTAGTCTCCTCCATGATAAAAGAAGAAAGAGGCAAGCTTCAATAATACATTTTAGCAAAAGAAATGTGGGAGACCTTAGAAAACCACTATGAATGCAATATTCAAGTTAGAAGCAATAAGGTTTAACTTCATATGTATGAATATGAACTCTTTACAATAAAGCCTTAAGAATCAATCATGAAGATAACAAACTGTCTCAATGCTCTCCTCACAACCCTCAATAAACTTAGAAAACATTTCTCTAAGGAAGAGGTAAACAACAAGATTCTAAGAATCCTACTTAAGAAGGATTGGGAATCTTGTGTTACTTCAATTAAGGAAGCTCAAGACCTCTCAACTCTATCAACCGATATGCTCATTGGTAAGCTCTTAACACATGAGATCACTATAAAGCAAAGAGAGAAGAACAATAAGAGAAAGAAGAAAAGAAAATGATCATTGCTCTAAAAGCTCTTCAAGAAGATAGTGAAGAGGAAAGCATCAAAGATTCTAGTGATGAAGATGGTGACATTGCCATGCTCACTAGGAATTTCAAGAAGTTTTTTAGAAGGAAAAAACTTCACAAGAATAAGGGACTTCAACAAAAAGTTTGAAGGAGATGGGAAGAAAAAAACCAAGGAGGTTACTTGCAATAAATATAAGAAACTAGGACATATTAGAAGTGAGTGTCCCAAACTCAAATTCAAGAACACGGGAGCAAAAGATAAGAAAAAGGCATTCAAAGCTATTTTGGATGATTCCTCCAAATTTCAAGAGGAAGAGAAACAACAAGAAGTGGCCAATCTTTACTTCCTGGCCCTTGAAAATGAAAATGAGTTACCATCTACTTCTTATTCTTTCTTTGATGATTGTGATAATTATTATGATGATGATGAGAGCCTTATTGTGAGCAAATTACTTATTAAATGTGAAAGTTTATTATATAAGAAGAAATATTATAAGCATGAATTAGGTAGCTTAAATAGAGAATTAGAAAATTTAAAAATTAATTTTACTAAACTTGTTGAATCAAATGAAAAACTTGTTAGTGATGCAAAATCTTGTAATTCTTTGGAAGATCAACTTAAGAAAAAAAATGATGAAAATCATAAGTTTTCTAAGGAGGTCTCAGAATTAAAGAATTCCATTGCTAAATTTAAGAGAGGAAAAGAAACTTTAGATAGTCTTCTTGACTGTCAAAAATTTCATGGAGATATCTATAGAATTGGATATAAGAATGGAATGTTTTCATTATTTTCATCACATATTAATTTTGTAAAAGCTTCACATGATTCCACTCCTTTAACCTCTGAATCAAATGAGACTTAAGCTTTCAAAGCTAAAAGATCTCATGTGTTAAATAGCAAGGGAAAGTCCCATAAGATTCACCCTTCATTAACACAAAAGTTAATTATCAAACTAGAGCACCTTAACCCAATCATGCTTATATATACACTGGACACAATTATAATTGGCATGCTACACAATACAATGCACATAAATAGGTTGCACAAACTTATTGAAATACACATCACCATTGCCAATGCATGTCTCACTCAATGACATAAAATAGTAGGAGAGACATACATCCTAAAAGAAATAAATTTGAAAATATGGTATGTTGATATTGCATGATCAAAGGATATACTAACAATGTGTGCTTCTATCAAAAACTACATATGAATTTGCTTCCTATGAATTATCTTGAAACTAACCAACCTAGACTAATAAAGGTTTAGGTTCAAAAGAACACTTAAATTGCTTTATGTAGTGTGCTTGCAATCCATAAGAATGAAAAGCAAGTGGTATCTCAATAGTGGATGTTCAAGTCACATGATGGGAGACAAAGAGCAATTCAACAAACTTGATGCTAAGGATAAATGACACGTTACTTTTAGAGACAGTGCACAAGGAAAAATTATTGGCATTAGAGAAATAGGTAATCCTCAATCCTTATACATCATGTGTTATTTGTTTATGGTCTTAAACATCATTTTCTTAGTATAAGTCAATTATATGACATGAAAAATAAAGTAACTTTCTATCCTAAAAATTACTTTATTAGTAGTCTTGATGAAAACAAGGTTATCTTTAATGGTGAAAGAGTAGACAATGTTTATATCTTTGATTTGAATAAATTGGTAACAAAGACATAAAATTCTTAGTGTCTATCTCCTATGAAACATGGACATGGCATAGAAGGTTAGGACATGCAAAATTTCAGCTTTTGAATGATCTTTGTAAACATGAACTTTTGATTAGTTTACTTAACCTTGAATTCACTAAGGATAAGACTTGTGATGCTTACCAATAGGGAAAACAATCCAAGTCTTCATTTAAGCTTAAAAATGTAGTGTCCATCTCTAGGCCACTTGAACTTATATATATGGATTTATTTGGACCAATAAGAGTTGCTTGTCTTGGTAGAATGCACTATGCATATATATTGGTTAATGATTACTCTAGATTTACTGGGATGTGTTTTCTTGCTCATAAGAATGATGCATTTAAAGCTTTTAAAAAATTTTCAAAAAGAGTTCAAAAAGAAGAAGGATTTCGTATTTCATCCATTAGAAGTGATCATGGAGCCGAATTTGAAAATGAATTTTTCAAAACCTTTTGTAATGAAAATGGTATTTCATGTATGTTTTCATCTCCTAGAACTCCTAAAAAATGGGGTAGTTGAAAGGAAAAATAGAACTCTTGTGGAAATGGCTAAAACAATGCTTCATGATTATAATTTGCCTTTATATTTTTGGGTGGAAGTCGTTAACACATATTGTTATATTTCAAATCGGGTTTTTAAAAGACTAATTTTAAATAAAACATCTTATGAGCTATAGAACAATAGAAAACCCAAAATCTCATATCTAAGAGTATTTGGATGCAAGTGCTTTATATGTAACACTAAGGACAATCTTGGGAAATTTAATTCCAATGCCGATGAAGGAATTTTCCTAGGCTATTCTATTTTTTGTAAAGCATATAAGGTCTTTAATAAGAGAACTCTAGTAGTTGAAGAGTCAATGCATATTGTATTTAATAAATGAAGCTCACTTAATCCTAGAAAGGATGTTTATAGTGTTGATGATCTTATAGGTGACAATGAGATTATGGATACATAAAAAGAAAATGCTGATAAGCCTTTGGAACTTGAAGGTCCAAGCAAGATGGAAAAGGAGGACACATCTCAACCTACCTTAAAGGATGAACTTCCAAAGGATTGGCAATTCAAGAAAGCATATCCTCAGGACCTCATTATAGGTGACACTATAAAAAGGGTAACTACTAGATCTAAACTTAAGTCTATTGTTAATTTAGCTTTCATTTCTCAAATTGAACCCAAAAATGTTGATGATGCTTTAAGTGATGAATTTTGGGTCCTTGCTACACAAGAATAGTTAAATCAATTTAAGAGAAATAAGGTTTGGACCTTAGTTCCTAGACATAAACATCATCCTATTATAGGCACCAAATGGGTGTTTAGAAATAAGATGAATGAATAAGGTGTCATAACTAGGAACAAAGCCAAACTAGTAGTTAAAGGCTATAATCAAGAGGTAGGCATTGAGTATGATGAAACATTTGCCCTTGTTGCAAGATTAGAAGCTATTAGGATGCTACTTGCATTTGCATCATTCATGGATTTTGAGCTTTATCAAATGGATGTTAAAAATGCATTTTTAAATGATTTTATTAAAGAGGAAGTATATGTTGAGCAACCTTTGAGTTTTGAAAAATTTGGCTCTCTAAATCTTGTGTTTAAACTTTCAAAAGCATAGTATGGATTGAAACAAGCTCTAAGAGCTTAGTATGAAAGATTGAGTAACTTTTTACTAGAGAAAGGTTTCTCTAAAGGAAAGGCTGACATAACTCTTTTCATAAAGAAATCCAAGCATGATTTATTAATTGTTCAAATATATGTTGATGATATTATTTTTGGTGCTACTAACCATTGCTTGTGTAAAGAATTCTCTAAGTTAATGCAAGGACAATTTGAGATGAGTATGATGGGAGAACTTAAATTCTTTCTTAGACTTCAAATTAAGCAATGTAAAGATGAGATTTTCATTAATTAAACTAAATATGCAAGGGACATTCTTAAGAAGTTTGGGATGGATGGAGATAAGATAAGCAAAACTCCAATGAGCACTACAACCAAACTCAATAAGGATGAGAATGGCAACCAGGTTGATGAAAAGACATTTAGAGGTATGGTCGGATCCCTTCTTTATTAATTGCTAGTAGACTTGATATTATGTTTGCTACTTGCTTGTGTGCTAGATCTCAATCAAGTCCTAAGAGTCTCATTTAAATGCTATTAAAAAAATTTCAAATATCTTTATAGTACAATGCATTTAGGACTTTAGTATCCTAGGAGTTCTTCCCTTAACTTGATTAGTTATTTGGATGCAAAATTTGCCAGTAGTTTATTAGATAGAAAAAGCACTTTTGGAACTTGTCAAATTTTAGGTAATTATGTAGTTTTTTGGTTTAGCAAGAAATAAGTTTCAGTTGCCTTGCCTACTGCCAAAGCTGAATATATTGCAGTAAGTCTTTATTATTCACAAGTTTTATGGAAACAATAATAATTGTTGGACTATGGTATAAAACTTGATCACATCCTAATCAAATGTGACAATACAAGTCCTATTAACCTTAGCAAGAATCCCATTCAACATTATATAACTAAGCATATAGACATTAGACATCTTTCTTGCGTGATCATATTAGAATTAGTGATATCTCACTTGAATTTGTTGAAACAAATAATCAACTTGCAGATATCTTCACCAAACCTCTAAATGAAGAGAGATTGAATTTCATTAAGCATGAACTTGACATGATTGATGGTTTTAGTTTGTCTTAAATTTTATGGTTGAACTATTTTCATTTAAAATCATGTTATGCTTATTGATTACTTTGATTGTTAAATGTTTTGATCTTAACAATTTTATAAATTTTTTAAAAAATTGTCATGCATTTATATATGTTTAAATATGCATTATATATTTTTTAATTCCTCCTACTTCTCATCAAGACTAGTTTCTTTTTATATGTTTTTGTTAATTTTATTGTCAGTTTCTATTTGGTTTATTTTTAGTGTATTTTCTATAACTAAGCTTTGAGTTGTTAGTTTGTTTTTAAGGTTATTTTGTGTTAGCTTAGGTTAAGTTTATTTTCTAGATAGTTTCTGGGTATAAGTCATGAGCTATTAGTTTTATGTTTTATGTACTATTGATATCTTAATATCATTGTAACTCTATCGTTTTCAATGCAATTTTTTTATTATCTTTTTTTTTTTTTGCATTTTCACAAAGGGGGAGAAATATTTGAATTTGTTTAATTTATTATTTATTGTGTTTATGCATGATTTTTAATTGTGTTTATACATGTAAAATTCATATTTAATTTATTAAAGTATAAATTTTTCTTAGGAATTGTTTTTATCTTTGATAATGCATGGATATTTTTTAGATTTGGTCTATCTTTACTTTTGACAAAGGAGAAGAAATAATTAAGTTTGCATGTGTATTTAGTTAATTTCTTTTAAGTGAGAAAATTCTTTTTGCCAAAGATATGTTTATGTAAGTGACATTGCTATATAAGAGTGTGTCCTTGATATCAATTTTTTTTCTCTCTAAATCTTATTCTATTTTGTTTTTATGGAGTGAAAATTGTTAAAAAAAATTTCCATAAATTTTTTTATGCATACATAGTAACAATATAAATGTGGCTAGTTTTGTCCTTGCAATAAAAAGCCTTGTCCCCTTTCTATAATCTATATAACCATAAATTATAATCTTAATAGAGTTGGTGACTAGATCAATTCTAATTAAGTTTCTGAAGTACCAGATCCTTCATGGAGGCAAGTACAGAGAATACTCTTTAAGTTAGATAGGTGGAACGATTATAATTCATAATCTAACTATTAGAGAAGAAGAGAAAGATTTTTAGAAGGCCATTGCTTATTTAGCTTCTAAAAATTTTACAAGAGGGGTTCTACCTCCAAACTGAGATAGATGGCTCCTTATATAGAGAAGGAGCTGAGATACAAGAAGGCCCTAACACAAAAATAGACAAATGTGGATAAACATCCATTAATAAAAGACAAACAGACAAATGTGGATAGACGCTCACTAATAAAAGTAAATACAAAGATTAAACACCTTTAAATTACAACCACTTATGACCAATTGGCTTGTGACTTGGAGATAGATTCTTATTTTCAGTATTGTCTTCACTATTATAAAAGGGGCTATCTTCATCAGGATCCTGTGAATGTCCTGCTAATGGCATACAGGGGTCTTCTGATTTGAAAGAGTTTAACCATATCTGTTTTGCATATGAGCTGGCTTGATAAGGATGTTCTACTGATAAGCTGGCTTGATAAGGATGTCTTGCTAATGAGCTAGCTTGATAAGGATGTTCTACTGATGAGCTGGCTTGACAAGGATCATTTATTTGCATGTAAGATGGAACAGATGTAGTCCTTTGTGTCTTTCCCCAATACTCTTTGTCTGCCAATATTTGTTTCCCATAATTAGAGGGAAATATTTCCCATAGGGCATCTTCAGATATATTTGGCTATATCTCTTTTGGGATAATACCATTTTTCTCAAATATGTGTCTCTAAAACTCTCTCCATGGTGAAGAATCTGTGGTATTTATGGTAATATAGTGTATCATTGAGTGTCTATATGTCCCATAGATATTAAAGCATGGTACATCAGTAAAAACACCTTTAGCTTTGAAGAAAGTTCTTTTGAGGGTGATGACAGTATGACATTTGAGAGGAGGTGCCACCTGTTGAGTATAAGCCTCATTCGTCAAATAGGATTTCCATCTTGGCAAATTGTGAAACCATTTAAGAAAAGTTAACAAAATGTGGATTATGACTTTCATTCTTCTCAAGCAGACTAATATAACTTGCGAGCTTTAATGGTTAAAGGTTGAATGAAATCCAGTATAAATGACAAAGATACCAAAACAAGATTAATAATTCATAAGGCCAATAAAACTAGTTTTTAGGACTTTGGTTTAAGAACCTAAAAATACAGGTGAAAGGATAAATAGGATGAAAGCCTAATATGTAAAAGAAATCTGACCCATAATTTTTTATTAGTCTGGATTGAAGTTCAAAAATTTGAGTTTTGGCTTTTTGGTTAAGGGTGGTCATGGAAATGTGTGATGGTAAAGACAGAGGAATACCTTTTTTAATAAAATTGGCATTAATGGTATGATACATGTATATCATGGGGAGAACCTTTAGCTGAAAGGGTTTTTCATACAAGATAGGTGGTCTACTTAAAAGATCTAGTAGCAGGTTGTCTTCTCCTTTGATGTGTTCTACTTCAAAGTCATACTTACTGAACCATTCTTTCATTTTGAGAAGTTGAGGATGAGGCAGAGTCTTTCCTTTGAATTCAAGCATTTTTGGAAATGATGAGCAGTCCATCACAACTTTGAAATGATGACCAATCAAATGGAATTCAAACTTTTTTATGCCATATTTAACTGTTAAGACTTCTTTGAAGTTTAAGTGATAATGGCCTTCTCCATATATGCACTTTCCACTAGCATGTGCACAAATTTGTCTTTTTTTGTTGTCATCTTCTTCTAAAAGAATAGCTCCCCAAAATTGATCACTTGTATGTGTTTGAAGGATTCTTTTTCCTGTGGAGGGAATTTGGAGATCAAGAAGATTTTTTTGAAAGTTTTAAGTTATTCAAGAGCTTTTGTTTATTCTGAGGACCATGGTAGAGGATTCTTCTTTAGAAGAGCTCTGAGAGGAGCTGTCTTTTTTGTCAAGTGAGGAATAAAATCTTTGAGATAATTGATAATGCTAAGAACTTATTTGATTTGTTTGATAGAAATATTTTCTTTTGGAAATTTATCCAGTTCTGTTGTAACATGAAGACCTGGAAGATACTTTCCTTCTTTGAATCTCATTCCAAGAAAATCTATTTCCATTTGGCCAATGATCATTTTAGTGGGTGAAAGCATAACACCATAATGTCAAATAAGATTAGCAAACTATTGAAGCAGTTTATCAGGGGCTTTTATATCTACTGGAAAATAAAAGAATATCATTAATATAAACAGGAGCGCTAGAGAGGATGGGCTCAAAGATCTTGATCATAGCCCATTGGAATAGTGATGGGGCTACTTTGAGTCCAAAAGGCAGGACATTCCATTAGTAGTGTCTATTTAGAATGTAAAAGCCCATTTTGTATCTGTCTTCTTCTTTGATTCCAAGTTGCCAAAATCCAGTCTTCAAATCAAATTTTGAAAAGATTTTTACTCCTTCCAAAAATGTAAATAATGAGGAAATATTTGGTAGAGGGAATTTGTCATCTCTGAGGAAGAAATTCAAAGGCTAATAATCAATCACTAATCTCTTCTTTCCACGTACTTGTTCTGATCTCTTATTTACATAAAAAGCTTAGCATGACCATTCTAATTTTTTGGGAACAATTGGACATTGAGCTTCCTCATTTAAGATTAGAAGGAGTCATTCCTGGATGAGTTGCCTTTGTTGGGTTGACATCTTCATTTTGTTTGAAAGGTAAGAAGATGAAAAACTCCTCATTTTTCCACAGTGGTGATGAGCATTTTTGAAGAAACTCTATATAAGACTGAGCACTGCTTTTTTTTAACAAAACCTCATGAATAGTTTAAAGGTTTAGTTGAGAAACGGTTTGGCCAACAAAAAGGATGTATGGAATATTGGTGTATAGTTGAAAGTATTTCTTGAACTTGAGTCCATTAGGAAAAATTCTCAAGTCTTTCATCTTCCAATAGACATCAAAGCCAATGACAATGTCTTTTCCAGGTAAAGAAGATCCAAGATCATATGTCTAGGTGTAACAATTTGGAAAGAATTGGATCTTTATTGGGTGTTTGGTTTTAAGGCTAGTTTAAAGTAATTCTCCATTTACTGTAGAGAAATATTTAGAATGATGTTTCCAACATTCTTTAGGCAAGGCTTTTGGGTTGAGAATGGTAGTTTTGGCTCCAATGTTAATTAAGGCTACAAGTTTTATAGGCTTGGAATAATTGGTTGGGTAAATTTGAATAAGAAACAAAGGTATTGGATGTTTTTCATGAGTTAGGGCTATCATGTCTCTATTATCACCACCAATTAAGAACTAGTCATTCTAGGATTCTATTTTAGAGCTGGAAATTTCTGAGTCTGTCTCTTGGCCCACAGCAAAAACGCATTCTGGTGAAGCTTCTTCTTCTTCTAAAAAGAGAGACTCAAGATTAGCATCATTCAAGTTTACTTTTAGTGATCTACTAAATTTTTTGAATAATTTGTTCAGTCTTTTTTGTTTTTGAAGGATAATTTTTTTCAAAATGACCCTTCTTCCTATAGAGGTAGCATCTGTCAGTTTTCTTTTTGCCACGGAACTTTTTCTTCTTGTAATACTTCCACTTCTTGAACTTAGATCTTTTTCCTTTCTTCTTTAATTTGAAGAAGTGTTTCTTCTTCTTTGGAGGACAAACACACACATTAGTATCTTTACATTTAATCTGCAAATCAGGCCTATCACATGAAAGTTTTCCTAAAGGATTCTTCTTACTGTCGAGATACGGTTTAATCATCTTCCTTTGGTCACATAACTAGGTATGAGCTTGAATCATGATTTGATATAAATGTCCTATTGGCACATCTCCAACTTTGTGATTTGATTGTTGAAGAATCGAAAACATTCGAGAGGCAAGAATCTCAGGAATAGAAGTCAAAAAGGCTTGCTTTAAATCAGGATTAGCTATACCCCCTAACAGATAAAATCTAGTAGACATATTTTGAAAATGTCTTTCTAGATCTTTTCTCTATAGTGAGCAGCATTTCATCTGGTAATACTCCTTTCGTGCAACTTCAAGATCATCATCCCATTTTCTTAGGAACTCATAATGTAAGAGTCCTAGAAAATTTTCTGGTGAAGTGGCATCCATCAATTGGGTCCTAGTATAAACATTCAGAGAGGCATACCAGTTTACAGCTTTCCCACCATTTTTGTAAAAAATGTTTCAATAACAACCCTAATCTCTACTCCAGGAATAAGCATTTATCTAGCTATCCATGCTCTAAACTCAAGAAATCTATTCTTGTATTGTGAAGGAGGAACATCATCCAATGTAAAGTAATTTCCAGTGTTTTTCTACAAAATTTTTCTGCTGATTTGGTTATGGTGTTCTGGTCTATCCAGATTCTTCTTCTGGATCATTAACTTCTTTAACTTGAGGTCCTCTAGAAGATGTAGCATCATCAGTCATCAATTGGTAAGGTATTTCATAATCTAAATCAGAGTCACTTTCTGAAGATTTAGAAGATGAACCTTCCTTTGAGATAGATCCATTTGAAAAGCTGGGTACGACATTTTCAGCACACTTTTCAAAAAAGGAAGAGATGGGATTCATAATCATTTGAGGGTGTTTTGACTTTTCTAAGGATGAGGTTAATGATGACTTAGAGGATGTTTTTTTTGGTTTTTCAGTTTGAGAGAAATGAACTGTTTTTCCTTTTTTTGCTGTTGTTTCATCAGAGGACTATGTTTGTGAGGGGATTTTTTATGAGGATTTGAATCCTTGAAAATTTAGAGGAATATTCAAGGGAGCTGTTGGTGCAGGAAATAAAGGTTGAGTGGAAGAGGCTGTGTATGGCGAACTAGGAATTGAATAAGGGCTATATAAAAGACCTAAAGGATCTGAAGAGAAAGATTTCGAAGAAGTTTATGAGGACAATTCTTCTTTCTTCCTTTTAAGATCTTTTTCAAGTTGGTCAACCTAGACTTTTAATTTTAAAATTTCTATTTCTTTCATTTGAATGCTATTCAATGTGCCTTTGTTGCTGATAATTCGCATAAGTTCCTGGTGCTTCATTTCTATTTGCCTTTGTAATTCTACATGAACCGCTTCCATTCATTTCTTGAAGGCCTAGAACTTTTTATTTGCCACATTCATATGTTCAACAACTCCATCAATCTTTTCATCAATAAGCTTCAATTTTTGATTTTGAGCACAAGCATTTTGAGTCTGCCAGTTGACTACTACTTCTATAGGAGTTGTTTGTCTAGGTCTGCCATCTGCATCAACAATGTTGGACTCCATGATAAAAGGCTGCATGGTAATTTGGTTCTTTATTTCTTTGGTTAAAGGAGGAAAGTCTGTGGGTTAGAACATAAAGATTTGGGGTAAAGGCTTTGACTTTTGAATTTCGGCTAAATTTTCTTTTCTTTCCCATTTTAAAGCTTATTTTTAACATGGGAGAGAGGTTGGATTAGGTTTTGGTTGGGAAGGAGGTTTTTTAGGTTTGCAAGGTTTAGGAGGAGTATTTTAGGTAGCTGGTGGTTTGTACTAAGCAGGAGGAGAATATGATACAAGATAATCATATTTTCCTGAAGGTTGTCCTAGAGTATAGATGCTTGAATCTCCATCTTCATATCTCCTTTTGAATTCATTTTCACCATATTTTCCTTGAGATTTCTTCTTTTTCTTTTTAATGGAGCCTAGTTTTTGCATAAAGTGGAATTGTTATAATTAATATAAAGACTAAAGGAGAAGGAATTCTTAAACATGATTGAACCAAAAAGCTCTTCTGTTCCCTCTTCCACTCCCTCTGTAATATGTGATTATAAATATGTGCCAACTAAGTCTGTTGTTGTTACCCTATCAACTCCTATCAACCAAGCCACCCAGAAAAAGACCGATTACTTGTATGAGTTTACCTACCTTCCTAGAGACCAAAAGATTGAGGAATTAAAGTTTCCCCTATTGAACCCTTATGATGCCTTTTTAAAAACCAAAATAAACTGGAAACAATCTTTCAAAGCTCTTGTAAATTGACCCACTTTTTCTATAAAAGAATATGTTCAAGCCTCTAGTTTTGATCAACATCACATACTAGCTTTTAAGATAGAATAGTTTGTGACCTTAGAAATTCCTCCAGAATTTCTAAGAACGGCTTAACCAAGGATACACTCACATCATCTTTGGAGCTATAAGGCTAGGACTCTCCTACCATGGTAAAGTAGGGCAACCTGTCTTCTCTAGGATCGCTCTTTTGGATTCTAGATATAAGCAGTATCAACATGTTGTAATTGGGACTATAGAGACATCTTTAAATGCTGGCTCAATATTCTTTACATTTTTCCCAAATTATAATATTGCCCTTTCTGATCCTCATGCCTTGACAGCTTTAAAAGTCCAACTCTAGATCCTTGGTGCTGAATAAATTTCCATAGCCAAAGTAGCCACCCTTCACTACCAAATTGTCTACCATCTTCAAAACCATGCTACCTGTCACTACCCTGTGTCCAAAATGATGCTTTCTTCATAAAAGCATATTCTCATAATACTACCATGTGTATCCATACTCTTAAACAACTCTCTAGGAATGATTTGTTAAAATTATTCCTAGAAAAATGGATCACCAATTATGAGAAGTTGCATGAGACAGTAGAGCCAATTCAAGGTATAGACCCAATGCATATCAAAAGATCTGATGGATCAGTTGATACAATCTTTAGGAAAAAACAAGAGACGCCTATAGTTTTTAATACTCAGTTCATAATCAACCATCGGGATCTAAAAGATAATATTCATGTATGTAGCCTCTTTTGATAATTCTGGGAGACCAATTTATGCTTTTAAGCATAATGGTCACTGTTATTTTGATTATTGTGATTGTGATGATTGCTATGCTGAATCCTACTTTGATGATGATGAGAAGAAAAAGAAAAAGAAGAAATCTCCAAGAAAATATAGTGAAAAGGAATTCAAAAGGAGATATGAAGATGGAGATTCAAGCATCTACACTTTGGGACAACCTTCATGAAAATATGATTATCTTGTATCATATTCTCCTCTTGCTTGGTACAAACCACCAGCTACTCAAAATATTCCTCCTGAACCTTGCAAACCTCAAACACCTCCTTCCCAACTGAAACTTAAGCCAACTTCTCTCCCATGTTACAAATAAGCTTTGAAATGGGTAAGAAAATAAAATTCAGTCGAAATTCAAAAGTCAAAGCCTTTACCCCAAATCTGTATGTTCCAACCCACAGACTTTCCTCCTTTAACCAAAGAAATAAAGAACCAAATTACCATGCAGCCTTTTATCCTGGAGTCAAACATTATTGATGCAGATGGCAGACCTAGACAAACAACTCCTGCAGAAGCAGTAGTCAACTGGTGGACTCAGAATGCTTGTGCTCAAACTAAAAAACTGAAGCTTATTGAAGAAAAGATTGATGGAGTTGTTGAACATATGAATATGGCAAATAAAAAGTTCCAGGCCTTTGAGAAATGAATGGAAGCGGTTCATGTAGAATTACAAAGGCAAATAGAAAAGAAGCACCAGGAACTTATGCGAATTATCAGTAACAAAGGCACATTGAATAACATTCAAATGAAAGAAACATAAATTTTAAAATTAAAAGCCCAGGTTGACCAACTTGAAAAAGATCTTAAAAGGAAGAAAGAAGAATTGTCCTTACAAACTTCTTCGAAATCTTTCTCTCAAGATCCTTTAGGTCTTTTATACAACCCTTATTTAATTCTTAGTTCGCCATACACAGCCTCTTCCACTCAACCTTTATTTCCTACACAAACATCTCCCTTGAATATTCCTATAAATTTTCAAGGATTCAAATCCTCATAAAAAAATCCCCTCATAAACACAGTCCTTTGATGGAAAAAAAAAAAGGAAAAACAGTTCATTTCTCTCAAACTGAAAAACCAAAAAAACATCCTCTGAGTCATCACCAACCTCATCCTTAGAAGAGTCAAAACACCCTCAAATGATTATGAATCCCATCTCTTCCTTTTTGGAAAAGTGTGCTGAAAATGTCGTACCCAGCTTTTCAATTAGATCTGTCTCAAAGGAAGGTTCATCTTCTGAATCTTCAGAAAGTGACTCTGATTCAAATTATGAAATACCTTACCAATTGATGGTTGATGATGCTACATCTTCTAGAGGACCTCAAGTTGAAGAAGTTGATGATCCAGAAGAAGAATCTGGATAGACCAGAACACCACAACTAAATTAGCAGACAAATTTCTATAAAAACACTGGAAATTACTTTATGTTGGATGATGTTCCTCCTTCACAATACAGGAATAGATTTTTGGAGTTTAGAGCATGGATAGCCGGACAAATGCTTATTCCTAGAGCAGAGATCAGGGTTGTTATTGAAACATTTCTTGTAAAAATGATGGGAAAGCTGGCAAACTGGTATGCCTCTCTGAATGTTTATTCTAGGATCCAGTTGATGGATGCCACTTCACCAAAAGATTTTCTAGGACTCTTACATTATGAGTTCTTAGGAAAATGGGATGATGATCTTGAAGTCACATGAAAAGAGTATTACCAGATGAAATGTTATTCACTACAGAGAAAAGATCTAGAAAGACATTTTCAAAATGTCTACTAGATTTTATATGTTAGGGGGTACAACTAATCATGATTTAAAGCAAGCCTTTTTATCTTCTATTCCTGAGATTCTTGCCTCTCGAATGTTTTTAATTCTTCAATAATCAAATCACAAAGTTGGAGATGTGCTAATGGGACATTTATATCAAATCATGATTCAGGCTCATACCTAGTTATGTGACCAAAGGAAGATGATTAAACTGTATCTTGGTAGTAAGAAGAATCCTTTGGGAAAACTTTCATGTGATAGGCCTAATTTGCAGATTAAATGTAAAGATGTTGATGTTTATGTTTGTCCTCCAAAGAAGAAGAAACATTTCTTCAAATTGAAGAAGAAAGGAAAAAGATCTAAGTTCAAGAAGTGGAAGTATTACAAGAAGAAAAAGTTCTGTGGCAAAAAAAAAATTGACAGATGCTACCACTGTGGGAAGAAGGGTCATTTTGCAAAAAATTATCCTTCAAAAACAAAAAAGACTGAACAAAAGATTCAACAAATTCAACAGATCACTAAAGTAAACTTGAATGATGCTGATCTTGAGTCTCTCTTTTCAGAAGAAGAAGAAGCTTCACCAAAATGCATTTTTGCTATGGGCCAAGAGACAGACTCATAAATTTCTAGCTCTGAAACAGAGTCATGGAATTACTAGTTCTTAATTGGTGGTGATAATAGAGACATGATAGCCCTAGCTCATGAAAAACATCCAATACCTTTATTTCTTGTTCAAATTTTCCCAACCAATTATTCCAAGCCCATAAAACTTGTAGCCTTAATTAACACTGGAGCCAAAACTACCATTCTCAACCCAAAAGCCTTACCTAAAGAATGTTGGAAACATCATTCTGAATATTTCTCTACAGCCAATGGAGAATTACTTGAAACTAGCCTTAAAACTAGACACCCAATAAAGATCCAATTCTTTCTAAATTGTTACACCTGGACACATGTCCTTGGATCTTCTTTACCTGGAAAAGACATTGTTATTGGCTTTGATGTCTATTGGAAGATGAAAGACTTGAGAATTCTTCCCAATGGACTCAAGTTCAAGAAATACTTTCAACCATACACCAATATTCCATCCATCCTTTTTGTTGGCCAAACCGTTTCTCAACCAAACCTTCAAACTATTCATGAGTTTTTATTAAAAGAATGCAGTGCTCAGTCTCATACAGAGTTTCTTCAAAAATGCTCATCACCACTGTGGAAAAATGAGGAGTTTTTCATCTCCTTACCTTTTAAACAAAATGAAGATGTCAGCCCAACAAAGGCAACTCATCTAGGAATGACTCCTTCTGATCTTAAATTGGCAATTGAAGAATGTAACCAATTGGAAGCTCAAGGTCTATTTGTTCCCATAAAATTAGAATGGGCATGCCAAGCTCTTTATGTAAATAAGAGATCAGAACAAGTCTGTGGAAAGAAAAGATTAGTGATTGATTATCAGCCTTTGAATTTCTTCCTCAGAGATGACAAATTCCCTATATCAAAGATTTCCTCATTATTTACATTTTTGGCAGGAGCAAAAATATTTTCAAAATTTGATTTGAAGGCTGGATTCTGGCAACTTGGAATCAAAGAAGAAGACAGATACAAAATGGGCTTTTGTATTCCAAACAGACACTACTAATGGAATGTCCTGCCTTTTAGACTCAAAGTAGCCCCATCACTATTTCAATGGGCTATGATCAAGATCTTTGAGCCCATCCTCTCCAGTGCTCTTATTTATATTGATGATATTCTTTTATTTTTTGCAGATATAGAAGCCCATGAGAAACTACTTCAATAATTTGCTAATCTTGTTCGACATTATGGTATTATGCTTTCAGCCACTAAAATGATCATTGGCCAAATAGAAATAGATTTTCTTGGAATGAGATTCAAAGAAGGAAAGTATCTTCCAGGTCCTTATATTGTAACAAAACTAGATAAATTTCCAAAAGAAAATCTTTCTATCAAACAAATCAGACAATTTCTTAGCATTGTCAATTATCTCAGAGATTTTATTCCTCATTTGACAAAAAAGACAGCTCCTCTCAAAGCTCTTCTAAAGAAGAATCCTCCACCATGGTCCTTATAACAAATAGAAGCTCTTGAACAACTCAAAACTTGAACAAAAAAATCTTCCTAATCTCCAGATTCCCTCCACAGGAAAAAGAATCCTTTAAATAGATGCAAGTGATCAATTTTGGGGAGCTATTCTTTTAGAAGAAGATGACAACAAAAAAAGATGAATTTTTGCACATGCTAGTGGAAAGTTCACAGATGGAGAAGGCCATTATCACTCAACCTTCAAAGAAGTCTTAACAATTAAATATGGCATAAAAAAGTTCTAATTCCATCTGATTAGTCATCATTTCAAAGTTATGATTGACTGCTCATCATTTCCAAAAATGTTTGAATTTAAAGGAAAGACTCTACCTCATCCTCAACTTCTCATAATGAAAGAATGGTTCAGTAAGTATACTTTGAAGAAGAACACATTAAAGGAGAAGACAACCTGCTACCAGATCTTTTAAGTAAACCACCTGTCTTTTATGAAAAACTCTTTCAGCTAAAGGTTCTCCCCCATGATATACATGTATCATACCATTAATGCCAATTTTCTTGAAAAAGGTATTCCTCTGTACTTACCATCATACATTTCCATGACCACCCTTAACCAAGAAGCTAAAACTCAAATTTTTGAACTTCAATCCATAGTAATTAGAAATTATGGGTTAGATTTGTTTCACAAATTAGGCTTTCATCCTATTTATCCTTTCACTTGTATTTTTAGCTTCTTAAATCAAAGTCCTAAAAAGCAGTTTTATTAGCCTCCTGAATTATTAATCTTGTTTTGGTATCTTTGTCATTTATACTGGATTTCATTCGACCTTCAAACATTAAAGCTCACAAGGTATATCAGTCTGTTTGAGAAGAATGAAAGTCAGAATCCACATTTGTTAACTTTTCTTAAATGGTTTCAAAATTTGCCAAGATGGAAATCCTATTTGACGAATGAGGCTTATACTCAATAGGTGGCACCTCCTCTCGAATGTCATACTGTCATCACCCTTAAAAGAACTTTCTTCAAAGCTAAAGGTGTTTTTACTAATGTACCATGCTTTAATATCTATGGGACATATAGACACTCAATGATACACTATATTACCATAAATACCACATATTCTTCACCATGGAGAGAGATTCAGAGACACATGTTCGAGAAAAATGGTATTATCCCAAAAGAGATATGGCCAAAGATATCTGAAGATGCCCCATGGGAAATATTTCCCTCTAATTATAGGAAATAAATATTGGCAAACAAAGAGTACTGGGAAAAGACACAAAAGACTACATATGTTCCATCTCACGTGCAAATAGATGATCCTTGTCAAGCTAGCTCATCAGTAGAACATCCTTATCAAGCCAACTCATTAGCAAGACATCCTTATCAAGCCAGCTCATTAGCAAGACATCCTTATCAAGCCAGCTCATCAGCAGAACATCCTTATCAAGCCTACTTATCCGCAGAACAAATATGGTTAAACTCTTTCAAATTAGAGGACCTCGTATGCCATTAGCAGGACATTCATAGGATCCTGATGAAGACAGCCTCTTTTATAATAGTGAAGATAGTACTGAAAATAAGAATCTATCTCCAAGTCACGAGCCAATTGGTCACAAGTGGTTGTAATTTAAAGGTGTTTAATCTTTGTATTTATTTTTATCAATGGATATCTATCCATATTTGTTTGTTTGTCTTTTATCAGTGGATGTCTATCCACATTTTTCTATTTTTGTGTTAGGGCCTTCTTGTATCTCAGCTCCTTCTCTATATAATTAGCCTTCTATCTCAGTTTAGAGGCAGAACCCCTCTTGTAAAATTTTCAGAAGCTAAATAAACAATGGCCTTCTAAAAATCTTTCTCTTCTTCTCTAATAGTCAGATTATGAATTATAATTGTTCCACCTATCTATATTAAGGAGTATGCTTTGTACTTGCCTCCATGAAGGATCTGGTACATCAAAAACTTAATTAAAATTGATCCAGTTACCAACTCTATTAAGATTATAATTTATGGTTATATAGATTATAAAAAGGGAACAAGCTGTCTGGCCAAAAATTGATTGTGTGATACTAATATGATTTTTTATAAAGATTTAGCGTATCTTTATTTTTAATGTTTTAGTTCTTGAGCTCTTATTCCCTCTAATTTTTTTTGTCTCTTTAGAATCATTTCCCTTTATATCTTTATATCTTCTTTTTGTCTTTGATAAAGGGGGAGAAGAAGCTATGTGAAAAAGAAGATATGTGTTTGTATATGCTAAGTGCCACATGATTATTAACTAGCTAAGCTCTATATGATCATGTGATAGTGAGTGTTATATGTAATATTTTATGATGCATAATGATGCATTCTAGTAGCACTACATGCTTATATGTTTCAAATTATTTCCTTCAAATTTCCTAACAATTTATTTTAATGATCATGTTATCATCATGTTTTTAATGTCATTTGTTATGTTAGGCCATGTTCTTGATAACATGATTATATTGTCTTTATTTTTGGCAAAAAGGGAATAAAATAAAATAAATTTATATTTCTTATCATATCTATAAAAGGGGAGTAATAAAGAAATATATATGAAACATTTGTTATCTCTTATATATGCCTTAATAATTCAATTACTTCTATACTTTAATAAATGGTGTATTCTAGTAAAATTTATGCATATATTAAGGGGGAAGTAAATTTTTTCATATAATGCATCAATTTAATTTTAGAGGGGGAGTTATTCAACACAATGCATATTTATTCATGTCATTTATTTTTGACACTCACACACATTATTTATTATCTTTTCAAATTGGTTATCAAAGCCAAAAAGGGGGAGATTGTTGACCATTTGCATGATCAAACTCCTAATTTTGGAATTTGACAAATAATTTTTACAATTATGATTTCAACTAAGTTTGTAGGAAATTATATACCCAAAATATACACTTTTGGTATATAGTGGTCTTTTGGGCTAATTCAACCTCTGAGATTGAAGGAGCCCTTTTGACATCTTTAGAGCTCTATAATTAGAAAATGATCTGCTTTACTTTTGAAGTATACATCATAAGCTTTCTAAATTGAGCTTGATTATCAAAATCTAAGCTCATTTGTGTATGCAAATCTTGAGTTGAATTTAATATATGCAGCTTTCATTTTAGGTTGCACAAATCTTAGCATTTTAGTAATATCTTGAGCTATATATGTTAAATTAAGGTGAATCAAAGTGATATGGAAAGATAAGAAAATTATCTACAACTTTGATGAAAAATGTTTAGGCCGATTCAATCTTCTTCAGTCCTTTTTATAAGCATCTCATGAGCCGATCATGAGCTATCCCCTTTTAATATTCATTTTGAGCAAAAGGACAATGTCGCTCATGAGCAAGAGTCATGAGCATTATTCACTCATGAGAAGCTCATAAGGGTAGTGTTGATAACTCCAAATGGACATATTTAAATACAACAACTATTATTTTTTATCCTCACAAGCATTGTTCACCTGTGAGTGGCATTATGATAAAATTAAGTCCAAAATGATTCAAAAATCAATTATGGACCTTGGAGAATTTTTTTGACATATCCAATAGCCATAATTTTGAGTGTTTTTCTATATAAACACTCCTTAGATTTTAATTAAAAGGTTAACAAACTTGTTTATCATTCATTCTCTCTTAAGCATTCAATTTAGTTCTCAAATTCTCTTAAACAATTATTTATTTATGTAACTCTTATGAGAGTTGGTTGTGTGTTAGAAATAAAATTTCTCTTCATCTTAAATCTTAGGATAGATTATAAAGAAAGTGAGATTTATTTCCAAAGGAATTGGTTTAAGTGTTGTCTATTAAAATACTTAGGATTTGATTTTTGAGTGAGTGTTGAAAACTCAAGTTGTAAGGTTGTAAGAGTGAACCATAAAAATCTTGTGTAATCTAAATCTTATGAATAAGATTGTGGGTGATTGAAAATCCTAACTTGGGGATAAGTTAGGTGAAGACATAGGATTGTTGTTGAATTTGAACTCTTTAAATCTTTATGTCCTTCGTTCTTCTTTCTCAACTTCCATTCAATTCTTGTAAAGAATTAATTTAATTTCTCATTTTTATTTGATAGACCTATTCATGCCCCCTTTAGGACTCTTTTCAATATCATTATTTGTGCATTTTATGAATTTGTCACTAATTTATGAGCTTTAATATGTATAGCATGTGTTCTTGATGCTTAGGTCTAATTTATATGTTTTGTCTTCAATGTTTGAGTCTTATGAGTTTTAATTTGCATATGTTAAGTTTTTATTAAGTCTATTTTAAGGCATTTTATATGTTTATGTTTGTTTGTGTGTCAATTTTACTTTTAACTGTCATTTATCTATATTTGGTATCTTTAGCTTCAATAGAGTATTATTTGTTATTGTTTTTAATGTCCATTTGTTTATTTCATATTTGATGTTGTTTTCTTGTCTCTAATAACCTTTTATTTACTCTTGTTCATATTATACTATAATTCTCTACTTCTCCCTCAATTTCTTTTGCATTATTACATTTTCATGCATTCATGTGCCTTTATTCATATCACTTTCTTAATGCATATCACTATCATGCATGTGTTCATTTCTAGATCCTTTAGATGGATACTTGCATGCTTCTTGGCTTGCATCACTTGCATACTTGCATGCTTCTCGAATTTACATCACTTTGCATGCTTCTTGAATTTGCATCACTTTGCATGCTTCCCGACTTGCATCATGCACCATCCTTTGCATGCCCTAAATTTATTTAATGCTTGTGTGAGCATTCATTGCATTAGCATCATCCATTACATTATATATACCTTTTATTATCAATCTTAAGATCTCAATCTGAAACTTATACTAACATTTATTACTATTGTTGTTTATTTTCTAACCTTTTTCATATTATTTACCTATTTTGGATATTAATTTATATTGTATATTCTTGTGTTATATCACTTCCCATCATGAATTCAATCTCTACTCTCTTCTCTCACGTCTCTTTATTTTTATGTCTTATTTATGTTCTTGTCATTTTTGTATTTTATTATTTGTAATCTTTCCTCGTACCACTTCTTCTTTATTTATTGGTTTAATTTGAAATTTTATTATTACATACATCTTATTAATATTATTTATGCTTTATTTTGTCAATTATATCAAACTTTCCTTTTGTTTTTATGTTTAAATGATGTTTTATTTGGTTCTAAAAACCAAAAATATACTAAAAATAAACCAAATTCCTTTTTGGTTTTATTGATTACTAAATCAATCTTTTTGGTAATAAATTAACTTTATTTATATTCATTTCTCTACACCTTTTCTTTTCAATTTCTTTTTAATAAATATTTTTTTTATGAAATTTTGCATTTTCTTAATAAAAATCAATCATTTTTATTTTCATTTATAATCTTCTTCAAATCATTTTCATTAATACACATAGTGCTTTTGTGTTATATTTATAATATTATTATTTTTTTATCACTAAAATCATCTAAATGCAAGGATATGGATCACAATTTCTTTTAGTTTATAGTTTTTCAAAATAAATTATTTGATTAGGTGTTCAATAATTTATGATGTGAGAAATATCCATCTAAGGTACAAAATTCACAATTTAAGGCCTAACTTGATGGAAGCTCATGTTGTGAATTAATGGTTCATATAATCTATCAAATATTATTTTAAATGCTTTTCTAAACTATGTTTAATTTAAAATCCATTTTTCAAGTATCCTTTCTTTCTTTTGATTTAAAGTTATTTATAAACATTTACTTTCTTTATTTTTGATTTTAAGGACTAATTTTACTTATTTCTCAAATAACATGTTTTATTGCCCTAAACTCGGAATATGGAGCAATCATGGAGAGCATATTTGCAAAATGTGTTAGCCATTCTCAAAACCCTTCTCTTTTTAATTTATTGCTTTTATTTATTTTTCATATTTTCTTGTTTAGCATGCACATATTTTTTTCATATTATAACTTTGCCATAATTGCTATGTCATGGGTTAATTTTCTGCATTTTTGTTGCTTCATTTGCATTTTATTGTTTATTTACATATTTATGATATGTTCATAAATAATATTTTTGTTAGTGATATGCCCTAGGTCAATTATGTAATGGCCATAATTTGACATTGTCATATTTCTATTTTAATAATAAAGATGCATTTTTATCATTCCTTGTTAATTCTAGGATTATCCTTGATTAGTTAATTCCACTAAGATCATTAAGTATGTGACTTGATAATAAAAATCTTAAGTGATAATTGAATTCTAATCTAAATATCCCTAGTTGATCATTGTTGTGGGAATAACAATGAATAAAAACTAGTATGAGGTTGACTGATGATTAAGTTTTACTAATCATGTATATAAGATATTAAGTCAAACTCATAGGTACATATTTAGAGAAATGATGTATTGGATTGAACCACTATGATTATACCACATGGAATATTATCTTAGGTAATTCTCATTTCAGTAGTATTATTTGAGTCTTCTGACTTAATATCACCATGGTTTCCTGTATGAGAATTTTTGTATTTTAACATATCCCTACACCATACTTTAACCAGATGGTAAAATAGGTTATGATTGGATATATAATGTTTTATGTGAGGAATGTGAGTGGTTAAGATGAAATTTGTCCCTCAATTATTTTGAGAAGATATCTATTGGGTCCTTTGATGAGGTAAATTAAAGAGAAATGCATAACCATGCTAGAATGATAAAGAGTTATCAGTGTTAGTCTACTTAAAATCGAGAAACAATATGATTGAACAATATAATGATGACATAATACATGTCTTATGTTCAATTAGGATATCATGTGACAAAAGGGCTATATTATAAGCTATGTATTAGATTATATCGGATTATTGGCCTTCACACAAATTAGGTAGTCATAGTGTCTTTCTAGAGACCAATTATGACTTATGGGCTAAAATGGGAATTTTAGGCCCATTGCCAACATTGTGTGAACTTACAAGGTTACACATTTAGAACAAGCCTAAAGCAAACTTGGGTTAATAAGCCCAATAATTATCTCTATGTAAAATTAAATAAATAAGCAAATTATATATGTGTGTGTGTGTGTGTGTATTTATATAGAGAGAAAATGTGTTGTGAGACATGAAAGGTTCTAGCAAACCTACTTTGCTTTGGATTATTTGTGAACGACCTTCTACTTTTTTATTTTTTCTGTTTGGTTTATGTTGGTTTTTTCATTTCCGATGGACATGGCAATTTTACCAAATAGGGACAAGTGATTGGTCTCAGGGGGACGAGATGCTTTTGATTTTATGGAGTCACCACTCAACTTTTAGAAAATCATGAAAAGAAAAGGACAACATCAGGTCACTTAGTAAGTATTGTCCCTAGCAGAGATTTCTGGGTTCGGGGGATCACATATACTTTTTTACTATTTCTCATTATACGATACTTGATGTATAGCTACCATAACACCCTAGTTTTGGTGATGATAGTTTATATAGCATTCACACAGTACATCAGAAAATATAGAATAATAAAGTTGAGAATTTTATTACATCACTTTCCTGATAAAATACATATGAGAAGAAAAAGATTACAGAAAAGTAAATCTAATATGATTGATTTGTAAGGATAACATGATAATTTACATAGCTTATTTGATGAATGATACGATGATCATGCTTACTGTGATTATTTATGCTGTGATGATGAATGATGATAATATAAAGGATGCACAAGGTCATCACCAGACCGAGGGCATGATGACTTTATTTTGGGACATGAAATTTTTCACATTATTCATATTTACGATGTGATTTCATGATTTTAGAAATAGAGGATGTAGAGTGATGATGTAAAATGAGCATGATAACGTATATATTATTCATATAGCATGCCAGATTGCCAATCTCATAATATAAGCACAATAGTATTCCCAAATGCTAGCAATAGTAAAATAAAATGCAAAGCAGTAAAGTAAAGATGCTAAAATGATTGTGTGGTCCTCAAACTTAACTCAGCCTATGTGAACTTTGAAGCTCTAGCTTTAAGAGGTTATCAAGCTTTCCTCATTGAGAGGTTCAAAATGACAATAGAATGATGCTAGATTGTATACCTTTGAAGCATGCTTTGACAAAGATGAGGCTAGGTTAGGTGGAAAAAGGGATCTAACAACCTAAAGGAAAGGTTGTGGCAGACCAAAAACTGTATGGGAAAGGGTTTCCCTCACCTTCGATCGGACTGACTCTTGAGTGTGTGTGTGTGTGTCTTTACTTGTTTCTCCCCCTTAAAATGGGGTGTAAAGGAGTCTATTTATAGGAAAAACTATGTAGAATGGGCTGGTGTAGGTGTGGTCATGCGAATGTGAGTGTATTTTTTCACGTGGCCATGCCAAGTGCGCGTGACCACGTACAGTGTGTGTGTTTTCACATGCACTTTGATGCTCTATGCACTCTTCTCGAATTCTATGTGTGTTGTTCTGAGGTTGGTTCATAAGGTTTTTGGGCCTTTCGGACACATTTCCAAAGTTTGTTTTGCCAATTTCAGCTTGGATTCTAGCACATGACACTTAGGGGTGTTTACGTGCACTTCTGAGCAATACATGCTAATACTTAGGTTATGTTGGACCATTCCAGGACCACTTTCAGAGGTTTTGGAGCCCTTCAGACATGTTTTTAAAGTTCATTTTGTTAAATTCAATTTCCATTTTTTCCAAAAGCTGGGTTTCAGTCTAACAAAATATGCGCTGGCCCAATGAGCTGAGTATTCTAAAAGAATTTTTCTCGAAATAAACCTCTTGTTGTACTGATAATTCATATTTTGCAAGGTTGAAGCATAACTTAATGACTGAGTGATCAATTTTTCACACTTTAGAGGTGTTACAAATGAGCAGACTCCAATCATCTCAAGGATTCATTTCATTATTGGACCTTTTTAGGAACATTCAAATTTGAGGTATGATAGTTGCCCCTTGCATCACGTGTGTTGCATAGCCACCTAGTGCTAGTGTTAATACACGTGAAGCAAATGCAAAGATGCAAAAATGTTTTGATAGGGAGAGAGGTACTTACATGTGGGTGGTCTTTAGATGTCTTATTAAGATTTGATTGTTATTATTGTGTTTTGTTTGTTGTTGTTGTACTATAACTTGGTTATCACGTAGGGTGCTATTTTAGGACATATGTAAGCCTGTGATTGATGAAAAAATATGGACTACAGATGTGACTATAACCTTTTTAGGTGTCATGCAAATGAGGATGCTACTAAGCAAAATGCAATATAATCTTCTTAGGTGTCACACCAATGAGGATGCTACTAAGAAAATTTTGGATATGACTATAACCTTCTTAGGTGTCATGCGAATAAACACACGACTATAACCTTCCTAGGTGAACATATGACCATAACCTTCTTAGGTGTCGAATGAATATATGACTATAACCTTAGGTGTCATGCAAAATGATCATGCGACAATAACCTTATTAGGTGTCATACGAAAAGAACATGTGATTATAAACTTCTTAGGTGTCACACTAAATTAACATGCGATTATAAACTTCTTAGGTGTCACGCTAAATTAACATGTGATTATAAACTTCTTAGGTGTCACGCGAAATTAACATGTGACTATAACCTTCTTACACAAAATGAACATGTGACTATAACCTTCTTACATAAAATGAACATGTGACTATAACCTTCTTAGGTGTCACACAAATCAACATGTGACTATAACCTTTTTAGGTGTCACATAAAATGAACATGCAACTATAACCTTTTTAGGTGTCACACAAAATGAACATGCGATTATAACCTTCTTAGGTGTCACATGAAATGAACATGCAATTATAACCTTCTTAGGTGTCACACGAATGAATATGCTATTAAGCAAATGAGAATGCTCCTAAGCAGTATGGATGCTCCTAAGCAATATAAGAGTGCTTCTAAGCAATTTGAGAGTGCTCCTAAGCAATGTGAATGCTTCTAAGCAATATGAGAATGCTTCTAAATGATGTGAATGCTTCTAAGCAATATGAGAGTGCTTCTAAATGATGTGAATGCTTCTAAGCCATGTGAGAGTGCTCCTAAGCAATGTAAATACTTATAAGCAATGAATGAGATAGTGGTGATGATGCAGTAGTGGTGCAGAAGTGATGCAATGATGATGCAGTGATTTTCATGTTAAGGATATCATTTTGATGATTTAGAGTATGATATCCTTATAGTGAATTTTCCTTGCTCTTAGATTTTGAGTTTTCTAAAGAAAGTAGTACATGCATAGTGTTTTTAGATAGATGAAGTCCTCACCAGTGTACTTTTATATGATTTTGGTGCATGTCTTATGCTCAAATGGAAGTTTAGGACTGTAAAAGTGAGTGTGCAAAGTCTCAAAGTGCATATAAAACCACAGAAGAGCGCATAGAAGGTGGAAGTGCGCATAACTGTGCATGATCATGTGCTTGTGCTTGTGGTCATGCACTTCCCCCCTCTATATTTGTTTAAGTGGCTATTTTAGAAGTCTTGGGAGGCTTTGTCCAAACTTTTTTAAATGTTTTCTGACTTTTCTTGACCATTTTCGTGTTTCAAGTGCTTTCTACTCTATTTTTACTTATGTATTTTCATTTTCTTTTGCATAAATGGAGTTTCCCAACATTCCTGAGGGTCTAAAGGACATTTTTATTGATCTTGATCTTGATCTTGAGGGTGACTTTTCAGAGGCTACTAGAGCTGGGATGTCCGCAGTTGGGATTAGCACATCTGGTACTTAGAGTTCTTAGCCTTCTAGTCTTTCTCGGGGAGATATGATCCCCATTGTTCATAGTTTCGAGACTCATGCTTAGGTATGTCATTATCGTGAGGAAGGTCCTTTATTCTCTAAAGCTTGTTCATCAATAATTTTTGTTGTTTATATTGTTGTATGAGGTTATTATAATTGTAGCTCTTACTGTAATTATCTATTTAGCTTTTATTGTAAATGTTGGCAGCTGATAGCTCTTGTTTTACTTTCTCTTCGTGATTGTTTGTTTACTATAATGCTTTTCTTTTCAACCTTTATTACTATTTTGATCCTATTTGAGTGATAGAGAGAGATGTGTTAGTATTAGTAGTTGTGCAAATGTTTGATAGTGTACCTATTGTTTGTAGCCCCATAGGTATGTCACTATGCTGCTTGGTAGTTTTAACAGGGTCAGTATATACTATCAGGGTCTCCCAATGTGCATGAAGTAGATGGTTACCGGGAAGGGCTTTGATGGAGTGATTGTTGTACTGTCTTACGACTCATATGTGTCGAGTCAGATTGCTATGTATGCATTGTTAGAGTGGTGGATGGACATGACGCATACTTTCCATTTGCCTGTCAGGGAGATGACTATTACCCCGATGGACTTTATCACTATCACAGGCTTGAGCTTTTCTGGAGAGCCTATTCCTTTTAGTTGTAAGGAGTGTTCCACTATTGTGGTGAGGAGGCATCTCATAAGGGATTTGCTCAGGGTAGTCATTCCTATAAAGTCTGGTTACCCGTATTTCACTCAATACGTGCAGTTTATTTCTTCCATGCGGGCTTTGTATGATGATGGTCTTATTTTGACAAAGCAGTTGGCTTACTACTTTTTATTTTATTTACTGAATGCTATTATCTTCTCAAACCCCTTAGGTACGAGTGATCTGTGATTGTTTTCTATCTTGAGGGACATGGATGGCTTGTCAAGATATTATTGGGGCACCACTACCTTTGCTCATATTTGCTTGAGGCTTGACACAATGTGCTGAGGCGGGTCGAGGAACTATGGTTGCTTATTCGTGCTGGACGTGAGTAGGAATTCTATTATCTGTTGTCTTACTCTTATTTTATTATTTATTACCCTTTGATTTTGATAGATTTGGGCATATGAGTTTAGGATTCTCCCTCATCCATCCATCGAGCATTTCTAGGAGTATGGCTTCCCTCGTTATTCTTGTTGGATAAAGAACACTACAAATTTGATTAAGTATTGCACGATAGCTCGAGACAGACCACATGAGGAGGCTATCCCCTAGTTAGGTATGTCTGATTCCTATTATGCTAGTTGTTCCTTTCTTTAGGATTGTTTGTTTATTATTGCTCTTTGAGCATATCATTTTTCACTGGTGGGTGGTGAGATCACACTGGACAATAGAGATGGTGGTTACATGGCAGCTGACAGAGAGTCGAGTGTTGCTTTCTGGCCTTATTAGCATGGCATGGTATTTGGGCGAGCTAGTCCATTATTAGTAGGATGGCCCATACATTAGGAGAGTTCTCATTCCTCCCCCAAAGGACATGTTCTAAGGTCATGAGCTCTGCGGTGATGATCTTGCTATTGTTATGATGAGATTTCCCTATGAGGGCTTCTTAGAGAATGAGGGTTTGCCTTATGCTAATGTATTGATCCCTTAGCTGATTGATGCAATAGCTACTGAGACCTTTCCTTCTCCTCCACCTTCTCAGGCAGATGCATCTCATCCCTCAGGTTCTTTTGATCTAGTGAGCTTTTATTCCTATTTTAGTGCAAGCATGTATCAAACTTTATTAGTAATAACAATAATTAACATGGGTTGTGAGAGCTTATTTATAGCAATGATGGAGGAGATATGGATCCCACTTTGAGGATGATGAGGGAACACTTCACACAATGGCAATTGCTCATGCTAATGGTATGGCTTCTAGCAGCACTATCCTTAAGGATTTGACAATTCAATCATCTTTCTCTTTGCTTAGGATGGATATCTTAGGTAGAGTAGTGAGCTTCGATTTGCCTATACCTGGATTTCCTCAGTCGAGAGTTGCTCTTGTTGATGCTACCCATGTTTGTGTTCTTCTCTTATTCTTGCCTATGTTTCATTTATTTAATGAGTGGTGGTTGACTTTTTTGCTTGCTTTTGTAGATTCTTGTCTCCTTTAGCCAGTACTTAAAGGGTATGCCTTCTTTATTGTACCTATTTATTTTATGCACATGTTTTATGTATGAGTGTATGATATGCAATGTGTAATGCAAGTTGAGCACCATCTTGCTAGTCATGAATGGGAGTAGGAGCATATAGCTTATCATGGCTGCATTAATGAGTTGGAGTTATGGCTATCGTCCCTTGCAATGAATGATGATAAGTCAAGATCAAATGAGGGGGATGCTTGAGCAAGATCATTGCTTGATTTTGATGGTAGCCACGGTAGATGTAGTTATTTTAAGAGCTAGGTATAGGTCTTTTGGTCTGTGGTTTGCTTTGTTGTATCATTTTCCCTAGGTTATGAACTCTAGGTGTTGTATCTGGGCATTTTTCTTGCATGTTGTATGATTTTTGTATTATGATCACTGTATATGCTTCCTATTTTGTATCATTGATGATGATGTTTGCCATTACTATCATCAACCTTTTTTCCCTTTTTGCCTAAGGCGTCTCTTTTTGGAGCTTTTTGCACTTAGCTGGACTTTCTTTTTCTTCCCTTTTTTGCCTAGGGTGTCTCCTTTTGGAGCTTTTCACACCTAGCTGGGTTTTTTTTAATATATGATAGTGGCTGATCTCAAGGAGTGAGCTTAGAGAGGATGGTAAGAACCATGGTCATATAATAAAGGAAAATGCAAAGCATGCTTGATGCAATTCATAATGATAAAATGTATTGCACTTTTCAAAGACATTTTGCATAAATTGGCAATCATTCTCATTTTATTATAATCATTTAAGAAAAGCACAAGTGCATTCGTACAAATTTTGAACTTGAGGTCACCCCTATCATTAACTAGCCTTCTTAGGTTTACTACTTAAGTATTTTCTCTCTTTCCCTAATTTTTTCTTGAGCCGCTATTTTTAGGTTTTCAACTCAATAGGAAGCCCTTAAATTTTTCCTGAGCTGCCTTTTTTAGGTTTTTAACTCATCGGGATGATTTTTTTATGCCTTAAACATAGTACTTCATTATGCAATCTATGTTGACAGGTTTGCAGAATTCATTGCCTTCATAATTCATCAGCTTGACTACTCCTTTTGATTGGATATGTTTGACTGACTATGGGCCTTCCTAGTTTAGGCTAAATTTCCCTCTAGGGTTCGAAATGTTATGTCTTTTTTACTTTAGCACCTAGTCTCCTGCTTTCACACTTTTGTGTTTTACTCTTTTGTTAAAGGACTTGGCTAGTCAAGCTTGATACAACTATGTGTGGTATAGAGCCTTGAGCCTTTGGTTGTCTAAGAGAGAGAGATTGTAGTGCCTCTGTTGAGCCCATTGTACTTTTGGTAATTTATATTTGATTGCTACTTAAAGAGACTTGATCTTTATTTTGATTGAAAGAACTGCTTCTGATCCATACACTAATGAAAAAGGAGTTACTCTTGTTAAAGTTCTGACTGTCATTTGATACCCCTATAAGGCACGTGGCAATCTATCTGCCCAGTCTCTATAAGTTTGAGTCATCTTTGACAAGATCTTTTTGATGTTCTTATTTTTAGTTTTGACGACCCCATTCACTCATGGTCTATAAGGAGAAGTTCTATGATGTTCCACCTTACAACTCCTTAGTGGCTCTCTAACTTTCTCTTGGAATTGGACACTGTTGTCAGAGATGATGTGATGGGGATCCCATATCAATAGAACATGTTTCTTTTAATGAACTTAGCCACTTTCTTAGCTCCTATTCTTGCGAATGATTAAGATTCTACCCATTTTATAAAGTAGTCCACTGCCACTAGGATGAACATGTGTCTGTTTGAGGCTGTCGGGTGGATTTTCCCAATTATATCTAGTCCCCATGCTGAGAAGGGCCATGGAGAGAAGATGTAGTGTATTTTTATTAGGGGAAGATGATTAACATTCCCATAGATCTAACACTTGTGGCATTTCCTTACAAATTTGATGCAGTCTTCCATAATCATCATCTAGAAGAACCCTTATCTGATAAGCTTCTTAGCCAAGATTGCTCCATTCATGTGTGGACTACAAACACCCTCGTGTACTTCTTCTATTGCTCTTGTAGCCTTAGCTTCATCTAGACTTCAAAGTTGTAAACCATCTGAGGTTCACCTATATAACACAACTTAGTGTGATGTAAATTTTGATGCTAGTCATCGAATGACTATTTTGTCTCTTTCATCTACTTGATCAGGATAGGCTCGTTCCTTGAGATATCTCTGGATGTCATAGAGCTAAGGCTTTTTAGCTACTTTTGTCTTTGGTATTCTGTCGTCTTTGTGACAAGGTTGTCCTTATCTAAGTAGAATGAGGGGCTTCATGGGCATTTTGGATGGTCCTTCCTATACTGATGTTAGGGAAGCAAGTGCATCTGTCATTTGGTTATAGTTCCGAGGGAGATGAATGAATATGCATTTTCGAAAGGACATAGTAAGTAGCCTCATGTGGTCTAGATAAGGCTTTAACTGCTGCTTTTTTAGTTCCCACTCTTCCATGGCATGATTGATTACTAGCATGGAATCTCTGAAGATTTCAACTTCTGTGACATTAAGGGTTATTAATGCTTGTATTTTGAGTATGCATGCCTCATATTCTGCTTCATTATTTGTGACTCTAAACTTGAGCTTTTTAGTAATTAGTACTACTTCACCTTTTGGAAATTGTAGTATGACACTGATTCTTATGTCGAACTGATTGACTTTTCCATCAAAGTACATGTGCCACCCTTGGATTTCAATGGTTGAGCTAAGGTTATCTAGGAAGTCTAGTTGGATTTCTTCTGAGTTGGAATGGGGTTGAGAGCTAGAAATTCAACCACTACTCTCCCTTTTACTACTTCTTAGTAAGATATTGCACATCAAATTCTGTTAATAGTACAAACCACTTGGCAAGTTTCCCCACTAGAGAGGGAGCTTCGTAGAGGTACTTCATTGGGTCCATTTTAGACACAACCTATATTCTATAAGATAGAAAGTACTATCTGAGTTTCTTTATTGCCCATACCATTGCCAGACATATCTGTTCGATTTGGTTATTCTTGTCCTCATATGGTAGCATCTTCTCACTCAAGTAGTAGACTGCATATTCTACTTTCATTTCTCCTTCTTGGGCTAACATTGCACTTATTGTGTTTGTTGGGTTTCATGATTCAAAAACGCAACAGAAATTAAAAATTTTAACCACAAACCCTAACATGGATCTAAATAATTTGATTAATTGATTTAAAACTAGGGTTTTCAAATCTTACCATAAATGCATAAGAGGTAAGACTGTTGGAAGGCAGAGAGGAGGTTCACTCTAATGACACCTTACCTCGAGCTTTTGATTTTGGTAGTTCAGATCAAGACGTCTCCAAAAGAATCCGTCCTCCATAAGCGTCCACATGAACAACCCCCAATTAACATGAAAAATTTATGTGCTAACACTTCTCTTGATTTCTCATGAATCAAGAATAAAAAAACTCTATGTTTTAGTTTTTCTAAGAGGAGAAAAATGAATTTTGGTGGCTAATAATTGAGTTAGTGAAATCCTAGAGAATATAACATATTTATAGACCTCTAATTACGATTTAACTTACCAAAATAACTTTTTGGTATTTTCTCAATTATTATTATTATTATTATTATTATTATTATTATTATTATTATTATTATTATTATTATTATTATTATTATTATTATTATTATTTTATTTAAAATTAAATTAGATATAATATTCCATTTATTTAAGATAACCTTTACCTTAAATAAATAAACTATTTATTTATTTTCACAGAGCATATTTGGGCCTATTTTAAGTGTGTGACCTTGTAGGTTCACATGACATTGGCAGTGGGCCTTAAATCTCTATTTAGGCCTATAAGTCATAAGTGGCTTCTAGCAAGACATTATGACTACCCAAGTCATATGAAGTCAATAATCCGACATAACCTAATTTATAATAAATATTGTAATCCCTTTGTCACATGATATCTTGATTGAATATGAGGCATAGTTTTTGTCATCCTTATATAATTCAATCATATTATTTCTTAACTCTAAGTAGACTAAGAATGATAACTCTTTATCAATTCACTTTAGCATGGCCATGCATTTTCCTCAATCTTTCTTATCAAGGGGCCCATAGATATCTTACGCAGATTAAATAAAGGACAAATTCCTTCTCAATCACTCACATTCCTCATATAACTCATTTCATATCCAACAACAATCTATTTAATCATCATGTTAAAGACTATGTTAGATTGTGTCAAAATATATAATGGTTATGTAGAAATCCATGATGATTTCAAAGTCAAAGGACTAAATCAATATTATTATGATAAGAATTACTTCTGAAAATTATCTATGTAATATTCTCATGATGGGTCAATCTAGTACATTATTTTCCAAATAAGTACCTATGAGTTGACTTAATATCTCATATTCATGATTAGTAAAATATAATTATCAATCAACATCATACTAGCCATAACATATTGTTATGACTAGGGATAATTTGAATAGAACTCATATTTAATTTAAGGGTTTTACTATCAAGTCAGATACTTGATGACCTTAGTAAGAATTGACTATTTAAGTAATTATAATAATACAAAATGATAATGAAAAATGTCTCTTTATTAAATAAAATGATAAATTCAAAACATTACCATACATGATTGACCTAGTGCATATCACTAATAGCATTCCCTTTGACGCCACTTACAGGGTTAGAGGAATCCCTAGTTTAGGTGGTTTTAAAAATGATGGGTTGGCAAGGTAGCTTTTGATCTTGTCAAATGCTAGCTGACATTGTTCGTTCCATTCAACTGGCTGATCTTTTCTGAGTAGCTTAAAGATTAGTTCACACACTATTGTTAACTTAGCGATGAATCTATTGATGAATTGTAGTTTCCCTAGAAACCCTCTAATTTCTTTCTTTATTTTTGGCACTAGCATCTCTCTGATGGCTTTTGCTTTGTTTGGATCCATTTCAATCCTGTTTAGACTGACAACATACCCCTAGCATCTTTCCTGAAGTAACCCTGAATATGCATTTCTTTGAATTTAGCTTGAGACTGTACTTTTAAACCTTTATAAGGAATTTTTTGAGATAAGAGGGGTGTTCTTCCTTGGTTCTTGATTTTACCATCATGTCATCAACATATACCTCAACTTCTTTATGTATCATGTCATGGAACATTACAGTCACCATTCTCTGGTAGGTTGTCTCCATATTCTTTAGTCCAAAAGGCCTTACCCTGTAGTAGTAAGTACCCTATTATGTTATGAAAGTTATCTTCAATGGCCATTAGGATCTGATTGTACATATATGGTGGTGCTGTCAACTAGTATGTCTATGTTTAGTAGTGGAAAATCATCCTTTGGGCAAGCCTTGTTCAGATCTCTATAGTCAATGTATATTCCAACCCTTTTATCTTTCTTCGGTACTGGCACCATATTTTCTAACCACTCTGGATAGTCTACTACCTCTAAGAATTTTGCTTTGACATGTTTCTTGATGTGCTCTTTAACTAGTTAGGCCCATTATGGTATGAGTCTTCTCAGCTTTTGCTTTACTAGTTTGCACCCTTCTTTGGTAGGAATGAAGTGTTGAGCAATCTCTCTGTCAATACCAGTCATATCGTTGTACATCTAGGAAAATACTTTTGAATATTTTATTAATATTTTTTCAATTTCTCTCCTCTCTTCAGGGGTAACATCTTTCAAAAAATGCAGAATGTGTGGTTCACATTCCATGCCAATATTAAATGATTCAGTGCATATGGAATGAATGTTAAATATGCTAATGTTTTTATCAATGCATTACACACTACCATTAAGAAAGACATCAAACAAGTAAGCAAAATCTAATTTCATTACATTAACTTTAGAGTTCATTACATCATCATTTTCAGACAAAGAAAAAGAAACTAAAGAAATGAAATTTCTCTAGATTAGTGACTTGAGAGATGTTTCTGTCTTTGGATCATCAACTACTTTTATGCTTCATCTGTAACACTGTCTCTGATACTAGTAACAAATTGAAGGATGATTCTCCTCCTCCATGTTGCTCTAAAGTGATCCATAAACCTTTTTTGTATCTTGCCACTAGAGAAGTCAATGAGCTTATAAGGTACGTGTTGTTTCTCTCCAAACTGTCTTTTTACCAATGCCAGATAGTAGTAGGTGCATGACCTGAATCCTGAGATTGGTACATAGATGACATGCGTGCAGAGAGTCACATGTCCCGGATTCCACCATGGGCACATCCATCTTATTTGATATTCTAGTGCATCCTTCATGCATTTAAACCATTCTTGGGCTGAGATATGGGATGAGTTTCTATGAACATCCTTGATATGTCTTTCTTGGTGATTTCTAGGTTGGTATCTCATCCAGTTCCCTATAGGTTTGTCGAGTAGACTCAGCTTTTTTTGCAGCCATATTTGAAGCAACAAAGGACTTTTAGTGTAGTTTGGACTTTTCCCTTTTTTGAGGTCATCTAAACCTTGAATGGTTTCTGTTAGGATCAATGGAAAGGGAGTCATTCCACATTATATTCCTTTGATAACTTGGAGTATCCTGTAATCTCCTAGCCCATCGTTCGAGATGGTGAAGTATTGCATAAAGAGGTAATATGCAAAGAGATGTGACCATATCCAAGTACTAATCTTCTTGGTAGTTCAGGCAGCTAGGAGTTGCAAAAGAATCAATCACTTGAACTCGGTGACTAGTTCATCAAGCTTTTATGAGCCTAGGTCAAGGAAAGTGACCCCAAGTCCTTGGTATTTGATGTCTTTATCAATGAAAATTGCTTCTTCGGTCATAATGGGGATTCACCCTGCTATGGCACTAAATTATTTATATAATGGGCATATTTCTATGGTATTGAATTAGAACACGTGCTCTTTAGGGTCCTAAAATGACACAGTAGTGTTCAAGAGTTCACGGTCAAGGGGCACATGTTGGAATGTCTTAATGCATAGCATTCCATATGGTTGCAAACTTTTCCAATCAGCCTTATCAAGGTTATGGAGGAAATATCTAGTGATACTAGTTTGGGCTTAGGGGTTTTCAACCATGACACCATTATCAAGCAGTTATTGGATCTTGGCTTTCAACTTCCTATTGCTTCAACAAGAAGACTCAGCTTCATGGTCACTCATGTTTTGAATGTAGTATTCTTGTACATTTATTAGGGTTAGCTAAATGAATGATGCATGATGTGTGCCTACAAAAGAAAAGGGTGAGCATGTATGTATGGAGTGGATGCAAAAATCCTATAATGGAAAAATGATTATCCCTGTAAAGAAATAGTGGTTAGTACATGCTATCTATATGTATGTAATGTATGCATGATTAAAGCTAGTTAGTTTTCATGCACAGTGAATAAACCAATCACAAGCAAGCTTTCACTTCTAACCTTATTTCTCTATGAGGCCATTCAATCTCTTTCCTAGGTGGGTTTTGAACCTATAGTCATTGAGGGACCATGGTTCCGCTCTCAAAACTAGGCTATTTTGATTTATGTTGGTCATAATCAAAGGGTAAAATGAGGAACGATACTCAAATGTTCTTGAGGTAATCATATGATGTTAATATGAGGGCCAATTGTTGGGCTTCAAATGATGTCCAAAGGTTGTATGCATAGGACCAAGGTCAATCAAAGGGAGTTTGAGTTCTTACCCCCATATCAATATTCAATATGCTTACCATGAGTCATAGAAGTATCGTTTGATAGTTTATAGTTTGATTTTGTTGACATAAAGGTCCATAATCTAGGTGGGTTCCTAACCCATTCATTTGATCTGATAAGTATTAATGGATGACATCTCATAGGTTCCATCATCAAGGGATGTTTTTATTTGTTAATTCACATAGACTATTCAAGTTGAGGTACATGATTCTCATCATTCCTTATGCTTCAAGCTCACATGAAGTATATGAGAATCACATGGTTCTAAATGTAAATTTTCTATGAAAACTGACATTATAACATTATTCGATGACAAACACTACGAGGGTCATGTCATGTATGAGTATCAGGTTAAACGAACAACGTTAAAACAAGGATAGCATGCATAGCTTGGCAGAATCCTAATGGATGTTGCTACTAGTTTATCTATATAAGCAGAGTCAAGTTGAAAGGCTAAAAGTTCCTTTTGTGAGAATGCCCCTATATGACTAGGGTTATAGACTTCGATCGGTGATTCTAACATTATTTGATAACTCAATCATCCCCCTTAAGGACTTGGGTTACAGACTCTGATTAGATGAGTTTGGCGAATGCATGAGTAAAGGCTAAATGTGATAATACCGTACCTTCATCACCTTGTGACTTGAGTGGAACCATGGTGGCAATGTCATTTTGTATTATCATGGATTTTAAGGAAAATTAGTGAACGTGTGATATATAGTACAAATGCAGTGGTGAGGAGCTCTTTATGATCAAGTATTACACAGTGAGAAATATTCATTTTTGAGTTGATCCTTTTTACTTAGAAGTCCCCAGTAGAGTCGCCATTGTGTGCAACCTTTTACTTTTTTATTTTTTTATTTATTTTGTATTGGTTTTTTCATTCTCAAGGGACATGGTAACTTTACCAAATAAGGATAAGTGATTGGTCTCGAGGAGATGAGATGCTTTTGATTTTATGGAGTCGTCGCCTGATTTTTAGAAAATCGAGAAAAGAAAGGGACAACTTCGAGTCACTCAGTGAGTATTGTCCCTAGTAGAGATTTTCAGGTTCGGGAGATCACATCTACTTTTTGAATATCTCTCATTATATGATATTCATTGTATAGCTACCACAACACCCTAGTTTCAATGACAACAGTTTATATAGCATTCACATAGTACATAAAAAAATATAGGATAATAAAGCTAAGAATTTTATTACATCACTTTCCTAAAAAAATACATATGAAAAGAAAAAAGATTGCAAAAAAGTAAATCTAATATGATTGATCTACAAGGATAACACAATCATTTACACAACTTATTTGATGAATGATAGGATGATCATGCTTGCAATGATTATTTATGCTATGATGATGAATGATGATAATATAAAGGATGCCTAAGGTCATCATCGAACCGAGAGCATGATGACTTTATTTTAGGACATGAACTTTTTCATATTATTGATATTTACGATATGATTTCATGATTTTGGAAATAGAGGATGCAGAGTGATGATGTAAAATGAGCATGATAACGTATATATTATTCATGTAGTCTGTAAGATTGCCAGTCTTATCACACAAGCACAACAATACTCCTAAGTACTAGCGATAGTAAAATAAAATGCAGTAAAGTAAAGTAAATGTGCTAAAGTGATTGTGTGGTCCTCATACTCAACTCAGCTTGTGTGAACTTTGATGCTTTAGCTTTGAGAGGTTATCAAGCTTTCCTTATCGAGAGGTTCAAAATGACAGCATAATGATGCTAGATTGTATACCTTTAAAGCATGCTTTAACAAAGATGAGGCTGGTTTGATGGAAAAAGGCATTTAACAACCTAAAAGAAAGGACCTGGGAGAGCAAAAATTGTATAGGAAAGGGTTTCCTGCACCTTCAATCGAACTAACTCTTGAGTTTGTATGTGTCTTTGCTTGCTTCCCCCCTTTAAAATAGGGTGTAGAGGGGTCTATTTATAGGAAAAAATGTGTAGAATAGGGTGGTGTAGGAATGGTCATAGTTATGTGAGTGTATTTTTGCATGTGGCCATGCCAAGTGTGCATGACCACTCATAGTTTGTGCATAGTCACCCATTTGGCGCATGGCCACGCGCGCCTGTGTTCATTTTCATGCTCACTTTGATGCTCTATGTGCTTTTCTTAGGTTTTATGCACACTATTCTAGGGTTGGTTTTTAAGATTTTTAGGCCTTCTGGATGCATTTTTGGAGTCCGTTTTGCCAAATACGGTTTCAATTTTAGCATATGACACCTAAGGTTGTTTACATGCACTTTTGAGTAATACGCTCTGATACTCAGGTTGTGTTGGACCATTTTGAGACCACTTCCAAAGGTTTTGGAGCCCTCCAAACATGTTTTGGAAGTCCTTATCAAAATCAATTTCCATTTATGAAGCTGGGTCTCGATCTAATAAAATACGCACCAGCCCGATGAGTTGAGTATTTTGAGAGGAGTTTTCTCAAAATAAACCTTTCATTGTTCCAATAATTCATATTTTTCAAGGTCAGAGCAAAAGTTAATGACTCGATAATCGATTTTTCACACTAGAGGGGTCAGTTAGGTTTTAAGTTTGCACACTTCTAAGGTGTTATGAACGAGCAGACTCTAGTCATCTCAAGGATTCATTTCATCATTGGACCTTTTTGGGGACATTCAAATTTGAGGTATGACATTATCTTGTTCATGTGGATACTGTAAAGGGCATGATCTTTTGTGACATCTTAATTCGATAAGAAGACAAGAAAAGCTTAAGGTAGGGTGTCAGCAGAGTGAACCCCCTCTCTTCCTTCTAACTATCTTGCCATTAGATCATCTTAGTGAGTGTTTGGAAACCCTCTTAATTAATCTAAGTTGAATTACATGGATCTAGGTTATGGGTTTTGTCATTAAAATTTTTATTTTTCACTGCATTATATATCATGAAATCAAATTGTGTATCAAAGCCACTCATAATTCAATTAGATTGATTTTTGATATATGTGATATATACATGAGAATTGAAAAATAAGTTTCAAAATATATGTGATATATTTCATTTTGAAAAGTGTTTTCAAAATTTTTTTATCATTTTTATGTGATGATTTAAACAAACCATATCAAAAAAAATTATTTACATTAATTGGATTAATGTATATAGTTGTTTAATACGATTAAACACCATTTTTAGTATGAATTTTTAGCAAATACATTCAATTTTTGAAGGTAGAACTTTGGCTACGCAGGGCTCATGATAGTGCACATTATGGCACATGGCCATGCATGTGAGCAATTTTTACAAAATATAGGGCACATGACTATGTGTATTAAGGCACACAGCCATGCTTGATTACAAATCTATAAAAGTGTAGATGGAAAGACTGATGGCATTCTTGTCCAAGTGTTGAACAAAATTAATATGTTTTGAACATACAGATTTAATGGAATATGATTACAATGGTTCAAGGTTTTGGCAACTACTCATTCAAAGAGTCTTGGTAAATCGTTTACCACCAAATGGATTTGCCACATAAATCATTCTCATCATAATAAATTAATTTTAATGAAAATTAATCTATTTATTTAGTGTAAAAATGCATGGTGCATGGCATGGCCCATAAGACCAACGTGATTTGATTTTTTTTTATTCATTTTTATGGGTTGTAATTTATTAAATATGGCCTAAAAGTCATTTTTCATTTGTTGTAATTTTATTTTATTAAGTAGTAACATAATAGCATAGATTACAACTGTAATGTAATGTAAATGAAGACCCAACATGGAGACACAAAAGGAGGCAAAGGATGGAGATCCAAAGTGGAAACTTAGAGTGGAAATCTAAGGTGAAAGGCTTAAAATGGAGGAAGTCTTATTACTTAGGATTGACCATTGATCTTCATATTGGCTTATAAAGATCAATATAGATTTGGGCCATGCTATGTTATGTTTACTTTGTTGCTTTATTATTATGTTATGTATGAGATGATATGCATGTGATGTATGTTTACAGCATTATAATATCCAAATGAGGTAAAACAAATGGGAGCCCTCATTCAATATTAAGTCACAATGATGCCTCCCATTCAAACACTTATCAAGCCTTAGATTATTATATATGGGTCTACCACAACATGGTGTATTAAATCATATGAGGAAGGCAAGTTGGAAAAGAGTGATTTTGAAACATTTGTTATGGTTTGACTTAAGTAGGTTATCAAAAGGGTTTTGGACCTAGGGAATCAAATGGGATATTTAGCCAGGAAATGTGATGTCAAATTCCATACCCTTCCAAGAGTTACATGAGATGTAATTAGTAAGAGTTACCTACCTAAGTAACCATATCTTTAGGCGATGAGCCAAAGCTCACTTAGAGTATGGTGAAATATGGATCTTGACCCACTACAATTTACAAGTTAACTTGAGGGTTATTAATTTGAATAAATTTTCATGGGATTTATAATTATGCCTCATTAAAATAACTTGATAAAATACTAAATGCACTACATATATATTTGTTATAGACAATAGCATTAAACACCACATCCAATTTGTCATTGTAATTAATCCTTGAGAAGGATAAGCTTAATGGAACTAACTTCCTTAACTAGTATAGAAACTTAATAATTGTTCTTAAGCAAGAAAGAAAGGAATATCCTAGATGAATTATCTGCTAATGCTCTTAGAGCTTCAAAGGATGCTCATAGTAAGCATTTTAATGACTCTGTTAATGTCACTTACCTCATACTTGGATGCATGGAATCAGAACTACAAAAGCAATTGATGGAAATGGATGCTTATACCATAATAGGCCATCTCAAGGAAATGTTCCAAGAGAAAGCTAGAATTAAAAGGATTAGCACTATAAAAAGCATTGCTTTCTTGTAAGTTGACTATTGGTAGCTCCATGGGTCCTCATGTTCTTAATATGAAAGGTCATCTTGATGATCTAGATAGAATTGTTCTTAAGATCGAGCAAGAATTGGCCATTGATATTATTCTCCAATCTTTACCAGAAATATATGATGGTTTATGAACTATAACATGCATAGCATGAATAAAACTGGTTCTAAATTGCATGTGATGCTTAAGATCACTGAGAAGAACATCAAGACTACTAAGGCTATTCTAATGCTTAATAGAGGGAAAGGTATAAAAATGATGGGAAAGGGTAAAGGCAAACTTAAAGCTTCTAAAGGCTTTTAAAAGCTTAAGCCCAAGGCTCAACTTGCACCCCAAGAAAAACCACCTAAGGAAGGAACATGCTTTTTCTGTAATGAGTTAGGCCATTAGAAAAGAAATTGTAAGCTCTTTATGGATGATTTGAAGAAGAATAAGGGTAATGCAACTACCTCTTTAGGTATTCATGTTATAGAATTCAATTTATATACTTTTGATTATTGGGTATTAGATACAGGTTCTCAATCTCACATTTGTACTAATATGTAGGGTCTAAAAAGGAGTAGAATCTTAGCTAAAGGCGAAGTTAACCTATGAGTTAGAAATGCAGCAAGAGTTGCTACATTTGTTATAAGAACTTATGAATTACCTTTTCCTAGTGGACTTGTTTTGAGTTTGGAAAACTATTATTATACACCTGCTATGAGCAGGAATATCATTTATGTTTCTTTTTTGGACAAGAATGATTTTGAATTTATTATTAGGAATAATAAATACTCTATTTATCATGATAAATTTTTCTATGGATATACTCCACAAAATCATGATCTTAATGTTTTAGACATAGAAGAAACTAATGAAAAGTCCATTTATAATATTAATACAAAGAAATTTAAATCTAATGATTTAAACACAACCTATCTTTGGCATTGTCATTTAGGCCATATAAATGAGAAACACATATCAAAGCTCCACCAACATGGACTTTCGAAGTCATTTGAATTTGAATCATTTCAAACATATGAATCTTGTTTATTAGGAAAAATGACTAAAACACCCTTTACTAGACATAGTGAAAGGGCTAATGACTTATTGGGCTTTATACATTCTAATGTGGATGGTCCATTAAGTTCTTCTGCTAAAGGAGGTTATCAATACTTCATTACTTTCATAGATGATTTCAGTAGATATGGCTATATCTATTTAATGAAGCTCAAATTTAAAACTTTTAAAATGTTCGAATTTTTTTAAAATGAAGTACAAAATCAACTTAGTAAAATATTAAAGCACTAAGATCTTATTGAGGTGGTGAATATTTAAGCCAAGAATTTATTAATTATCTTATAGATTGTGGAATAGTTTCACAATTAACTCCACTAGGAACACCACAATGGAATGGTGTATCTGAATAGAGAAATCAAACTTTATTAGATATGGTTTGATCCATGATTTGTCAATCAGATCTTCCAATCTCCTTTTGGGGTTATGCTCTATAAACTACTACATTCTTTTTAAATAGAGTTTCATCAAAGGCAATTGAAAAACACCATATGAGATATGGAATGGAAATAGGAAAACTCCTAGTTTATCTTTTCTTAAGAATTGGGGTTGTAAGGCTTATGTGAAGCGTCAAATTTCATATAAATTAGCACCAAATTAGACAAGTGCCTTTTTGTGGGATATCCTAAATAAAGTAAAGGATATTATTTTTATAATGCTTTTGAGAACAAAGTGTTTGTTGCTCAGGATGGTGTATTTTTGGAAAGAGAATATATTTTGAAAGGAACTAGTGGGAGTAAGGTACAACTTGTAGAAATTTAGGAACCATCGAATAGCATATACCACATATGGAACCTTAACTGGATCAACAAGTATATGTTAAATCTATACCAGTACCACAAGGTCATAGAAGGTCTGGTAAGACATGTTATAATCCTAAAGGATATGGATTTCTCATAACAAATAATAATGATGTAATGATTTTGGATCAAAGTGAGCCCATAACTTACTAAGAGGCCATGGAAAGTCCAAACTCTGAGAAATAGTTAGAGGCCATTAAATTAGAAATTCAATCCCTGTATAATAATTAAGTATGGACTTTGATTGATCCACTTAAAGGTTTTAAAAACTATTGGGTGCAAATGGGTTTTCAAAATGAAAACTAACATGGATGGCAATGTGTATACCTTTAAAGCAAAACTTATTGCAAAAGGTTTTAAGTAAACACATAGTATAGACTATGATGAAACCTTTTCACCAATTTCTTTGCTTAAATCTATTTGAATTCTCCTTACTATAGATGCATACTATGATTATAAGATATGGAAAATGGATGTCAAAATAACTTTCCTTAATGGAAACCTAATTAGGGATGTGTATATGACACAACCATAGGGTGTTGTTAATCTTGAGAATTTTGGAAAGGTTTGCAAGCTTCAAAGATCCATTTATGGATTGAAGCAAGCTTCTTAGAGTTAGAATCTTTGTTTTAATGAAGCAGTCAAAGAGTTTAGTATCATCAAGAATGAAGATGAATCTTATGTTTACAAGAAGGTTAGTGGGAGCATTATAACTTTTCTAGTGCTATATATTGATGACATATTACTCATTAAAAATGATATTCCTACTTTACAAAATGTTAAATTATGGCTAGGGAATTATTTCTCAGTGGATGACTTAGGTAAAGTTACGTATATTTTAGGTATCAAGATATATAAAGATAGATATAAAAGGTTTATTAGCTTAAGTCAAAGCACTTACATTGACAAGGTACTAAATTGGTTTAGTATGCAAAACTCTAAGAGAGTATTCTTGCTAATGTCTCATGGAATTAGTCTTAGCAAGACTCAATGTCCAATGATACAAAATGAGCAAGACCGCATGAGTAAAATTCCATATGCTTCTACTATTGGATCTATCATGTATTCCATGTTATGCACTCGACTAGATGTCTCATATGCTTTGAGCATAATGAGCATATACCAGTCAGACCCAAGTAAAAGTCATTGGATAGTAATTAAGAATATCCTTAAGTCCTTGAGAAGGACTATGGATGCATTTTTTTTACTATATTATAGGAAGATGAGCTAGTTATAAATGGTTACACAAATGCTAGCTTCCAATTTGACAAAGATGACTTCCAATTGCATTTAGGTTATATGTTTTATTTAAATGGAGGTGTAATGAGCTGGAGAAGTTTAAAGTAAGAAACCATTATTGATTTTATAATAGAATCTGAGTACATAACTACCTCAGAGGTAGCTAAGGAAGCTGTTTGGATTAAAAAATTCATAAATGGATTAGGGGTTATTCCTAGTATATCAAATCTAGTGGACTTGTATTGTGATAATAATAGAGCCAGAGCACAGGCTAGGGAGCCCATATCACATCAACAATCTAAACATATACTCAGTCGTTATCATCATTAGAGAGATCATCGAGAGTGGAGATGTAAAGATATGCAAAGTACTAACAAATGACAATGTTGGTGATCCACTAACTAAACCTCTTCCACATGTCATGCATAAGAGTCATACTAGGTTAATGGGTATGAGATACAATATTGATTGGGCCTAGTACAAGTGAGAGATTGTTAGTGATACATCCTAGGCCAATTATGTAATGGCCATACTTTGACATTATCATATTTCTATTTTAATAATAAAGAGGCATTTTTATTATTACTGGCTAAATCTAGTATTATACTTGATTAGTTAATTCTATTAAGATCATCAAGTATCTAACTTAATAGTAAAACTATGTGACTTGATAGTAAAACTCTTAGGCGATACTTGAATTCTAATCTAAATATCCCTAGTCGATTATTGTTGTAGGAATAACGATGAATAAAGACTAGTATGAGGTTGACTAATGATTAAGTTTTATTGATCATATATATGAGATATTAGGTCAAACTCATAAGTACATATTTAGGGAATTGATGTACTAGATTAACCCACTATGAGAATACCACATGAATTATTATCTTCAGTAATTCTCATCACAGCAGTATTATTTGAGTCTTCTGACCTGATATCACCATGGTTTCCTGTATAAGAACACATCCTTACACCATACTTTAACCGGATGGTAAAACAAGTTGTGATTGGATATAGAATGAGTTGTGTGAAAAATATGAGTGGTTAAGATGGAATTTTTCCCTCAATTATTTTGAGAAGATATCTGTTGGGCCCCTCTATGAGTTAGACTGAAGAGAAATGCATGGCCATGCTAGAATGATAAAGAGTTATTACTGTTAGTCTACTTAGGATCAAGAAACAATATGATTGAACAATATAAGGATGACATAATCTATGCCTTATGTTCAATTAGGATATAATGTGAAAGGACTATAGTATAATCTGCATCTTAGGTTATATCAAATTATCAGCCTTCACACAACTTGGATAGTCACAATGTCTTTCTAGAGACCAATTATGACTTGTGGGCTAAAATAGGAATTTAGGCCCACTGCTAACGTTGTGTGAATCTACAGGTTCGTACACTTAGAAAAAGCTTAAAGCATACTTAGGTCAATAGGTCTAATAATTATCTCTATGTAAGATTATATATATATATATATTAGTATTTATTTATTTCCTAATTTGTTTAAGGTAAGAGTAATCTAAATAAATAACAAATGATTTTAATTTGGAATTAGAATTAAAGTAGAAAAGGAATTTTAATCTTGCCAAAATTATTTTAGTAAGAGAAACCCGAGAGAGGATGTATATATAAACATCTCTTTCTCTAAGGTTTGCTAAGTGAAATTCTTATTCTTCCTCTACTACTTCTTGTAAGAAAAACACATAGAGAGAAAATGAGTTGTGAGACAACAAAGGTTCTAGCAGACCGACTTTGCTTTAGATCATTTTGTTTGTGTGGATACCATAGAGGGTGTGATCTTTTGGTAATGTCTTAATCTGATAAGAAGACATGAAAAGCTTAAGGTAGGGTGTCACTAGAGTGAACCCTCTCTCTTCCTTCCAACTATCTTGCCATTAGATCATCTTAGTGAGTGTTTGAAAACCCTCTTAATAAATTTAAGTCAAATTACATGGATCTAGGTTATGGATTATGTGGTTAAAATTTTTATTTTCTACTATGTTATGTATTATGAAACCCCAACAATGTTATCATGTATTATCTTTTTATGGTTGGATACCATGCTAGTGTTATATTGGAATTACTATCTTTACATGTTGCATTATTTTTCCATGTTTATAATTCTATGCCATGTTTGTATGTTATTATATCATGTAATTATACCATGTTACACCACGTGTACTATGATATGTGTATTAATTTAGCTCATGATTATGCATCATTATAATATTATGTCATTTTTCCATGTTCATGCATCATTTTGTCATATTATTTTATGCTTGTGTGTATATATTGTGTTTGCATTTTCATGTAGAAGTTTATGTATAATAGTACATAGTTCTTGAAAGCACTATACATAAAGTAAGGCTAGTAATGCTTAGCATCCGGGTGGTATAGAGATGCCTTGAACAAAAGTGCCTAATCTTACTAACATCGATATCCAAACCCAATGCTTTATCCAATGGGTGAATGCAGTTCCAAGCGAGGGATCCGAGTTTACCTAAGTCCCTAAAATGGATAATTTCTTTAGTGATACCGAGTGGAAACTCCTTTTTTCTCCTACTTGAGTGAAGGGTTATAAGTGCATTTATGTCATCCCTTTTCATTACTCCCCTCACTACCTTCTATTTTCCTGTAATAAGGAAAAAGGGTCAATAATCTAAAGAGTGCCAAGTCGGTCCCTCTAGCATCAATAATTAGTAATATAAATATAATCAAAGATGAATACATCCTCAAACAAAACATCTTCTATGTTGGATTCAATGAGAGCTACAATGTTAGTATGGCTAAGAGCTTTAGTTTCCATCCTCTTATTATAGAGGACCTACCCAATTTCAGCGATGGTAATCTCTTCCTCTCCTTCTTTCTGATCCTATTCTTTTCCTATACTACTAATTGTGTCAATTAAGATCTCAAAACTTGGCTTTTTAATTTCATTACACTCCCATTCTTCAAATTGGCCTTGATACTTTGTAGAACCTTAACAGATGAAGATAGTCTCCTTTCCTTTATCAATAGTTGGATCATATCCCAGTCCTTACTTGCTAGTTTATCTCTTAAAGTCTGTTAGTTCTGAGATTCCATTCTTCTTCCTTCTAAGACTAGTTCTTGGTTCATAATTCATCTTCTTCATAATGGCCGCCACCTTTGGAATATCACAATCTTCATTTATCATTAATACTTATAAGGCTGGAGGAGTCACATTCATATAGGCGATCATACTATTAGTCTCATCTTTAATAATGGGTACCTTCCCATTAAGCAAAAGCTTAATTTTCTAATGAAGTGTGGATGGCACTCCTTTTAGTAGATGAAACTAGGATCTTCTTAATAATAAGGAAAATTCAAGGGGGATGTCCAACACTATAAATTTCATAATAGATTCAATCTCTCCCACAATGACTGTAGCATTAAAGGTTCCCAATTCTTGCTTCTTAAAGTCATTAAAAGCCTTGATTATCACATTAGATGCTTTAAGATCTTCAACTACTATCCCAAACTTAGAAAGCAACTTGAGAGGACAAACATTGATGGTTGACCCATCATCGACCATGACACATGATGCCTTCTTAGCTTTTATGACCACTTGGATGAATAAGGGAGTTTTCCTTTCTAGCAGGAGGTCGTTGTTAGAGAAAGAAATAACACTGCCATATTTTGAAAGTAATGAGGCTAACATATCTTTAAAAGAGGTGTCTAAAGAGATCTTTGCATCAACCAAAGCATATGCTAAAGCATCTCGATGTTTCTTTGATGTCATCAAAAGATCCTAAATGTTAATTTGTGCTTTAGTTTTTCTAAGTTATTTCAAAATTGAATCCTCTTCTACTTGAATAGTTAGTTCATTATCTTTTGTAGCTTCTTTGGTAATTTCCTCCTTTTTCACCAGATCTCTCTCAGTAGGCTGATACATTATACCACTTCTTATCATATGATTATTGAGGCTTCCTTATTAGAGTCATACCATATATTGATCCCCATTACATATGGTGTGTCTGATAGTTGGATGGTAACAATCCCATCTTCTTCATCAAATTACTTTCCCTATCCAGAGGGTACAACATCTTCCTCCTTTAAAGTAACTGAAGGAGAGGCAGTATATTTTACTCTAAAGTTAAACTTTCTAGAAGGTTATCCTAATAAGTGCCATTCTCCTTCCTTTGCCTTTAATTCTTCTTCTTCCTCAGGTTTAGATGGTTCAATATTGTCAATAACCTCCCTAACTCTTCTTGCTACTATCTGGCTTAGTTGCCTTTGCATCATCATGTGGGGTATATAGATAGGAAGTATGGATATATATTAGTAAGTGGAAGGATCTATTTCATCATCACTTGAATCATAGCTAAGGCTTACAAAGTCTACTTCTAATATTGCTAGAAGTTCTATTTCTTCCTTTCCATGCTATTATATCTCACTCTCTGAGATGTCTTGGATTGAATTCTCCATAAAGGACTCAGGTATTCCTAAGATGGCATAGGATGCTTGAGGTTGTATGTTTCAATAGTTGGGTAAAGGGTTGGTTTTGAAATTAGGCTATTTTTTAGGGTCATCAATCTTGTCATAGTCTATAAGGTCTTGGATTTAGTTTTTTAGGATGTAGCAGTCATCAATTGTGTGATAAGGCATTTAGAGGAAGTGGTAGTAGAGATTGGGATTGATACGTAGTGGCAATGGGTTTGGTAAAGGTTTTAGTTCAAGGGATTTAAGAAGGCCTTTTTGCTGAAGCCTTTGGAAGACCTTAGATAAAGGCAAGTTAAAGTTTGAGTATTTTGAGTTTCAGGGTATTGAAAAATAGGTTTGTTTGTATGGAATGAGTGTTTTAATTATATTGTGTTGGGTTTTTATAAGGTTTTTAGGTTGAGAAGCTTCTTTATCTTCAATTCAAATGCCAGCTTGGTGAAGTGATTTAAAGGTAGGGTAGTGAACAAATAGAATTTGTTTATAAACGTAGGGTAGTGCTCCTTTAATTACCATCTCTATTTTCTCATCTTCTAGAGGTTTATCCCTCATTAGAGAAACTTTTCCTCTCCATTAAATGATGTAGTCCAAGAAACTTTCACCACTTTTGTGCTTTCTAAATCATGCCTCGTGACATCCAACTGGATGTTATAATCATACTACTTGATGAACTTCTGAGTAAGGAGCATCCAGTCATTATTAATTTTATCTTCTAGGTCAAAAACCCATCTCCCTTGGCCCTTTTTCAAGTAAGGTAAAGAAGAACTTCATAATTTATGACTTAGTTAACTTCGTAAAAGCCATAAATGTAGCATATTATCTTAGGTGGACTTAGGGATCCTTAGTACCATTAAACTTGGTGATGTTTGGAAGCCTGAAATCTTTGCGTAATAGTTCATCTTTAAATAGTGAAAGATTGATGTAGTTGCAACTTCTTATGGCACTTTTCTCCTTAAGTGAAAACTTGAGTTTAGCCATCCTGTAAGCTAGTATCTTAACCTCCTCTAATGTCTCAAACTTGGTTAGATTGACAAGTTTGGCAAGTGGTGGAGGTAGTGCTCCTCTCATTGCCTGATAATATTCATCGTCATTAGCAAATTAAACTAGAGTATGCATTACACATTTTCCTTTATCAATCTTTGCATTAATTGACCTATAAGCTTCCTCATAATCACCTTTCTCACAGATCATCTGTTCCATTATAACTTTCATCTTTTTCTTCAGAAAGTCAGATAGAGACTGATCATTCATTATTTTCTTAAGAGTATCTCTTAACTGGTCTTTAGTATTTTGAATCATCTCTTGGGCTAATTTAGACATATGAATAGTAGGATTAGTACTTATGCGTTTAGCAACTTTAAGCCTATAAGACTTTTAAGGAGCTATCTTTCCACATAAATATGATGGTTAGGATGGAAAAAGGATGATGCATGCATCCATGATATAATATGCTCTGCAAGGAAAATGGGTTAGCATGTACGCATGGCATAATAATTATGATCTTGCTAGCATAATAATGTAAAATGGTTGTAAAGAAATCATGGGTTAGTTTATGATAAAATGCCTCTAGATGTATGTATGTACATTTGGGAAAGAGAAAAGAAGACAATATAAAATGAGCAAATGGGGTTAACATGAAAACCTACAAAAGGAACAAATCAAACATAAGCAATCACTCCTTTTATCCTTTTTGCTTCATGTAGTAAAGATTTTTGTCCAAGATGAGTTTAAAATCATAGCCATCAAGGGACTATGGTTCCAATCAAACATAAGCAATCGCTCCATCTATCCTTTTAATTCCTATTTATTATACTCGAAAGGTAAACTATGGAACAATAGCCAAATGCACTCAATGTAACCATACAATCTCAATTAGGGCCCCAATTATTAGGTCACAAATGGCTTCTATAGTCCATGCGCACCTGTGAGCATCGAAATTGTAGTCAATAAGAGGGATTTAAGTTTGTTTCCCCCTCATCGACATTCAATATGTTTACCAGGGAATATAAAATGTTTTATTCAATAGTTTACAATTTGGTTCTTTTGACACGAATGTCCATAATCTACTTAAATTACTAATATGCTCATTTGATTTGATATGGACAAATGGACAACCTCTCATAGGTTCCATCCTTAAAAGATGCCACTATTTGTCAATTTTTATAGGCTATCCAAATTGAGGCATATAATTCTTATTATTCCTTATGCATCGAGCTTACACAAGGTAAATAGGGATCACAAGGTTCTAAGCGTGGGCAATCCATGAAAACTGATATAATGACAACAATTAGTAATAGAAACTAGGGATGTCATGTCATTTATAAATTTCATGTTAGATAAGCAACATTAGGATAGGGCCAACATGCAAAAGCTAGGTAGGACCTTAAAGGAGATTTCTATTAGTTTTATCTATATAGGCTAACTCAGGATTACGGCTAAGGGCTCCTTTAGTGAGAATGCCCCCTTATAACTAAGGTTATAGACTCTGGTTAATGAATTTGGTATTTTTTACCTACATAAGAAAAACTATACCCCATTTTTAACATAGGAGTTAGGCCACATCACTTTAAGCTCTACAGCTTTTCTTGATCGAGTGAAGGCTAAAGGTGATACTATTGATCTCATCGCCCTATGACTCGAGTGGAATCATAATGGCAATGCCATTTTGTATTATCGAGGGATTAGGGACCAAGGGTGCACATGGTGATTATGAAGTTGAATAAATAAGTTACACATAATAAGAAATAATCTTTCATTCATAACCCTCAAACCATAAATTAACCCTAGCAGAGTCACCAAAAACCTATTTGCGCTCCTACTTTTGTGGGATAGGAGGAATAGGATCAGCATGATGTTGGGGCACACATGCTAATGGCGACCATCTACTAGTTATTATTTATTATGGAAGGGTATGCCTGTATAGGCTTTATAGATTGGAGTCACCACCCGACTGAGTCAAGAGCAAGTGAATCAAAAACTCACTTTCCTAACCATATTTTTCGAGTTCGGGGGGTAGGAGTTACGTATCATGTTTTTTACCATGCATTACTTACTTACTCATTCCTTCATCCTAGTGTCTATTTTATGATGCATTTTACCACTCTTGATTATTAGTCAATTTGAACTGCAAATTGAAATGCGAGATAATTGGAATTAGTGTGCATACATCACATAATAAATAAACATTCACCATCCATATAATGCAAACAAGTATGCATGTAACAAGTAGCACAAGAGCATGCAAGAAATAATATATAAAATAAATGCATAAATAAGCAAAATAAAAAGAAACATAGAAAGGGATTAAGGTTTACAACCCTTGAAAAAAAAGCTTATTCTAATAAATACATCCAAAATAGAAAATAAAACAGGGAGTTGAGATTAAGGATTACATTGCCTTAGAAATTCCCTATTCTATTAATTACATAAAAATGAAAAATAAAATAAAAGAGAAAATCTCATTCTAATAATCCTACAAAACAAAGGTTAGCTCTCATGCACATACAAGCACACATCACACTTAGAGCAATTTTATATTTTTCATTCATCCATAATTGATGTAGTAAAAAAGTAATTAAATAAATAAGCAAACAAGGATGCTAATGAAAATGCATGATGCAAAACTTTGAAATTTAGGTATTTAGGTGTAAAGTTGTCATTTTTATTATAAAAATGGAGTTTTACAATAAGAAAAACATAAAAAAAAATAATGAATTTATGAAAGAAGATAATAAAAAGAACAAACATGCATATAAAATAATAAAAATGATAAAAATACTATTTTTACCATAAAAATGTGAACTTTATGGTAAAAATAGTAAATTTATCAAAATAGAAAATAAAGATGACAAAATTAATAAACATGCAACGGAGATAATAAAAATGATAAAAAAATATATTTTCACTATGAAAATAGGAACTTTTAGGTTAAGAATAATAAATTTATCAAAAAAGGCTATAAGAAAAAAATATAACAAGAACAATAGAAGTGCAAATGAAATAATAAAAGTAATAAAATTATTATTTTTACAATAAAAATAGGAACTTTATGATAAAAATAATAAATTTATCAATAGAGGAAATATAATGATAAAGATAATAAAAATACGACAAAAATGATAATAAAAATAAATAAAAAGATAAGAATGCATGTAACATGGCAAAAATGATAGAAATGCTATTTTTACCATAAAAATATCAACTTTATGATAAAAATAACAAATTAATCCAAAAAAAGAAATAAAAATAATAAAAAAATGCAATAAATTAAAAAAATTAAAATGCAGAATTAAAATAATGAAAGTGTTAAAAATGATACTTTTATCCTAAAAACATAAACTTTATGATAAAAATGGCAAGTTTAACAAGAAAATGTATACAAATAACAAAATGATAAAAATGCAATAAAAATAATAAAAATGCAGAAAAAGAAATAAATATAAATATAAATATGAAATAAAATGATAAAAATGTCATTTTTACTATAAAAACATCAACTTTATAATAAAAATGACAGGTTTACCAAAAAAAAAAAAAGGTGTAAAAGCAACAAGAATAATAAGAATGCAATAAAATTGACAAAAATAAATAAAAATACATAATTAAAATAAAGATGCAAAAAAATGATAAGGATGATAAAGACACTATTTTCACCATAAAAATGTAGATTTTATGATAAAAATAGTGAATTTTCAAGAATGACAATAAAAATAACATGAATAGTAAGACTACAATAACATAATAAAAATATCATTTTCACCATAAAAAAATGGATTTTATGATAAAAATAATAAATTTATTAAGAAGGAAAATAAAGAGAATAAAAAAATTAATAAAAATGCAAAAATAACAATAAAAATGCTAATTTTACACCAAAATACCCATTTTTTTATATAAGAAGACAAATAATGCAAACACTCATAAAATTACCTGAACTACTCACTCCTTCTACATATCTTATATCCAAACTTTAAAATCACCATAAAAATTATAACTTTATCACAACACAATAAATAATAAAAATAAAATGCAAAAATGGTATAAAATGCAAGAAAGGAGTAGAAAAAGAAAAGGAAGAAGAAGAGATAATACTAAAAATGCAAATTTTAAATTAGAAAGAATAGGAGGATCCTCAAAGGGACCAGGTGATTACCCTAAATGCGTGCTTTGACTTAAAAAGAGCTAGGTTTAGATTTGTGGGTCTAAATCCTAAAAGAGAATAATTTTTGGTTTAAGTATTTAGGTGTATAAAGGGTCTCCAAGTGCCTGAAGAGAGAGAGAGAGAGAGAGAGAGAGAAAGAGAGAGAGTGTGTGTCAAAAATTATTTAAAAGCAGTATAATTTTCTCTCTCTAGGAGAGATTTTTTTTAAAAATCCCATAAAAAGGGAAATTTTTAAATTTTTAAGCCTGAAGGGTTAAGACCCATATGCTTAGGTCCATGACCCATGCTCTTGGGTCCATGACCCAAGCTCTTGGGTTTAGACCCCGCGCAAGGTGCTTATGAGTCAGACGACCCACAAGCATGGGTTGGTGACTCGCACTTATGGGTTGTTGACCCATACCCATAGGCCCACCTATCCTATGGACTTTTCCATACCTCTTTGGCTCTTTTTTGGGCCAAATTTAAGTTTTTAATGTTTGGGTGCATATTTTTTGTTTCTTTAGGTTTTTTCTCAGTTGGAGCACACTTAGGAAAACTCTTGAAAGAGCTCTCCCCTATCTAACCGATAGGAATCCTCCATTATTGGATTTTTAGGGAAATTGCCAAAATTTGGGTATTAACACCTTAACAATATCCATGATAAGTAACATAAGAGAGTTAGGGGAATACAGAAAGGAGAAGTGAAATAAAAGCAGGTGTGAAAGGCATTTCCAATATACTACAATCCTAAAAAATGAGTAAAAGTATCAACATGAACCCTCTAGCGGTATTCATGCTAAGTAATATGAGAAAAGAAGGATAATACAAAGGAGGACCACATTAGAAGTTGCTCAATTTAAGTTAATGCACTAAAATGAGTATAAGTATCTTAAAGACCTTTCCAATGGCATCCACACTGAGTAATATTTGAAATGCAAAGGAATACTTAGACAAGGAATTAAACCACATTAATAAATTGAAAATAACACAAATGTTATTTTGATACTTAGAATCTAATTTTTTATGCCCAATTCTCATAAGTTTCGTTAGCAAGTTCTCCCTTAATTTAGGTATGGAAGTCAGCTATTCACTTGGTAAAAGTATGTTCTCAGCATAGAATGGTTAACGATACCTTTGACTTTATGAATTGTAAATAAATAATAGTTATGAAAATAAAATTTAGCAAGATTTGTTAAATGCATGCTACCTTATGATAAAAAGATGAATTTTCTCATGAATTTTCAAAATTTTAATGTACTTTTTATATAATCATCATGCTAAAACTAACTTCAACAAGTCTTCATAAATTGCAAATCTTAAAGAAGATATACCCAACATGTGGAATTAGTTCTAGTAGTCCTGAGACAATCAATATTAATCTTGTAAAGAGAAATTAATCAGGTAAGTTTTCTCAATTCTAATAAATAAGAAGACTATTTTTTCTATTTTTGAATTTTCTCATCAAAAGGTGAGCAATAAAAGGGTTGTAATCGATCCAAGACAATGAGCAAATAAGGAATTATAGCTAATCAAAATCAATCAAATGACAAATAGTGAAGGGATTGTAGTCGAATCAAAGCCTACATCATGGAATGATGAAAACACTGACACGAAATTCAGTGTTATAGATAAAAGCTCTATAACATGTCAGGTAAGTATCCTTAAACTCTAATCCAAAATTAAGTGTTTATAAAGTTTTGCCACATTTTATTGCACAAACTGTGATAAAATAAGGCAACTATAAACACTTAATTTCAAGATACTAGATATATGGATGCGACAAAGGACCTGATAATGAAAATTGACTGTGAAATTAGATTTATTGGATTTGATTTATAGGTTTTGGACAAAATTATAAATTCTTTTAGGACTTATTTTTAAATTTCATTTAAGTTTTTTTTTTAAAATAAAAATAAATGGAAATAAATTTTCAATCTAAAAAAAATAAAAATTTTCAAAAAAAAAAAAGATAAGTAATACAAATATTATTATAAACATATATATCATAAAAGAGTAAATCATCTATGCTAGAATCGATAAATACAACATCTTCATCGTTTGCAGCTTCAACCTCTATCTTCATCGTTGTTAGTTTCGGCCTCCATCTTCATGTTCTTTAATATCTGCTCGATCTCATGTGTTATGATTTCTTTTGGCTCTTCTCCTTCCTTCTTCTCCATGTTAAAAAAATTAACCACATCAACAAAAATCTTAAAGTCTGGCTTCTTAGTTCCTTTGTTCTCTTATTTTTAGACTATCTATAGTACTTCTTTATAGCCTTTTTACAGATGAAAAAATTCTTTTTCCCTAACTATCTAGCTAAATTATATCCTAGATCCTTTTTACTTATCTTTCCTTTAAATTATGGTAGTTTAGATACTCCCTTATTCTTTTTCCTAATACTAGAACCTGATGAGTATTGTATGTTCTTCATAATTATTGCTACTTTAGCATTAATCCAATCATCATTATCTGAAAGCCATGAGGTGCTATATTCAAGCAAGCAATGACACTATATGCTTCAACTCATACCATGACCACTTTTTCATTAAGCATGAATTTTATATTTTGGTGAACTATAGATGATACTCCTCCCAAAAGGTGGAACTATGGTTGTCCCAACAATAAGGCAAAAGTAGGTGGAATGTCTAGAATATAAATTCTACTATAGATTTGACCTAACCGATAGTGACCACAGTTTAAATGTGCCAACAACCAACTTCTTGAAGTCATCCTATGCATGTATTATGAGATTGAAAGTTTATAAGTCCTCCACATTCATCCTAAATTTGTGAAGGTGCTTGAAAAAGCAAACATTAATTGCAGAACTGTCATCCACCATTACATAAGAAGTTCTTTTAGTTTTGACTTTTGCTTAAATGGATAAAGGCCGATAATGTGCTCTTACCTCTAGTGGGAGATCCTCATTAAATAAAGAGATAGTATTGCTAAAAGCTTGTATCAGAGAAGCAATCATGTCACTAAGTGAAGCATTAGTTGGGATTTTAACATCATCTAAAAAACACATGAAAGGATCTTAGTACTTTTTGGATGCCATTAACAAGTCCTATATACTAACTTAAGTTTCTGCCTTGTTCAGTTGCTTTAATACCAAATCATTCTCTTCAACTTCTTTTGTTAGTTTAGTTGATTCTTTTCTACTTTTTTTCCTTTTACCAATTCTCTATTGACAAACTAATAGACCTTGCTACTTTTGGTTACTTGATTCACTAATGCCTTACTTATCTCTTTTTTCATTGCATCATCTTTCATATTCAAATCTTCTTCCTTATAATTGTACCATATATTTATAACCATGATTTGTGGTAGATTTTGCAATTAAACTATCATAATTCCATATTCATTATCATACTCTTCACCTTATCCAAATGGTATAATATCCTCCTTTTTAATATGTTCTAAAGAAGGGGGAGCATAATTGACCTTATAGTTGAACTTGCTTAAAGGTTAGTCAAGTAAATCCCAAATTTTTTATGCCTTTCTTTTCCCTTTGAACATTTCCTCTTCAAAACTAAAAGGACCATTAAGATCTATAACCTCTCTAATCTTGTATACAACCATTTTATTCAATCTTCTATTCATCATTATATGAGAAGCAAATGTAGAAAAATGGAAATATACTAATAGTAAGTAGGATCAAGCTCATTATCACTAAAGTCATATATTAGGCTTAAAATTTTAGCCTTTTTCATCAAAAGGAACTCTTTCTCTAGTCTCTTTTCTTTTTCTTCCTCAGTTTCTTTAATCTCATAAATAGATTGCTTTACCATATATTCAAAAAGCCCTTAAAATATTACATAAGTTATAAATTGAGGCATATTGCAGTAGTTAGGTAATGGGCTGGTCTTGACATTAGGTCACTTCTCAGGATTTTCAATCTTTCCCAAGTTGATTACATCTTGGATTTATTTTTGAAGGTTTTGGAATTGTCTATCATCTGGCCAAACATTTGGTGGTAATGATAATAAAAGTTGGTTTTGATGTGAGCTAGTAGTGGATTTGGTCATTGTTTTGGTTCAAGAGGTTTGAGGATGTCTTTTTATTAAAGTCTTTTAAAGATTTTAGATATAGGTAGGTTTAGATTTAAGTATCTTTAGGTAGGCTAATCTAGGGCATTTAAAGCTAGGTTTATTTTAATAGATTGGGTGTAGGTGTTTATGTTTTAGTTAGACTATGTTAGTTTATGTTAAGGGTTTCTTAGTTGTAAGGCTTCATCATCTTCAATTTAAATACCAACTTGGTGAAGGCTTTGAAGGTCAAGTAATAGACAAAAAGCATTTTTTTGCAAAATTAAGGTAGGGCTCCCCTTATCACTATTTCAATTTGATCATCTTCAAAAGGCCTATCTCTCATCAAAGCTACTTTTGCTCTCTATCGAGTGATATATTCTGAGAAGCTCTCACCACTCTTTTGCATGGTGGTTTTAAGGTCATTCTTAGTGATATCCAATTAAGTATTATATTCTTATTGCTTAATAAATGTCTAAGTGAGTAGCATCCAGTTATTCTTAATTTAATCTTTCAGATCAAAGAACCATGCTCTCGATCCCTCTTCAAGTGATGTGAAAATGATCTTTACTATTTATGATTCAGTCAACTTCGCAGAAGTCATGAAAGTAACTATCTTAAGTGTACTCTTAGATCACTAGTACTATTAACTTTCATGAAATTAGGTAGCTTGTACTCCTCTAGTAATGGTTCATCCTTAGATAATGCAAGAGCACTGTAATCTTGACTCCTTATAGCATTCTTGTCCTTAAGAGAAAACTCTACTTACACGATCCTATTGGCTAGTATCTTAACCTCCTTTGATGACTCAAACTTGGTCAGATTGATTAATTTTGGCAGAAGGTAGGGGAAGTGGCACTCCCCTTAAAGCTTAGTAGTACTCATCATCATCCTCAAGGGGATTATGAGTGTGCATCATATTCTTCCCTTTGTCAATTTATGAATCTACATAATTAGAGGCCTCTCCATGTGTTCTTTTTAGAGTGAAGCAGTTTCCCAATGGTAGTTCTCATCTCATTCCATAAGAATTCATATAATGTCCTATTAGATACAATCTTCTTAAGTGTATCCTTAAGATTCTCTTCTATTTTCAGTACTAATTCCCTATTAGACTTAGCCATCTAATACTCGGGAAAGGACTAATGCATTTAACTACCTTGTGCTTATAAAGCATTCTTAGGGGTATTTTCTATATGAAAACAAGAATTAGGAATAAAGAAAGAATAGTGTGTATGCATGTTTATGTCATAATCCCTACAAAAACATGACAAAGTTAGTATGTATACATGATATGCAAAATGTATATTCTAAGATGGTTGTAAAAAATAATATGGTAGATTATGCACCACTTATTATGTATGTATGCATGCATAAAAAGAAAGGAGAAAAACATCATGAACAAACAAGTTTAGTGTGAACCTGCAAAATGAACAAACCAAGCACATGCACACTCATCCTTCCAACCTTATCACTCCATATGGTATTGTCCCTTTCCTAGGTGGCTTTAACCTTTGAATTATTGGGGAATTCTTAAACTCACACTCAAACTAGGTTATTTTTATTTACTAAGACCATATACAAAAGATAAATCTAAGGATGGTTCAGCATAACCCAAGGTAAATGTATAATGTTGGCATAGTATACATGTGATAGTATCATAAATGATGCTCATAGTTCTTGTGCATTTATATTTTCAATTGAAATATAGTCAATATAAGGGATTTATTCCTATGCATGCTATGTCAATATTCTATATATTTATTAGGGGTCATATAGAATTCATTCAAAGGTTCATTTATTTCTATTCAAGAATAAATATTCACAATCTAGCCAAAATTCTTAACTCATTTTATTGAATCAAGAGGGATAATCATATATAAGCTAGGTGGGACCCTAGTGGAAGTATCTATTGGTTTATTTACGTGAGTTGAGTTGAGAGTAAAAACTTAGGTTCCTTTAGCGAGATGCCCCTATATGACTTAGGGTTAATGGAATTGGGTAAATGAGCTAACATCTTTTGATAACTCGAGCCACCCACCTTAAGCACTTGGGTTACAAAATATGGTTAGATGAGTTTGACGGATCCTTAAGTAAAGCCTAAAGGTGATGATACGAAATTAACCACCCTATGACTTGGGTAGAACTGTGATGCCAATTGCTTCAGCAGCATCAACACTAGTTGTGTAAATGTGATGAGTGTTTTGAAAATGTAATTGTCCTACTATTGTAATGGAAATAAAAAATAAGTATGCATAAAAAAAATTATCGATTTTAATTTTGACTCCTCACGAACTAGAGATTTTAGGTTCAATCCATAATGGAGTTGCTAATTAGTGGTATGTGAGTGGTGATCGCGACTCATAAGAGATAGACGACATGAATATTTTTTTGATGTTATTGATTTGAGAGGGACAGCCTTATGGAGCCAACGCTATGAGTTTGGAGTTGACACTCGACCACAACTAAAAAATAGGAAATAAGTTAGTGGAACCCACTTCCCCAGTAAGAGATTCTAGGTTTAAAGAGTCATCATCTATTGGCTTGTATTCTTTAATACACATAACTTACATTGCTTATTGCATAACCCTAGTTTAAGTTTAAATAATACATTTACCACACTAAAATATTAGTCAATTTAAAATTACATTAGATTGATGATTGAAACGTGGGATAGTTGGATTCAATGCTCATTTTACAAAAATATAAAACAAATAAATAAACAAACAAATATAATTAGTCATATAAAATTAAGAAATTAACATATATTTCACACAAGCAATCAAATAAACAAGTAGCACACAATCATGCAAGAAAGAATTAATTAAAACAAACAAAATAAAATAGGAAAAGGGATTAAGGAATACAACCCCTGGAATACTCTATTCTAATAAATACATTAAAATAAAAAGTAAATAAAAGGAAAATTGGATTAAGGACTACATTAGTTTGAGAATTTTCTATTCTATTAAATACATTGAAAATGGAAAACAAAATAAAATAAAAATTCTTTTCTAATAAATCATGCAAAACAAAGATTAGTACGCACACATGCAAGCCCACATCACATTTATAATAATTATATCTATTCACATGATAATTAACTAAATAAAAGAAAATAATTAAAATAATAAAAGGAGGACCCAAGCAAATAGACAAATGAATGCATGAAAAAAAATGTTAATGACAATGCATGATTTGGGTAATTAATTGGAAATAATACCTCAAGTGATTTACTATTTATCGCCAAAATTAGGTGACTAATCACAAGGTCATTGGTATTTCTTTCCAAAATATTATGTGAATGCAAATGATTAACTAAAGTATGCAAGATGATAAAAAAGAAATAAAATATATTAAAATAAAATAAAAAAATAGTTTTTAGGCATTTATACAAAACAATATTATTAAAAATGTAATTTTCATCATATTGTATCAATAAATGTGTCAACTTTATATTCAAATTATTATTTTTATTTCTAAAGAAAATCTATTGTTTATATTCTTGGTTAATAAAGCAACCAACTTTATACCATGAATACAATTGAAAACTTTATATTAAAATTGCCATTTTTTATTATCAAAAGCAATAAAAATGATAATTTCATGCCAATAAATTATTAAAATATGATTTTGATAACTAAGAAAAATATAAACTTTGATAGAAAAAATAAATAACAAATATTCTTAATTTATAAAGTTCTCAATTTCATATAGTGGATAAAGGTGAAGACTGTATATTAAAAATATCATTTTTATCATATATCAATAATAAAAATGATACTTATATTTCAAGAATAAATAAAAATGCTATTTTTATAAAAATAATGTGCAAAATTATATATATTGATGATAAAAATAATTTACAACAACCAAAAAAAAATGTTTTGATGATAAAAAGATAAACGTTTATTAAAGTCAAAGAAAATGAAATTCTCTACAATGTAATATATTCAAAATGCAATTTTTAACATAAAACTAAAGACTTTATCAGTAAAAGAAAATAAAAATAGAGAATGAAATGAAGAATAATCAACAACATAGGGGATTTAAGATAAGTGCAAATGAGTATGTTTTAGAATACATAAAAATGCAATAGTCACATAAATCCACCCAATATCCAAATAAACTTTTCTAAATTCAAATCACTTCACCAGCATCACCAAGATCACAAGTTCAACATAGATATCATAATAAGATAAAAATAATAAAAATAAAAATGCATGAGATGCAAAAATGATGAAAATAAGGTAAAATAAAAATAAATAAATAAAATAAAATAAAAAGAAGATGTAGCAGTGTAAAAGAGGACACTTAAATGAAGATGAAAATAAAAATAAAAATGATTGAGAAAATAAAGAAAATGGAGAAAATAAATAAAGGCATAATATATTTATGACCCCTTACACTTTATATAATTTGTCAGCTTGACATCTTAACTTACAATTTTGTCATTTCAACACTTAAAATTGTCTAAAATGCACTAATTTGTACTAATATTATGACATAATGCATTTACCACCCATATACTTGCCCATTTTTTTGTTAGTTTGACACTTATACTTGAATTTTTTGGTTAGTCAAACCCTTAAAATGTGGCACATGCTGATTCGCTATTTCATACCATATGTGTTGGCAAGGGTTTCAAAATTATGTTTTAGATGAGTTTAGGTATTAAAACGGCAAAACTATAAGTTAAAGTGTCAAACTGACAAAAAGTGACAAGTACAAGGAGTTATGAATGCATTATACCCTAAACAAATAAACAAAATTTTTATAAGATGAAATGAAAATGCAAAATTTATAAAAAAATAATTATTCAGGTCCTTAAAAATTACCCTTGATACATACTTAGACAAAGTAGAAGTTTGGTTTGGATTTTGTTTGTAAAATCTAAAAATAAATAAATAAATAACAAAAGGTGGATTTATGGCTTTTGTGTGTAGAGAATCGGGTTCCATAAGTTGATCACCCTATAGTAGGGGTTTAAGGCTTGAAAACTATAGTATTTTAATGCTTTTGGCTTGAGAAAGTGTCTAAAAAAGGATTCTAATTTTGTCAAGTAATATCACCTAAAAGTCCCTTGAAAATAGAAAAATTATTATTTTATAGAGAAATTGGACCCACGAAAGAACCCATGCACACAAATAAAATCCATCCATGTGGTTTATACAATCCATACACGTGAGTTTAAACCACACATGTGGTTAATTGATCCATGCATATGGATCAATGAATCATATGGGTTTTTTAAAACCCAACCATTTTCATTGACTCCACTGTACTTTTAGGTTAGTTTTGGATCATTTTCAAATCCTTAAAGTTCCAAGGGTCTTTTAGGTGAATAGGTTTGGTTTGGTGAGTTCTTTAGATTTCTCAAAGTTTTCAGGCATTTAAGCATGATTCAGGCTCAAAACAGGTGAATCGAACCTTAAAAACTTTGATTATGCTTAAAGCCTTCGTTTAAGATTTTTGAGTCCCAGTTTGCACATAAGACTCAATTTTCAAAGTAGAACCCTTACTTGGATTTTTTGGAGAGGATTAGTCTTTTAAGCTTTTGATTTGATGATTCGGATTCCCAATTCAAGTGGTCACGTGTTTGGTTCACTAATTCGGGTGCTCGATTAAGGGTTTTGGAGTTTTCTAATTTATAAACACACTTTGGATAACCTTTTACAAGTTATCCTCTATCCAATGGATAGAAAACTTTCATCACTATACCAATTTGAAGGACTGCTGAAAATCGAGTGTCAACAACCATGCTATTAGCATTTACATCTTGTATTTCCTTAGCTTTTGCCTTATTGTTAGCTTTAGCATCTTCCATTTCCTTATCATTGCTAATGACAATAGCTTCTATTATTAATTTTGGCACCTCATTAATTTTAGGTGTGTTCTCCATATGTTATATATATAACTTTAGACTACATCAAACACTTTACATATGGGCAGGATTATAAAGATGAAGTTGTCATTCTAAATGAATCATTATAGTTGTGGCACCTCATTAATTTTAGGTACATTCACTATATGTTGTAGATATAACTTCAAATGGACTACATAAAACACTTTCCATATAGGCAAGATTATAAAGATGAAGTTATCATTATAAATGAATATAAGACCATTTTCTAATGTAGTCCCCTTAGGTAACCAATAGATTTTTCTTTTGTGAGCATACTTGTAAATAATGGGGTTTAATACGCGCTCAAGTATCTTGCGACCACAATACTGTTTGAGCTCAGGGCTCCAAGGAACATACTATTATATCCTAAAGACATAGCGTCTAGACGAGAAGTCGCCACCTAGGGTAATAACTAGGAGAAATCGAAGGTGGTGGTAACTCAATTCTCTAAAATAAAGTTAGCACCACACTAAGAGATTCTATATACGGAATACCAACTTCTTTTAATCTTGTGTTTATTTAGAATTAGTTTATGAATTGCTATCTTATTCCCTATTTACATGTAATTTCTCTTAAACCCTAACTCCAGGCAACTAGTATCATGAAAGAGCATACAAACATTGCATTCATGTAAGGTGAGACATCCCTAAATTAGTCGTATCTATATTATTTTATTAAAGTGAACTAAGTCTACATTTTTATTTTACAAGTGAATAAGAGCTAATGGTGGCCTACATTTTAATTAATGAACCTAAGTCTAATTGTTTTAATTCTAAAGGAAAGTAAGCTTAAGTATATTGATTTAAAGGCAATTGATTAGATTGAATGATTGAATTAGTGGGCCTATCTCTATTTTTTTTAATCTTCAAGTCATCTTAAGTCTATTCATTTTAAAATCGCTTAATTAATGGGCTAAGCTAAGTCTAAGTTAATTTTAATTAAACTAAACTGAGCAAATTATCCTAAATGGGCCTAGATTTATTTTAAGTTAATTAAACCTAAATCAATTTTTAAATGGGCCTAAATTGTGAGTTAAAACCTACACATGGGCTTAGGGCCCAAAATGAAAAAAAATAAAGCTAAAACTATCATAAATAATTTTAAAAAAAAAACCTAAATTAGTAAATTCTTGACAAAAAAATAAATTACATGCAACCTAATTTAATCTATTGCCTTATTGATTTTAATTAAAATTACCAAATGAACCTAATTTACTAATTGATTTTAAAAAGGTAGAAAAGTAGAGGTTTCACCATCCCACTACTGGGACTATTACAAGTCCTACATACAAAATTAAAAATAATTACACAACCCAATAAACCAAATAAATAAAACAACCAACAAATAAAAAACACAGAAATAAATAAATAAAGGAAATCCTAAAAAACTACATGATTTTTAACAGAGGCCTAATCTATGACATTTCATGGATCTTCATGGTTTTACTAGTTCAAACCACGGGCTACTCCACATCACTCCCACCATTTTCCATCATCAACAATCATGAAAACAAAACAAAAAAGAAAACATATTAGATTCAAATCAAATAAAATGAACATAAATAAAACAAATTAAAAAAGGAAAGAAATAAAAAAAAAAGAAAGAAAATGAAGATGGTGGATGTAGTATTGATTCTCTTGAGAGATTATTTGATTCACCATTGGAATAGGATCTCCGAATTGATTTTTTAGTCTCTAGCTTTAATTGCTCTTTTTAGAACCTTTAAATAAATAATCAAAGTAATAAAAGAAAGCTTTTGTTTTTGTACTGTGGTTTCCAAAGAACATAAAGAAGGTTTTTCTTTCTCTTTCTTTGTTCTGCTCTCTGTGTTTTTTTAAAAAGAAGAAGCCCCACTTTTAAAACTAAAACTCATAGGTTTTTATCCAAGAAATAAAACCATCTCCTATGACCAGGAGATAAACGTAAGATTTATCTAATAAAACAAAATGATAATCCACTTTTATCAGATAAAATAAAACATTTATACCTTATTTATTTATTTATTTAGTTTTTCAACCAATCAAAACTCAAGAAAACATTTTTGAAAAAATTAAAAATTCAAAGTTAAGCCCATAAGATGTTTGTAAATCGAACCATAATTGTGTATTTCCAATCAAAAATACATAATTTCGATTGAAAATGTACAATTTAGATCAAAATTGTACATTTCCAACTAGAAATGTGCAATTCCGGTTGAATGACATATTTTTTATTGGTAGTCTACTCTTTTTTTTACTTTTAATTATAAATTAACCCTTTATAGAATCAAAACTTTACAATTAAGCCCTTAAAAAGTTGCAATTATACCTTGAGATTCAAATTTCAAAATCTATAGACCTATTTGTAACAAATTTTCATCATTAGATCCTTTGTCACATTCACACTTGACTTATCCCAAAATTGGGTGCTTACAATACCCAAAATTGCTTATCTTTTTTAAAATCCTAAAATAGCCAACTTTATCTATATCATAAACATTCCATTTTAATATATCACCATCAACATACCTTAGCTTGGGATCCCTGAAGTTTTTACCTCCATGATGTATAATGAAAACATTTGCTTAATGCAATAATCAAATTTATGACAAAAACTTTTTCAAAAGTTTCAACTATTTTCTTATAAATTTGCTCAAAATTAATTAAACCATTACCTATTTGCACTTTGGGGATTTCAACAATTCGTCAATACTATTCAATGGGCAACTTCTACTCATGCAACATTATAATATTAGTAAGAAAAATCTACATGTCAGTCATCTGCCGTTGTTTTTTAGTTTGTTTACCTTATGAGCTTGCAAATCTTACATAAAAAAGTGCATTAAAATGTTACAACTACTTCTCTCAATGCATCACTTCCTGGTGGACGCGTTACACACATTGGTGCTAAACCTACAGTAAACGATAAAAGAGCTGGTGGTTTTCCTGAGTATATATAAACCCTATATAAGTTAATTTCCAAAACGTTACTCACATTCCTTCTTCAATTCGTAAATGGCAGGCGTTTATTTCTTTTAAAATCGGGTTTAAAAGGCCAAAAAATTGAAGTATTAGGCTTATTACTTGAATTATAAAATCAAGTGAATCTTAATATAACTGTAGAAATAGATATTTTCAGTTATATGAAAATATTTTAAACAACTCGTAATTATTTTAAAAAAAATATTTTGCATATGACATAAATTTAAGTGTGGCATCTAACATGCTTAAAATGGATCGTAAAATATTTTGTTATAGAACTAAAACATTTGGTAAAGATTAATGTGTGATTCTCCAATCCTTAACTCCCCCATATCATACTATGAAACTTAACTATTAGGCCAGTGTTTAAAAAAAATTGTAGGAACTTGAATTATGACCATTAAATTTTATGCATCAGAAAAAGGAAACAATTTTTAATAAACATAATATAAAACTTTTTATTTTCCTTTAATTGGTTGGCAAGGACAGTGCATATACACACCAACACAAAAATACACACATGATGGCAAGAATGATAAGTTTTAAACAATTTATTATCTATTCATTTATACTACATCTATTATCTTATAATTTTATAATTTATTTTCTTTTATAATTCTATATTTGCTTTTTATTTCCTAAATAATGATATTTTAATTTAATTTTCTTTTGTAAAATAGCTCTCTGTTCATATTTCTTTTACTTCTATTTTTTCTAGTTTTCCATATATAACAAAGATGTGCCTTTTTTTTTTTTTTTTTCCTTAGAATTTAGAAATTTTATAGAAATATAAAAAATGAGCAAACCTATTGAGGGAATAAATAAAAAAATATAAAAGAAAGAAAAATATGTGTTAGATATAATTATAAATATGACTTAATTATTCCACTTCTTATGTTAAATACATATTGCATCATTGTGATATTAATTCATATATAGGCATTTGTCTTTTTGTGCAGTCTTAATTAATAACATTAAAAATGACTAAATTGCTTATAAAACCAAAACAATTAACTGATGCTGTAGCAGCTTCATGCATAAGAAAATTAAATTTTATGTATGTATTTTTTAATTTCATATTCCCAGTCTATTTTATTATAAACAGAGTTAACAAGTAACATTTTATCACTAGAACAATTTTCATAAGCTTGCTTGATTAGTTTTCTAAAATCAATCCATTAAAATTTTTAATTTATATGAAAATTTCATGGTGTAAGATGAACCGGTTAAGAATAAAAAAAATTGCAATTATAAAGGATGATAAATTATTGTGCAATGTTGTATTATATTTTTTGTGGTTTAAATTTTCAGTATTTAAAATTTATTGAACTATGAGAAATTTGATTTGATATGGATAAAGGTCCACAACAATTAATTTCACGTAACTGTATTTATTAGAACTCAAATTCAAAATTTAATTTAAATGGAGAAAACTCGCTACTAATTGGTTGTTGATTGTGTTATATTATACTTTATCCAGACATTTATTTTCTTATGTTTTTAGATTATTGCCCTTTTTGGATGGAAATAAAATAACATCAAAATACAAAAGAAAATGAAAGAAAATGTATCTCTTTTTTTTTCTTCATTTGATGGATTTTGCATCTGATAATTACAAAAATTCCAAATTTGAGTGTACTCATAAAAAAGTAAAACTCTTCAAGTTTCAATATCTTTTTTTTTTTAATTTCTTTTATTATAAGAGATAAAAAAATTTAAATGGAAAGTTTAAGATATAAAAAGTTAAAAAATAAAAAATAAAAAATAATTAACTTTATAAATGGAAGTAAATCATAAATATTAATATTTAGTGAATGAAAAAGAGAGTATATAATTAGAAACAAAATGTAATAAAAAAAATCATAAGCAATTAGATACAGTGAAAATCAATAACTAATAAATTATGTGAAATATATTAGTCTTAGACATACATAAGACGTAGATTTGCTCCCTATCGACGCCACACACATGCACACGCACACGCACACGCACATACACCATATACTTGAAAAAGTTTTATAAATTAAAAATGTCATTACATTTTCAGATTAGAAAATAACCTAATATATTATTTTAATGCAAAGTATTATAATTTGGTGTCTAATACCTAATGAATAATTGTGAGAAGATAGAAATATTACAGCTACAGCTGTGTATATACTCTGTTTTGTTGGAGTATATAGTAGTGAATGGAATACACCTAATAAAATTTACATTTTAAGCAGTTTGTAGTTGTTATTGATAGTTTGTTCCTTTTAATTTGGCAATTTTAAAATACATTGAATCTAATACAAAAATAAATGGCAATTTAGAGTGTCAGCGTTAGATAATTACTAGCAACAACAAGTGGCTATGAAGTGACAAATTATCTATAAAAGATTAAATTAGCCCTTTAATCATCACTTTCTCTACTCATTATTTTTTGTATTTATCTTAGTAAATTGAGAATATGAGCAAAATGTGTAGCTCTTCATTATCGTCCAATGAAAAGCATAGCTTCAGCAAAAAACTTGCATCTGCTGAAAACACACAAAATTTGGACCCTAAGAAGTTGAAAAGGTAAATCTACTTTTTTGCATGAAAAAACATCGTATCATATGATTTCATTAATTAATTTTTTTTTCCCTTTAAAAAAAGCCGAGAAAGAGCACGCGCTAATCGTTTGAATCTAATTTATTCTTATTTCAAACAATATTGCAGAATTATGGATAGCAGAAAGTACTCTCAAAAATATCGAATGAAGCAACTTCACTACGTTTTACAACTTGAAACTGAAGTGAAAGCTCTACAAGTAATATAAATTGCTCTACGAACGTATGTGTCGTAATCTAAGAGTAAATGACATTTTTACCTTTTGCCAAATACATGCAGGCTGAAGTGGCAATTACCTCTCCAAGGTTGAAGTATGTTGATCGCCAAAATTTTCTACTACGAGTAGAAAATGGATCGATGAAACAAAGACTTTCAGCTTTTTCAAATGACCTTATTCTCAAAGAAGGTTTTTATTTTTATTTTTCTAGAATAATATATGTGGTAGGATAATGTTTAATGGGTATGAATTATTTATGCAGCACAATATGAAGAATTGAAGAAGGAAAGAGACAACTTGAAACACTTATATGTTGCCAAAAGGTTTCACAATTATGCAACAACTTTCAATCACTTTAAGGAACTTTGATGGCGATAACCAATAAAAGCCTGAGCTCTAATTCATACAATTTCATATGGATGTCCTTGGGATAATTGAATTGACTAAATAAGGACTATTTTTCATTAATTTATTTATTTGATAGTCTTTTGTTTTGTGTACTCCTTATGCTTAGGTTTATTTATTTATTTTTATGCTTAAGTTCTGTTTTCTATTTTGATTACAATTTGGATGTAAAAGTAGAACTACCAAATGGAGAATTAAAATTTTAATTTGACTAGCCGTTGCATTTGGTATACTTTTCCTTCAAAAAAGTTGAGTGTATATGCATGCAACATGCACCCTTATTCATATTGTAATATGGATCACACACGTATGAATTGGTAAAATACTCAATTTCTCTTTTTTTTTTAAACATATTTGAATGTTTTTGTGTGATAAGATGAGTTACCCACCCAAGAAGTATACCCTTACACCAACTTCAACTCTTTGTAAGATGAACCCAAATTAAGATTTTGCCAACTTGCATAGCATTAATAAATTATATTTTCTTTTTTATTCTAATTATTTTTTTAAAAAAATTAATAGAAATGAAAAAAGTATTTTTTATTTATCAAAATTTTTTTATTTTATTAATTACAATGATTGAATTTAATTTTTTTTATTCATGATTTTAATCAAAATAAAATTTTTATTCATTAAAACATTATTCAACTTTTTATTTTTAATTATAATAAATAAATTTTTACTTGTATTTTTTAACTTTTACTTGTATATTTTATTTTTAGTTAAATAATATAGGTTCATTATTTGAATAATATATATTCATAAGATAAAACATGTATGGTTATTATTTAAATAATACATGTTCATTAACCATTACTTATAAATTTATTTTCCTTTACTTGCATGTTCATTTACCTTTACTTACATGTTCACTTTCAATCTCATTTAAAAATTAAAAAATATTTTTTATTTATCAAAAATTATTCTTTTCTTTTTATTTTATTAACTACAGTGGTTGAATTTTAATTTTTTATTCATGAAAAAATTACTCATTTTTTTATTTTTTTAAATTATAATAAATAGAGTTTTACTTATATTTTTTATTATTAGTTAAATAATATAGGTTCATTTCTTAAATAATGTATATTCATAAAATAAAATATGTAGGGTTATTTCGTAAAATAACGCATGTTCTTTAACATTAACTTATAAGTTCATTGAACTTGAGGTGAATATCAATGAACTTACTGGTTTTCACTACATATTTATTGACCTTCACCTATAAATTCATTTACTTTCACTTGTAAATTTATTCATTTTCACTTGGAGGTTCACTTTTAATCTCATTAAAAAATTCAAAATTATTTTTCATTTATCAAAAAAAAAATTTTTTTCTTTTTATTTTATTAATTATAGTGGTTAAATTTAATTTTTTATTCATAATTTTAACCAAAATAAAATTTTTATTCATTAAAAAATAATTATATTTATATTTTTTAATTATAATAAATAGCGTTTTATTTGTATTTTTAGAATCAACAAATACTACATGTATATGAGCTTTTTTATTTCATTGCCTCTGGATTGGCAAATTTTGCCAAAAAAGAAAGTGGGAAATTTCACCCGCCACATGGAAGGAAACGAGAGATTGGATTTACATTTCTTTCACTGTGAAGCAAACGTCAATTGATTCTGACATTCTAATGAAGTGGACCAAGGGCAATATGTCCCTCTTCGGTAATATAGCAATATGTCGCTACTGCAATGGATGCCAAAAACATTACACCCATAATCATTTTAAAAAAAAAAGACTGGCCAAATGATTTTTATAGAACAATTCGGGTCGTCGGCGTACATGCTATCTAGGTGGGTATCAACACAAGTTTGTTTTGAGACAGTGGTAGGATGAATAGACCCTTTCGGTGGATCTTCTGGAGCGAGATTGGATGCCATGAGTGGGTGCGAGTAATCCATCATAACTACTCCTTCCTTGCATGGTTATGGCTATGCCTATGGGCAGAGATGCCGAGAGATGAAATAGTTGAAATTCCATTGTAAAAAACAACCACATTTTTCATATACACCCTGATCCATATTACTATATAAACACGAGTCCATAATATAATTTGCAATATGCATGTGTAAATTTAAAATTCATATGATACAATCATTTTAAATTTAAAATTCATATGATACATTAAATTTAAAATTAGTTATTTTATATTTTTTTATTAAAAAGTATAATTATCATTTTATAGTCAATTAATGGTAATTTTAACTTAAATTATGTCAAAAAAAATAGTTTAATAATAAAATATATTTTTTAAAATATTAGAGGGTAAATATATGTTCATATAAAATAGTATTTGTGAAAGATTAAAGAGAAAGCAAAAGCCACTTGTATTGTTATTGTTACAGAGTATATAAAAGAGATTGTATACATGTTGTTGCAACAAAATTGTGCTAAGGATAATACAGATATAAACTATGGAAATTTGAATTAATGATAACAGACATGATAATGATTAAGCTATATCTCTAACGCCCTTCTGCAAGTTGAATGGGGGAGGAGATCACGTTCAACTTGGTTCGAAGATGGTGGTAACTGCTTTTGTGTAATGGCTTCATGAGTATATCGGCAATTTGATCAGTTGAAGCAATATAGTGTACTAGCAGAGATTTAAGATGAACTCTGTCCCAAACAAAATGATAAGCAATAATGGAAAATAGGCATTAGTGTCAGATAAGTGGCACTCAAATGGTCACACCACAAGGTGAGAGTTGGCAAATGAGAGAAACCGAGCTCTTAAAGAAGAGACTAAAGCCAATCAAGCTCTTATACAGTAGTGGCTAGAGAACGATATTTAGATTCAGTTGATGATCTAGCAAGACGTTGTTGTTTTCTAGAACTCCAAGAGATAAGATTATTCCCGATATATATGGCATATCATGTTGTTGATTTTCAGTCATCTAAAGATCTACCCATTTAGTATCAATGTATACATTAAGGGCGAAAGAAGTTGATTTTCGAATAAAAAGACCGTGAGTTGTAATTGCTTAAAGATAGCCTAAAATATGCTTAATAGCTTTGGAAGTACCCAAATTCTAGATAATTTGACTATGGATGCGATAATGGATTTAATGGTGAAAATTGATGGTCAAATTAGATTTATTATATCTGATTTATTGGTTTAAAACTAAATTGCAAATTTTTTTACAATCCTTTTTTAAATTTTATTTGTTTATTTATTTTTTAGTATATAAATTAAGTTTTTCAAAAGAAAATTAACAGTAAAAATAAATTTTAAAAAAAAAAAGATAAAATTAAAAAGAAAATAATTGGGCCGAAGTTGGTCTAACTTCTGCCAACTAATTTAAATGGCCGACAATTGGCCATGAGTGGCCAATATATGGCCGATTGCACTTGAAAACAAATAACAGTGTTCCCAAAAAAAAACATAATCCGACTATAAATATATAATTTTCATTGAAATTACATAATTTTAATTAAATTTTAGTTTTTTTACTAAGTTTTTTAAATTTTTTATTTTATCATGTTAGTTTTTGATTGATTTTTATTCAATAATTTTTGTTGATAAACTGTGCTTATCACACAGTTTTATCATATAAATAATAAAAAAAATTTAAATTTTTTTTTATGTTGTATCCAACTTAAGGTTACATGATGTGTGTTTCATAAATTGAAAATGTCTTTAACAGGGGGAGGCTCTTGGCTTTTTAATCTTTTGTTCTAGTTTTCTAATTTTAGCCGTGAGCCAAAATACTCTACACTTTTGTTCTTCTTTTACGTTCTTTTTTATTTCATTCCTTAGCCATGAATCAGATCAAAAGAGTCTAAAAATCACAAACAAAACAAAAACAATAAAAGTCACAAACTTTCCATCAATTGGTGATCACCTTCTGAGAGGAATCAATACTGCATCCTATTTTCGTCTTCATCTCCTTTCTTTTTATTTGGATTTTAATTTTATTTATTTCTTTTCTTTTCTTTTTTTGTTAATTTAAATCACTCACTGACTTTTTTTATTTTTTTTTATTTTTGTTTTTCATGACGGATGGGAATATATGAGTACGTGATTGAACCAAGAAAAATTCATGGAGAATCTATGAATGAAAGTCAATAATCAAGGTTCCAATTTAATTTCTATATTTTGTTTTGTTTTGTTTTGTTTATTTATTTTTAGGTTTTGTATTTGTTTAATTTATTTTCTTAAGGGTTGTAATTAATTTTAATTTTTTTAGTAGCTCACTGTAATAGCCCAAATAGTGGGATAGTGAAATTCTATGTGTGTTGTGTATTTTTTGTATTTTAATTAATTGGCTAGTAATTAGGGTTTCAATTGGGTAAATTAATTAAAATCAATGGAATAGAAATCAAAATTAGGGTTTTAAAATTAATTGGAATTAGGAGAATGAGTTAGGCTTTTTATTTTATTTATATTTATTGAGCTTCTATTTGTTTTATTATTTTAGGTCCATTAGGCTTTTTTATTTGTTTATGTTTGGGCTTTTTTCATTGTTTTGTTATTTTAGTCCCATTTATGTATTTAATTAATTTTAGGTTTAGTTAATTTATTAAGCCCATTTCATTAGTAATTAGGTTTATTTTATTTTAAGTCCAACTTAATAGGCCCAATTAATTAATAGGTTTTGATTTAATTAATCCTTAGGCCCATAGTTAACTAGATTTAGTTTAGATATAATTTAAGCCCACTTAATTAATTTAGACATAAACCCACTTTAGTTCAATTAAAATAAATTAGACATATCCCGTAAACTGAAGCCATTCTTCATAACTTGTAGACTTAGGATCATTTTAGAATTAAAATATGTAGAATTAGGCCCATTAATTTAAACATTTCATAATTAGTGCACTTAATCCCACTCTTTAGAATTAAAATAAATAAACTTAGACTCATTTAAATTTAAATTAAATAGGAATTAGGTCTATTAGTTTTAGGCTCATTTAAATTAAAATTAAATAGGAATTAGGTTCATTAGCTTTTAAGTTTACTTAATTAAAATCAATGTAGATTAAACTAACTTAGGGATTATATGCTTGAATGATTACATTGTTTGTAATCTTTTCACAAGATTAGTTGCCTTAGAGTTGACTATAAATTAGGGTTTAATATGAATTGCATGTAAATAGAGAATAAGATAGTAATTCATAAGGTAATTCTAAAAGAACATGAGACTAAAAGAAGTTAATATTTCGTACTTAGAACCCTCTCGGTGTGGTACTATCTTTCTTTTAGAGAATTGAGTTACCAACACTCACATATTATCCTAATTATTAACCTGGTTGGTGACTCCTTATATTTTATGTGATAGCAGTTAGTGTGTTCTCTAGAATCCTAAACTCAAACAGTGTCATGGTTGCTAAAAACTTGGGTGCATGCTAAACTTCACCATCTACAAGCTTGTCAATGGTCATCCATAAGAGCATATAAAAATTGAGGCACCTTGTTTATAAAATAAGAGATGTCTGGTCTCGTAAAGGATAGGTACTGCAAACCACCAAGGATACTATGATAATGACTAGCATCCTTATGAGAATTGACATTATAATGAGATAACTTATATGATACATAAGAGGGAGTGGAGATGCCTTTGGTGGAATTCATCTATGCTTTATATAATAGATCTCTAATATGTTTCTTTTGAGTAAGAAGTAGATTGAAATTGGTGAAAGTTGCTTCAATATCCAAGAAATAATGTAAAGTACCAAGATCTTTGAGAGCAAATTTTTTGGTAAAATAGTGAACCATATGTTGTATGAGCTTTGAAGATGAACTAGTAAAAATTAAATCATCAACATAGATTAAGCAAAAGATAGATAGAGCACCATTGGAGTAGAAAAACTAAAATATATATGTTTTAGAGCTAAGAAAATCGAGAGAGTTTGTAAGGTTAAAATTAAGCATTTATACCATTGAACAGGTACTTGTTTCAATCCATAGAGTGGTTGTTTTAGCTTGCAAACATAAGAAGAAAAATTGCTTATTAACAAATCCAAGAGGTTGTTACATATAAATATCTTCATCAAGTTACTTATGAAGAAAGGTCTTCGAGACATCTAGTTGTTTGATGTGCCAACCTTTACTAACAGCCAAAGGAAGTATGAGACAAACAGTACATGGTTGATCACTGGGCTATAGGTATAATGGAAGTTGATGCTTGGCTTTGATGAAATCCCTTGGTAACTAAATGTGCTTTGTAGTGGTCATTTTTGCCATTCGATGAGTATTTGATGTGATACACCCATTTACAACTGATTAAGTTCTAAGCAAAATTGGCAGGAACAAGATCCAAAGTATTATTGGCAAGAAGGGCAATATATTCAGTAGCCATAGCAGTTCACCATTGAGGTATATGGATAGCTTCATGGACTAAGGTAGGTTCATAAGTGGGAGTCATTTTGGTATGAAAATGTTTTGATTTAAGATTTTTAATTTGTGAATGGGTTACCATATGACGTTGTTGGGTTACTATAGTGGGTTGTTCAGAATTGGACATATATTTGGTTATGTCAATGACCAAAGATAGTCTGGGACTAGTATTTATAGAAGGTGAGTATTGTGAAATATATAGGGAATTTGGTTCACTAGGTAAAAGACACTGAATGGTAGTAGGAATAAGTGATTGGTGAGAGAGACATCTATAAGGAGTAGGTGTTGATGTTGGAATTTTATGTGAAGTGAGATATTTAACTGTTATTAAAGCTAAAAAAAGTCAGGTGATGGTTGTTATCGAGTTAAAGTATAATTAATAAGAGTAGTGCAATTGGAATGGGAATGTGGGCTTAATGAATAATTAGATTTGTGGGATGGATTTAATTAGTTCAATAAAATAGGAGATAACAATGGAGAAGTTTTTGAAAACTCTGAATTGGTATGCCACCCAAAACATCAACACTGGTTCATAGATTTTGAGTAGCACTATGAGCTTGTTAAAATGGGAATACTTGTTCATCAAAAAGAACATGTTGTGAGATTATTATTTTTTTAGTAAGAAAATTAAGGCAGTAATAACCCTTTTGAATTTTATAGTAGCCAAGGAAGACATATTTTAAAGATCTAGGAGAAAATTTAGTGGTTGCTTGTGAATGTAACCAAGGGTAACAACACACCCAAATACCCAAAATTCATTGTAGTTAGAAATGTCCTTGAATAACTTGGCAAAATGTGATTTCTTTTGGAGAAGTGGTGTTGGAAGTTTATTGATGAGATAGAGTGTTATTTTAAAGGCATATGGACAATAAATTTGTGGGATAAATGAATGATTAAGAAGAGAAAGGCTTGTTTTAAAAATATGTCAATGTTTATATTCTACACAATTATTTTATTTAGGAGTATAGGGATAAGAACTTCACTGAGTAATTCCATTTTCACTAAGATTTGAAGTTAAGCTTTTACATTTGTCTCCTCAGTCTGACTAAAAAAATTTAATTAAATGATCAAAGAATTTTTCAACATGTTTAAATTTAATAAAAGTAATGAGTACCTCATACTTGTATTTAAGAAAATAGATCCAATAATATTTGCTAAAGTGATCACAAAAAATGACATTATAGCATTTTCCATCAAATAAAGGCACAGGAGGTGGAGCCTAAAAGTCTGAATAAATTGAATCTAAAGGTTTAGACGCAATAAAAAAGGATATAGGAAATGGAAGTTTATGACTTTTACTAATAGAACATGAATGATAAAAAAAATTCATTATTATAAGACTTAATATTAAAAGGAAATAAAGCTTAAAGAACAATGTGAATGGAAGCATGAGCATGATGAGCATGCCATGTTGAGATGATGGAGATGGAGTCAGAGTCATTGCCAGAGAATAAAGTCCTCCATCATTTGGGCCAATAAGTAGTAAAGTCCTTGTGTGCACTTCCTTGATCTCAAAAAAAAAAAAAAGGGAAAAATTCAATTAAAACATTGTTAGTTCTAGTAAAAAAAAGGAAATAGAAAGAAGATTATTGTAGGCATCGAGAACATGAAAAATGTTATGTAAATGGAAAAATTTATCATGTGAAGAAAATTAAGAGTTACCAACATAAGAAATTGAAGTAGTATTACCATTACCAATAGTTATATCATCAGGTTCACGATATTCTTTTTTATGACTAAGATTTCAACATCAGGTGTAAGGTGATGAGTAACACTAAAATCTAGAATCCATTACTGAGTATTTAGAGTAGAAGTGACAACCAAATTGGAAGAATGATTTTAGTTAAATGTTCAGTTGTTGCATTTAAGCTTTGAGGAAGAACATGTTTGAGCAAGATGGCCAATTCCATGGCAATTATAACACGTGAGATATTTAGAGTCTTAAGATGTAGGGGAATAAGAAAAAGATGGTGGTGGAGAAGATTTGTAATAAGTACCATGATAGTTTGAAGAAAGATGAGAGAAAGAACCACTAAAACCATGACCCCTGAATAAACAAACACCTTTGTGCTGGAAAGATAAAAATTGTGCATTAAAGAATGTTATGGGTAGTGTAGGAAAAATAAGTTCTTTGCATTGGAATCAACTTGAAGAATGGCTTTATCACTTAATAAAAGCCTATAGAGATTGTCAAATTTAATTTCATCTTTTTTATTTTTTAAAGAACGAATGAATGGATGATATTTAGGTCCTAGTCTGTTTATGATAACATAGACAAGGTCATCTTCATTTATTGGATTTTGAAGAGTAGCTAACTAATCAACCATGCCTTTATCTCATTGTGTGTATGCAGCAGTAGACTATGTTGAATCATGTTAAAGCTGGAAAAATGTTGACTTAATGGTACTAATCTATGCTCGAGAGCCTAAAGCATATGTTCTAGCTAGTTTATCCCATGCGTCTTTTACACTCAAGGCTCAAACAATTTTTGGAATAAAATTTTTAGTTATGGACTTAATAATCCAACTTAAAACTAATTGATCTTCACGAAACCAAAAATCATAAAAGGGATTGGGTTGGTTAGTTATTGTAGGTGGAGGAGGTGAAAGTCGACCATTAATATGTTTTAACAAATTATAGTTGTTAAGAAAAAGGAGAATTTAAGGTTGCCATAATAAATATTTTATAGCATTAAGTTTGGTTGGTGGATGAGTAGTTATGTTTGGTAATGAGGAGACTTGAAAAGTAGAAGTTATTAAAGAATTTGAAGTGATAGGAAGACTGGTTTGGCTTGAAGAATTTTTGGATGCCATTGAAGAGTTATGGGTTGTTAAACCTTATTGGGCTCTGATACTATGTGAAATATGAACGAGAAAGCAAAAGCCACTTGTATTGATATTATTACAAAGTATATAAAAGAGATTATATATAGGTTGTTATAATAGAATTGTGCTAAGGACAATATAGATAGAAACTATGAAATATTGAATTAATGATAACAGACATGATAATGACTAAACTATATCTCTAAGAGTATTTTCTTTTAGGGTCAGTTTGATAATTTCATATATGTTAATAACAACTTTATTAAAAACTTTAATGGAAGAAGTAAATAGTATAGTTTTTTTCTAAAAATTTTTTTTTTTAAATATCATACACTAACTAGTATAATACATAAAAAAAAAGAGGGAGTATATTATAATTAATCATAAGTAAAAGGAGTCTCCATCTAGGTTTTGCTTACAAATTATAATGAACTCAATCTTTCTCTTGAAACTATATCCTTCTTATATGCATAATAATGATCTCAAGTTGTGTACGAATATATTGAAACTCATTTATGAAAGCTCTAGGTCCGTGTATCATGCTCCTTATTAGTTCTTTTAGAAAGGGGAGTACCAAGAAATGACTATAGACAACTTACAACTTTTAGTGCCTAAACACAAGAAAGAAATGAAGTCACCAACTTAGAAAATATATGATTAAGGATTAGAAGAAATTTAGTTCATTGCTTGAAACTAAACCACCTAATGGATAAACCAATTGGGTTTAAATAGTCTATATTGTACGAACACTTCAATTAGTTGGCATTTCTTGTATACGTATCCTTGTTTTTTCTTATTCATGCTACTTAGGCAGTCATTTTCCATATCCATATCTCTATTTTTTTGTATTCTCGTATTTGTGTCTGTGTAGCATTGTAGACAGTAAAGACAAAAGCGATGCTTTTAGAAAAAAATTATTTCTGCCTGATTCCAGTATATACTAACTTCACTTTCCTAAGTATTCCTTTTAACATATGATCACAAAATTAAAACAATTCACTTTATGTAAATAATAATATATATACACTCAATCACATACAGACATGAATATAATCAATCGAAGTAATATATACCATCAAGGTATCTAAAGCAACATATGTACAATAAAACAATTTAAAGAAAAAAATAATTAATAAAGTAAGGTATCATATTTAAGTATTATATATGGAGAAAATATGTGCTAGGAAAACTTTGTTCTCCTTTATGGATCCATTCAGTTCAAACTCCGAAATAGTCAGAATTTTTATGACTACTAGATACTAGAATTATGAGATAAAAAAATATTAATAATTAATCAAAATAATACATAAATGCAAAAGATTTGTATCTTTTTGCATTTATATATTATTTTAAGTAATTATTAATCATTTTTATCTGATGCTTCTAGTATCTAGCAGCCATAAGAATATATATATATATATATAAGAGAATTCAAACTTTTTACTATTTAGAGCAACTGATTTTGTAATTATATACAAGTATTAATTCAAGCAATTGCATTAATTAACTAAATTAATTAGCACAAAATTTACTAGTATAAAAAAAAGTGGAGATTTTTGCACTCCACTAGTTGATTTTTTCACTCCTCTTTTAATTTTTTTGCATAGAAAATTACATAGTTATCTTTTTAATTAAAATGTCTATTGTTTTCGTGGATTACAATTCCTAAATGGCCGTTTTAATATTTTACCATAATAAGGAACACTAGAGTTATGATAGCCTACAATATCATTTTATCTTTATTCTTTTTATTCTGCCACTATTCATATTTTTGAACAAAATTCCACCACCCTCATGTGTAATTCATTTTATTCTCATCACTCTTTCGAAACTACAATAATCATACAAAAGCATAACTAAATATGCAAGTTAGTGTTTCTGCAGACTTGCCATTATCATGGCATTTTAAGGGTAAATTCATTCATGGAGTTTGAAAATATTGGAATTGCCATTAGGAAATTAGTGCTTATTTAGTTTGTCCCTCCTTAACTTTTCGCAGTCATGTCATTCTTGACTTATGATTCAACCCCTTGACAATGAAAGAAGAAAATAATCACAATGTAGAAGCTCAAAATAATGATAATAAATTCATCCAATAAATTTTTGGGCAAAAGAAAAAAAAAAGAAAACAATGACTAGTGTCTTAACTCAAATAACAGAAATTGGACCCAACATTACTCCACTAGTTTAACTAAATGCAAGAAATTAAAACCCTTTTCAGTTAGTATCTATAATAACTTACCAGCCCTAAGTAATTTCTTGATTCTAATTATAGATGAATTAAATTAACACAATAAAGAAAAAGCAAAACAACTTGTCCAATCAAAGAATCATGAACTCCTTTGAAAAAAAAATATAATTCAACATTGAAATTGAACAAAAACTAGCCAAGACTAAAATTGTTGAAATTGTTAGTATGAAATTGTTCACATAGTTAGTAATAAATTGAACAGACAGTACCCCACATTGTTTTGTTGGAACTTTTAAAATGTTTATAAGTCTAACTCTTTTAAACTTCAACAAGAGAATCAAGAGCTCCATGGGCCTACTATAGGCTCACATTAATGTATATATATATATATATATATATATATATATACTTGGACTATTTGTTAAGTCCAAATTTTACTTTTTATTCTCTGTATAATAATAATTATTATTGTTTTTTTATTATTATTATTTTAAGACAGTTTTTTTCTTAAACTAAACTGCAAAATTTAAATATTTTTTACTTAATAAACAGTCGTGTCCCTTCAATAATTTGTCTACAAAATCTCTATATATTTTGGGAGAGATTGTTTTTTGCATCTTAACTCTAAAAAAATTTATTGAAATCTTGAAAGGAACTGCCAAACAACCCATAGGCTTTTGGGGGCAAAATTCCTAAAGGATAAAGTTTAATTCATGCACAAAATTTTGTTACTATACAGTTCATTCTTCTTATTTTTTTTCTAACAGAAATTGCACCATAACTTTTCAAGAACCATGACAAATATTAAAACCAAAACAATAACAACATCAATAATAAAACAAACCTGGACTTAGTATTACAGGGAGAAGATGGCAAGTCAGAAAGAGGTTATAGATGTTAATGGAAATCAGTGAAGTGTGGATTTTAGGGTTACATTTACATTTGTATTTGCATTTGCATGGGCTGTTGATGTAGGAGAAAATCTTAATTTAGGTGGTTATGATTCATTTGCATATTATTTAATTAGCATGGACTTGTCATGATTTTTGCATCTTATCACAAAAAAAATTTTGTGAAGTCCTGAAAGAAATTGCCAAACAACCTATAGTCAAAATAGTGGGGGCAAAATTCCTAAAGGATAGAGTTTAATTCATGCACAAAATTTTGTTACCATACAGTTCATTCTTCTTATTTTTTTCTAATAGAAATTGCATCACAACATTTCAAGAACCATGACAAAGATTAAAACCAAAACAATAACAAAATCAAAAATAAAACAAACTTGGACTTAGGACTAGAGTGAGAAGATGGCAAGTCAGGAAGAGGTTATAGATGTTGATGGAAATCAGTTAAATGTGGATTTTAGGGTTACATTTACAATGGCATTTGTATGGACTGTTGATGTAGGAGAGAATCTTGATTTAGGTGGTTATGATCCATTCGCATATTATTTAATTAGCATGGATTTTCCATGATTGTTGCATCTTATCACTAAAAAATTTTTTGTGAAGTCCTGAAAGAAATTTCCAAACAACCTATAGGCAAAATAGTGGGGGCAAAATTCCTAAAGGACAGAGTTTAATTCATGCACAAAATTTTGTTACCATACAGCTCATTCTTCTTTTTTTTTTCTACCAGAAATTGCATCACAACTTTTCAAGAACCAAGATAAAGATTAAAACCAAAACAATAACAACATCAATAATAAAACAAACCTGGACTTGGGATTAGAACGAGAAGATGGCAAGTCAAGAAGAGGTTATAGATGTTGATGGAAATCAATGAAGTTTGGATTTTGGGGTTGCATTTACTTTGGCATTTGCATGGACTGTTGATGTAGGAGAGAATCTTGATTTAGGTGGTTATGATCCATTCACAGATTATTTAATTAGCATGGACTTGCCATGATTTTTGCATCTTATCTCTAAACAAAATTTTATGAAATCCTAAAAGGAATTTCCAAACAACCCATAAGAAAAATAGTGGGGGCAAAATTCCTAAAGGACAATGTTTAATTCATGCACAAAATTTTGTTACTATACAGTTCGTTCTTCTTATTTTTGTAACAGAAATTGCATCACAACTTTTCAAGAACCATGACAAGGATTACAACCAAAACAATAACAACAACAATAATAAAACAAACCTGGAATTGGGATTAGAGCGAGAAGATGTCAAGTCAGGAGGAGGTTATAGATGTTGATGGAAATCAATGAAGTGTGGATTTTGAGGTTGCATTTACAGTGGCATTTGCATGGACAATTGATGTAAGAGAAAAACTTGATTTAGGTGGTTATGATCCATTCGCATATTATTTAATTAGAATGGACTTGCCATTATCATGGCATTTCAATGTGATTATTCAAAAATATAAATAGCTTAGGAATACAAAGATTAGAGATAAAATGAGCGTACCATAGTTATTGTATCCCTTATTACGCTAAAATATTAAAAAAAAGGTAATTGTAATTCATGGAAAAGTAAACATTTTAATTAAAGCCTAGTTATGTAATTTGTTATGTAAAAAAAAAGTAAAAGAGGAGTGCAAAATCAGCTAGTGCAGGGTAGAAATCTCCACCCTTAAAAAAACCGGCCGTTCTTCCATATATATATATATGGAAGAACGGCTGGTTTTCAGCACATAACTTTTGGTGTTGGCCATACAAATGTCGGCGTATATTGGCAATGGACACCAAAGGTTGTCATACCTGCTAGTGACCATAATATAATTTTTCATCCAAAATACATTTTTTCTTGAATAGTTTAAATAATTTTAAAAAGCGATCATCATTTTATTTAAGGATAATGATATTTTTAAGCATAAATATTATATATTTTTTTTCAATTAAGCTTTAAAAGTAATTTTTTTATAATCCAATTTCATGACATTTTAAAAAATTTTCTATTGTTATTGTTTGTTAGCTAAACTAATTTTTCGTTAGTCAATTCTTAAAATTAATGTTTTTACAATTCAGTCTTTAAAACTACAAAAATATATTATCTTATATTTTAAATAAATAATATTTTTATTTAATTTCTTACTTATTTTACTATTTAATTTTTATAATAACTATATAATTTATTTAAATAATATCAAAAAACTAAAAATTAAAAAGAATATTTTTCTTAAATTAATAGTTGCATGAACAATGACAAATAAAATTTATTAAGTATTTTTAATAATTTTTAAATGTATAATATGAATATCATATATTAATACATATTTTCATATTTGGATAAACTCAATTTGTTTTGTCAATATTATAACTTGTGATTTTGAGATAGATTTCATATAGTTGTTAAACTCAATTGAATTTTAATTAGATAAAATATTCTTCTTGACAATTTCTTTAAATGCAGATATTTTACAACAATTATTTGAATAATCAAATAAGTGAACATTTTTCTCTAATTAATAATTTTTTTTATCATAAAATATGATTAATTTAAGATAAAATTCGTCTCATGTTTCAAAAGTAATTTTTTTACCTACAATATTTCTCAATATTTAACATATAGAACATAAAATCTTTACTTAATTTTGCCTAATTTATGTTTCTAGAAATTTTTCTCAAATTATTTCTCCCAAATATTAATTTTAATTTTCTATTTTGATATTATGTTACTGAATTGCGCAATTCTTATGAAAATTAAATCACAAAATAAGTCATAAATAAAAATTGAAATATATTCTTTAATTTAAAATCTCAAAAATGATATATTTTTGTAGTTTTATGATTGAAATGTACAAATAAAATTTAATTTAAGAGTTGACTAATTAGAAATTATTTTCACTCATGGATAGTATTCACGAAAAGTTTTTTTAGAACAAAAAAAAAAATTTATAGAACTTAATTGTGAAGAAAATTAATTTTAGGATTTATTTATAAATGATATAATTTTCAAGAAAAAATGTTATTATCTATTTTATTTATCCAACTAATTATTACGAAGTATATAGAAATATTTTAGCTCTTGAAGCCAATTAAAAATAAAAACCTTGATTGATATATTGTAGATTTAAATTTAATTAGCAATAAAAATAAAACCTTCCTGTGCAAACAAGTCCAGCTTATTTATGTGTATGACAAACAAAATATTGAAAATAAAACCAACAACGAACTTAAATCAACTCATTTGGCCATCATTTCAACCCAAAATTAATTTACAATTAGGATTTATCGAAATGATTATGTTAGGTATAGTATATTTCTTGCATGAAAGTTGCATGTTTTTTTTTTTTTTAAATAATAAATGTTTTAGCAATTAAAAAGCAAAACTAAGATTAATGTTTGCATAGGATCATAACTTTGGAACCTTTTTACTCATCATTAAGCCTGTTTAGCAATGATCACAGTTTTATTGAGTCAATTAGATTCAACAAATTAAGAATCAAACATTGCTTACATCACTTCATATATATGTTTTGTTAATTTGATAATCATTTCTACTCTTAGTATCCGTTTGTTTTATAAAAAATAAGGATGAGAATCAAAATGATTCCAATTTTTAATATTTGGTTGGCTAAAATTAATATGAAAATATGAATGTGATTCTCACATCAATGAAAATTATCATTCCCTCTTGTTCATAAGAAATAACTTTTAATTTCCTTGAAAATCAAGTTAAATTAATTATAATTTGGACAAACATTTAAATATTAACATTTATTTTTTAAAATTTGTAAATAAAACATATAAGTTAATAAAAATATGCATTAAATGTTTGAATAAAAAAATATTTACCAAAAGCAAATAATTTTTATAATTTTTAAAAAATTATAATAATATCTTTATAAATAAATATTTAAAAATATTTCATAATACATAAGTATAATATTAATTTTTAATATATAAAATAATTATAACGTTAATTTTTTTATATATAATGAATAATCACAAAAATATTTTTTCATAAAAGAAATTTTAGTTGTTAAATGATATTTGATTCTCATTCTCATTATCATTTCCTAGAAAATCAAACACTTTTTATAAATTTCCATTTCTTTTGTCATTTCTTCTCCTTCCGATTCTAATTCCAAAGTATGAACCAAACAGTTCTATCTAAGACAAACTCAAAGATTAATTTGAAGATTAAAGTTTATTGAACCCATAAATAATGTGTTAATGCTTAAGCGTTGAAAAGAAAAATGTTATACCATGCATTCATATAATAGTACATACCATGCATCATGAATGTAATGATTTGAAAAGAAAAATGTTATTGCCAAAACGTTATTAACTTCATAAAGGTAGTGACTTTCACAACAAAATTTTCAACTAAATAGTAAAGTGTAAGAAATTAGATGCAGAAGTTTAAATAAAACTTTAATAAAATTGAAAAAAAAAACATTGAATTTTCAAGTGGAATCAAATGTCTGTTTCACCAAATTGTAAAAAGAGAATGACTATACACGGTAGAAACTTGTACGTTAGTCCTTATTGCTTGAATGCTCATTAAACTTTAAAAACTCTATTTTTAAGAAAATGCAAACTTAACTTAAATTTATGAATTGTTGAATCATTGAAAGACTTGTTGGGCTTATTTTTCTTCAGAAAACTTATTAGATAACCCATATTTAAATGAGTTCTTTACATAAATATACCAAAAATAAAAAAAAAACTTTTAAAAATGTTGTTGACAAAAAAAAAATTTCAAAACTGATTTTTCTAACTTTTTTCTTTTAAATACAAACTACTCTCCTTGTCGCTCTTATTTTTAGGATTTTTTTTTCTTTCCAATGTTTGTTTTTTCATTTTTACTGATTTTTTCAACTTTTTTTTTTACTTCATATTGTCTTCATCTATTTTTTTCTCAATTTTTTTTACTTTTTTCTAAATTTTTTTATTGTCTTCTTTTTTTCCCTCAATGTTTTTTAAGCTAAACATTTTTTTTCCCAATTTTTATAGTACTACCTTTATATTTTTTCCCTCAACATTTTTTCTACTGTCTTCATTTTTTTTTCTCAAATTTTTTTTGCTCAACATTTTATTTATTTTTAAGGTACTATCTTTTTTTTTATTCTCAATGTTTTTTTTTGCTCAATAATTTTTTCTCTTAAGACTTTTTTTTTTTCAAATGAATAATTATGAACTAAACATCTTCAGTTGTTGTTATAAATAACTTCAAATGTTGTAACAACATTAAATAAACAAAATTTTCTCATTTTATATCTTTAAAAATAAGGATGTTATTTTTTTTTAAACTTTAATTTGTTTATTAAAATGTCTACATTTTAAAAAAAAAATTATTTGATACTTATTTATCATCAATATATAACAAGTTTACGATTATTATAATGTATTTGTAATATCAATAAAAAAAACTGGAAAAAAAATCAACAAATCGAAAAAACAACTAAAAACAACAAATCAACAAAATTTTACAGCTGTTAATTTTTATTTTTTTCAATTTTTTCATTTTTAATAATAAAATTAAGACCATAAATAAAATTTTAACTTTTTATTAGTATTAATGATAACAAATATAATTTTTTGATATATTTCATAATTTTTTTATTTTTTTTTTTGATATTTTTTTAAAAAAATCAACAAACATCACCAAAAATTGCAGTTGTTGATGTTTGTTGATTATTGTTGTTGTTTGTTGTTTTTTCAGTTTTTCATTATTAATAATAAAATTAAGGGCATAAATAGAATTTTTAATTTTATTAGTATTAATAATAAAAATAATTATTTATTAGATATATTTCATAATTTTGTTGTTGTTGTTATTAAAAAAATAATTATTGAATATTTTGGGTAATTTTTAGTTGAATTAGTTTAATCTTGAAACTCTAAATAAGTATGAAAAAATTATTATTGAAGACTATGGGTAATTTTTTAGTTTAATTAGCTTAATTTTTATATTCTAAATAATAGTAAGTTTCAAAATTAAAAAAAAATTGTTATTAGAATGAAAAATTAAAATTATTTAAAATATACAAATTAAATACAAACATAAAATCAACTTAAATTAAAAATTACTTCAAAAATAATAAATAGATAAAAAAAGTTACAGAAAAAATGGAAAAAAAAAGGTGGAAACACCAATTTCATGAATGAAAACATGGAGCCAAAATTAGGACATAAATGAAAAGCACAAAAATAAAAGTGAAAGAAAGAAGAAAGGGGTTAGGCCGCGAATGAAAGAAAGGTGGTCAAAGGGGCCATGTGATGATATTTTCTCTATTTAAATGCCTTATAACTATTGGAGGCCTTATTCCTCTTGAATTGATTTACAGATGTATAACAAAGTTATTGAGGCCAATATATTTGCATATTTGAAGTTAACATAAATAAAAATGTGGGATTGTTTTAACTTAAATTGTTGGATAACAACCAAAGAATTAATTTTGGAGTTAGATTCTAAAACTTTCTAAATAAATTTACTTGTAAATAAAATTGTAAAGGCTTATAAATACAAGAATTTACAGGTATGCTAGTGGAAGTCAACAGAAAATACAAGACAACTTAAAATTTATAAGTTTGAGGGGTAGCTGGGCTCGCATATGGAAACAACATCCATTGGAAAACTCCTATATGAGTTATTTTTTTCTTAAAAATTTTTAGAGGGTGGAGAGTGCATTTGTCACGACTCGAACCCGAGGGCACGTAACCGGCACTAAGGAATGTGAAAGTTTAAAGTTACTGAAATCCGTAGTAAGCCTTAAAAGAAAAATGCAGAATAATTCACGTTAAAACCTCACAATAAAATAATTAAATTATAATGCATATTATCAAACTGATTTTTCTCAATTAAATTAAACCACAATATCATAGTGCATAAAATAAATAAACATCATCAGTTATATAAATAATATCTCAGTACATAATATTCAACTTAAAATACACAGTTATACAGTTTTCTATTGCGGTACACAGACACTAATACAAATACAACTATGTAGACCTACATAAGATAATTGGTGAAGAAGCTACACGATGTAGAGAAGTAGGCCTAATAAAAAACTCTCAAACTCCTAAAAAAATAAGTTGAGGGGAGTCAGACCTCACTGAGTAAGTTAATAAATAAATGAATACGGTGTGAAAATCTCCTTTAAAATAAGTTTTTTATAAAAATAATATATTCATAATTTTATTCAAATCATTTGATATACATATAAGAAATCCATATTTCAAAGGAAATAAATAAATATTTAAATGCTTTTTAAAACATTTAAGTATAAAAATTAGGTAGAACCCGATTTATCAATTTTTATAACAATCATTCGACTCACTTATATCAAAGACTACCGGATCCCAAGAGCAAAGAATCACCAGTATGTACAGCCACAGTCACATCACTTAATTCAATATCACTGGCGATGTTCAAGAGCAAAGCATCACCAGACCTTCGGCCTCAATGATTTAATAAAATATTAATTCAACTATACTGGCGGTGTGAGAGAGCAAACCATCACCAAACCTTCAGCCCCAATATTTATTAAATAATCAAATATTATATTACTGGCGATGTCCGAGAGCAAAGCATCACTAGACCATCGACCCCAGTAATATAATCAAATATAATCACATATTTTACTGGTGCGCACACGATCCTGATGAAACCCGTCAGGTAGCCCATTCTACCGTAGTTTATTTAAAATAAATGAAAATAAATAAAAATAAAATAAATCAACTATAAATTAAATCATGCAACATTATTTAAGAATACCGACTATAATCTCGTAAATATAAATTCGTCAGAATTTAATATGATTTAACTCGAAAAACCCGACATACAATTCAAATATTAACTTACAAGATGAAGGCACTCCTGTGATATGTCGTGTCTGACCTCTACTGGTAGACGCGACTAAAGGGCGAATAAAAGACAAAAAAGGAAAACGACAAATTAGAAAACAAAAACCTTAACGTCTAGAATTTCTAAAGAAGACTTGACTCAGAATTCAAAAATTAGGATTGATTCGATGTTACGTTTTACGAGAAATCTATAAAAAATTCAGCAGAGTCTCCTCTATAAAATGGATATTCCTCTACCGAAGTAAAGTCAATCCTACAAGCAAACATACTTCTAAATTCACACAAGCTCAATACCTCGGGTTGGGACCCCGAACCACTCAAATCCCCAACCGAGGTTCACAATCCACAAAAAAATAAATAATTCAAAAAATAAATAATTTAATATCATTAAAAATCCATAAAATACTCAAAATGCCACAATATAATTTATTTAAATAATAAAACATTTAAACTAATTATTTTTCCAAATTAGATAATAAAATCCCAATAATTTATATAATATTAATAAAGTCCAATTTTACAATTATTCAGCATAAAATAGTTAAATTCACATTTGACTATTTAAATAGCTTAAATATATTATAAAACTAATCAAAAACCCATTTAATCACAAAATAATAAATAATTTAATATTGAATATAATTTTCAAAAATTAGAATTAATGAGTTAAAAATAATAATTAATTTATAAAAATTACTCTAATACTCTATAAAATTCTAAAACCATTTAAAATATAATTTAACTATATTTTCAACCAACTTACATAATTACCCCCAAAATTTCAATATTCACATAAACATAATAATTCCTTAAAAATAATATTAATTTACTAAAAATAATTTTATTAACATAGAAATTATTAACTTAATATACTAATCACTAATTACTCAAATTCCAACCAAAAATAAATAATTAACATAATTAACAAAAATTACAATTTATATTATTAAAATATTAAAAAGTACCCATAATTAAAATTAACTAAAGTAATTTAAAATCAACTAAGTACATATAGATCAACTCAAAAATCAATCAAATATTAAAAAATAAATAAAGCAAAAATTATATTAATTAACTAAAATTAAAATAAACACAATAACAAATAAACAAGTAACAAACAACTGAAAATTAACTAATAAACAACAACAAAAAAACCCAAAAATCAACCTCACAACTCAACTAAATCAACCTAGAACTCACCTAAAGCAGAATTCCTAGGACAAGGAGGGCTGCTGCTATCCTTGATGTTGTTGTCCCTGCTGTTGCTGCTATCGTGGTTGTTGTTGTTGTTGTTGATGGTGTTGTTGTTAGAGGAAGAAAGAAGTAGATGGTGGTTGTTGGAAGAGGAGAAGGACAGTAAGAAGTGGGCAAAAAGAATGAGATAGCATGAAGAAGAGAAGTGAAAAAAAAAAAAAGAAAGGAATTGCATGAGAGATGGGCAAAAAGAAAAGTGGGGTGGGTTGATATATTTTTATTATATATATATATATATATACACACACACACACACACCACTCAATATAAGCCACACAATATATATATATACACATACATAACACACACATATAACAATAATAATAATAACTCTAGAAAAAAATGCTATAATAATAATAATGCTAAGTAAATAAAATGAGATAGAAATAATAAATATATTACTAGTTTCCAAATAGTATTTTAAATTTAGTAATTAAGTATATCAATTTAATGTAACAATAACAACATAATATAGAAATTATTGATAATGTTGAAATCTCGATATTTATGTATAAAATAGTTTAAAAATATTCAGGTTATTACGGTCTTCCCTCGTTATAGAAATTTGTCCTTGAATTTCAAAGAAAAGCAAAGAAATACAAGGTTTATTGATGAAAAAGATAGGGATAAGCGACTTGCATCTCAGATTCTGTCTCCCAATACAATCTTCTGCTGTGTGGTTACTCCAAAGCACTTTCACCATCAAAATCTCCCGAGAGCAAAGCTGATGAACTTGGCGATCCACAATCGCCACTGAATACTCCTCGTAAGGAAAATCTTCACTAAGCTCCACTGCTTGAGGCTAAAGTACATAAGAAGGATTAGGAATATACTTTCTCAGCATAGATACATGGAACACTAGGTAGATTCAAGATAACTTAGGTGGCAACACCAGTCTATAGGCCACTTCACCAACTCGTGACCGTATCTCGAAAGGTCCAATGTATCTTGGAACCAACTTACTCTTCTTATCGAACCTCATAACTCCATTCATTGAAGACACCTTCCAAAACACCATATCTCCAACTAGAAAGGAAACATCTTTCCTTCTAGGATCAGCATAACTCTTCTGCCTGCTGAAAGCTATTCTCAACCTTTGCTAAATGATAGGAACTTTCTCAGAAGTAATCTACACCAACTCTAGACCTGTCAACTATCTCTTACCAATTTCCTAACATAAAGGTGATATACATTTCCTACTATACAATGCTTCATACGGAGCCATTTTAATACTTGCATGATAACTATTGTTATATGCAAATTCAATTAGTGGTAAGTGGTTATCCCACTGACCTCCAAAATCCATTACACACAATATGAGCATATCCTCTAAAGTTTAAATGGTCCTTTCAGACTGACCATCAATTTAAGGATGGAATGCTATACTGAAGTCTAACCTTGTACCCAAGGCTTTATGTAACTCTTGCCAGAAAACTGATGTAAAAGTGGCTCCTTTATTAGATATTATGCTCACTGGAACTCCATGAAGATAAACAATTCTGCTAACATACAACCGTGTCAATCTGTCAGTGGAGTATGTCTTCTTAACTGGCAAAAAGTGAGTTGACTTAGTTAACCTATCAATGATCACCCAAATTGCATTAAATCCACTTATCGTCCAAGGAAAACCAGTCACAAAATCCATGGCAATCATATCCCACTTCCACTCTAGGATAGGCATGGGCTGTAATAATCCTGAGGGCCTTTAATGCTATAGTTTCACCTGCTAACATATGAGACACCTAGATACAAATTTTACAACATCCTTCTTCATTCCATTCCACCAGTATGTATCCTTTAAATTATAATACATCTTGGTAGAACCTGGATGAATATTGTAAGCAGAAAAATGTGCCTCTTTTAAGATCTCTTTCCTCATATCATCAACGTTTAACACACATAACTGAGTACCTAAGCGTAGAACACCCTTATTATCAATCATGAACTCTCTAGATTGATCCCGTTTCACCTTAAACATAATTCTCTGTAGTTGTGGGTCCCTCCTTTGAGATGCCTTAACTCTGTCTAAGTACACTGATCATACTCTTAACTGAGCTATAAGGCATTTCTTAGTCACTTTCCACTGCAAACCCTAATTAATAAGCTCATGCAACTCCTAAATAATTGGCCTCCTCCCAGTACTAATATGGGCAAGACTGCCTACTAATTTTTTGCTCAACGCATCAGCTATCGTGTTCGCCTTGCCTGGATGGTAAAGAATTAAACAATCATAGTCTTTCAGAAGTTCCATCCATCTTCTTTGCCTTAGGTTCAAATATCTCTACTCGAAGATATACTTCAAGATCTTATGGTCTGTGTATATTTCACAAGTGACACCATACAGATAATGCCTTTAAATCTTCAGTGTGAATACAACTGCTACCATCTCTAAATCATGAGTAGGATAATTCTACTCATGCCTCTTTAACTGCCTTAAAGCATAAGCAACCACTCTACCATTCTGCATTAGCACACAACCCAATCCTATACAGGAAGCATCATAATATACCGTGTATCCATCGTCACTAAAAGGAAAAGTCAGCACTAGAACTGAAGTCAATAAATCCTTAAGCAACTAGAAAATCTCCTCACATCTATCAGTCCACACGAATCTAACATTTTTCTAGGTCAGTCTGGTCAAAGGCACGACAATCTTGGAGAAATCCTTTACAAATCTCCTGTAATAGCTCGCTAAACCTAGAAAACTTTTTACTTTAGTAACCATTGTAGGTCTTGGCCACTCAGTGATCGCCTTTATCTTCCTAAGATCCACCTGAATGCCATCTTTAAACACCACATGGCCTAAGAATGCCACTTGGTCTAACTAGAACTCACATTTTGAAAACTTGTCATATAATTGGTGCTCTCTCAAAGTCTGTAGCACCAATTTTAAATGCATCGCATACTCCACCTTATTCTTGGAATAAACCAAAATATCATCAATAAACACAATTACAAATCAGTCCAGGAATGGCCTAAACACCCTATTCATTAAGTCCATAAAAGCTGCTAGGGCATTAGTCAACCCAAAGGACATCACTAGGAACTTATAGTGGTTATACCTAGTCCAAAATGCTGACTTGGGTACATCCTCACTTCTAATCCTCAGTTAATGATACCCAGATCTCAAATCAATCTTAGAGAAATATCGAGCTCCTTGCAACTAATCAAATAAATGACCAATCCTAGGGAATGGATACTTATTTTTAATGGTAACCTTGTTCAATTGTCTGTAGTCAATACAGAGTTGAAGACTACCATCCTTCTTCTTCACAAAAAGAATCGGAGCACCCTAAAGAGATGTATTAGGCCGAATAAAACCCTTATCCAATAATTCATGCAATTGCTCTTTCAGCTCCTTCAACTCTGCAGGTGCCATCCTATAAGATGGCATAGAGATAGGATCTGTACCAGGAACAACATCAATACATAATTCTATCTCTCTATTCGACAGTAATCCAAGTAACTCCTTTGGAAAACATCCGAGAATTCACATACCAATGGTACCCTTTTTAATGATCACATTTCTACTTGAACATCTCTGACTATAACTAGATAGCCTTAATAGCCTCTACTAAGCATATTCTTAAATGTAATAGTAGAAATAAGATTATGAGGCAGGAAACTCTCACTACCTAAGAATCTGAATTCCTCTTCACCTGGAATTCTGAAAATTACTTCTTTCACTTGACAGTCCATAAAAGCATAATACTAGGACAACCAATCTATTCCTAGAATCATATCAAACTCAATCACATCCAGAATGACTAAGTCTGCTAATAACTCTCTACCTTCAACCAATATATGACAAGATGGAAAGAAAATATCTGTGTCCAACTCATCACTAAACAGAGTCAAAACAGATAAAGGAAAACTCATCTTGGAAGGAAGATAAGCCACTTTAAAGCAAACAAAGGAGATACAAATGAATACGTAGCGCCCGGATCAAATAAGACTCTAGCCTCAGAGCAATAGGCGAGAATAATACCTGCTACCAAAACATTGGATGCTTGCACATCCTGAGGAGTTAAAGTGAAGACCCTAGCTTGTCCACATCCTGGCTGCTGTGAGGTGAATAGCTGAGTATGTCCTTTGCCTCGGCCTTGCTGACTCAGAAACTATATCAGTCATTGCTCAGGGTATATGTGTGCTTAATACTGCTAAGGCACCTACTGCAAAGGTTGGACAACATAAGGTGAAGATCCCTGAGCAAAGGATGACTGGAATCCATAGTTTAAAAAAGCTCTAACAAAATGTCCAAACTGACCACATTTGAAACACGCTCCTAGCATTAAATGACAAGGACCCTCTCGCCCACATGTGGCACACGCACTAGCTCCAGACCTAGAACTGCCATGTCTAGAGCTTTGTCCACTGCTGCTGCTAGCACTACCACCAAATCTAACATCCTTACTACTCTTGCGATCCTGAGTAAGGTGGTGCCTACTAGTCTGATGTGTTATGAACTGTCTGCTTTATTAAGAAGGACCTGCTAACTGTGCACTCATGCTGCCTATCTGAAATACTAGCTGATGCACTCTTTGAACAAGTCTGATAATGTCACTATCATACGAGTCAGGTATGGTGCCATGTCGGATGTGCCTCCGCTCTAACTGTCTCACCTCCTTCACAACACTCTCTAGACTACGACCCTCTAGTCGAATACTGATATAAGCTGGGCCTAACCCAGTCACATATAGCTCCATTGCTCTGGCAACATCCTGCCTCACATCCTCAGCATGTCTTATCAATCTATAAAACTCCCGAGTGTAGTCCTCAACTGATCGATCTCTCCTATCGATATTAAGCAGCTACCATATGTAGTTCTCTCTTATAGATGAAGGATAAAAGAATCTCATAAATTGCTTCTTAAAACCCAACCATGTCATCGTGGTCATGAAAGGCTGAATAGACTGCATGAACCAGTCCTGACCTGCCGCTGAGATGGATAACTCCATTATCATAATCCTCTAATAATCCAAATATCCAGATCTAGTCCTGGACTCAATGGTGTTAATGAAATCCAATGCGTCTCCAGTACCATCAAAAGAGACTCGCCCCACTATATAGTATAACAATGCCATATCTACATCAGACATCCCCTGATTCTGTCGTTGAAGCATCTGCTGCACTATGGGCATTACCTGATTAAGAGTTGCGAAGCCCTTATTAATACCCACCATACCAGTTGCAAAAGCTACAGGATCCTCTATTGGAATCTGAGGCTCTACCTGAGGCTAATCCTGCCTCTAAGCTGCTATAAATCTAGCTCTACCCCTACCTCTACCCTTACCTCTACCTCTACCTCTACCCCTACCTTCAGGTCAAGGGGCATGAGGGAGAATCTCATCTTGAAATGACTGCTCACCGTCATCAAGCTCTACATCAACGGTAGGGGCATTCCAAGCATGCCTCATTTTGAAAAGATAAGAAAACCCAAATTCAAAACCAAACAAGAACACAGACACATATGCAGAATCCTAAGGATAGGGAAATCTATAAATAATAGATAACAACCTAAGTACTATAGTAATATGAGAAAAGACATACATCAATGGTCAAAAGCATGAAAAATGAGCCAAAGCTTTGATACTAACTTTGTCATGACCTGAACCCGGGGGCACGTGACCAGCAGTAGGGAATGGGAAAGCTTAAAGCTATCGAAACCCGTAGTAAGCCTTAAAAGAAAAATGCAGAATAATTCACTTTAAAACCTCACAATAAAATAATTAAATCATAATGCACATTATCAAATTGATTTTTCTCAATTAAATTAAAATATAATATCATAGTGCATAAAATAAATAACATCATCAGTTATACAAATAATATCTTAGTATATAATATTCAACTTAAAATACACAGTTATATAGTTATTTACTATGGTACATGGACACTAATACAAATATAACTATATAGACCTATATAAGATAGTCGGTGAAGACACTACATGGCGTGGAGAAGTAGGCCTAACAGAAGACTCCCAAACACCTAAAAAAATAAGTTGAGGGGAGTCAGACCTCACTGAGTAAGTTAATAAAGAAATGAATGCGGTTTGAAAATCTCCTTTAAATAAGTTTTTTATAAAAATAATACATTCATAATTTTATTCAAATCATTTGATATGCATATAAGAAATCCATTTTTCAAAGGAAATAAGTAAATATTTAAATGCTTTTTAAAACATTTCAAAATAAAAATTAGGTAGAACCTAATTTATCAATTTTTATAATAGCCATTTGACTCACTTATATCCAAGACTGCCGAATCCCGAGAGCAAAACATCACCAGGATGCATAGCCATAATCATATCACTTAATCCAATATTACTGGCAGTGTCTGAGAGCAAAGCATCACCAGGCTATTGGCCCCAGTGATTTAATAAATATTAATCTAACTATATTAGCGGTGTCCGAGAGTAAACCATCACCAGACCTTTGGCCCCAGTATTTATATTACTGCCGATGTCTGAGAGCAAAGCATCACCAGACCATTGGCCCTAGTAATATAATCACATATTTTACCAGTGTGCACATGGTCCTAATGAAACCTATCAAGTAGCCCATTCTACCATAGTTTATTTAAAATAAATGAAAATAAATAAAATAATGAAAATAAAAATAAATTAAATCAACTATAAATTAAATCATGCAACATTATTTAAGAATATTGACTAGAATCTCGTAAATATAAATTCATCAGAATTTAATATGATTTAACTCAAAAAACTCGACATATAATTCAAATATTAACTTACAAAATGAAGGCGCACCTTTGATATGTCGTGTCCGAACTCTACTAGTAGACGTGACTAGAGGGGTGGCTAAAAGATAAAAAAGGAAAATGACAAATCAGAAAACAAAAACCCTAGCTTCTATAATTTCTATGGAAGACTTGACTCAGAATTCAAAAATTAGGATTGACCTGATGTCACGTTTTATGAGAAATCTACCAAAAATTCAACAGAGTCTCCTCTATAAAACGGACATCCCTCTACCGAAGTAGAGTCAATCCTGCAAGCAAACACACTTCTAAATTCACACAAACTCAACACCTCAAGTTGGGATCCCGAACTACTCAAATCCTCAACAGAGGTTCACAATATACCAAATATAAATAATTCAAAAAACTAAATAATTTAATATCATTAAAAATCTATAAAATACTCAAAATGCCACAATATAATTTATTTAAATAAGAAAACATTAAAACTAATTATTTTTCCAAATTAGATAATAAAATCCCAATAATTTATAGAATATTAATAAAATCCAATTTTACAATTATTCATCATAAAATAGTCAAATTCACATTTAACTATTTAAATAGCTTAAATATATTATAAAACTAATAAAAAACCCACTCAATCACAAAATAATAAATAATTTAATATTGAATATAATTTTCAAAAATTAGAATTAAAGAGTTAAAAATAGTAATTAATTTATAAAAGTTATTCTATTACTCTATAAAATTCTAAAACCATTTAAAATATAATTTAACTATATTTTCAACCAAATTACATAATTACCCCCAAAATTCCAATATTCACATAAACATAATAATTCCTTAAAAATAATATTAATTTACTAAAAATAATTTTATTAACACAGAAATTATTAACTTAATATGCTAATCACTAATTATTCAAATTCCAACCTAAAATAATTAATTAACATAATTAACAAAAATTACAGTTTATATTATTAAAATATTAAAAAATATCCATAATTAAAATTAACTAAAATAATTTAAAATCAACTAAGTACATATAGATCAACTCAAAAATCAACCAAATATAAAAAAAAATAAACAAAGCAAAAATTATATTAATTAAGTAAAAATTAAAATAACACAACAACAAATAAACAACTAGCAAACAACTAAAAATTAGCTAACAAACAACAAAGAAACAACTCATAAATCAACCTCACAACTCAACTACTTTAGCCTAGAACTCACCTAAAGCAGAATTCCTAGGAAAAGGAGGGTTGCTGCTATCGTTGATGTTGTTGTCCTTACTGTTCCTGATGTTGCTGCTGTTGTTACTGCTATTGTGATTGTTGTTGTTGTTGTTATTGTTGGTGTTGCTGTCATTGATGGTGTTGTTGTTAGAGGAAGAAAGAAGTAGATGGTGGTTGCTGGAAGAGGAGAAGGACAACAAGAAGAGGGCAAGAAGAACGGAACAACATGAAGAAGAGATGAGAAAAAAAGAAGAAGAAGAAAGGAATTGAGTAAGAGATGGGGAAAAAGAAAAGTGGGGTGAGTTGATATATTTTTATTATATATATATATATACACACACACATAACAATAATAATAATAATAACTCTAGAAAAAAAATAATGCTATAAAAATAATAATAATCAATAATAATAATACTATGTAAATAAAATGAGATAGAAATAATAAATATATTACTAGTTTCCAAATAGGATTTTAAATTTAGTAATTAAATATAAAAATTTAATGTAATAATAGCAACATAATATAGAAATTACTGATAATGTTGAAATCTCTATATTTATGTATAAAATAGTTTAAAAATATTCGGGTTATTACAACATTCTTTTAGTTTTATATTAGAGGAGTGATATAATATTATGGGTTTAAATTGAATCAATTCAAGAAGAATTGTGATTTTTTGCATTGTTGGATTTATTTATTTATTTTTTTACTTAAATTGTGAGGAATCAAAAGTAGATTTAAATTATGGAAATTTTATTTCTTAGATAATAACTAATAAATTAATTTTGGACTCAAATTCTAAAATTTCCCAAATAATTTATTTGTAAATAAAGTTTTAGAAGTTTATAAATACAAGAACTTATAGATATTCAAGTGAAAGTAAAAAACAATATAAGACAATTTGGAATTTGTAATAGGTTGGTTTGGATATGAAACTGGACCAAAACTGGCCCAGTCAAACGGAACTGGAATCTATAAAACTTGGAACCAAGCTTGAAATAGTCTTGGATTGGGGGACCAGTTTAGGGCGATTCCATCCCATGGAACAAGAACTACTAGTTCTAGTTTTGAATCGACCAATTGAAAAAATAAAAATAAATGAATCATATGTTCGTTATATGTGTAGCTATCATTAAACAGGGCTGGGGGGGAGAGGGAGTTCCAAACCTACCTCTTTCATGCTTTTTATTTTTATTTTTATTTATAAATTAAAAAAAATTAAAAGTAAAATGACAATTGCACCCCTCTGATAGCTGTATAACAATGAATTTAAGGGGTTATTTTAGAAAGTTCAAAAAAAGATTTTACAGTCTATAAATTGCTAGATGATGAGACTTTTCTTCACAAATCAAATTCTCTCAAATTAATTCTTAAAATTCTCTATATTAAGTAATTTCTCTTTGTATACTTTTTATTTAATTATTCACTCTATTATATAATAACTATTTATTTATCAACTCTCATACTCTATAATATTTTTTTAATTATTTACTTTGTCGTATTTTTATTTACTCTCTTAATTCTTCAATTTTTTTTATTCACTTATTATATATTTTTTAACAAAAATGACAAGTGGAAAAAGTGGTAAATCACAATATTTTGGTAGATCACGACCAAATATTGTTATTTTAAATAATATGATGGATAATTTGGTAGATGATTAACAACAGAAAAAAGTCAAGAAGTTTATGTGGATACAACTGCAACAAAAATGCTGCACCATAAGTGGAAGTATAAAAAGTTTAATCTGATATTTTTAAAGTGCATTTTAATAGGCAACATAATGCATATGACACTAACGTAATTTTCAATTATTGTGGCTAACATTACAAATTTAATGTTAGAGGTGGTTATGGAACATTTAAAAGGCATTTGGAGACAAAAAAAATTCAACACAAATTGGTATAAAAAAGACACAAACTCAACTTACTGGGTATGCAACAATCTTGTCTTCTTCACAATTATTTGACTATATTGACAAAAATAAAAAAAAAGAATTAGCTAGAATGATTAGTATGGAATGTTTATATTTAGTTTTGGTGAAAAGTAGATTTTGTTAATTATTGTCAAAAAGTATTAAATCCTTGTATTAATTGTATGCTTATAAATACCCTTAAATGTACTTTATTTAATTTATATAAACAAGAAAAAAATTTCAAATATTATTTATAAATTTTAATGGATGTATATGCATTTATAGTGATATTTGTAGTGATCATTGGCAAAATCATTCATATATAGGTATTACATGTCATTGTATTGATAAAGAATGGTTATTACAAAAAATAAATTATTGCATTATGAATTTTTAATAAATGACATACTGCTGATAATATTTTTAAAATGATTAAAAATATTTTTAAAGAATATGGGTTAATAAAAACGTTTTTCATTTTCTTTTGATAATGTGGCTGTAAATACCATATTAATGAATGATCTTCAAAATCTTTGTTGAGGTAAATTTTTTTCATGTTAGGTGTACTTGTCATATTTTAAATTTATGTGTACAAGATGGTTTAAAATCTTTGGATGTGTTTCTATCTTCTATTAAAAAAAAAAGCAATTTTATCTTTATGGGCACATCCACAGTTTATGAAATCATGGAGTAGATGTTGAAAATGGTAAAAGATAAAAAAAAAAATTCCAAGAGATGTTCCAACTTATTGGAATTCAACTTATGAATTGCTAAACTAGTCATATGAATATAGGGATTTGTTGTTCATATTTATTTGCAATAATGTATAAAAAATTAATTTATGGGAAGTTTGCACTAAAATTTTAGATATTTTAAATTTTTTTAATGATGTAACATATGTTTTAAATGGTATTTATTATCTAACACCTCATTTACTATTAATTGAATCCATGAATATTGTTGATGCATTATAAGAACATGAAAATGATATTGTTTTAAGAGAATCAATTTTATTAATGAAAGTAAAATGGTTAAATCATTTTAAATATACTGCAATAATTAATCTTATTGCATGTAGTTTTTATTCTAAAAGTAAAATAGATAGCTTAAATGATTATTTAAATGTATAGTATTAATGTTTTAGGTTTTATGGATGCTAATGAAATTGATATTGATTCAATAATTAATAATGCTAGAAGGATCGTATTAGAATGATTAATGAATATAAAGAATATGTTAATGAAAATGCCTTAGGGGGGCTGAATAAGGCAAATGAATAATAAAAGGAAATTAAAAGGATTCTTTGCAAGAATTGAAGGAATGATGATATGGAAGAATGATGATCATAAGAATTTAAGGAATTCGGATTCTCAACAATCCTACGTCTCCACCTAACTTATCCCCAACTTAGGATTTTCAATTCCCACAATCTTATTAACAAGATTAAAATTACATAAGAGTTTGAGGCTCACTCTTTCAATCTTACAATTTGAGTTTTTCAAGGCTCACTCAAAAAGTAAATTCCCAAGTGTTTTGATGGTTAAACACTTAAACCAATTCTTTTTAGAATAGAATATAACTTCCTATTTTCTAAACCCATAAAATAGAAGAATAAGAATATCTATTCTAACACTCACCAACTCTTATAATAGTTATACAAATATGAAATGAATTTGAAGAGAGTTTTAAGAGCTTAATTGAATACTTAAGAAAGTATAATGAATAAACAAGTTTCTCAAACTTTCAATTGAACTCTAGGATTTATTTATATAGATAAACAACTTAGATTATGGTTGTTGGATGCATTGATTATGTCTCCAACATCTCTTATTGATTTTTGAATCATCTTAGACTTATTTTTGTCAGAACGTCGCTCACGGTCGTGAGGAGCAAACCTTGGCTTGTGAGGAACAAGTATGCTAGCTATTGCATTTGAAAATAGCCATTATAGCATGTCTTTACTACCCTCATGAGTTGAAGCCTACTCGTTACGATCGTGAGGGTAGCTTATGAGAAGCACTACCTCTTTTGAAAAAAATTGCTCAGACATGCATTGTATAGGCTTGGCTCACGAGGTGCTCGTGAGGGGATCATTGTAAGTCTAATTTGGTATTTTTGTATGTAATTGCTTTGTAAACATTAGAGAATTACATAGGTTGAGATACTTCACCGAAATGCATATTAATACTCTTTTAAGGAGTATTTCATTATCTTAAATCATTAAACAGTTAATCTTGATGATAGATCAACTTACTACATACTTAAATGAAATCATTAGAGTCTAAATTATTTGTTAAAATCCAAAATTAGGTATTTGATCATGCAAATGGTCAACAATCTCCCCTTTTTTTGGATTTGACAACCAATTTGATAGGATAATAAATAAGGTGTGTTTGTGTCAAAAACAAATAACATGAATAAGTATGCAAAATCGGTTCCCCTTTCAAATAAAATAGATGCAATATGAAGAATATTTTCCATCCTCTTAATATATGCATAAATTCAATAAAATGCATCATGTATCAAAGCATAACAGAAATAAAATTAGCATGACATATATAAGGGATAACAAATAATTGTAAAGGAGATGATTAAAAAAAATTGTCCTTTGTATAAATATATATCTTTATTAGTCCCCCTTTTTAGACATGATAAAAAGTATAAATTTAATATTTTATTCCCCTTTTGTTAAAAAAATGACATAAACTTTTAATATGAGGGATAAAAAGAACATGGCCTACCAAGACAAATGTGTTAAAAACATAAAAAAAACATGATAACTTGATCATTAAAATATTTTTTAGGAAATTTAAAGGAAATAACTTCAAACATAAATCCAATGCATCACAAAAATAGTAGATTATCACATTATCATGTAGAGCTTAGCTAAAAATAATAACATATGATCATGTAGCATTTAACATATCATAAATAAAATTCTCCCCCTTTGACAAAGACAAAAAGAAAAGAGAAAGATATAAAGGGAAATAAACCTAATGGAATAAAAAAAAATCCTAAAGGAATTAAAGGACCAAGAACCAAAGCAATGAAAATAAAGATACAACAAATCTTTATAAAATCTATGTCATACATAGGTAAAGTAAGTAAAAGTAGGCATTTTATCACATATGAAAAAAATAGCCACACTTACAATGTTACTATGCATGCATAAACAAAATTATGCACAACAATTTTCTCCCCCTATTTCAAATAGTTATAAAAAAATAATTCTTTTATTGAAAAGAAATTAACTAAATACACATGCAAACTCAATTATTTTTCCTCCTTTATCAAAATGCAAAAGGAAATTTTGGCAAAATATAAATTGCATTAAAAAATTAGAATTACAATGATATTGGAATATCAATTTTAAATGAAAAACACAAACAACAAATTGATAAATATCATACTCCATGTGATCTATCCTATTTTCAAAATGATCAAGTCTTGTGTCCACTTGATTAAACTTGTTGTTGAAGTTGGATTCAATAATAGCGAGACGATAAAAAAAATCCTCTAACCCAAGTGGGTTCTTCATCAACACTTTGACAGTTAGAAGGTCCTCTTGCCCTTTTTCTTTTAGATTAAGGAGGAGCATTCTCTTGAGGGATTTTTTCTTCAATTTGAACACTTTTAAGACCATAAGTGCTAATGTGCTCAATGTCTTCTAAATCTTGTTCTAGCTCCTTATCAATGTCTTCATCTCCTATTTTGTCTTTCTAAATCAAAGAATCTCTAACAAGCTTGAATTGTCTAGAGTTTTTCAAGAGGTTATCATCAAGTAAAGAAGGATGAATGGAAGGAGTGTTGTTCAAGTTAATCCTAAAGTGATGAGCAATTCTAGTGATAAATCCTCCCACACATATGGCACCATTAACACTATCACTAGCTAACCAAAACCTGTATTGAAGTCATTTTCCTAGCTGAACATTTATACCTTCAACAAGACATTTGATAAGGAAAAGATCATCAAAGGAAATAGCTTTATTACTCAAACCCCTAGTATGAATAGAATAAGTAAAAAAACTATTTTGAAGAAAAATTAGATGCTTTAGTATGTCTCGCTTTAAAAGGTTTTGCATTAGGTTTAGCACGTTAAGTCCAAAAAGGATTAAGAAGCCAAGAAGAAATAGTAAAAGCTAAACTCCCTTGCATAACCCAAAAATATGATAAAATTCTTAAGATGTCAAAAATCTATCTCTCCCACCTAATCTAAATCTTATGCTATTCATAGGGTTTTACCAATTAAAGTGGTGGGTTCTTAAGTAATAGGAAGAAAGAAATTCATGGACTAAAGAAGGATATGTAAGAAAAGTATTGAATGAAAAATCATACAAACCTGCATTTTCAAGTAAAGTCCTAACCTCATTGAAGCAACCCATCTTCAACAAGTAGTTTTAGACATGTACTTAAAGGAAATAATTTTTTTTCTTGAATTGAGTAAACCTTTCCCTAAATTTAGAAGAAGTGGAGGAGAAAGGAGGTTGCTTTTTATGTTGATTTTTGATAGCTCTCTTAAAGGAGGAAGAGACATCTTAAGCAATCTTCTTCTTAGGAGCCATGGAGATAGAACTTGGAGTAATAGAGAAAAGATAAGAGAATTTGCTTAAGAGGAGAAAGATAGTTTGATTGCAAATAGAATAATGTGAGGATGAAATGGGATTTTAGAGGGTTTATAAAGACATCAAATAGGTAATGCATAAAAATAATAAAAAAAATAGGAAGTATCCATTATAGTTTTGGAAATTAAGAAGAAAATACCAAATCCTATTAAAAAGAGGTTTTATGTCTCATCAAGCTTGCCTTTACGAGCGACTCACGATCGTGAGCGTCATTGGCCACTGATTAGACAGATTCTCACAAGCGGACCGTTGAAAAACAACTCATGATGCAAATAACATATCGATCCATAAACTTTCAAATAAAAGGCAATTATATCCTAAAAATGTGATAAATGAGTCCCTAATCATTAAATTAACATCAAATCATATCAAATAGCAATCAAATAAAATGCTATTTCAATAATTATCATAAATTAACAAAATGAAACATTTTAAATTGAAAATAAATTTTATTTTTGAAATATATATATATATATATATATATATATATATATATATATATATATATATATATATATATATATATATATATATTGAAATAATTATTTTTAATGAAATATATTACAAATAAATCATTCAAATGGGAAATCAATATAATAAATTTTGTATAAGAAATGAATAATTAATAAATTGAATAAAATTAATTATTTGGTCAACAAATAAAATAAAATTTGTACATTATAAAATTAGTACATTATTAAAATTCGTATTAGATGCCAAAAACACATAAATAATTATTAAGTATGAATTTATTAAATGACATTAAATATGAAAAATAAACAAATGATAAAAGAATAATTAATTACATGATCATTTACAAATCTAATCATCAATTTTGCAATATATCAAGTTGTCATGACAAACTTGAGCCATCAATCATACCAATCTCATGCTTGATAAAATTTAATCATTCCTCGCAAAGAGACTTGGTAAAGATATCTACTAATTGATGATTAGTATCAATAAAATCAAGAAAAATATAATCATTTTTTGCATTATCATGCAAGAAATGATGTCTAATGTCTATATACTTAGTTCTAAAATGTTGTATGGGATTCTTACCAAGGTTTGTAATCAAGTTCAATGCCATAGTCCTTAAGTTGTTATTTTTGCCACAACACTTGTGAGCAGCAATAACTAGCCACTATATATTTTGCTTCAACAGTGGACAAGGCAATCGAAACTTGTTTCTTGCTAAACTAAAAAACTAAGCAATTACCTAAAATTTGACAAGTTCTGAAAGTGCACTTTCTATCTTATGAAGTACTAGTAAAATCTGCATCCAAATAACTAATTAAGTTAAAGGATGAATTCCTAGAATACCAAAGCCTTAAATGTATTATTCCAAAAAGATATTTAAAAATCCTTTTAATAGCATTCAAATAAGACTCCCTAGGACTATATTAAAACCTAGCATATAAGCAAGTGCCAAACATAATATCCGGTCTACTAGCAGTTAAATAAAGAAGTGATCTGATCATACCTCTAAATCACTTTTTATCAATTGGCTTGCCATTCTCATCTTTGTTGAGTTTGGTGGTGGTGCTCATAGGAGTCTTGCTTGACTTAGCTCCATCCATACCAAATTTTTAAGAATGTCCCTATCGTATTTAGTTTGATTAATGAAAGTCTCATTTTTGCATTGCTTGATTTATAGTCTAGGGAAGAATTTGAGCTCACCCATCATACTCATCTCAAATTCTCCTTGTATCAACTTAGAAAATTTCTCACATAAGCAATGGTTAGTAGCACTAAAAATAATGTCATCAATATAAATTTGAACAATTAATAAATCGTTCATGGATTTCTTTACGAAAAGAGTTGTGTTAACCTTTCATTTAGAAAAACATTTTTCTCAAAGAAAGTTACTCAATCTTTCATACCAAGATCTTGGAGATTATTTCAATCCATATAATGATTTTGAAAGTTTAAACACATGACTAGGAAAATCAAAACTTTCAAAACCTGAAGGTTGCTCAACATATACCTCCTCTTTAATGAAACCATTTAGGAATGCACTTTTAACATCCATTTAATAAAGTTTAAAATCCATGAATAATGCAAATGCAAGTATCATTCTAATAGCTTCTAACCTTGCAATATGGCAAAGGTTTCATTATAATCAATGCCTTTCTCTTGATTATAACCTTGAGATACTAGTCTAGCTTTGTTCCTAGTTATGATGCCTTGTTCATTCATCTTATTTCTAAACACCTATTTGGTGCTTATAATAGAATGATATTTAGGTCTAGAAACCAAGGTCCAAACCTTGTTTCTCTCAAATTGATTTAACTTATCTTGTATAGCAAGGACCCAAATTATATTATTCAATGCATCATTAACATTTTTTTGCTCAATTTAAGAAGTAAAGGCTAAATTTACAATAGACTTAAGTTTAGATCTAGCAGTTACGCCTTTTGTAGTGTCACTTATGATGAGATCTTGAGGATGAGCTTTCTTGAAATGACAATCCTTTGGAATTTCATCCTTCAAGGTAGGTTGAGATATCTCCTCATTGTCCTCCTTGTTTGGACCTTTAAGTTCCAAAGGCTTACTAGCATTTTCTTCTTATGTATCCATAATCTTATTATTACCTATAAGATCATCAATACTAAAAACATCCTTTCTAAGATCAAATGAATTTGATTCATTAAAGACAACATGCATAGACTCTTAAACTACTAGAGATCTCTTATTAAACACTCTATATGCTTTGCTAGAAGTGGAATAGCCTAGAAAAATTCCTTTATCAGCTTTAGAATCAAATTTCCCAAGATTATCATTGGTGTTTAATATAAAACACTTACATCTAAATACTTTTAGATATGAGATTTTAGGTTTTCTATTGTTCTATAGCTCATAATAACTTTTATTTAAAATTGGTCTTTTGAAAACTCTATTTACAATATAACAAGACATGTTAATGGCTTCCACCCAAAAGTATAAAGGCAAATTATACTTATGAAGCATTATTCTAGCCATTTCCACAAGAGTTCTATTTTTCCTTTCAACTACCCCATTTTGTTGAGGAGTTTTAAGAGATGAATATGTGAATACCATTTTAATTACAAAAGGTTTGAAGAATTCATTTTCAAATTTGGTTCCATGATCACTTTTAATAGATGAAATACAAAATCCTTTTTCTTTTTAAACTCTTTTTGAAAAATTTTCAAAAGCTTTAAATGCATCATTCTTATAGGCAAGAAAATATACCCAAGTTTATCTAGAGTAGTCATAAACTAATACATAAGTATAATGCATTCCATTGAGACTAGCAACTTTAGTTGGTTTAAATAAGTTCATATGTATAAATTCAAGTGGCCTAGAGGTTGACACTACATTCTTGAGCTTAAGTGAAGACTTGGATTGTTTTCCCTTTCGACAAGCATCACTAGCAACTGTAGTTGGTCCAAATAAGTTTATATGTACAAGTTTAATCGGCCTAAAGGTTAACACTACATTCTTAAGCTTAAGTGAAGACTTGGATTGTTTTTCTTTTTGCAAGTATCACAAGGTTTATCCTTGGAGAATTCAAGCTTGGGTAAACCAATCATAAGTTCATATTTACAAATATCATTTAATAGCTCAAAATTTTCATGTCCTAACCTTTTATGCCATGTCCATGTGTTAAGGGAAATAGACATTAAGCATTTTATGTCTTTGTTATCAATTTAATTAAAATCAATAGCATAAACATTATCTATTCTTTCACCACTAAAAATTACTTTATCTTCATCAAGACTACTAACAAAGCAATTTCTAGGATAAAATGTCACTTTATTTCCCATGTCATATAATTGACTTATACTAAGTAAATTATTCTTAAGATTATCAACAAGAAACATATGATGTATAGATAAGGATTAAGGATTACCTATTTCTCCAATGCCTATTATTTTTCCTTTGTCATTGTCTCCAAATATAACATGTCCTCCATCCTTTGCTTTAAGCTTATTGAATTGCTCCTTGTCTCTCATCATATGCCTTAAACATCTACTATCAAGATACAAGTTTCTTTTTGTTCTTGTGGATTTCAAGCACACATGCATAAGAAAATTTATGTATTCTTTTGAACCTAAAAATTTCTTAGTCTAAGTTGATTAGTTTTAAGATAGTCTAAAGGAAGTGAATTTATATGTAGTCTTCTATAGAAGTACACATTGTTGGTGTGTCCTTTAATCATGCAATATGAACATACAATATTTGCAAAATTATTTCTTCTAGGAGCATATGATTTTTTAGTAAATGAAACATGCCTTTGATGTTGCGATAGTGTGTGTCTCCTATTATTTTAAGTACTAGTATGAGACATGCATTAACAATGGCAATGTGTAGTGATTGGTTTATGCAACATGTTTAAGTGCATTATGTTGTGCAACATTCTTATGATTATTATGTCTAGTGTACATGTAAACATGTTTGGGTTATGCTTTTCTAGAATGAGACTTATGAGACTTCCCTTTATTATTTGACATATGAGACTTATTAGCTTTAAAGGCTTGAATCTCAATCGGTTTAGAAATAGAATGAATGGAATTGCATGATCCTTTAACAAATTTAATATATGATGATGAGGAGGAAGAGGCCATTCCATTTTCATATCCTAATCCACAAGTGTTTCCATGGAGTTTTTGAGAGTCAAGAAGATTATCTAAACTCTCCTTTCCTTTTTGGAATTTGAAAATGGAATTCTTTAATTCTAATACCTCATTAGAAAGCTTATGTTTTTTATCACTTACTTGTTTGAGTTGCTCTTCTAAGGAATTTGAAAATTTTAGATCACTAGCAAGTTTATCATTTAACTTAACTAGATTTGAAAATTCATTTATTAAATTTTTAAATTCCTTAGTTAAGTTAGACAACTCATACTTATAATGCTTTTTCTTAGATAATAAGCTTTTACATTTAGGCAAGAGTTTGTTTATAATAGAGCTCTCAACATCATCATCATATTCATTATAATCATAATAATTATCACAAGAAGAGTCAGAAGTAGATGGTACCTCTTTTTCATCTTCAAAAGCCATAAAGCAAAGATTGGCCACTTCTTATTGTTCCTCTTCCTTTTTGGGTTTGAAGGAGTCATCATCCCAAGTAGCTTTGAAGGCCTTCTTTTTATCCTTTGCATCTTTGTTCTTGATTTTAGTTTGGGGCATTCACTTCAAATGTGTCCTGGTTTCTTGCATTCATAGCAAGTAACTTCTTTGGGTTTCTTCTTGCTTTCTCCTTCATGCTTCTTGTTGGAGTCTCTAGTTCTTAAGAAATTTTTCTATCTCAAGAATTTTTTAAAACTTTTAATAACTATAGAAACATTACCATCTTCATCACTAGAGTCTTTATGGTTTTCATCTTTACTATCATCTTGTGAAGCTTTTAGTGCTATACTTTTTCTTTTTATTCTTCTCCTCTTTACTTAATTGTAAGCTCATGTGTTAGGACCTTTCCAATAAGCACATTGGTTGATAGTGTTGAAAAGTCTTGAGCTTCCTCAATTAAAGTAACCTAAGATTCTCAATCCTTTTTAGGTAGGATTCTTATAATTTTTTTGCTTACTTCTTCCTTGGTGAAATGTTTACCAAGCTTCTTGAAGGTAGTAAAAAGAGCATTAAGGCGAGTTATCATCTCCGTGATTGACTTTTAAGGCTTCATTTTAAAGAGTTCATATTCATACATGTGAAGTTAAACCTTCTTGCTTCTAACTTGCACGTTACCTTCATAATGATTTTTCAAGGTCTCTTACATTTCTTTGGCCGACATGCATTGTTGAAGTTTTCCTCCTTTTTCTCTTGTCATGGAAAAGAGTAGAGTGATCATAGCCTTTTTATTTTTATGATTTTCCTCCTTTTGTTCATTATTCCATTGGCTTCTTACTAGAGTAGTTACCACACTATTAATGGTAGTTGTAGGTGGTTCCTAACCTTTTAGAATAATATCCCAAATTTTTATAGAATAATAATCAAGGTATAGCTCCATTTTGAACTTCTAACGAGGATAGTCACTACCATTGAAAAATGGTATAAGTAAAGAAATGTTTTAGGATTCACTCCCCATGATCTTGTATTCTAGTAGTGAAGTTCCTTCAAGCTCTGATACCAAATGAAAATGCCTTAGAGGGGGTGAATAAAGCAAATAAACAATAAAAGGAAATTAAAAGGATTCTTATTGAAAGAATGTTGAGAAGGAAGAATGATGAACACAAGAATTTAAGGAGTTTAGATTCTCAACAATTATACGTCTCCACCTAACTTATCCCCAAGTTAGGATTTTCAATTCCCACAATCTTATTAAGAAGATTGAGATTACACAAGATTTTGAGGCTCACTCTTTCAACCTTATAACTTGATTTTTTCAAGGCTCACTCAAAAAATAAATTACTAAGTGTTTTGACAGCTAAACACTTAAACCAATTATTTTTAAAATAGAATCTCACTTCCCATTTTCTAAACCTAGAAAATAAAAGAATAAGAATATCTATTCTAACGCTCACCAACTCTTATAATAGTTATACAAATATGAAACAAATTTGAAGAGAGTTTTAAGAGCTTAATTGAATGCTTAAGAGAGTATAATAAATAAACAAGTTTCTTACACTTTTAATTGAACTCCAAGATTATTTATATAGATAAACAACTTAGATTATGGTTTTTGGATGCATTGATTATGTCTCTAATGTCTCTTGTTGATTTTTTAATTATCTTAGACTCATTTCTATTAGAATGCTGCTCATGGTCATGAGGAGCAAACCTTGGCTCGTGATGAGCAAGTTTGCCAACTGTTACATTTAAAAATAATTATTATAGCATGTCTTTACTACCCTTATGAGTTGAAGCCTGCTCCTCACGATCATGATTGTAGCTAGTGAGGAGCACTACCTCTTTTAGCAAAAATTGCTCGGATAGGCATTGTAGAGGCTTGGCTCATTAGGATTTTGTGAGGGGATCACTATAAGTCTAATGTTGTATATTTTTGGTATATAATTGCTTCTTAAAGATTGAGGATTTGCATAGGTTGAGGTACTTTATCTAAATGCATATTAATACTCTTTTAAGGAGTATTTCATTATCTTTAACAATTAAACAATTAATTTGGATGATAAATCAACTTCCTACACACTTAAATGAAATCATTAGAGTCTAAATTGTTTGTCAAAGTCCAAAATTAGGAGTTTGATCATGCAAATGGTCAATAATTAATAATTCTTCTTCTAGTTCTAAATCTTGTAGTTCTTATATTCCTTTTACTTTCATTGCTAATCAACTTCAAAATGAAGAAATAACAATTAGTAAGGATGATCGTGTATTGATGCAAAGACATAAAAGACCTTGAGGATCATCCGGTTCATCTACTAAACTTGACATTATTTAACAACTACTTTTGAATTTGGTGATAGTAACATAAGTAAAGATTTTACTATCCTCTAGTGGTAGAGTCAACGATAAAATACATTTATGATCCATGTATGAATTGTTAAATAAAATTTTCAAGTCTAGTCTTAATAGTTGTCATTGACAAAGAATTTAGTGTACGAGAAAGTATTTTGGAAGAAATTCAATTTATAATGGCTCCCAAATCATTAAAGGTACAAAAATGCATTGATGATTTAAGTAAAGTGACATTAACAAAATAGGAAATTAAGAGGGAAAAAATAAAGATCCCTTTTACCTATGAATAAGAACTTCAAATTTTTGCATATGTAATGATTCAATTTAGAAGGTAAAAGGGTAAATAATTTATTTTTTTTAAAAAAAGGTAAGAGAACTCCATAAGTTTTGATTCCTCTAAACTCCAAGAAAATACGTAGGCAACTAAATAGTAAGAAAATTAAGTTCAAACCCTTTAAACATAATTTAATTTTTTTTTTCAAAAAAAAATTATAGGCCTTTATGCTCTTCTTCTAGGGTTATGTTTATTGGATTTTAAAGAGTTAAATGCTTGGGTTATGATTGGTAATTTGTTCATATATGTTGCATTTTTGTCTAATTATCTTCTTTAGTAAACAATTTCCAGTCTCAGTGTTATCAATTTACATAGCTTAGAAATTATAATTCTTTAGTTATAGTTAATTTGGTTTTTAAATTTTCAAATTGATTTTTTCTTGAGGACAAGCAAAGCTATTGTGTGGGAGAATTTTATGTGTAATTTTTATATATTTTTTAGTTGAATGTTAATGAATTTGAATAATTAACTAATATTAAATTGCTAAAATTTAAGTTTAATTAGGAAATATTTTAGTTTAGAGTTTTAATTAGAATTTTATTATTTTTGGTTCAATTTTAGTCTAATTAGGAGTTTATTTTTAGTACTAATTAGTGTTTCCCTTTTTGTAGGAAAGCTTAAAAAGGAATTCCAAAAATTCAAGAATTTGAGTGACATGGTAGTGGCATAGGCGTGCTTGTGCCCATTCCATGGACTGGAAAGAATTTCTGATGGACACAACTTAAGACATGGCAATGTTGTGGGCCGTGTCTGCTTTTGGAATTCAAGAAACATGTGACATGAGACACAACATAGTCATGATGTGCTAGACCTTATATACTATTGCCCCTTAGGATGAAATTATAAAGATTGAACACAACAGTAGCATAATCATGTTGTAGGCTATGCGAGGATTCAAAAATTGACTCAAAGTGAAATATAACTATATGCCAAGCTATGCCAAAAAGAATCATAAGAACACAAGAAGAGACACAACCATGCTCCATGCCAAGTCGAACAAAAGAAGTTTTCCTTTTTTAGTAGGATTTAGGAATTCAAAGAAAAATAAGTTTCTATTAAGTTTTTCTTATAAAAAGGGATAAGGGGATTTCAGGAGTTATTCAATCTATTATGGAGTAATTCTTGAAGCCATAAACAAGTACCAACAAAGATTGAAGAATATCTGCAAGATTTAAGAGATTTATTCATACATTCTTCTTTATCTCTATTCTTTAATATGTTTTTTATTTTCACCATAGTTATGTGTGGCTAAACACTTTTTAGAGTTTATATTAAAAGTAGCTATTTCATTTTATGATTGAACACAAGTCTTTTATTAATTTAATTTTTAATTAATTCTATAAATTGCACTTATCTTTTATTGACATGCTTGGCTAGTTTACTTGTTTATAGATAAATTAACCAATGAGAGTTAGGGGAATTTACTAGCTTAAGGTTCATAGGACCTAGACCACTTGATTGTGAGAGTAAGCGAGCTATTTGGGGGTAAACTAATTGTTAAGGAACTTAATGAGTTTTGATTAATTTTTTAATCATATGAGTAGGTTAAACTTTAATCTTAACATACTTAAATAAGCTCAAGAGAGTCATTAGGTATTTTTAGAACAATTACCCATAACTGAAATGAAGGTGTTTAATAAATAAGTGTTCATGATCTAATTGGAATAATGAAACTAAACCTAAGCACTATGTTTAAATTAATTATTTTTTTCTTAGTTTAATTTGCTTAAATTGATATTTACATTGTCAAAATCACTTTTTTTACTTTACTAGATGAGATAATATGCAAAAATATTATATACAATCCTCAAGGGAATGATAATTATTTATTTTGTAATTCACGATCCATGCTCTTACGGGCTTTGAACGCAACAATTTTTTAGCACCGTTATTGGGGATTGGTAATATTGATATTAATTTAGTTTTTACTTTTCTCAAACTAGTATTTTTCTTTTTATATCTCAAATGCTTTACTTATTAATTTTTCAAGCTCTTGTTAGTTTATGACCACTCGATTTAAAGGAGCAAAATTAGAGACGATCGACCCTGAAATTAAGAAATTATGCAAGAAAAATTGAAAAGAAAATCACAAGAAAGACAAGTAAATAATGGCTGACAATCAAGCAACACAACAAGTAAGGAATCATGCTCTTCAAAAGTACATGATGCCTAATCCGGGAGACAATCAAAATAGCATTATGAGACCAACTATTACAGCTAACAACTTTGAGATCGAACTAGTGATTATTCAAATGGTTTTATAATTTTAATTTGGAGGTCTACTGAGTGAGGATCCTAACACCCATTTAGCTCAATTTTTAGAGATATATGATACATTTAAGATGAATGGGCTTATTTTGGATGTAGTGAATCTTAGGTTATTCCCTTTCTCATTAAGGGATAAGGCTAATCTATATTTGAATTCTCTAGCACCACAGTGAATTACTTCTTAGGATTTATTGTGAAAGGCATTATTGGGAAAATATTTATGACTAGGCAATACAGTAAAATTCAGATAAGAAATCATGAGCTTCACTTAACACAATGGTGAATCTTTGTATGAAGCATAAGAGTGGTTCAAGGACTTACAACGTCAATGCCCACACCACGGAGTCCTTTAATGGTTGCTCATTTAGACATTCTATTAAAGACTTACCAAATCAATGAGGATCACTATAGGTGCAACAAATCAAGGGTCATTTATGAGTGAAACACATGAAGATGCATACATGTGAGACTATAACATTTAACAATTATTAATGGCAAAGAAAAAGAACTACACTGAAGAGAGTTGTAGGAATGCATGAAGTGGATGGTTGGAGCCTTCTAAATAAAAAGATTGATATGCTCACTAGGAAATTAAAAGCTTCAACCAATGCACCTAATTTGATGTTTGTGTTTTCATATGATTATTGTGGAGGAGGACATTCAACTATGGAGTGTCAAGGGGGCTTTAATTCTCAGCATCCTCAATTGAGCAACTAAACTCTTTGAATAACTATAAAAAAGGGCAAGGGAATCCCTACTTCAATACATACAATATAGGATGGAAAAATCACCTTAATTTTTCATGGTCCAATCAAGAAGGAGTGTAAAATCCTAACCAAGGATTCAAGAGAACACTGTCCTTCAATAACAAGAGAATAAACCACATAAGGTAGAATTAAAAACTCTTCCCTTTTTGTTAAGGTATGCTTTCCTTAGTTCTTATTCTATTTATCCTATAATTATGAATGCTAAATTAATTAAAGAACAAAAAGAAAAAGTCCTTAGGAGAGTGAGACCATATAGGAAAATCATAGGTTATACTATTAATGATATTAAAGAAATTAGTCTCTTTATTTACATGCATATGATTCACATGGAAGAAGGTTTTAAACTATTAATTGAGAATCAAATGAGATTAAATCCTAATATGAAGGAAGTAGCAAAAAAGGAGATTATGAAATTGCTTAATGTAAGGATTATTTATCCTATTTTAGATAATGATTGGGTTAGTCCAATTTATGTAGTCCTTAAGATAAGTGGTGTGATAGTGGTTAAAAATGACAATAACAAGTTGATTCCAACTTAGACTATTAAAGGTTAGCATATGAGAATAAATTATAGAAAGTTAAATAAAGCAACAAGAAAGGATAATTTTCCTTTGCCCTTCATTGATAAAATTTTAGAAAAACTAGCAAATAATTCAATTTTTTATTATTTAGATAGATACTTTGGTTTCTTTCAAATTACTATACATCTTGATGACCAAGAGAAAACCACATTTACATGTCCTTATGGAACATATGCATATAGGAGAATGCATTTTGGGTTATGTAATGCACTTGCAACTTTTCAAATATGCATGATGTCTATATTTTATGATTTTGTTAAGGATATAATAGAGGTTTTTATGGATGATTTTTCTGCATATGGTTCTTCTTTTAATGCTTATTTAGATAATCTTTCTAAAGTGTTACAATATTGTGAGGACAGTAATCTTCTATTTAATTAGGAGAAGTGTCACTACATGGTAATAAAAGGAGTGGTGCTCAAACAAATTATGTCTAAAAATGGAATTGAAGTTAAGAAAGCTAAAATTAAAGTCATTGAAAAGCTTCCACCACTAACTTCAATTAAAGGAATAAGGATTTCGTCAAACATGTAGGGCTTTATCAAGGATTTTTCTAAGATTGCTAAACCCTTAACTAATTTACTTGCTAAACATGTTTCTTTTGAATTTAATGATGAGTGTCTAAATGCTTTTTTTAGGTTAAAGGAAGTCTTAATTACAACACCTATTTTGCAACCACTAGATTAGAGCCTTCCATTTGAGATAATATATGATGCTAGCCGCTATGCAATTAGGGTTGTGTTAGGCCAAAATAAAGATAAGCAAGCTTAGCTATTTACTACATAAGCCACATTCTTATGCTCAAAATTAACTATGCAATAATAGAAAATGAGCCTTTAGTGATTGCATATGTAATGGATAATTTTTAATCTTATTTAGTAAGAAGTAAAGTTATTGTCTTCACCGATCATTCGATTCTTGAGTACCTACTAATGAAGAAAGATGTTAAACCAAGGCTTGTTCATTTGATTCTTTTATTATAAGAAATTGATTTAGACATAAGAGATTATAAAGGGACAAAATATTTAATGGTAAATCACCTTTCTCCTTTGAGCAGTTACATAATTCCTCTTCCAATTTCTTATGACCTTTCCAATGAGCAACTCATGAAAGTGTAGAGTATTATTCCTTTATACACTGATTTAGTTAAGTACCTAGCACATGGAGTTATTCCTCTTAATCTTGATTACCATCAAAAGAAGAAGTTTTTTTGGGATGTGAAGTAGTATTTTTAGGATGAACCATACTTATATAAGAGATGTGGTGATGCATTAATTAGGAGATGTATGAAGGATAAGGAAATTTCTGACATTCACACTAATTTTCATTCACTTGAATATGGGGGACATTCTAATTCAACAAAAATAATAGTACAAGTACTACAAAGTGGATTCTATTGGCCCTCTCTCTTTAAAGATGCTAGGGATTACATCTTAAGTTATGATTGATGTCAAAGGATAAGGAATATAGGAAGACACAATGACATGCCTCTCATAAACATCACAGAGATTGAGCTATTTAATGTGTAGGGGATTGATTTTATGGGTCTATTTCTAAGCTCTTATGGAAATAAATACATATTAGTTGGGGTTGACTATGCATCTAAGTGGGTTAAAGCAATTGCCTCGCCAACCAATGATATAAAGGTAGTTATAAAGTTCTTTGAAGAAACATTTTCACACTCTTTGGTACTCCTCGGGCTATAATTAGTGATGATGGTTCTCACTTTTGCAACTGCCAATTCGAGACACTTCTTACTAAGTATAGAGTCAAGCATAAAGTGTCTACACTATACCATCCTCAGACAAGTGGACAAATTGAGATTTTAAATAGGGAATTGAAAAGTGTGAGCTCCTGAACTTTAATTTTTCCTCTTTTATGAAAAATTTTGCTAGGTAACTTTACTAAAAGGAAATTCGTTCCGTTACAGGATAAGGACAAATAATAAATCTCGGGAGGATATGAGACATTTTGTGTTTAGTGGAATTGCCACCCAATTTTTTAAAATTCAAAAAATATAAAGGACGACATTGGGTCACGCAACAAGTATCATCCCCATTAGAGATTCTAGGTTCGCAAGAACACATATACTTTTTGGCTATTTCTTATTATACAATACTCAATACATGGCTACTGCATTACCCTAGTTTTAGAATGATAGTTTATATACACATACATGTATAATGAATAATAGATGGAAAGTAAATTATTTACAATTATTACATGGCTTTCGTAGTACAATACATATGAAAGAGAAAAAAGTGTAGAAATGTAAATCTAGTCCTAAATCTAACAAGTAACTACAAAATAAATTGAAAAGTAACCAAAGATGCATGGTTGCATCACCGGACGAAGGAATGAAGGCTATAGCCTAGAAATGTGAATTTTTATATTAAAAATGAGAGAAAATACTTATTTTCATACTTAAATGTAAAAAGTTACAATTTTGATGCAGGGATACAAAAAATATGATTTTAAGTATCACAGATGCATTTTGGATATGAAAAATGATAGATTTATTTCAATATGGTTAAAAATGCAATTATGATACCGAATTGGTGATTTTGATGTGAGAATGAGTTTTTCAATTAAAAATGAAGACTTTATGTGAAAAATCTAATTTTTCTCATAACTATGCAAATTTTATGTCAAAAATGACACTTTGACATTGGGATGTAGATTTGATGCTAGGAATGCTAGATTTATGTCAAAAATGTAATTTTGATGATAAAATGCGAGTAAAATTTAGAAAATAATTATTTCATTATTTTAAAGGTGAAAATGCAAATTTTATGTGAAACATAATGATTTTTCACATAAAGGTGCAAACTTGATCTCAAAATATCATTTTTATGTCAAAAATGATATCTTGGCATCAAAATGTTAATTTCATATTGAAAATGTGATTTTTATGTCAAAAATGAAGAATTTATGCAAAAGAGATGAAATTTATGTTAGGATGTAGATTTATGTCAAAATGTGAAGAAAATGCAATAAAAATGACAAATTTAATATTTCTGGATGCAAAATGTTGGCTTTATGAGAAAAATGATGATTTTTCACATAAAATGTAGAAATGATGTTGACGTGCAAAAAAATATGATTTTTATCAAGAAATTATGTTGAAAATGTAAAGAATATAGAAATTGCACAAAAATGATAAATTTTAGTATTTTTTAAAATAAAAATGAAGATTTGATGCATAAATGATATTTTTGTGATTTTCACATTCTGAAGGCTAGAAATGTAAAATAATAATTTAATATGATAAAAAAATTAGAAATTATTCAAACATCATGCAAAATGCTAGTCTTACCACACAGGTCATAAAAATTTCACAATTTACCAGTAGTAATGAAAATAAAAGAGAAAATGCAAAAATACAAAAAAATAATCATGCAAAAATTATTGTTTAGTCCTCATATTCGATTAATCTTTTTTTTTTGAATTTAAAAGCTTTTGCTTTGTGTGATTTTTAATTTGTCCTCATCGAGAGGTTAAAAATGCGTGAGAAATGCAAGTTTGTTTGCCTTTGAAGCGCACTTTGAAAAAGATGAAGCTAGGTTTGGATTGAATCAATATAAAAATCCTAAGAAAAATGTAGATATGGAGCTAAAAGTGTGTAAAACAGGAGTCTTGAGTCTTTAATTCGATAGAGTTTCATTATAGTATGTGATCAGGCCCCCTTAAAATGAGAGGAGGACACTAGTATTTATAGAGAATGGAATTTTTTAGTCATGTAAAAGTGTTTTGTGCATGTTTACACATATTTTGCACATGTGTACTTATTTGTACGCATGTCTACAGAGAATAGGTCAATTTTCATGCATTTAGGAGGTTAGGGAATGCGTGTCTACATGTTTAACATGTGCATATGCGTTAAAGAAAGTGTGAGCATGCATTCCTGATGCATGCTTAGTGCTTGCACAATGCCTTTGCGCATTTAGGAGGGTTTTCAGGGCATTTCAAGGTTGTTTTTGACTTTTCATAATGCTTTTCATGATTATTGGGCTTTTTGGACATGTTTTCAATGTTTATTTTGTCAAAATCAGCTTCCAGTTTCATGATTTGAGCCTCGATCTTATGAGATGAACACCGATATGATAAGTTGCACACTTTGAGTAATGATTATTAAACTTTTAAGGCTTGATTTAGGAATTTTCATGTTTTTTAGACTTTTGCATGCTTCAGAGGCAGTTCAAATGAACAAATTCTTGTCATCTTCGAAATGTTACTTTCATCATCAGACCCTTTTAAGGATAGTTAAAAGATGATGTATAACAAAAAGCATTTTAGAAAAGACTATCAATGATTCATGCAAGGATTAGTCTACACATTTGGATGATGCACTTTAGGCATATAGAACAACTTTTAAGACTCCTAATGGAACTCCATCCTTTTGCCTAGTTTTTAGGAAGTCATGTCACCTTTTAGTTATGTTGGAACATAAAGCATTTTGGTTAACTAGATTTCTCAATTTTGATATAGCAAAGGTAGGTACTTAGAGGCTTCTCTAACTCAATGAACTTAAGGAGTTTAGGCTAGAAGCTTATAAGAATTCAAAGATACATAAAGAAAGAACCAAGAAGTGGCATGATACGCATCTATAGAAGAAGGAGCTTAAAAAATGAGGTTTGGTACTTCTTTTCAACTCAAGACTTAAGCTCTTTCCAAGTAAACTCAAGTTAGGATGGTCCTAACCCTTTAAAGTAATAAAATATTTCCTCATGGAGTTGTTAAACTCTTAAACAAGGCTAATGAAACATTTAAATTCAATGGTCAATGCCTCAAGCCTTACCACACAGAGGACATAAGCTTAAACAGTGTCTCTTGCACACTCAATGCCTTTAAATGAAAGCATTGTATTTTAGTCAAGCTAATGACCTTAAATTAGCACTAATTGGGAGGCAACCCAATGTTTTCTTACTTAATTTTCATTTTCTTTAATTTTTTATGTTGTATTTTTCTCTTAGTTTTTCATGTCTTTCAATTAGGATCATCATGTATGATAACAGAGAGGAAAAAGCTAAGGAACATGAGTTTAAAGTACTAACACACCCATACGCATGGCCATGTTACTAGTCATGCCCAGGCATGCTTCATTTTATGTGTTTTTCTAGAATGTAACACAACCATGACATGGCTATGTGATAAACCATGTTACAATGATATTTTACTCAAAAGGCACCACCGTCTAAGACATAGGCATGTTTGAACCATGTACAACTGATTGAAATTTGATATTTATAACAAAATACCACATGCCTTATCACACAGCCATGACATGGTTATGTCACATAATATACACAAATTGTTTGCATGCCTAATAGGTTACATAGTTAGACACATGATCATGACATGGTTGTATTACCCAACTTACCTCAATTCAATAGATTGCCATACGGGCATCAACACAGCCTACACATGGCCATGTTGATTAAAATTCCAAAACTCATAAAAAGCCACACGAGTTGCAACACAGCCTCAATATGGCCGAGTGGTATTTATAAGGGGAAAATTCAAATATAATAAAACCTAACATGAGCTTTTGTGTGGCCTTGGCATGCTCATGTGCCTTAGACATCCTTCTAGCTTAGAACATGACACAGCTCATAACATGGCTATTGAATGGCTATGTTTGACACATCATTAATTTTCCAAAATCTAATACACTACATAGTTAGAAAATAATGTCAACATGGTCATGTTGTACTGCAATTTCAAAAGCTACACCCTAACACAGTTCTAAACACGATATCAATATGGCCATGTCATAGACCCTATATAAAAATGCCCTTTTCTTGACCCTAGCCACTATGCTTTTTCTCTTTTTCTTTTCTCTTAATTTCTCTCCACTTTCTTTTACTGTTAACTTGCCCCACATCCAATCCTTATTGTGTTCTTCATAATTCGTCATGGGGCAAAGTAAAAACTATTAGAAGGAAGTCTAACCCACCCAAATAGCAGCCTAACATGACTACCAGACATACCTCCATACCAAGAATTGAGCATCAAACTCATATCCTCTTCTCCAATTCTCCTCTAAGCCATAGAGAGATAGGTATGTTATATTCCTCAAACTCCCTATCCACCCCTCTTTCCATATTGATTTTAGTGAGTTAGATAGTTTAAGAATTGGGGAGAGATTAGGTAACATGCTAGAAGCCTCCATATGGATTGATTTTATAAGAATTAATGAACTCATGTTCTAAGAGCTTTTTATTGAATTTTTATCTTTTTACCTTTAAGAAAAGCTAAGTATTATATGCTAAACCTAATACCGTGTAATTTTATTTGGGCACTAAGTCATTTTCATTATCTCTAAATGAATTTATGGTAAGTTATGCATTATATGATGATTTATTTATGCATTCTCAAGAGTGTAAGACTACATTGCTAGACCTAAGGACTGTTAGCCCTATTTCTTATTGCTGATCAATTACTCATGCTAACATAAATATGAATTATGATCCCCAAGTAAGCAAGAACACTGCTATAGCAAGCCCAATTTTACGATATCTACATAGGTTAATAGCCATTTCTATTTGTGGTAGATGTAAGAGTACCAAAGTTGTTACACTTCATGATCTTTTTAATAGTCATTATTTTGATTTAGGGCTTAAGCCTCATTTGGGTTTTGGGTTTGCCTTATACATATAGGGAATGGCTAAAAAGAAAAAAAGGTGCTTTATATGGTGGCTCATGCATCACACACTTGCCCAAATGCTTAGGTGTTTTAATGGTTTTCCTCTAACCTAAAGGTTGCTCCATAAGTGCATTTAATTTAACAATTATAAGAAATATCAATTTGGTTGAGATATAAAAGGGTAGGTACACTTTAGGTGGTGTTAGATAAGGTGATAAACCACACATTGATGAGCAACTTGTACCTCCCATAAACTAACCTAGCCCTTCATCCTCTTCCTTTGTGCTAACCATTAAGACTAACTTTAGTACCATTTTGATCTCTTACATCAGTTGTGTGATGGACTTTCTACATTCTTTTACACTAAAGGTGTCCCTTTGTCGCCTTATCCATTGTTTTCAAGTTCTATTGCTATAGCAAGGACTAGGGAGTTCCAAGATGGTCAATCCATTGATGATAAGGCAGTTGATGGGACTGAGACTATGAATGTTGCCCATGACAAAAACCCTCTAGATGATTAATCTTTATATTATTCTTTTATGTTGTTTTGAACAATTTTATTTTATTTCTATTATGTTTTATTAGTGTTGCTTGTTTATTTTTTTGGTTTGTATTTAATAGTCACTCTTATGTTTTTTTTGGTTTAGAATTGCAAATATTTACTCTTTCTTCATAGATAGCACTTAAGGGCAATACTTTTTTCCTTTCCTTCTAATTTTTCCCATTGATTCTTCATGTTTTTCTTTTACTAGCTCATTTAAGTCATTGAGTGTAAGGACATAGATAGTATGGGGAAAGATATATCTTGTTCATTATTTTGCATTTTGGCATTTCTAGTTAGCTTTAATTTTGGTCTAGTTGTTAATTTTAATAATTTGCATGTTCTGTAATTTTTGCATTTTAAGTATGACTATTAAATTTAGATGTTTAGCATTTAGTTAGATAACATATTAGTTAGTTGTTTTCATAAAATATAAAGATAAAAACAAAAAATGATAAAAAATAAAAATAAAAAAATAATATAGGTAATTGTTCAATTTTCATTAACCTTCAATTCGATTTTTCCACATTTTTAGTAAATCTTGTCATTAAATTTTTATTTTAGTTTTGTTTTAGTTTTATGCAAAATTAAAGCTTAATTGCAATTAGAGGAAGATAGTGTATAAGTGTACATTTTTTATTTAATTATTGAATTATTGAAGGGCTTATTAACTAAGATGATTGAACGTAATTATTATGTATAAAAATTTTAATTGTTATAACCTAGGCATAAACTTGGAGTTTGAATTTAAGGATGATTTTGGGAGAGAATGCATTTTGGTTTGTAATTCAAAAAAGAAAAAAAGAAAGCAAGATGGAGCATAAAATGCACTTGCCATTTTTTTTTTTGTAAAAACTTAGAGTGAGATGGAGCGTAAAATGCACTTGTTTTTTAGCAAAAAGAAAAGGAAAAAAAATGATGAGATGGAGTGTAAAATGCACTTATCAAAGCAAAAAAGAAAAGAAAAGAAAAGAGACATTATGAAATGAAGCATAAAATGCATTTATAACTAAGTTTTTGCTTTTCAAAGAAAAATTATAAGCCTTGATGCTCTTCTTTTAATGTTATGTTTATTGGATTTCAAAGAGTTAAGTGCTTGGGTTATGATTAGTAAATTGTTCATATATGATGCGTTTTTGTCTAATTTTCTTTAGTAAATAATTTTCAGTCTCGGTGTTATCGATTTACATAACTTAGAAATTACAATTCTTTGGTTGTAATTGAGGTAGTTTTTAAATTTTCAAAATGATTTTTTGTTTTGAGGGGAATTTGATGTGTGTAATTTTTACATATTTTTTAGTTGAATTTTAATGAATTATGAATAATTAAATAGTATTAATTAGGTAGAATTTAAGTCTAGTTAGGAAATATTTTAGTTTAGAGTTTTAGTTAGGATTATATATTTTTTTTTGTTCAATTTTAGTCTAATTAGGAGCTTATGTTTAGTACTAATTAGTATTTCCATTTTTGTAGGAAAGCTTAAAAAGGAAATCCAAATAGTTAAGGATTTGAGTGACATGGGCATGTGTGTGCCCATGCCATGCACTAGAAAGAAAGTCTTATGGATAGGACTTGAGACATGACCATTATGTGGGCCATGTCTACTTCTGGAATTCAAGAAACATGTGATACTAGATGCATCATGGTCATGTGCTAGACCTTGTGTGCTACTGCCCCTAAGAAGAACTTATGAAGATTGAACATGGCTATGGCATGGCCATGTTGCAAGCCATGTGAGGATTTGGAAATTGACTTGAAGTAAAGCACATATGGGTGCCAAGTCATCCTGGAAAGAATTAGAAGAACACAGGAAGAGACACAGCCATGTCAATTAAAAGAAGTTTTCCTTTTTTAATAGGACTTAGGAATTCAAGGGCCAAACAAGTTTCTATGAAGTTTTTCTTATAAAAGGGGATTTTAAAGTTATTCAATCTATCCTAGAGCAATTCTTAAAACCATAAACAAGTACCAATAAAAATTGATGAAGATCTACAAGATTCAAGAGATTTATTCATACATTCTTCTTTATCTCTATTATTTAATATGTTTATGATTTTTGCCACAATTATACATGGCTAAACACTTTTTAGTGTCTAGTTAGGAGTAGCTATTTTATAACATGATTAAACACAAGTCTTTTTATTAATTTGATTTTCAATTAGTTTTATAAATTGCACTTATCTTTTGCTTACATTCTTTACTAGTTTTTTTACATGTTTGTGGGTAAATTAACTAATGAGAGTTAGCGAAATTTGCTAGCTTAAGATTCATAAGACTTAGACCACTCAACCATGAGAGTAAGTGAGCTCTTCGAAGGGTAAACTTAAGGAACTCAATGAGTTTTAATTAATTTCTTGATCACGAGAGTAGTTTAATGTGAGTGACCTTCGCGATTGGATTGGGTATTCTCTTTTTTTATTTTTGTCTTTATTGGTGTTTTCATTTCTAAGGGACATGACAACTTTACTGAATAAGGATAAGTGATTAGTCTTGGGGGGATGGGACGCTTTTGATTTTATGGAGTTGCCACCCGATTTTTAAAAAAATTGGGAAAAGAAAGGGACAACATCGGGTCACTCAGTGAGTATTGCCCCTAATAGAGATTTTCAAGTTCAAGAGATCCCATATACTTTTTTACTATTTCTCATTATATGATATTTGATGTATAGCTACCGCAACACCCTAATTTTGGTGATGACATTTTTTATAGCATTCACATAGTACATTAGAAAATATAGGATAATAAAGCTAAGAATTTTATTACATCACTTTTCCTGATAAAATACATATGAAAAGAAAAGGATTGCATAAAAGTAAATCTAATATGACTGCTCTACAAGGATAACATAATCATTTACACAACTTATTTAATGAATGATAGGATGATCATGCTTACAGTGATTATTTATACTATGATGGTGAATGATGATAATATAAAGGATGCATGAGGTCATCACTAGACCGAGAGTATGATGACTCTATTCCGGGGCATGAACCTTTCACATTATTGATATTTACAATGTGACTTCATTATTTCAAAAGTAGAGGATGCAGGGTGATGATGTAAAATGAGCATAATAACACATATATTATTCACATAGCATACAAGAATGCCAGTCTCATCACACAAGCACAACAATATTTCCAAATGTTAGGGACAATGAAATAAACTGTAGTGAAGTAAAATAAACATGCTAAAATGATTGTGTGGTTCTCAAACTCGACTTAGCTTGTATGAACTTTGAAGCTCTAGCTTTAAGAGATTATCAAGCTTTCCTCGTTAAGAGGTTCAAAATAACTGTAGAATGATACTAGACTATATACCTTTGAAGCATTCTTTGACAAAGATGAGGCTGGGTTTAGTGGAAAAAAGGATCTAACAACCTAAAGGAAAGGTTGTAGGAGAGCAAAAACTGTATAGGAAAGGGTTTCCCGCACCTTTGATCGAACTGACTCTTGAGTGTGTGTGTGTCATCACTTGCTCCCCCGCCCCCCCAAAATAGGGTGTAGAGGGGTCTATTTGTAGAAAAAATATGTAGAATGGAACGTGGCCATGCCAAGTGTGCATGACCACATATAGTGTGTGAGTGGTCACACGCTCTTGTGCGCTTTTTCACGCGCACTTTGACGCTATACGTGCTCTTCCTGGGTTCTACACATGTTGTTCCAAAGTTGGTTCCTAGTATTTTTAGGCCTTTCAGACACATTTTTGGAGTCTGCTTTGACAAATTCGATTTTAATTTTAGCACATGACACCTAAGGGTGTTTATGAGCACTTCTGAGCACTATGCGTTGATACTCAAGTTGTGTTGGACCATTCCAAGACCACTTTTGGAGGTTTTGGAGCCCTCCAAACATGTTTCTGAAGTCCATTTTATCAAAATTAATTTCTATTTTTTCACAAAGCTAGGTCCCAGTCTAACGAAATACACACTGCCCCGACAAGCTAAGTATTATGAGAGGAGTTTTCTCAAAATAAACCTCCCATTATTTCGATAATTCATATTTCATAAGGTCGGAGCATAACTTAATGATTCGATGATCAATTTTGCACACTGGTGGGGTCAGTTAGGTTTTTTAAGGTTGCACACTTCAGAGGTGTTACAAACGAGCAGACTTTAGTCATATTCATTTCATCATCAGACCTTTTTAGGGATAGTCAAATTTGAGGTATGGCAGTTAAACTTTAATATTAACATGCTTAATTGTGCTCAAGAGAGTCATTAAGTATTTTAGAAAAATTACCTTAACTAAAATTAAAGTGTTTAATAAATAAATGTTCATGATATGATAAGAATAGTGAAACTAAACTTGAGCTCTCTGTTTATTTTTTTTTTTAGTTTAATTCACTTAGATTGATATTTATATTGTCTAAATCACTTCGTTTACTTTAATAAATGAGATAATAAGTCAAAATAGTAGTAGTTAATATACAATCCTTGAGGGAACTATAACTCTTTATAATGGCATTCCTGATCCGTGCATATACAGGTTTTAAACGCAATAAGTTACCATGAACTATTGGTTTTAAGCTAGAACCAATAGTTTTTGAACCTTGGCCATGCCTATTTATAAGTTTGAGGCATAGCTAGGCTAGCACATGGAACTAACATTCAAGAGAGCTTCAACAAACATCTATTTAAGTTTTTTATACATGTTTGACGATTTTTAGTGGGGTGAGAAATGTATTTTTTAAGGTTATATAAGCAGGGTAATATAAATTACGTATTTGAGTTTAATCAATTCAAAAGAAATTTTAATTTTATCTCATATAGTAAAACAATAGTATATTTAATACGGATGAAAATCTTTCTTCTTTATTTCATTATGTATAGTTGTCTCTTCTTTGGTCATATCTTGTATAAATAGCCTTTTACTATTGTAACTAAATATTTTTTTTGTTTTATTGTATCTTGAATTCCATTAAACATGGAACATATACTTCATTAATTGTAGTAGTGAAATTATACTATTTATCGCTCGTCAAAGTCTTTATCTATTACGAAATCTTACATGTCCCACATATTACAAAACCGTTGTTTTCTGTTTCAAAATCTTATAATGATAATCATTGCATTTTGAATTTTAGCCTTCTTTCTTTCTTATTAAGGACTAGAAGACAAAGCAACAACTCTTATGGTGCATGAATGAAAATGGTCTATTTGTATTAACAAATGTCTAGAAGTATCAAGCTCTCCTAACTAAATTTATTCCTTTTAATGTTTGGCTCTTTCATCTTAGTCATCTATAGAATCGCACTTTAGCAAAAATTCTTAAGGATAATGATCTTCCAACATTTACCAAGTCTAATCCTGAAAAGTGTTCTTCTTATTTATTAGGAAAATTAGAAAACATTCCTCTTGGTCTTATTGAACATAAAAGTTTAAAACCATTTGATATTCTTCATTCTGATGTTTGGGGACCTTCTCTAATTTTATCAAATTTGGATTTTCATTATTTTGTGTTGTTTGTTGATGATTATACTCGATTACCTAGGTATATTTCTTGAAAAATAAAAGTGATGTTTATAATATTTTCATCAATTTTAAATCTCTTTTTGAAACACAATTTTCCACCAAAATTAAAGATTTTCATTTTAATTGGGGTGTTGAGTACCACAAATTAAATAAATATTTTCAAACTTAAGGCATTATTCATCATATAGCATGTCTTTATATACATGAACAAAATGGTACCTCTGAAAAAAAAATTAGACATTTGGTTAATACCAGTCTAACCTTACTTGCTTATAATTCAATTCCTTTTCGATTATGGCCATATTCTGTTGACACGACTATAAATCTTATTAATGGATTACCAATTAATGTTCTTCATGGAAAATCACATTTTTATTCTATATATGGTATGAATCCATTTAAAATTTTTGGTTGTGCCATCTTTTTGTTGCTACGGCCATATCATAAAAATAAATTAAATTGTCATACCAAAGAATATGTCTATTTAGGGCCTGCTCCTTCTCATTTTGGTCATAGATGCCTTAATGTTGAAAATTAAAAAATATACATTGCTAGACATGTTCAAATGAATGGGTCCTCTTTTCCTTTTAAGAAATTCCCTCATACTTTATCTTAATTGAAAGTCAACATTCTTTGTCCTGGTTATAGGTGATAAGTGTTGATCATTCAACTTCACTTCTTTAATGTATTGCTAATTCTGATCATCCTTTGCCTCTTATTATTTCTACTAATCCAATTTTATACCACTCTTCTCTATCCACTATAGGTTTTGCCTTATCCTCACTAAATGTTACACTTTTACCTCAATAACCCAATCCAAGTCCAAGTAAATTGTCCCTTATTCAAACCTCTAATGATAACAATCACTTTAATTCTATTTCTCCAATCTATACTACAAATTGCTCTACTTTGTCAGGCTTAAATCAAATATAATCATCATATGATATTCTTTCACCAACCATAAATCCTCATATAACTCATTTTATGTAGTTATGTTCCTCTACAATGCAATACTGAGAGGCTTACTTTGCTTCTTATCCTTGAATCACAACTCATACACTTGAGCTAATAATGTTTCACCAAGCAATAAAACACAAAGAATGGCATACTACCATGAGTGACGAAATTCAAGCTTTGTTATAAATCAAAGTTGGAGTGTTTTTCCTCATCCTAATCATGTTAATTTGGTTGGAAATAAATAAGTCTACTAAATACAAAGAAATTTTAATGGCACTATATCTCAGTTCAAAGCATGACTTGTTGCCAAGGGATCTGATTAACAATTTGACATTAACTATGAGGAGACCTTTACTTTAGTCATTAAGGCTACTACCATTCGGATGATTATTGTTCTTACAACCTGAATAGATGGGAGATTGAAAAACTTTACATATCAAATGCCTTTCTTCATGGCCATCTTGATGAAAAAATGTATAGGGAACAACCTAAAGGATTTGTTGATAGTGAGAAACTGGATCATGCATGTCTTTTACACTGCTCTATTTATGGCCTCAATTAAACTCCTTAAGAATAGTTCAATCACTTGAGCTCTTTTCTTTTTGGTTTCAGATTTCAATCCTCTCAGGCTAATCCATCATTGTTTATTCTTTGACATGGTTCATATTTACTCTATTTTGGTCTATGTCGTTGACATAATTGTCATAGGTAATTCAAAAGAATTTTTTGCATATTTTCTTTCACAATTGAAATATGAATTTCCTATAAAAAAAATATTGGTCCCTTGCATTATTTTCTTGGTATTGAGGTTAATACTACTTCAAATGGAACTTCTTTAGGTCAACATAAATACATTCATGACTTATTGGATCAGAATGGTATATTGGTTGCCAAGGGTTGTTTGACACTGATGGCTAGTACTCCACCTATATTAAATAATTCCAGTTCTCTTTTGAGCACTAGTGAGCAGTATAGGCAAGTAGTAATTTTTCATTAGATCAATTTTTCATTAGTCAACTTTTAAAATTAATTTTTTAACATTTTAGTCTTGAAATTACACAATATATTTTTATTTGTATTTTAAATAAATTAAATTTTTATTCTTATTTATAACTTATTTTATTGTTTATTTTTCATAATAACTATTTTCTTAAATTAGAAGTTGTATGAACAATCACAAATAAAATTAATTTAGCATGCTAAATTATTTTTAGATATAAAATTTGAATTATTATATCATAAATGAATAAATATTTTCTATTAGGATAAACTCAATTTTCTTTGTCAATATTATAGTTTTGTATTAGATTTCAAATAATTATTAAACTCAATTGGATTTGAATTAGATTCAAAACATTTTTTTAAACATATTTTTAAAATTTGAATATTTTACAATAATTATTTGAACAATCAAATTACTGAACATGTTTCTCTAATTAATAATTTTATACATTATTATTAAATATGATTAATTTAAGATAATTTTATCTCATCTTTCAAGAAATGATTTTTTCACCTATAAAATTTCTCATTAATGACATGTATGGCATAAAATTTTTACTTAATTTTGCCTAATTTATATTTTTCAAGATTCTTTCAATTTATTTTTCCAAATATTATTTTTTACTTTTCATTTTTTATTTTATTTTAATAAATTACGTAGTTATTATGAAAATAAAATAATAAAATAAATCTTAAACAAAAATAAAATATATTCTTTATTTAAAATATAAAATGAGATATTATATAGTTTTAAGATTAAAATGTAAAAAAATAAAAAATAAATTAATATAAAATTACTTCCATTAACGGATAGAACTGAATAAAAATATTTAAAACTTAATAGAATCTAATTATAAAGAGAATTACTTGTAAGACTTACAAATATGATATAATTTCAAGAATTAAAATATTATTATTTCAAATTATATTTTTAACTTTATATTTTAAAATAATTAATTTGTAAATTTAGGTGATAAGATTTTTTAAATTTAAAGAACTGCAAATGTGTGGGCATGTGTGTATCAATCAGCGACTCCAAAAATATAATTTCATTCACGACATGAGCTAGCATTGAGCGAGTACTTCAAACTAGATTAAACAATGTACACAGTGAATTTTTTTTTTTTTTTATAAAAAAAAAAAAATAATTCATTCAATATTTGAAACATGCATAATATTGGTAAAAAAAATATCTGTAGATTAAAAAACTTTAAACTTTACGTCGTCTAGTACACGTGGTTAATTTTGGTCAAATGATTAACTGTACTGTAATAATTAAAGTTCCATGCATGGTTTTTATTCAGTTTTGCTCGTCCGTTTTTTCTTGTTTATTTGAATTAGTACATCAATGACAGCTACATTAACTTTTCTATTATAATAAAAAAAAAATGGATTCCATTTCCATTTCTGAAGGATATAAGTCAATATGCAACGATAATTGCAAATTTAAAACGCATCAATTATCTCTTAAAGTAAATAAATTGACCAATATAATCCTTTCAAATGCTGGGAATTCATTTTTTTTTTCTATGAAATAAATGTGTATTTTTTATCCATATTGTTTGGTTGGTGGCCCATGTATCTATGTTCCCCTCTCTCTCTCTATGAAATTTTAATTTTTATTAAACAAAATTTTTAATTTAAATTTTATATATAAAAAAATATATGTTGTAAGAATTTTATTCTTTTTATAGGTCCATTTAACTCGAATTCTAATTTAATTGGAGCTATTGTAATTATTAAATATAAAAAAAAATTTAAAAAATTATAGGAAATGGAACATAATTATGCATGGGGCAGTCATATATGGTATCTTTGATATATATATACATATATATATATTCTCTCTAAATTTACAACGTAGCCAACTTCATTATTTCATTATATGTGAGAAAGAATTAAGTAGACTTCCTTTAATATTAATCGTCGTCGGATTTGTTTCCTTATTTTACAGGTATGGAGAGATTGAATGAAAGGAGCAACTTTGAAGAATTATCAGCTTTGCCTAAAAAGACTGTTGGTGTGAGGCCTTGCAGTATGCCTCCATCAACGCTCCCTAGTTCATTTCAAGGGTGGAAAAAATCTCACTTTATCGACCAAGATGGGTGTAGTAGAAGCAGGATTCCTTTATTTTCTTCTGAAAATAATCACCAAAAGTATCAAGAATTATATCCAGAGCCATACGAGAATCTTGATACCTATGTGACTCCCATTCCCAACAACTATCCTATCCAAATTCAGAATGTGTCCGGTAGATCGGGGCGCAACCAACTAGACCCCAAAATGGATCCCAAAAAGCTTAAACGGTAAATTTCATAATCCATGTGCTTTTATTTATTTATTTATTTATTTATTTTTTCTGTCTTCTTTTAATAAATTTTATTTGAAACTTTTTTTTTTTTGTAGAATTATTTCCAACCGAGTTTCTGCCCAAAAATCTAGAATGAAGAAGCTTCATTATGTCACTGAAATGGAAAGAAAAGCACAAGCTTTAGAGGTGATGGGATCTCTTTCTTTATTTCTCATATTTATAATTAGAGTAAATTATATTTTCTCTTTATGTTCTTTTCTTTTTTAAATTAAAATCAATTTTTTCCCTTTGGTTTTCTTTTATCATTATTTTAATCCTTCTATTAAAATTTCGGCTTTCTATTAAATAAAATAATTTAGTCCGTTTATTTTATAAAAATTAATAATTTAATCCTCTATATTTAATAAAATCAAACAGTTTAATTTTTTTTTATAGTTATTCTAGGTTTAAAGTTTAGATAATAACCAAGAATTTCATTATATTCACTTTTAATGATTTAATTAATTAATTATATACATATTTTTTTTTTCTGGCTAAATATGACCTTAAAATATAAATTTTCACATAGTGAGTTATTATCCATTTTAGTTTGGGGACCAGTTTTATTCATTATATATATATACATATATATATATATATAGTTCTAGCTAAATATGACCTTAAAATATAAATTTTTACATGGTAAACTCACTAGTGAGGTATTATCCGTTTTAGTTTAGGGAACCACACACTGTACGGTTTTACCCTTTAATAAGGAAGTTTTATAGTAATGGAGAAGATAATAGTCGAAATAGGATTTGTTTTTATTAGAACGCCTAAATTTACTATATATTTGACATGGATTGGCAGTACGGGGAAGAGAGGAAACTTGAGCCTGTAACCCAAGTCCCTTATCTCCTATCCCACATGGGATATTTGGTGCATCATCAAAATTAATGCAAAATTAAGAGAATAAGTAAAGTTTTTTAGCAGAATAAAAGTGAAAAAAATAATTTTCAAATAAAAGGAGGGAGAAAGTGTAATTTACTTTTGTATATATATATATATATGTGTGTGTGAATAGCGTTCTAACTATATATGTTTTATTTTCTATTTAAAACTGTAAAGGGTGAAATAGCAGTTCTCCATCCCCAAGTACTAATGTTTAGAAACCAACAAGGCTTGTTACAAATGGAGCAAAAAAGGTTAAAACAGGAAGTGTCTGCTCGTGCCAAGAACAAGTCACTTAAAGATGGTAATTACTTACAAAGAAACTCTTTCTCTCCCCCTTTCCATCTTTATGATACAAATATATAAAATATTTACAAATGAAATGTAAGATTGAATGTCTCTAATAATTATAAAGTAATTTATTTTTGCAGCTGAGATTGAGAAGAATAAAGCAGAAGTAAATAGATTAAGGCAGCTCCATTTAACACAACAACAGCAGAATATGCAAGAAAACACAACAATGGTACCCAGTTGGAGTAAATATGAGTTTGAGCAAATAATAACTCAAAGTTTGGTTCAATCTACTGAAACAGGACAATTGGCTCCTATGAATTCAAATCTAGGTACAAACCAATTTCTTTACATAGAATAATCTTTTTATCAAATTCGTTATAACAACTTGTTATTTTTACTCATATTTTTAATAATTAATATAATAAAATATTAAAATTAAAATTAAAATATATTGCCATTTAAATTTTATATATATGGTTGCATTTAATATTACATGTGCAAAATGAATTTTTATAGATATTTATATATAAATATTTTGATAAAACATAAAATTACAAATTTAGAAATTAATATTAGTAAAGGTTGAAATAAATTGAAAGTATATTACTTAAATAAAAAATGAAATAATTTTATATATTTAAGTATATATATATATCGAGTTTTAACTCACAAAACTACATATAGTGGCGAATGAGACACGTGAATTGTGTTTGTAACATTTCTGAAAATTAACAAAAGAGTAATGGTTCATAATTTTTTATCATTATATAATTTAACATACACTTCTAATAAAAATATAAAAAGAGAATTTAAATATAATATGTTACAAACACAATTCACGTGTCTCATTCGCCACTATATGTAGTTTTGTGAGTTAAAACTCGATAGATATATATATATATAATTAGTTTTAAAAATATTATTATATATGTATTAATAGTTGTCATAAGATAATATGTGTCTAAAATGGAACCTAATTTAACATAAAATTTCTAAGGTAAATTTTTGGAACAAATCATCTTAAGGTCCCTGAACTTTTTACTTTTCTTTCAATTGATCTCTACTGAATTTTTACCTTTAATTAAGTTTTTAAATTTTTATTTTTCTAATTTTTACATTCTCAATATGACGTCCGTTAAATTTGAATAGAATTTCCGTTAAATTCAAGTTGAACATTTTAATTTTCATTCGATAGGTTCTTAATAAATTATTACATTTAATTGAGAACTTGAACTTTTATTTTTCTAATTTTATATCCTTAATAGACATTTATGAAATACATGCCAGTAAATATTGTATAATACAACTATTTGATGAAATTTATACCATTTAATTTTTTTTAATTTGTAAATTTAAACTCAACTTGAGATTAGCTCATAAGACTCGAGTTCAACTTGAATTTAGCTTATTTTTAATTTAATATTTTTAGTTTATTTGATTTTATATTTAAATAATATAAATTTTAATTTTGATAATATAATTATAAATGTTCACATTGCTAACTTCACATTTTTATCAAAATATTTATATATCAATACCCGTTGATTTATAAATTTATTTTATATATACTATACATTAATATAGTACCATAAAATTTGAATAACATAAAGTATAACTTGAATTCAATATTTTGCCATATTAATTTTTAAGATAAATTTATGAAATAATTTAACTTAATTCTATTAAATAAAAAATTAACTCAATAAAATTTAAGAATAAATTTATTTAAAAATTTAACTTAGTTTTTTTATTTAACTTAATTTTTAAAACTTATATCACATATAAAACTAAATAACTAAAAGTATTAAATTAAAAAATTTGCTAAGTTCGAGTGAAACCCAAATTTTTATAAGCCAATCTCAAGTTGAGTTTAAATTTATAAATAAAAAACATTTTACATGGTATAAATTTCATTAAATAGTTGCATTACACAATGTTATTGAAATGTGTTTCATAGATTTTTACTAAAAGATGTAAAAATTAGAAAAATAAAAGTTTAATAACTCAATTAAATGTAATAAATCATTAAGGACTTATCGAACGAAATTAAAAAATATGGCGTGATAATAATTTGACGAAAAAATTATTGAAATTTAATAGACATCAAGTTAAGGATATAAAAATTAGAAAAAAAAAAAACTTGAGGACTTAATTAAAGGTAAAAATTCAGTAAAAATCAGTTGAAAGAAAATAAAAAAGTGCAGGGATCTTAAGATGTTTTGTTCCTAAATTTTTAATATCAATATATTAGGATTATGATAATATATATATACACACACATACAAAGCTACTGTTAATGTATTCATCTAGCATGAATAATGGATATTGATGCAGAGAAAATTGAAGAGAGTGAAGAGGAAATAGATGAATGGAGTGAAGAACAGGTGGTCGCACAGATGTGGATGCCTACACCAGATCCTGTCCTTAAGGTGAATCCTATTGAGAAACTCAGTTCCAGCTTAAACCTTGGTGGCATTGAACAGATGCTCAATCTCAACTAAAATTACTCAAAATTGTGTCGTATGAATCTTTTCAACTGTTCAATTGCTGGGAAAAGAACAATGTAGCTTGCTAATTTGCTTTTATTATTATTATTATTATTATTATTATTATTATTATTGTTAATGTTTGACTTGTCCTTAATATTTTAGGGGACTTACAGTTACTCCTAAGGTTAGATTATAACTACTATTTCATCCCTCCAATTTAAAAAATTATTAAAAACCTTAACAATTTTAGATTTGTCAAAAAAAATTTCCTTCCTTCGTTAAAAAGTGTAGAAATATTCTTAAAATATATTGTTAGTTAAAAGTCAAACTGTCATTAAAATTCTGATGATACCCTTAAAATTTTAAATTTGGACTTAATTTAATTAAAATTTACAAATATTCTTAAAAATAAAATGCAAATATTTATGCATTTTAATAATTGGTCTCCATGTACACAGCTGCAACTACTAATTTATATGTTGGAATTGTAATTTTTTTAATTCAAGTAAAAAATAATATAAAATCTTTATTATTTTCTATAGTGTAAACAGAAGTGCATGATTTAAAAAAATAAATTAAACATGGTAAAAAATTATAAATATGTATTTTAATGTTATTTAATTTTATTAATGGAATTTTTTTTTGTTAAAATTATAATTTTTAATTTGATTTGATTTAATTTAATTTAATCATAACTTAAATTTTTATATTACTTTTAAATATTATGACAGTGTATAAAAGAAGAATGGCATATTTTTTCAAAAAATTGAAAAGAAATTAATTAAGTATTGTGTAATACTATTGATTTAATAAAATGAGAATAAATATATAGTATTATAAATTCAATTAGATGTTGTGGGTAAATATGTCCTTTCATGTCATTTCACTCTTCTTTTCAACTGAAGGGGGCGTTGTTTGATGAATCTAAAATTGAAGGGATTTTTAATAATTTTTAAAATCCAAGAGATGAAATAGTAATTATGATCTAACCTCAAAGGGGTAATTGTAATTATCCCTATTCTTATTTATGCTATTTTTCCTTTTCTTTCTTATTCTATAAGAATTAGGTAATGTTAAAATATGAAATGCACCGAGTCTAATACTTTTGTTAGTAAAGTTAAAATTCTTCAGTTCCCTTCTAATAAGGGTTAGGGTTTTCACTCTCATGGTGAATAGTGTCCCCTTCTAGGGTTTTTTGTATATCGTTCCTTCGTTTATGGAGTCTTCTTATTGTTTTTGTCCTATTGTTCTATTGATCTAGCTCTTAGACATCATATTTTTTAGTTTCATTATCTCCATTCCCACTTTTATTCGTTTTTATAGCCATATTGATTATGTCTATCATTTTCTTTATTTCTCTCTGACTTTGTTGATTTGTTTCACTAATTACCTTTTGTTTTATTTTATTTTTGGACAATGATATACCTTTTGTTTTATTTGTTTTTATAATTGTGACATGTACCGTTTGTTGCAAATGTGACAAATAGTCACTTTAATTCTTAGAAAATAATATTTTTAACCCCTATAAAAAAAATTTTCTTTTCTTTTTTTGTCCCCGATATAGGGGGCCCATCTACCTTTTGGAGGGACTATTTTTAAGGTTTCACCCTTTGTGATTTTCCTTTAATTTTCTCCTATTAATATGTTCCTTATTTTGGCTTTTGTTTTTCTGCTTTATATTAAGTTGCTCTCAAGTGATAAAACATGTCAAAGGAGACTTATTGAAATAATATGGAAGGATTGCTCATGCAACATCATAATGGAGATTCAATTTTCCTAAAGGGTAAAGAAGCTGAAGTCATTGTTTTGGAGAAACTTATCATCTCTAGTTCAATTAATCAGGGTCCATTTTACCTTGTGGGAAAACTATGGACAGAGGAAAATTTTAATTCTTTCGCCTTTTAAATACCATAAAGAAAACTTGGCATTCAAGACATGATATTATTGGAAAAGAGTGGGGAAAGAATTTATTTCCTTTTCATTTTATTAGTCAGAGAGACAAAGAATGGTTATTATCACATGAAGCTTAGCATTTTGATAACCAACTGTCAAAAGCAGGATATCACAAGGGTTTGTCTCAAGGAGAATCAAGAGGAAAATTGTAATTTTATCCTAATGAAAACAACATCCCCTCACAAAATATGATGATTCACGTGATGGATGATAATGAGTCAACTTGGGTTCAATTAGAGAAGAAGTTCCCGAGGAAAACAACATCCCCTCGCAAGCTCAGATATGGAAGCTGTCAGGAATTTATTATTGATCGGAGGAAAATAATAAGCATCTCACTTGGGATCTTCTCTCAAAATTAAACTCTTTAAACCAACTACCTTAGCTATATGAGATTTTATATTGTGTGGAGAAGATTGGTGGTAACCTTAAAGATCTAGAAAGGATGGAATATTTCAGCCGGCTTTTAATACCTACCAGCTTGATGATTTGGGTTTAAATGGATTTCGTTTTACATGGTTTATAATAGAGTGTAATAATGTATCATTGTTTATGGTTATATTTGTAATTATACTTCATATATTCTAATATAAATACGAGTGCAACCATCTTTAGGGTTGTGGGAATCACCCTTTTATATGGAATCAGAACAGGTTGTCTTTTTTTTTTCAACCATGTCAATAAATTTTACTACCTTATCTGCCTCCTCTTCTTTGACAACCCTTTGTAGACGGCAGGGTTTAGCACGCGTCCAAGATTTTAGCAACCGTAACACTGTTTAGGCTCATGGCCTTAGAGAACACACTAACCACTGCCACAAAGACATTACGTGGAGATGAGGAGTCGCCACCCAGGGTAATAATTGGGACAATTTGATTGGTGGTACTCGATTCTCTAAAAGAAAATTAGCACCACAACCAGGAGATTTTGGATATAGAATACTAACTTCTCTTAGTCTTGTGTTCATTTAGAATAATTTTCTAAATGATTATTTCTTCCTTTAATTACATGCAATTTTATTAAACCATAATTAACATCCATTTACCTAAAAAGGCAACAAGTCAATAAAATTACAAGTAAAAATGCACTCAAGATCATGTTGTCCCTAAGTCTAAACTATATTAATTTTATTAAATAAGTTAGCTAAATCTACATTTTATTTACAAGTGAAATAGAATAAAAGTGGGCCTACATTTTATTAATTAATGAGCCTAAATCTATGTTTTAGTCTTTCTAAGATATGGGCTTAAGTCTATTCAATTTTAAAGAAAAAAATTAAATTAGTGGGCCTAAGTCTAACTTGGCTTTATTTTAAGTGAAATGTGGGCCTAGGTTTGTTTATTTTAAAAGAAATAAATTTAAGTGGGTTGAGCTAAGTCTAAACAAGTTTTAATTAATTAAGTGAGCCTAAAATCTAATTAACCTAATGGGCCTAAATTGATTTTAATTATTTAAAGTCCTAAACCATTTTTAAGCCTATTTATTTAGTGGGTTAGACCTAAATGTGGGCTTAAGGCCCAAAAAAAAACATAAAAAACATTACAAAATCAAATCAAACACACATTCACATATGATTTCTAAAAAAACCTAATTTAATTACATGCAAACCCTAATTAACTAAAATCACAATTAATTGTAATTAATTTTTACCCAATTGAACCTAATTACTAATTAATTTTAACATACAGAAATTTAAATTTGTCATTATTCCCACTATTGGGGCTATTACAAACTACGTACAAAATTAAAATTAATAATTATACACCCATGAATTAAAAATAAACTACACAGGATACCAAAATACAAAATAAAAATTAAAATCCTAAGAACTATTATTAAAACAGTATAGGTTCATCCATGACATTCCATGGACCTTTTGTTCAATTAAACACAGGCGGTATCCTCCTCCTCAATCCACATACGGACATCAAAATAAAATAAAATAAAAAGTAAAAAAGCAATCAAATTAATAGTGAAATTAAATAATAAAACAATTAACGAAAAGAATGAAAATCACATAAGAGAAGAAAGAAAAAAATGAATGTTGTGCATATGCCTTTTTTTGGCCCCTCAGATTAGGATTTTCACCTTTGAAATTGACTCAGTGTTGATTTGATTATGGACTGGGACTAAAAAATCACTGTATCATTTTCGTCAAATGAACTGCAAAAATTAGGGTTTTTAAAGAATAGAGGAAATCAAAGTTTTTTTTTTCTTTCTTCCATCTGTGTAAAAAAATCCTCCCCTAAAAATCTCCTAGCCAAGCCCCCCTCACGCACGCATGTAGACTCTACTTTTAAATGCAGAGTCTGCACGTATTGAACTTCCTCTAAAGGAGGAACTAACCTATATGATCATATCAGATAGCGTTTGTTTTTTTTTTATTTCAAAAATATCTTATGTGTTTTTTTTTTGAAAAAAACCTTATCATATAAAGTTTGAATTTTCAACCAATCAAAACACCAAAAAAATCGATAAAAAATAAGGAAAAATATGCAAAAAATAAAAAAGATGGAATTATTATCGGTCGGCATTACATAATGCCGATCCTAAAACTTTTTTTTTTAATTTTTAATTACTAAAATACCCTTAAAAATTGACTTATTTGCAATCAAACCCTAAAAAATGTTGCAATTTAGTCTTTAAATTCCAGAAAATCAATAACCAAGTTCAATTTTTGAATAAATTTCATCATAGGGGCTTATGTCGTAATTGTGCATAATTGCATCTCAAAATTGGGTGCTTACACCCTCTCTACTTTTACATTCCCAATTCAACATTCTATTCCTTCTTCTTCTCCTTTTGTTTTTCATGTTAGTAACATCAAAAATCACATCTCAATTGTCCTTGATTTTAGACTTTCTTTATGGAAGACTTTTCACCAATATTCTTCATTGCTATTAACTTTATAATCATATCGATGGCATCACAAGTCCTCCTCCACAAATTATTATTGATGGTGAAATAACTCATATTAACCCTGCTTTTACTCTTTGGCTTCAAATCAATCATATTATAATTTCTTGGCTCCATGGCACTATCTCTCCTAAAATCTTGAAACATGTTTTACATCTAGGGCATTAACTTTTTGCATAAGAAACTTGGACAGAAATCTAAAAACTCTTTCATGATCATGTCAATGCCAAATATATGTAATTCACGATGGTCTTTACTCAAGCTTTAAAAGGCACTCATTCCATGGTAAAATACCTGCAATTTGTCAAAACCATCGTGGACTCCCTTTATTCCATTGGCTGACCAGTTGATGATGATGATGATGTGATTCTTCAAGTCTTATCTGTTCCTCAAGTCTTATCTGTTCCTCAAGTCTTATTTAGTTTACCCTCTGATTATTCAGATGTTGTTACTGTAATGATTGCTCATAAACCCTTGCCATCTTTTCTGGAACTTTATTTATTTCTTTTGGCTCATGAATCTCAAATTCAACAAGATGCTATTAATTCTGCATCTGGTAATGCTCTCTTAGTTTCTTGTTTGCAAGGTTGTGGTGAATTTGAAAATTGACTTTCCATGGCAATTAATAACATGGTGGATGTTTTCAACAACCCAGAGGTGGTCATTCTTAATCTTACAATTCTCAGCTTAGTTGATATCAGTATTGACCTCAACATCCCTGGTCATCACCAAATCAACATCCTTTTATTTTAGGAACACCACCTACTACTACTTCTGTTCCATTTCAAATTTGCGATGCTTTATCTCATTCTATAAAATTCTATCCTCAACGCCATTTTAGCAATCATGATTTATTTACTTGTTTTGTTAGTTTTCATGTCTCTAAACCTACATGGCATGCAGACATAGGTGCACCTTATTATATGACCAATGATCTGGGAGCTTTTGATTTTTACAAGCCTTATCATGGAATTGATGATGTTAAGGTTGGCGATGGTACTAAAATTCCTATAACTCATACTAGTCAAAAAATACTATACACTCCTCTTTCTAATTTCTCCTTTGTAATGTCCTTATCATTCCACATTTAAGTCATAATTTACTTTCTATTAGATGTTTCACTTATGATAATAACTATGCTATTCCTTTTTATCCTTCAGGTTTTTCTTTGAAGGCTCTTCCTACTCAAGTAGACCTAGCTCGTTGTAATAGCCATGGTTCCCTTTATCCATTTTTGTGTCAAGGAGGTTCTCATTCAACTCTAATAGTAATGGTAGCCTTTAAAGTCTCTCTTTCATTGTGGCATCATCGACTTTGTCACCTTGGTGTTCTTATCATATCTGAATTTTTCAAGCAAAATTCAAGTTTATTTAGTTCCAATAAAATTAATTTCTTTTGTCATTCTTGTTAATGAAGCAAGCATTCAAAGCTTCCTTTTCTAGTTCTTCCAGTGTATCTAAAGAACCTTTTTATTTAATACATTCCGATGTTTGACAATCTACAGTCTCTTCATTTAGTGGTTACAAGTATTATGTCTTGTTTCTTGATGATTATTTTGGTAATGTATGGGTTTATCCTATGTGGGTTAAATGTGTTATTTATGACATTTTTTTCATTTTAAAAACATGATTGAGAACCAGTTTAACACACAAATTTTTCAATTTCAATATGATAGCGGGGGCGAATATATTAACAAGAAGTTTTAATCTTTATTCAGTTCTATAGGCATTTTACTTAAATTATCATGTCCTCAAACTCCACTAATAAAATGGATGACCATAACAAATGCATCGCACCTTGCTTAATACAGTACGAACTTTCCTTTTTCAATCACACATGTTAGTACAATTTTGGGTTGAAGCCTTGAATACAACAATATATTTAATTAATAAAATTCCTCATGGCTCTATCAATTTTGTTAGTCCACATGAATTGCTTTATGGATTCAAGTTGGATGTTTCTTTGTTCAAAGTGTTTGGGTGCTTATGCTATATTCAAATTACAAATCCTATGCCACACAAGTTAGAGCCTTGCCTTAGGGCATGTATTCTTTTAGGCTACACCTTTTATCATAAAGGTTATAGATGCCTTGATTTGTCTAATTCGAAAGTTTTTATCTTTAGACATGTCACATTTGTGAAATTTATATTTCCTTACTTCAAGGCTAACGTTAAAGGTTCCCCATCTAATAAAACTACTTATGGTTTTGGAGATTTTATCAATCCCGCTCACGTCTTATCTCCTTCAACTCCTCCTTCAATATTAACTCCTTTTCTCTATAACATCCCTTATTAAACAACTCAATCTCCATCCATTCAACTCCCTAACCATTTGCTATCCACTCTTCTCCACAGTGTAAATCCCTATCAGTAACTTCCTCTCTTCCCTACTCTCAACCTAATCCTACCCAACCACCTCCAACTATAATTCGCTCTTCTTCCACCCTAACAACTCAAACCTCTCTACCTCTTCCTAAAATAATTCCCTCCTTACCACCACAACCACCGTCCAATTCTATCAATGTTCATTCCATACCTAAGTAAAACTAGTGTACACAAACCTAAACAACCCTATTCTCTTTTTACTCACGTGCCTCCTCTCGAACCTCAAACCTTCAAAGAAGCTTCTAAGCATCAAGCATGGTAGGATTCTATGATTTCATAATACAATGCTCTTTTATCTAATAATACTTAGACTTTAGTCCCTCTGCCCACTTCCTTTAGTAATATTATCAACAATAACTGGGTTTTCAAACTCAAACAGAAAGCTTATGGCACTGTCGAACGTTATAAGGCGAGACTAGTGGTGGAGGGATTTACACAATAGTCAGGGGTTAATTTTGATGAAACTTTTAGTCCAGTTGTCAAATCAATAATAATTTACGTAGTTCTTTCTATGGTTCTCTCCTATAGTTGTTATATACATTAACTTGATGTTAAAAATGCCTTCTTGCATAGCACAATTGATCAAAATATTTTTATGGCACAACCATAAGGTTTTATGGATATTCATCATTTGTATTATGTTTGCAAACTCAATCATGCTCTCCATGGTTTACGTCAAGCACCACGAGCTTGATTTCATAGGTTCACTGCTTATTTGCAATCTTTTGGCTTTCATGGTTCAAAGTCTAACTACTTTATGTTTATTTACAAAGTTGCTAATGGTATGGCTATTTTATTACTTTATATAGATGATATTACACTTATTGCTTCATTTACTTCTTTACTCAATTGACTGCTTAAACAATTAAAGGAGGAATTTTCTATTAATGATCTTGGCCATCTTAATTATTTTCTAGGGATAGAAGTGGTAAAAAAATACAAATGGTCTCCTTCTCAGCCAACAAAAGTATGCACATGAATTATTGCTTAAAGTTGATATGTGGCACTATAAATCGGTGGATACTCCCATCTATTCTTGGCCAACCAATTCTTTATCTAATATTAAGTTTCATGATCCCACTCTTTATCGAAGTATCGTGGGAGGTCTGCGTATTTAAGTTTCACTCAACCAGAGCTTACATATGCCATTAATTTAGTCTATTAGCATATATATGATCCATTAGACACTCATTGGTAGTGTGTAAAGTGCATCTTATATTGTATTAAAGGCACTATTAGTTGTGATATTCAACTTTATAGAGGATTTTTGGACAGTCTTTTCATATACAGTGATGCGAATTAGGTAGGATGTCCATACACCCGATGATCCACTACCGGTAATTATGTTTTCTTAGCCAGCAATCTCATATAATTGGCTTTAAAGAAACAACAAACCATCTTTTGTAGTAGTGCTGAATCAAAATATCGGGCACTAGCTATTATTGTTGCCAAGGTATGTTGGTTGAATTCTATCTTAGCTTACCTATTCATCACCATTAAATTCCTAATCAAAGTCTACTATGATAATATTTCTGCTACCTACTTAGTAGTGAATCCAGTCAATAATGCTCAAACAAAACACTTGGAGGTGGATTTGCATTTCATTAAAGAATGAGTTATATGGGGTGATATCACCGTTATTCATATTTGTGGTAACTAGAAAATAGGTTTCTTCATCTAGGTTTCATTTTTTATGTTGCAATCTGGGCATCATTTCACCACGCTTGGATTAAGGGGGTGAATAAGGCTAGTGAGGGTTTTAAAAAAATAAAAATGATTTTAAGGAATTAAACAAGAATTGAATGAATGTTGAGAATGAAGAATTAAAAACCCAATGATTTAAGGAGTTCAGATTCAACAACAACCCTATGTCTCCATTTAACTTATCCCCAAGTTAGGATTTTCAATGACCCACAATCTTATTCATAAGATTGAGATTATACAAGAGTTTTATGGCTCACTCTTGCAACCTTACAACTTGAGTTTTCAAGGCTCACTCAAAAACCAATCCCAAGTGTTTCAATGGACAATACTTAAACCAATTCCTTTTAGAATAGAATCTCACTTCCTATTTTCTTAATCCTAGAAAATAGAAGAACAAGAATGCCTATTCTAACACTCACTAACCTTACAAGAGTTACACAAATTATTTAATAGAGAATTTGAGACCTTAATTGAATGCTTAAAAGTATAGAATGAATAATCAAGTTTCTTTTTCTTAAATAATCTTCAGAGGTTATATTTATACTTAAGAAATTCAATTATAGCTGTTGGAAGCAATAATTTTTTTCCCAACAAAAATAAAGTCCATTTGAATAAAATTTGCACTTTTGAGCTGCATTTTGTTAGGTCTTAGCTGAGATATCAATCCTCCCAGTCGGGACAAATATTGAATAAACATTATGAGCTATTGCATTTAAAATTTTTCTTTGGTCCTAGTTGGGATATCAATGTCCTGACCAGGACTACCATGTCCCAGGTAGTGATCGGGATGGGTTCTACCATTTTTTGAGTTTTATGCAGAAATTATCTCCCTTGGTCCCTGTCAGGACTTCTTTTTTTCCAGTTGGGACTATGATAAGAATTGCACTATTTTATGCAATTTAGTCCCTATACTGAGTCCAATCGAGATAGTTCTATGTGATATCTTTTTGAGACTGAAGATTATTAAATCAACCTTAATTTTCTTCATAAAAGTTATACCTAATTGTCTTATCTTTCCATATCATTTTGAATAACCTCAATGGGACCTCTGTAACTCAAGATATTACTAAAATACTAAGAGTTGTACAATCTAAAATGAAAGTTGCATTTGCTAACTTCGACTCAAGATTTACATACCCAAATGAGCTCATATTTTGACAAGTAGGTTTAATTTAGAAAGCTTAAGATGTCTACTTTAAAAGTGATGAAAATCATTTTCTCATTACAGAGCTCTAAGGATGTCAGAAAGCCTCCTTTAATCTTAGAGATATAATTAGCCCAAAAGCATACTTATCAATCTAGGTAATGAGGCAGTTAGAGAGTAGACCATCTTTCAAGGAGTATTTTATTGTCTCCAATCATTTAACAATTAAACTTCATGATAACTTAACTTCCTACACACTTAGTTGAAATCATTAGAATAAAAATTGTTTATCAAAGTCCAAAATTAGGAGTTTGATAATGGAAATGGTCAACAATCTCCCCTTTTTGGCTTTGATAGCCAATTTGATAAGATAATAAATGAAGTGTATGAGTATTACTAAAAATGACATGAATAAGTATGAATTGTACTGAATAGCTCCCCCTCTTAAATTAAATTAAAGCATTATATGAACAATTTTCCTCCCCCTTAATATGTGCATAAAATTCAATAGATTACACCATGTATTAGGGTACTAAAGTAATTGAATTAGCATGGCATATATAAGGGATAACAAATTTTTCTTATATATTTCTTTATTATTCCCTTTTTATAGATATGATAAGAAATATAAATTTATTTTATTTCCCCTTTTTGTCAAAAATAAAGACAACATAATCATGTTATCAAGAACATGGAGTAACATAACAAATGTGTTAAAAGCATGATAACATGATCATTAAAATAAATTGTTAGGAAATTTGAAGGAAAGAATTTCAAACATATATGCATATAGTGCTACTAGAATGCATCATAAAAATAGTACTATATTGAAACTTAAAAAACTTAACTATCACATGATCATATAGAGCTTAGCTAGTTAATGATCATGTGGCACTGAGCATATTACAAACATAACTTCTTCTCCCCTTTTGTCAAAGACAAAAAGAAAAGAGAGAGACAAAAAGGGAAATGAACCCAAAAGAATAAAATATTCTAAAGGGAATAAAAGATTACGAACCAAAACAATGAAAACAAAGATACGCCAAATCTTTATAAAATTTATGTCATGCATAAACAAAGTAAGCAAAACAAGGCTTTTTATCACAAGGATAAAATTAGTCACACTTACATTGTTACTATGCATGGGTAAACACAAATATGGAAAAAAAATTAAACAATTTTCTCCTCTTATATCAACTTAAATAGAATATGGTTTGGATTTAAAAAAATTGATATTAAGGACACACTATCACATAGTTATGTCACTAACATAAACATATCTTTGTAAAAAAAATGTCTTTCCCTTTAAAGAAATTAATTAAATACTCATGCAAACTCAATTATTTTTTCCTCCTTTATCAAAAATTAAAAAGAATGAATAATAGAGAAATTGACATTTTGAAGAAAGGAAAATTGTAAAAGAAAAATAAAAAAGAGTATTAATGAAAAGGATAGAGTTACAATGATATTAAAATATCAATTGTAAACTAAAGAGAAACATAGCAAGACATAAAACTAATAGCTCATATCTTATATCCAAAAAATAAATTCAATGTAAACTATCACCAAATAACTATAAAAATAAACAAACAACTCAATGCTTAGATACAAAAAATATACTGAAAGTAAACCAAATAGAAACTAATGATAAAATTGACAAAAACATATAAAAAGAAATTAGTCTTAATAAGGAGTAAGAGGAATTTATTAAAAAATTAATAATGCATATTTAAACATATATAAATACATGACAATTGAAAAAATTTATAAAAATGTTAAGATCAAAATCAAAACATTTAACAATCAAAAGTAATCAATAAGCACAACAGATTTCACATGAAAATAGTCCAACCATCAAATAAAATTCAAGACAAACTAGAACCATTAATCATGTCATGTTCATGCTTAATGAAATTCAATCTCTCTTCATTGAGAGGCTTAATGAAGATATCTACAAGTTGATTATTTGTATCAATAAATTCAAGTGAGATATCACCAATTTGAACATGATCACGCAAAAAATGATGTCTAATAACAATATGCTTAGTTCTAGAATGGTGAATGGGATTCTTAATAAGGTTTATAGCACTTGTATTATCACCTTTAATTAGAATGTGATTAATATTAATGCCATAGTCCAATATTTATTGTTTTTTCCATAGAACTTGTGAGCAATAACAATTAGCCACTACATATTTTGCTTCAGCGGTGGATAAGGCTATCGAAACTTATTTCTTATTGAAATAAGAAACTAAGCAATTACCTAAAATTTGACAAGTTTTGAAAGTGCTTTTTCTATCTAGTAAGCTATCGGCAAAGTTTGCATCCAAATAACTAATCAAGTTAAAGGAAGAACTCCTAGGATACCAAAGTTTTAAATGCATTATACCAAAAAGATATTTGAAAATTCTTTTTATAGCATTCAAATGAGACTCTCTAGGACTTGATTAAAATCTAGCACATAAGTAAGTAGAAAACATAATATCACGTCTACTAGTAGTTAAACAAAGAAGGGATCCAATCATACCTCTAAATCACTTTTCATCAACCAATTTGCCATTCTCATCCTTGTTAATTTTGGATGTGGTGCTCATTGGAGTTTTGCTTGATTTAGTTTCATCCATACCAAACTTTTTGAGAATGTCTCTTGCATATTTGGTTTAATTGATGAAAATCCCATCTTTACATTACTTGATTTGAAGCCCAAGAAAGAACTTGAGTTCTTCCATCATACTCATCTCAAATTCTCCTTGCATTAACTTGGAGAATCCCTCACATAAGAAATGGTTAGTAGCACCAAAAAAAATATCAACAACATATATTTGAATAATTAATAAATCATGCTTAGATTTCCTTATGAAAAGAGTTGTGTCAACTTTCCTTTAGAGAACCCTTTCTCTAGTAAGAAGTTGCTCAATCTTTCATACCAAGCTCTTGGAGCTTGTTTCAATCCATACAATGCTTTTGAAAATTTAAAAATATGATTTGGAGAATCAAAATTTTTAAAACCCGGAGGTTGCTCAACATATACCTCTTTTTTAATAAAACCATTTAGAAATGCACTTTTAACATCCATTTGATAAGTTTAAAATCCATGAATGATGCAAATGCAAGTAGCATTCTAATAGCTTCTAACCTTGTAATGGGGGTAAAGGTTTCATCATAATCAATGCCTTTTTCTTGATTACAACCTTTAGCTACCAGTCTAGTTTTATTCCTAGTTATGACACATTGTTCATTCATTTTATTTCTAAACACCCATTTGGTGCCTATAATGGGATGATGTTTTGGTTTAGGAACCAAGGTTTAAAATTTTTTTCTCTCTAATTGATTTAACTTTTCTTACATATCAAGGACCCAAAATTCATCACTCAATGAATCATTAACATTTTTTGGCTCAATTTGAGAAATGAAGACTAAATTAACAATAGACTTTAATTGAGATCTAATAGTTATCCATTTTATAGTGTCACTTATGATGAGATCTTGAGAATGAGCTTTCTTTAATTGCCAATCCTTTGGAAGTTCATCCTTCAAGGTAGGTTAAGATGTCTCCTCATTATCCTCTTTTCTTGGACCTTTAAGTTTTAAAGGCTTACTAGCATTTTCTTCTTGAGTATCCATAATCTCATTGTCACCTACAAGATTATCAACACTACAAACATACTTTCTAGGATCATATGATATGAGTTTGATTCGTTGAATACAACATGCATTGACTCTTTAACTACTAGAGTTCTCTTATTAAAAACTCTATATGCTTTACTAGAAATAGAATAGCTTACGAAAATTCCTTCATCAGCTTTGGAATTAAATTACCCAAGATTATCCTTAGTATTTAATATAAAGTACTTGCATCCAAATACACTTAGATATGAGATTTTGGGTTTTCTATTATTCTATAGCTCATAAGATGTTTTATTTAAAATTGGTCTTTTGAAAAATTGGTTTGAAATGTAAAAAGATGCGTTAACGGCTTTTGTCCAAAAGTATAGAGGTAAGTTATACTTATAAAGCATTATTCTAGCCATTTCCATAATATTTCTATTTTTCCTTTCAACTAACTCATTTTGTTAAAGAGTTCTAAGAGAGTAAAATGTATGTGAGATACCATTTTCATTACAATTGTTTTTGAAAAATTCATTTTCAAATTCGATTCCATGATCACTTCTAATAGAAGAAATACAAATGCCTTTTTCTTTTTTTAACTCTTTTCATAAAATTTTCAATAGATTTAAATGCATCATTCTTATAAGCAAGAAAACATATCCAAGTAAATTTAAAGTAGTCATTAACCAATACATATGCATAGTGCATTCCATTAAGACTAACAACTTTAGTTGGTCCAAAAAAATCTGTATGTATAAGTTTAAGTGGCCTAGAAGTGGACACTACACTTTTAGCTTAAATGAGGACTTAGATTGTTTCCCCTTTTGACAAGCATCACAAGGTTTATCCTTGGTGAATTCAAGCTTTGGTAAACCAATCATAAGTTCATGTTTACAAAGATCATTCAAAAGTTCAAAATTTGTATGTCCTAACTTTCTATGCTATGTCTATATGCCATGGGAAATATACATTAAACAATTTATGTCTTTGTTATCAACCTTATTTAAATCAATAACATAAAAATTATTTACTCTTTCACCACTAAAAACTATTTTATTTTCATCAAGACTACTAACAAAATAATTTCTAGGATAAAAAGTCACTTTATTTCCCATATCACTTAGTTGACTTATACTTAGCAAATTATGTTTAAGACCATCAACAAACAACACATGATATATATATATATATATAAGGATCACCTATTTCTCTAATGCCAATAATCTTTCCTTTGCATTGTCTCTAAATATGACATGTCCTCCATCCTTAGCATTAAGCTTATTGAATTGCTCATTATCTCCCATCATGTGCCGTGAACATCCACTATCAAGATACCACTTACTTTTTGTTCTTATGGATTTCAAGCAAACCTACACTAAATAATTTAAGTGTTTAAGTGTTCTTTTGAACCTAAACCTTTCTCGATCTATGTTGGTTAATCTTAAGATAATCTAAAGAAAGCAAATTCATGTTTAGTCTTCTATAATCAGTATGTCCTTTGATCATACAATATGAACATATAACATTTTAATTTTTTTTCTCTTAGGATAATATACTTTCCTAATGTGTGAAGCATGTCTTTCATGTTATGTTAGTGTGTGCTTCCTATAACTCTTTTGAGTCATAGTGTAAGACATACATTGATAATGACAATATGTATTTTGATAGGTTTGTGCAACATTTTAATGTGAATTGTGTGGTGTAGCATGCCTAATATGATTGTGTCTACTATACATATAAGCATGCTTCAGTTGAGGTGCTATATTTTGAGCCTTACCTCTTTACATTATATAAGATTGAGTCTTATGAGACTTTCCTTTAATATTTGACACATGAAAATTATTAGCTTTGAAAGCTTGAGTCTCAATTAGTTTAAAGGTAGAAGGAGTGGAGTCATGTGAGGCTTTAACAAAATTAATGTGTGATGATGATGATGAAGGCATTCCATTTTTATATCCAATTCCATGGGTATCTGTAGACAGCGGGGTTTAGCGCGCGCCCAAGATTTTAGCTACCGCGACACTGTTTGAGCTCAGGGCTTTAGAGAACACACTAACCATTGTCATAAAGACATGGCATGGAGATGAGGAGTTGCCACCTAGGGTAATAACTAGGACAAATAAATAGTGGTACTCGATTCTCTAAAAGAAAGCTACCACCATAACCAAGAGATTATGGATATGAAATACCAACTTCTTTCAATCCTGTGTTCATTTAGAATTACTTTAAAAATTATTATGTTATCCTCTATTTACATGTAATTTTATATAAACCCTTATTTAAAACAATTAACTATAGGCAAACTAGTCATGAAAATACATGTAAACAATGCATTCAACATAATCCCTAGGTTAGTCTAATCTACATTGATTTGAATTAAATGAGATAAATCTATATTTTTTTTATTTATAAGTGAGCCTAGAGACTAATGGGTCTAATTCTTATTTAATTTTAAGTAAGTGAACCTAAGTTTATTTATTTTAATTCTAAAAATGGACCTATATCTACAACTTATGAAGTATTTAAATTAATGGGTCTAATTCTACATGTTTTAATTCTAAAGTGATCTTAAATCTATAAATTATGGAAAAGGCTTAAATTAAATGGGGTAAGTCTAAATTAATTAAATTAAGTGAGCCTATGTCTAAATTAACCTAAATGAGCCTAAATTGATTTTTAAAATTAAACCTAAAAAATTCAATTAAAAGCTTATTTATTAAATGGGCTAGAGCCTAAATGTGGGCTTGGGACCCAAAACACACAAAAATCAATAAACAAGCCCAAAAACATTAAAAAAAAAAAACCCAAACAATCAAATAAAAAAGATCAAACATGCAATTAAATTATTTCTTATAAAAACCTAATTTTAATTAACATGCAACCTAAATTAATCTACTGTCTCCATTGATTTTAATTGGGGTTTACCAAATTGCACCTAATTTACTAATTAATTTTTTTAAGAGCAAGAGAAAGATAGACTTTTCATTATTCCTACTATTGGGGCTATTAAAAAATCGACAAAAAATTATAAAGAAAATAAAATTAAAATTACAACCTCTGAGAAAATAAATTAAACAAATTCAAAACTTAAAAACAATAAAATAAACTAAATATAGTAAGATAAAAAAATAATTTGGGATCTTTGACTTTTGGCTTTTATTCATGGATTCTCCATGGGTTTCCTTGGTTCAATCATGTACTCATCACTAGAAATATGAAACACAAAAGAATCAAAAAAGAAAATAAGATTAGAATTAATGAACAAAGAAAACAAAATAATGAAAATTAAACAAAAAACACAGAAATAATAAAATAATAAAATGATATGAAAGAAATAATTAATAAAAGGAAAGGAGTAGAAGAGTAGTGTTATGCAAATGCTATTTAAATGCCTCTCATAATAGGATTTCATTGTTTTGAGAAAATTAACTCTGTGTTTTCTTGATTTCTAGCCTTTGAAAAGAACGGTTTTTTTTTTTTTTTGCTTTGAAAAGGTTTTTTTAAACCTATAAAAGGTTAGGTTTTTTATTTCCCTTTGTGTTTTTTAATTAACCCTTTTTTTTTTGCATTAGCTAATTAGGTTTTTTTCTCTCTCTTTTATGCAGTACTAAAAAAATCCCCCCTCTTATCTACCAATCTTTTCTTTTTATATCCCGTTCCTAAGATAACCACTTACATGATCATAGGAGTTACGTGATCACAGTAGCTTCGATCCTTCCTTCTAAAAACAAACAGGATAAGAATTTTAATTTCAAAAAATTATATGCGTAAAAGACGTGTACTGAAAGCAAAACCCTATAGGTAAATATGAAAATTAATTAATTTATTAAAAATAAATTAAATTTGGACTAATCATAATTAAAAATGAGAAAAAAAAATTTTGCTGAAACTTTTTAGTGCCTCGACATTGACAAATATGGATCGGCATTGTGTAATGTCGATTAGCATTGTATAATGCCAATTGGCATTATATAATGCCGATCGACATTGTATAATGTTGATTGGCATTACGCATATTTTCAAATATGTTTTTACAAAATTCAATTTTTTGCAATTAAACAAAAAAAATGTTGCAATTTAGTCCCTGAAATTGCAAAACTTAACACTAGTGGTCAATTTTCGACTAATATTTTCATTATATAGGCTTTCATCGCATTCATGCACAAATGCACCCTAAAATTGGGTGCTTACAGTTGCCCCCCTTTATCGCTATTTACTTGAAAAATTACGGCAAAGTAATAGAAGCACACAATTTCAAAGGAAAGAATTAGGGTACTTAATTGTATCCTAATTGATGCTTAAATTGTTGTGCAATTTTTAAGCAAGTTGCTAAGTTTAGCATGCTTCACTATATTTCCCTGTAGAACATCTAGTGAGATATATGCAAATGAGTTTTGTTATATTCCTTGTGGGACGTTTAGTGTTTCATAATTTAAGAACATATTATAGCTCCTGTGGAATGTCTAGCAATGATACTATAGCTTGTGTAGTGTCTGGTGAATTGCATTATATTCCCTTTGGGACATCTTGTGACAATGGATTTTGTTATATTCCCTATGAGATGTTTAACAAAATATATGTAATGATTCTCGCTATATTCCCTATGGAACGTTTAGCGATTTATAATTTGAGAACATGTTATAGCTCATATGGTCTAGCAATAATACCACAACTAATGTGTAGTGTTTGATGAATTGCAATATATTCCCTTTGGGACATCTAGTGACAATGGATTTCATTATATTCCTTGTGAGACATTTAACAAAATATATGTAATGATTCTTACAGTATTCCCTATGAGACGTTTAATGAAATATATGTAATGATTCTCGCTATATTCCCTGTGGGACATTTAGCAATTCGTGATTTGAAAAATGTGCTCTAGCTCTTATGGAACATCTAACAATAATACCATAACTACTGTGTAGTGTCTGGTAGGTCAAAAGATTCAAAAATTCATGTTACAACTACTTTGTAGCATATAATATATTGAAATTAAAATTCATCTTCTGACTACTAGGCAATGCATAACGAAATAATATGAAATTTCTATTATAACTAATGTGTAGCATATAACAAAACGAATTTAAAATCCTTGATAAAAAAAATGATGATGCATGTATGCAAAAATCAAATTCTGTAATTGTATTCTGTAGTTGGCAAAGGATTCAAAATTTTAATACATACTAACTATGTAATTAATAATTTCGTGAATTATTAATTAATAATATGAATTTCATGAGTTAATTATGAATGGACCAAATTGCAAGGAAGAAATTTGGACTTGAATGTAAGCAAGTTTTGGTGGATCAAAATGGATATTTTCCATCCTATGTCCTTCACTTTTGCATGTCACATTCTATTTCTCATTCCTTCTTCATTCTCTTTTCCTTTCATTTTCTCTTTGCATTGATTTTTTCTTTCTTTGATTACTTGATCATTTGATGTCCGATTTGTAATCTATCAGTTCCTATGGTTGTCGCACAATATAGACCACATAGGGGAGCAGAAATTCCAGTAGATCCAATTATTCTTTCTCCTCATTTTTATCATAATAGTCTTGGACTTTGAGAAGGCTCCACTATCCTCCCTCTAACTTACCTACATCTCCACATGTGTACAGATTTGGGTAATGAGGTAATATTTCCTATTTTTATTATTTTTTATTATGTTCATCCCAATGTGGAAGAATTGGAAAAATGTTTTCCTTTCATCTCTAGTCAAGGGATTTAAACATCTGCCCACTGCTACTCCCCATCAGATTGCTCAGAAGGTGAGGTGTCTGCTCCTTATATTGCTAGGCATAATTTTTTTCTACGAGACTGGTCATGAGGTCAACATTACTTTATTTGGCCCCTTTCGTGACTTAGATTGAGTTACTACCTTTGATTCGGGATTTATTATATTAGCCTATCTTTACTACAGATTGGATATTGTCTGTAAAGGTGTTGTCACAATGTGTGGCTTTTGGCATGTCCTACATATACATTCTTTTTTTCATGATTTATTGATATTTTTTTCTTTTTTTTTAGATTTGGAGTATAGAGATTGGGTTGATCCAGGTTTTTGATGCTATCAGCTTCAATAAAAGTCTCCTTATAATGCAGAGATAAGGTTCTTCTCGTCTGGCTAGCATTAAAAATATCCTTCAAACCTATCATGATCAGATAAACTTCATTGAGTGGCACTTGGTAAGAAAAAAAATCATCAAGATTTTATAATGCAAGTTAAACTCAATTAACATAATTTTTAGATTAATTACAATTGGCTAGAGGGAGTTGATGACGTCAAAAGATATGATTTTATGGCTGGAGTAGTACGTCTTAAGTCCATGAGGATTTTACTCCCTATATATGGTTGTCAAATATGGTATATGGGGGAACGAGTATATCACTAATCTTTTAGACCTTTATGACATCATATTCCTTTTGATATCCCTCATTTGATGTTACATAGCTCATACCTTAAGGGTTCAAAGCTAAGAGAGGCGCTACAGAATATATTGCCTCGATGAGCGATCTCGCTATTACCAGCAGTTCATTCATGAGAACCTCATGGAGCATATATGTACTGACCATGTTGAGGTAACTTCTGATCATTTCATTTATTCTTGTAGACCCTATAAATTAATCATTATTTTTCACAGTTTGAGGAGATTGGTTCCCCTGCTACTGAGGTGAAGGGGGAAGAGACCGAGACTACTTAGACGACTGAGACTGCCCCTGATATTGAGAGATCTGAGCCTATACCTAGTCATGCACACTATACTCAGCATGTTTGGACTAATCATGAGGGGGCTTTTTTGGTGCTATCCTTGGTAATGTCTCTTTTCTAGATAGGTCTATGCTTTATTAGGCTTCTACTATTCAGATTTTGGTTCAACAGTATATGCACTTTAGTGATGCTTAGCTTCCTAGCTTTTCTTCAGCAGATACTTCTCATATGAGTCTATCTAACTTATTTCCTGAATGATCTATACACTTGACACGGATGTTAATAGAAAATCTTACAAAATAGGTTCCCCAAAGATAGGCAGCGTATTTGCACGATTTTACCTCGTCTCAAAGGTTATTTACTATGCAGGTCATAATTAGTTAGCGAGTAAGTATATACACTGAAAAATGCAAAGTGTATGCATGTTATGCATGAAATACATATGATATGACATTTCCCATATATGCAGAGTTATTCCAGTGGTCTAGAGTGTAAGAATAAGATGCTTCACCTACAACTTGCAGACTTGGGCATTGATCCTCAAAGTGCTGGGAATTCATCTGCTAGACCTTCAAATACTTATCAATAGGATGATCTGACTAGAGGATAGAGGCCTTGGCCTGATTTGGGAGCTCATGATGACTGATTAGGACTATTTTTATTTCTAAATCTCAACGTGCTTGTATCTGACAGTTTCTGTAGTACTGTTACTTTTTGGATTCTGCACTATTCTGAGTACTGTTATGTTTCACTTGAACTAGTTGTTGCTTTTGAGTAAACTTCTTCCATTAAAATCCTTCCAACAATGGATAATGTTGAATACTTAAATACATAACTAATTAATTAAAAGGATAAATAATGAATATTATCCTTTTAATAATTGTTTATTTATACTTATCTCTTTTACATTCCATCACCTCATCTTATCCATATTTCTTGAGCAAATAGAATCCATTTCTCATATGGACTCATTTTCCTTCTCTATATAAAGAACACAAAAAGGGCTCATTATCTACACTTTCAATCATGACTCAAGCATCTCTCCAATTGATGAAGAAATTCCTTAAAAGCTTTGATGGAAATAATTAAAACAACTTTCTCCCTTTTCATTGTAAGTCACTAAAATCCTTTCAGCATTTGAAAATTGACAATAACTTTTTGCATGTTATTGCAACTTTTTAGGATGATAAGGACCACATATTAAAATTCAATAGGCAAGAGTTATGCCTAATGGTTAAAGAATTTACTGTTATCTTGAGGTGCTCATTAGACTCAACTACCATGATTGCTCTTCCTAATCTGACCATGCAGTTTCCTGATAAGCTAGTAGCATTCTTTGATTTGCACCCAAATGACATCTATCTGTATGCTCACAACCCTGGGACCATCGATTTATCTTCTTTGATTACTGTTTGTGAAAGTAAAGATAAAAACAATGCTGCTTGGACTAGAACCATTGTTTTTTGTCTTTATGCACAGTTTTCGCTAGTTTCATCTTATGGAAATGCTGACACATAGATTATGAGTATTTTAGAGCAGGTACAGCCTGGAGCTGATCCTATGCCTATTATTCTTATTGAAACTATCATAGGACTGGACAACTTCAGAACTCAGAATCATCTTTCAGGCAGTTTACTTCTCCTTCAGGTGTGTAACCAAAATCCTTTATTGTTTTCTTTCTCTTTTATTTACCTTAACTTTTGCCTAAGTCACCCTTTTAAGTTTTCAACTTAGCAAGCCTACCCAAACTTTTGCCTAAGCTAACTATAAGCACCCAATTTCGGGATGCAATTGTGCACAATTGCGACGTAAGCCCCTGTGATGAAATTAATTCAAAAATTGAACTTAGTTGTCAATTTTCTAGACTTTATGGACTAAATTGCAACATTTTTTAGGATTTGATTACAAGGAAGCCAATTTTTTTAGGGGTGTTTTGGTAATTAAAATTTTAGGGATCGACATTTAAAAAATTTAAAATGCCAATGCGTAAAAAGTCCTATTTTTTTATTTTTTGCGTATTTTTTTCATTTTTTTATCAATTTTTTCAGTGTTTTAATTAGTTGAAAATTTAATTTTATTATTATTTTTATCTGAAAAAGGTTTCAACACATTCAAAATGTGTAAAGAGCTTTCAAAATCAGAATCCTTATCAGTTTGTTTTAGAAGAGATGAACCTGTTCCTGCAAACTTGGGGAGTCAGTACGCAGGTAGGCTCTGCTTTAAAAAGCAAAGATTCTATGTGCGTGAGGGGGCTAGAGACTCACACGGATGGAGGAATTAGAAACTCACACACATACAGATTGAGAGAGAGAAAAAAAACCCTATCGCATAAATGAAACCCTAAAATTAAAACATTACCTGATAACACCCCACAGACCAAACTTTGATTTCTTATGTTCTTTTAAAACCCTAATTTTTATAGTTCATTTAATGAGGACGATCCAACATTTTTTTAGTTCCAGTCCAGAATCATTAGTACTTTAATTTTCAATGGTGAATATCCTAGTCTGAGGGGCTAAAAAGGGCATTTGCTCAACATCTAAAATCATCAGTGTTCTTTTCTATTTCATTCTTTTCTATTCTTTTCTTTTTATGATTTTTATTTTGTTATTGTTTTGATTATTCAATTTTGCTACTAATCTGATTATTTCTATGTTTTGTTTTGATGTTCAAATGTGGATTGGGGAGGATGTTGCTTGTGTTTAAACTGAATAGAAGGTCCATGGAATGCCATGGAAGAATTTATGTTGTTTTCCAGTAGAATTTAGGGTTTTATCTTTATTTTTCATTTTGGTATTCTGTGTAGTTATTTTAATTCATAGTTGTGCAATTGATTGATTTTAATTTCTATACATAGTATGTAATAGCCCCAGCAGTAGGAATAGTCAAAAGATTTAATTTTTTGCATTTAAAATCAATTAGTAATTAGGTTCAATTTGGTCATAATTAATTAAAATCAATGGTGGTAGTAGCTTAATTTAGGGTTTGCATGTAATTAATTTAGGTTTTTTTAGAAAATCACTTTAATGTATGTTTGATCTTTTTTATATTTTATTTATTTTTGGATTGTGTTTTTTTATTCTTTATTTTTTATTTTGGGCCCAAGCCCACGCTTAGGTCTAACTCACTTTAAATAGGCTTAAAAATGGTTTAAGGCTTTAAATAATTAAAATCAATTTAGGCCCATTAGGTTAGCTAGATTTTAGGCCCACCCACTAATTTAACTTTCCTTTAAAATTGAATAGACTTAAGCCTATTCCTTAGACAAACTAAAATAAATAGATCTAGGCTCATTAATTAATAAAAATGTAGGTCCACCTTTAGTCCCTTTCTCACTTGTAAATAAAATGTAAATCTAGCTAACTTTTTAATAAAATTAACATAGTTTAGACTTAAGGACAACGCGATCTTGAGTGTATTTTTTATGTGTAATTTTATTGACTAGATGTCTAGGGTTAGATGGATGGAAAATAGGGTTTAAATAAAATTAAATGTAATTAGAGGATGAAATAATCATTTATAAAATTATTCTAAACGAGACTAAGAGAAGTTAGTATTCCATTCCTAGAATCTCCTTGTTATGGTGCTAACTTTCTTTTATAGAATCGAGTACCACTAATCAAATTGTCCTAGTTATTACCCTGGGTGGCGACTCCTCTTCTCCATGCTATGACTTTATGACATAGTAGTGTGTTCCCTAAGGCCCTGAGCCTAAATAGTGTCGCAGTTGCTAAAATCTTGGACGCTCGCTAAACCCCATCGTCCACACTACCCTTTTGGGTTTTCAACTAGATGGGCTTTTTTTTAGATCTGGCTATAAGAAAAGCTGAGTTTACTTATCATTCTTGCCAACCATTTGACTTATCAACCTCATCAACTACAATCTCATCCATTGAAGATAAGTGATAAGCTTACTATAAACCAATAGGTTAACTAGTTGAGGGGCATTACAGATGCTGAGATCACATGGGTCTGCCCTTGGTGGAAATTGAAGCTCATGATCATAATGTTCCTATTCCTAGGCTACATTTCTCTACCTTTTTCTTCCCTTCACATTTTTGCCGTGAGTATGGTCGCCCATAGTTCATTGTCACTATTCTTACTGACTTTGAAGGCTTCCCTTTGAGACATGACTTTGTGGACAAGGTTAGGAGCTTATGGCCTCGTAGGAACTTCGAGTGAAACATGCATTTGAATGCCAATGTGACTTTATAGGAAAAACTAGGAAAAACTATTATTGACCTAACTAGGAAAAACTTATTTTTAATAGAAGTTATATATAATGAGTTGTAAGCCCTAAAGAGTGTAAATTACTATATGTACAACTATTGTATGAATTTCATTGTTTTTTAAAAATAGTATTGACACCCGGTTTTAACCCACTCAAAACTAGAAAAGTCCAAATGACGAGCCAACTGAAGTAATTAAACAAAAATAATTTTTTTAAAAAAGAAAGAAATATGGGGTTTTAAAATTTATAACTGTTAGTGAGTTAGAAAAGAGGGTGGAAGATGTTTTGGAAGTTGGAAACAAGTGAGGGAAAGTTGAGAGGAAAGTGGAAGAGAAGTTAGAGAGAGAGAGGGGAGAAAAAAGGGAAAGTGAAAGAGTGGAAGATTAAAAAAAGAAAAAAAAAGGAATGCCAAAAGAAAGAGAAGAGGAAGTAGTTTGAATTATTAATTTATTATTATTTATTATTATTATTACTCTTTTTCTCGAGCACTCACCGTACTTCATTTGTTGGGCACTGTTGCCATTTTAAGCCATTTTTTGTACAATATTGTTGCCTCCCCTTACTTTCTTTGTTTTTTCTTTCTTAGTCTCTTTCCGTTTCATATTATTTGTATCCTTATTATTATTTTTTTCACTATTTTCCATTTTTTTGTGCTTTTGTTTATTTAAATTTATTTTATTCCCATTCTTATTTTTATAATTCTTTATTTTTGTTTAATTTGCATATCTGTATTGCATTATTTTCATTTAATTATATATTTTGTTTATTGTTTTTATGATTTTTGTTTGTTTTTGCTCTATTTGATTTTTGTCTTATATTTTACTTTATTCTTATTATATTGTTTATCATTTTCGGTTATTTTTTTATAATGTGTATTATATCTTTCATTTTATGTCTATTTACTTTGTTCAATTATATGTTATTACATTATTGAGATTAATTTTTATTTCTATTTTATTTATTTCATTGTATAATTTTCATTTTTTTGGTTTATTATCTTATTTGTGTGTACAATATTTTATTTATTATTGTTTCTTTAATAAATATGATTAGATAAAAAAAACATATGATTAGCTTAATAGGGATGCAGATCAAGTAATCATTTGTCCTTTAAATTGATTTTGTAAAATTATGTTATTTAACATTCCAAAATATTTTAATTAATTTTAGATTTATTGTTAATGTTTTTTTGTAGTTTTTCTGAAGGTAATTTCAATAAATTTAGTACATAATATTTTGGAATTGTTAGTTGTTGACTAATTTAATTGGAAGAATTTCTAGTACAGTTTGTTTGATTTTAATTTAGTAATTTAATTTTCTTTGTGTTTTATTTAAATTATAAATACTTTCTTTTATGATTTTATTCCTTTTGTTATATTATTGTGTTGGTGATCTTTGTTAGATTATTATTTTTGTACTACATTTGCTTAATTAAATTAGAATTATGAGATTTAAAATATTGTTAGTATTTATTTAGTTTTTAGTTAAATTGAATAAATACGGTTAAATTATTAATTAATTTTAATATCATCTTGATCTTAATTTGATATTTTATTTTATTCAGTAAAATTTAGATATATATTTGATTGAACCTTATTTTATGAGTTTTATTTTATTTATTTTCTCATTAATTTTATGTTAATTCAAAACTAATCTTATTATTTTCTTATAGGTTTTTTGGACTATTTTATTTCTTTTTGCAGGGTGTGAGTAATAAAATAGTGTTTATTTAGTTATATTACTTTTTATTTATATATATTTATGTGTAAGAAAGGCTTGTAATAATTTCTCCCTATATATTTATTTTCTATTTTTTATTTATTTATTTATACTACTAATGGTGAATGAATAAATGCATAATGTGATGTGGTGACCAAAGTTGCATGACAATAGAATTAATTGCAAATTTAGACTTAATTGTAAAATTTAAAAATTGTTTGGAGGCAACTGCAATTTTTGCAAGTTAATAAAGAAATAATTAAATACTTAAAAGTAATAAAACGCGAAATACAAATGGAGGCCAACCGAAATGTTGGGTGCGCATTTTAAAAAGTCATACCTAGTTTTCGAACCCAGTCTCTAAGGATAGTTGTTTGGGGCCCTTCGTGGAATTCAATTGCTATAAAAGTGTGTATTAGGTATCATCTAGGTGGCGACTCCCATCTCCGAATTGGCCTTTAAGCCCGGGTTATATTTCCTAGAAGGCCATGAGCTTGTACAATACCATGGTCACCAAATACTTGGATGTGCGCTGAACTTTGTTGCTTATAGTGGTGACTCCATTAAGGATTGAGAAATTTATTCCAATGTTTTGTGTTTTATCATTTTTAATTTTTAATTATTTATTTTGCATTCACAATACCTTTTCACTCAATGTGCACTCAATCCCAAATAACCTGATTATAGTCATTGTCTTGCTACATATATTTCACTCAAACCTAATGGGAGATGTGATGAGGTATATCATTGTGGGAACTAAAGCTTTTCACCCAAGACTTTCATGCATACATCATTCATTGTAATTTTTTCAAAAATGTATTTTTTATAGCCATAAGCCTCTTCTTGTTTGGAAGCTAATCAAGGGTAATTTGGCCAATTATTTGTAATAACCCACAACTAATTAAATAAATATATGTTACTATTATTCTCAGGTTGTTGTTGGGGTTGTATAGTTGTTGATTCATGTTATGATGTTAACATAGATAATTGCTAGTAGTTTTCTAGTATGACATGGATTAACTCATTTAATTGTTAGTAGTTATCTGGACTTCCAAAGTGGAAGGACGAAATGAAAATTTTACCAAAAATGCAGTGACTAAAGTAGTAATTTTCCATCTTCCTCTTCATTTTATAGCTAAAAAATAAAAAAATAAAAAAAACTTTAACTTCCCATTTGTCACCATAGCACTGGAATTTTCCCACCTCTATTCACCAATCAAATGAACTCCGCTTGACCTAAAATTTGATACCTCAATATTTTCCAACGTCCTCTACATGAGGGCAATGCTTGTTTGAGCAAATTCAGCCAGGAGATTTCTAAATTTAATTTTAAATTCTGCTCAAGGTATGTGAAGTTGGAACATTTATTTCATTACTAATCAGTCAAGACCAATATTTTTGCTTCATTGCCTACTATCTCAGGAGTCTATATATACTGGTCTTGTGTCTTATTTCCATCAATGGAATATTCAATGAATTTTTAGGTAAATTCCTTTATATTTTCTTATTCCTTTTTTCTATGAGCATTTTTTTTTTGTTTAAGAGCTTTGATATATTCTATAAATTGTGGGAAATATTTTAGTACGAATGGTTAGGTCTGATATTTTGTTTTCCATGAGAATCCAGTGTGTATTACCCGGATTCCTATGATGGACAGTAACCTACCCATAAAATTTTGAATCATTTTTAATAAATAGAGTATATTACGGTGATAATTTCTTATAAGTGGACCGAAGTCCCATTCTTTATGGTTTATGAGGTAAAAATTTTGGAACAATTATGAGAGAAATAAATTATTTTCATATAAATTAATTTAATTCATGAGAAAAATTCTTGAGCTCCCAAAATTTATCATTTAGTGTTTTAAGGTTGTTTTAAACATTTCTTGATTTTTTATAATTTTTCCAAGGCTTTTGAGAATTTATTTAAAGCCATTTATTAAAAAAATATTATTTATTTTAGAGCATTTGGGAGCAAGAGGTGTCAAGCCTAGGCAGCTGAGGACGCATCGGCCAATACACTCCACCTGTAAGTTGATTTTATGAAATGTTTGTTAAGAGTATTTAAAGTAGAATTTTCATGTGGTTAATATAATATTTAGTTGAATATATGGATTTATTATGATTATAAATTTTACCACATGCATGAGTTATTTATTTTATTACCATGAATAATTCTTGAAAAGATGTCTTAGTTGTATTTATGGCATTTCATTTTTCTTATTTGATATATGGTTTAAATTTAATTTGGCGAAAAGGTATAACGTGCTACCTAGTGGGTGTTACTAGGACCATGTGCGCACTGGTAAAGATTTGGAGTCAGAGAAATATATGATTGGCTCGATTACAGTTGTTCTCTCGGGCAGTGTTATAATTATGGCTCGGTGGAGGTTGATCTCTTGAGCATTATGTGAATTGAGCTCGGTGGAGGTTATATTCTTGAGCTAAAAATAACGATGCAACTAGGTTGAGGTTGTTCTCTTGAGACATCTAAAATGGATTAAGTGATTGGACTGCGGTTGTAACTCAGTTGAGGTTAATCTCTCAAGACAGTAGTTGTTTGGATTTAAAAGAGCCTGATAGCTATTAGAATTGATGGTTTAGGTGTTCTACCATGTTTTTCCACCAAAGGTTTTAATTTATATGATTTTGTATGAGAATTTCATATATGGGTGATTTGTGAATTTTGGAAAAGATTTTAAATAAAGATAATTTAAGTAAATTAAAGGATTTTAAATATTTATATTTATATTTATTTAATTTAATTTTCCTTAAAAAGGTTTTAAATAAGTATTTTAAAACTAGTATGCATTTTTTAAAATTGATTCACTCAGTGAGGAATAATTCCCCTCAATTTATTTTTCTAGGACCTCACAGTCAATATGATATTAGTCGTCATCTGTGTTAGGTTTCTTCTTCTTTGGCTATTTTATGTAGGTCTATTTGACATATGTATTGTGTATTTAAACTTTAGACATTGCAGTAGTAAACTATCTTATGGAATTTACAATTATGGATTTTATTGTGTTAGAGGTCTATGTATTTAACTTGGTTATAGTGGATTATATGTGGATTATAAGAGTATTTGTGTAGTATTTATGGGAGAATATTTTGGAAGTGTTATTTCTATTCTACAAGGGTATAAAGGAAACTCTGCTGAATTTTCTTTAAAGTTTAAAAGTTGTTGAATTTTATTTGTAGAAATTTCTAAGGCTTACTACGAGTTTTGAAAGCTTATTGCTCTTCCCATTCCCTAGTGTCGATCATGTGCCCTTTGGGTTTGGCTCGTGACATTAATATTAAGAATCTAATTAATTAATTGAGACCACATTATAAGGAAACAGAATGTCAAGAACATCTAATTTTTATTTTGTACCTTTCATGGAAGAAATTCTAAAAGAATTCAGGGATGAGATGCAACAAATGCTTAGAGACATGATTGTTAAAAAAGCAAGGAATAAGCCCATTGATGAAGAAGAATTTAAAACCAAGACTATTATTGGCAAGCCATTTAGAGAAAAAATAAAAGCAATAAGAGATAACACTCATCAGAATGGATGAAAGACATGAAAAGCCAGATAGATCAATTGTAAATTACAACGAAAAGGAATGGACTTAGCCATGACTTTGCTGATATGGACTTGGATTTAGAGGACAAGAAACCATTGCCCCTAAAGTTCATATTTTCTAACATAAAGAAGTACTCTGGCACAGATGATCTTCATATGTACTTGAAGTAATAAATTACCTATATGAAAGCCATCGAGTTGTCTAAGACTCAAATTGTCAAAAAATTTCCATTGTCCTTAAAAGGAGTTAATGTCAAGTGGTACTACACTTTAGATGCACATATTCATGTTAGGAATCGATTATGCTACTTAAACATCTAATGCCAAGTAGGGTAAATTTTAAAATTTTGCTCAACATAACATCAAGAATTCCATTTCCTATTATCTAATTTGCAATTTAACATATAGCTAATATACATCAACATGTATAAACATAAAACTTAGGAAATCTAAATTGTGGAATACTTACAATTTCCCAAGTGTTTGATATAGACCATAATTAATCTACTAAATGGTTGGCTTCTTTGATTTAACTCTTCAAGTCTCCTAATTGTGAGACATCTAGCTTGAAACACCAAGCTTTAACAAATCTTCTTCTTGTTTTGATTAAGTAGTAGCAAGAAGCCTCTCTCAATAACCCTTGTGATACTTACACTATATGATCCTTACAAGAACTCTTGAGTTTTGTATATGTGTGTTTCTTTTTCTTTTTGTCTCTTATGTCTCTACACTTTCTCTACCTTGATACTCATTTATTATGTTCTTACCAATTGATATCTATTAACCCTTAAAGATATATACATGATAAGTTATGAGTGTAAAGAAAAGGAGGTTCCTAGTCACATGACCCATTAGATCAAATTCATCCACTTGGCATACATATATGCACTAATATAGGATGATGACAATTGGCATTAAGAATTATATAGAAAATATATCCCATATAATTACATCCATTCTCACAATTTCCATGTAATGTTATCTTTAATGCAGTTAAAGTCAATAATGTCAAATAAGACAAATTTGACTACATTCATTTAATAGACATGGGCTTGGTTATTGGATCAACTCTTGGTCCTAGCCTAATCTATTAATCAAATGGGTCTAAACAAGATTCTTAGGCTTTGGATTAATCTTTAGTCCAAAAATCTTTTGGGCCTAGGTCCATACACTTGTGCCATTAATCCAAATCTAATAAAAACAACATATATCTATTATTAATTTAATATCTTAATTAATATCTCATATTAATTAAGCACAAATTAATAATTAAACTCTTCTTTAAAATTAGATTTCATGATATGATAGAATCATTGCTTTAAGCAAAAATCCAATGTCATTAATCTTAATTAATTGATTAAACTCTTTAATCAATAATTAGATTAATATAAATATAGATTTGGTAAAACCTTTTAGGTGTGAATTACCAGGTTCATGTCTAATTAGCAATGAGAAGATAATATCAACACTTGATATTATTTGAAACTCCTTTCAAGTCTAAATGTGAAAATCCTAATTATTCACATTTAGTTCTCATAAGTTATGAGTGACCCTAGCATTGATATCACAACTACCCAATTAGATATGAATGTATTTATTAATTCACATGAACCCTTTGGTCATAATTGTCGTGCACTAAAATCCCTTCATTAAAAGATCCCAATATAGCTTAGAGTCAAGAATAAGTCAAACTCTAATAACTATATCATATTATCTCATCTCAAGTTCTATCTCTTGATTAAACATAAAAAATACTGAAAACTATTTCTGACACTGAAACTCTTTCATACTGTTATGTTTTTCATAACTAGGACTCTTTCATTAAGAAAAAACGTAGATAGTATAGAATCTTATCCCAATTCACTCCAAGTAATGAATCCCATCTTGGTCGAACACTCATCCCTACATTTAACTAACTAGAGCCACCACACACTATATACCCATGTGTGAGTAACACAAGTATATAAGCGGTAACAAACTCTAACCAGTTAAATGTGGATTACCGTGTCACCTTAGGTTAAAGGACTATCTACACCATTATGACCTAGATTGTGATCGTTGACTATAAGTGAATATCCATACGATCACGCATCTAACGTCACTGTTCGATCCACCCATCACATGAGTATCCAAATTTATATTAAGATATTTCATATCAAGTAGCATGAGACTCATTACCTCCTATTATTAGTATCACATACTAATCAAGGAAAATAGACATAGGTGATAATCTAATCAATATTACCTAAAAATCAATTATATGACTATGAACATTTTATTGCATTTGTACTAAATAAATTCGTAGCTCATATTATTAACTATTGATAACTAATATATTTAACATGATGCTAATGGATAAAAATTCAATTAAATAAACACTTTAAATAATAGAATATTCTTTTATTGCCATTAGGATAATTTACAATGTCATTATGCATTATAATAATGGCACTAAGGCACATCTATACTAACAGTTCAGTAAGACTGTAGGGAGCTATATGTAATCTTCATTAAATAATATGGTTAATCTCATTTTAAAGTATCCCTTTAAGAGTTGCAAAATATGAAGCAAATGCCTAATGAGTCAATTATGAGCTTCATAAATATATTAAGAGGAAAGTTGGCCCAAATGAATTATATACATATAGAATCATATCAACTGCTCATAGCCATAGAAGCTTGCATTCTACCTTTGGCTTACAAATTAAAGGACATAGACATAAAGGACTTTAAAGAGTTATACAACTTTAGAGTACAAATTAAAGCTAATTTGAACCTAAACACCTATGAATGATTCAAATCATTTTATGATTGTAATGATTTAAAATAATATTTTTATTGTAATAGCTTTTCTTTGTACTAATAAATGTTTGATTGTTTGATTTACATGATTATGAATTTATTATGATTGTGCATGCTATTTTATGCTTGAATGAGTGAGAATTTTTAAAAAAGAAAAAAGAAAAAGAAAAACCACATAAAATAAGAGGGTTGAATGTCAAAATTGACTTTTAATTTCCCTTTGGGTACATTTAACCTCAACTTTTCCTTTATATGAAATGAATTGACCATATCCATAAAAAAAAAAGGGAAAAATCTTTGTGCCACCTGTGTTTGAAAAAGTTCCATCTTGCATAACTCTTCAAAAGTCCTTATAATTCATAATAATGCCAAACTTAAAATTTTGAAATAAAATTCTCACTTATTATGAGCTAAAAAGTAGTTAGTCAGAAAACCCGTAAAGGGTTGATCAATAATAGGCATAATTTAGCATGCCTAAATATAACAAATGAGTAATCATGTACAATTAGCATAACCAATATGGTATTAGCACACAAAGTATTAGACATGGACTTTTTAGACTAATCTATGTGACAATCGATAACATAAGTTGCATAAATGTTTGGCAATCAGTAGCAAAAGCATTAAGTGATTAACAGTCAAAATGGTGACATAAACATCAAGTATGATAAAACAACAGTCAATCATTAACATGAATTTGCAACCACTCAACTAGGTTGAAAACTCCCAAAAGTAGGTGACTTAAGTAAAAGAGGAAAAATAAAAATAAAAAAAATGAAAGATTGTAAATAGTAGGGTTTAGCACGTGCCTAAGTTTTTGGCAACCATGACACTATTTGAGTTCAGGATTCTACATACCACACTAACTGCTATCACAAGGATAATACATTGAGATAAAGAGTCACCACCTAGGATAATAACTTGGACAATGTGTGAGTGGGGGTAACTCAATTCTCACCGAAAGGATTCTAAGTATGAAATACTAACTTCTTTTAGTCTCATGTTCTCTAAAATTACCTTTATTAATTACTATCTTGTTCTCTATTTACATGCAATTCATATTAAACCCTTATTTACAATCAACTCCAAGGCAACTAATTTCATAAAAACAAGGCATTCATTAAAAGCATATAATCCCTAAGTTAGTCTAATCTACATTGATTTTAATTAGATGAGCTAAATCTATGTATTTTTAATTTACAAGTAAGCCTAAAGTTTATAGGCCTAATTCCTATTTAATTTTAATTTGATAAGCCTAAGTCTATTAATTTTAATTCTTAAAAATGGGTCTAAGTCTATAAATTATGAAAGTCTTTAAGTTACTAAGTCTAATTCTACATTTTTAATTCCAAAGTGATCATAACTCTATAAGTTATGAAAAAGAGCTCACGTTAATGGGCTAACTCTAAATTAATTTTAGGATAATTTGCAAAAATAGGCCATTGTTAAATGTTTTCAACAAAAATACCCCAAGATTTTATCAATTACAAATCTACCCACCCTTTATTACATGTGTGCCCTTTTTATTTTCAAAAATGCCCTTGTCTTATTTCTATTAGGTTTCTTCTCTGTTTCTACTTTTTCCTTAGTCTTTTTTTTTTGTTATTTTAGCTTCTTCAAGTTTTTATTTTTAAGTTGGTTTTTTTTATGATAACTGCTCATAGTGGTGTGTAAAATAACAGTCATTTTGTTTTTGATATCAATTTCTTGATGGTTTTTATTCACTTTTTTTTACTTTCTCTTTTTTATGTATTTTTTTCATTTTAAAAATTTTTCTCCTTTCTTTTTTTTATTTTCTCTTTTTCTTTTTCCTCTTTTGTTATAAATTTTTATTTTATCCTTTTTTCTTTTTTCCTCTTTTTTATTTTTAATTTTTCTACTTTCATTCTTTTTTCTTTTATTTTCTCTTTATTTTTTATTTCTCTCTTTCTTTCTTTCTTTCTTTCTTTCTTTCTTTCTTTCTTCCTTTTTCTCTTTTTTAAAATTATTTTCCCCTAATTTTTAATCTTTTTTAGTAGTGAAACATTAGTCAATATATTTTTAGGATTTTATTTCATAAATTCTTCAAGTGGGTTATAAGAATACACAGAATGTGATAACCAAAATACAAACAACTCACACGGAATAAATTTTCTATACATAATTTATTACTCAAGTTCTTAATGTGTAAAAGATATAAAATTCATTACACTTGAACCAACATAATTATTTCTAAAAAGCAATAATAGAACTTTGGGTTAGGAAAATAAAGTCATAGCTTCAATTTCTAATGATTTCAAAAATAGAATTAATTTTATCAATGCATTTCTAGCATAAAAAATATAATGTTAATATTTTTAAAATTTGAAGTAGTCTAATTTGTTTGTAAAATACAAAATAATGCCTTATAACTTCAAATTGAAGAACCAATCCTGAAACATAAATTCATGTAAAAGAAGTAACTTATCAAATACTAAAGATTAAGAGAGTTATGTTTAAATCACTTCAAATTTTAAAATAAAAATGTCGCTCCATTTTCTTTTGTATCAAATACCTATATATATTCAATTTGGAATATTTTTCATATATTTATAATAATAATATAAAAACTATGAGAATCAAGTTAGTTTTGCTTCTTTTCAAATAGATTATAATCTAATTTAATAATATGTTAGTAAATGAAAGATAAAGATAGGTGTAGCTCCGATGGTAGAGCACTTACTTAGCATGTAAGAGGTACAATAATCGATATGCCACATCTCCATTTGATTGATAGGTATCATGTATTTAATTTTGTTGCTTTTTGGTTTACTTTTAGTTAATGATATTATTTTAAAAGTGCAAGGAAAGGAAATGTACTTTTGGTGCTTCTAGTTATAGTTTAGGAGATGTTGCTGGTTGTGAAAAGGATGTTGAAGATAAATGAACATAAAGACATTAAAGATGGAGGGGATGGTGAGAAGAAGTAAGCTTATGATTCAAAGTTTGTTAAAGACAAAAGCTTATGATTCAAAGTTTATTAAAGATGTTGGTGGTGGTGATGAGTTAAAGGATTATGTTGGGGTATGCTTTGTTTTAATATTTTTGTATCATTTTATTTTCTATTTGGTTTCTATTACTTTATTTTGTGTTTTTGTTTTAAGGCCAATAAGAAATTGTCTAAGGATGTTGGTTTTAATTCCAATATTAAAGATAGTTCTATTAAAGATGGTGTTGATGGTCATGAAATGTTGAATGATTCTAATTTGGTATGTTCTTTGTTCTATTGTTATATTAATTTAGTATCTTTTACATTTTATTTTGGTTTTGAATTTTGCTTTGGATGCGTTGTTTTATTTTTAGGGTGAAGAGATCATATTTGATGATGTTGATAATCTTTTTAGTGTTATCGAATATGCTATAAAAGTTATTTTTGGTTTGAGTGGAGATTTTTTTTTTAGTTTTTTTATTTTATTTTTTTATAGTTGACTTTTTTTATTTTGAATACGCTGTTGAAAAAGGTGATTATGTGTCTAGTGTTATTGGTGGACAAAGTGTTAAGCACACTACTATGGTTGTATTTTTTAGCTTTTTTATGTGTGATTTATTTCTACAACAACAATGGTGGTCTTGAGAGTGTTAAGAATCCTATTTTAGTACTTTTATGAGTTTTATTTTTTGTTGCTTCTTGGTTTTATTGGTTTTCGACTAGTGACTTAAAAGATTTGGAATGTGATATTTTCACTCTTTTCTTCATTCTAATGAATAAAAACAAGTAATTTTTTTATTTCATTAAGTATAAGATGTATCAGAAATGTAAAATATACTGAAAGTATTCTAAAATGAAAAAAATATATATATACAAAATTTATGGGTTCCAGTGAGCTCAATCTAGATCCGTTTAAGGTGTATCAGAAGCATGAAATATGCTAAAAGTATTCTAAAATAAAAAAATAATAATGAGCACAATTCACATTTGTTTAAGATGTATTAGAAACTTGAAATATACTAAAAGTATTCTAAAATGAAAAAAAAACTTATACAAAATTTCTAGATTTTCCAATAAAATAAACAAAAAATTCAAAATTAAATGAAGCTGAAATATGAAATATATGGGTATTCATATGCAAAAACATGAAAAACATTAATGATTAAAAAGAACTCACAACCATATCCATATAATTGAGTAATAATGCAATATAAATAAAAACCTCATATATCTGACAACATTATATATAAACACCAGAATTATACATTGTTAAGGGACCCATTTATTGATCTTTCTAGAGAGACTTGGTTCTCTTCATCAACATTATAACCACAAACCTTTATAGGAAACATCAAAGCCCCTTTTTTATCTACAAAAAGAGAAACATATTTAAACAAATAAATAAGTGCTATTTTAGGGAAAACTATTAGAATCAATAGGAAAATGATCATATGTTTTTTTAAACCAAAACATATGCTTATATTGCATAAGATTATTAATCATCAAGCTATATTGATAGCAAACAAAAAGTGTTAAACCTTTTTAATATATAAAGAGTAAGGATTTCATGGACCATGCTTAGAGTAAAGATCAAAATAAAGATGAACCTAGATAATAACTAGATTAAAGCATAATCGAGATTAAATGAACATTAAAACAATCTAACTAAATGCAAAATAACAATGGATGGAAAATCCCCAAATGCATGCAAAAGTCATAAAGATCAATGGAACTTTGTTAAGTAATATAATCCACTTTGATTTCCACAAAAATTGAAAAAACCCAGATGATATTAATCACTCAAATAAGACATAAACTAGCCAAATGAGCAATCTTGCAAAACCCACTTCAAAAAAAAAAAAAACTCCAACAAAGCCAAACCGACATTGCATAAAATAATTATCAAAAAATCAAAATTTCAAACAGCCTAAACACAAAAAATAAAACTTTATTAAGAGAATAAATCAAACAAAAAAGAACCTCACATGGGTTTCTTTTCCTTTATCTTCTTCCACTGAAAACTAAATGAAAGATTGATGCTTTCAAAAGTGAAGGAAAAAAAAAACAAATCTAACAAAGAGAAAAAAAATGAATTCTTTTTTGAATGGATTGATTTAAGTAAAGATATAGGTTTGCATGCATTGAATGATTTAAGAAAATTACAAATCTGAATGAGAATACTTACCTTTGATTTATGATTATTATTGAATTTCTTTTTTTTTATAGGCCGTTGCAATATTTTTTTTTATTCTTTTTCATTTTTTCTTTTTGAAATCTTGATGATATTTGCTTTTGTTGCTTTCATCTGAATAAGAGAGTAATAATGGTGGTTAATGTAAAAGAGGAAGATTTGAGCTTAATTTTACAAGATATCCATGAAGCTTTGTTTTTGAAGAAATCAAGGAGTTTTTTATTGGATTTTTAAAGAATTTTTATTGTGTATTTGGAGAAGAGAATGGATTTTTTTTTTTCAAGAATTCAATGTCTAGATTTGTTAAATTAAGGGACAAGGGTAAGGGAGGTTGTTTTGAGCTAAGGGAAAAGGACATTGGTTTGGGAGCATTAGCATAAATAAAGTTATACAGGGTGACACACGTATAATTAATGATAGTTTGTGGTATCTTTGTTGTTTTAGTTATGTTTTAGGGCATTTATGAAAAACCCCTTAATTTCAATTATCTTAATGTGCACCTATATCTAATTTAACTAAATAGACCTAAGTTATAATCTAACCTAATTCAAATCAATTATGGGCCTAATACTTATTTTAATTAATTTAATCTAAGTTAATTAAAGTTATTAATCCTATTAGGCTAATTATGGGCCTAATGGTTAAATTGATGAGATTTTTACATAAATAGGCACTTTTTTTATTAAAATATCCAAACTTTTTATTATTTACTGATTTTAGAACTTTTTTTTATAGGAGAATCACTTTTATTTATGTATATGCATCCTTCTTCCTTTTACTTCATTCTTCCTTTATTTTTATTTTTATTTTTTCTTTCTTTTTTATTTTTTTTCCTTCTTTATTCATATTTCTCTTTTTATATAATTTTTTTTTTATTTTTTCATATTTTTTCTTTTCTACTTTTTTTAATTTTTATTTTCTCTTTATTATTTTTTATTTCTTTTTTTCCTTATTTTTTTATTTTTATTCTTTCTTCCTTCCTTTCTTTTTTTTTTTTGGTTTTCATCTTATTTCAAAATTTTTATTTTCTCATTTTTTCCTTTATTTCCATCTTTTTATATTAGTGGAGCATTAGCCAATATATATATTTTTGGATTTTATTTCATAAATTTCTTGACATTTTATACTTAAATACAATCTCTTTTTTATTTTTATTTTTATTTTTTTGTTCCCTCTTTTTTATTTTCTCTTTCTTTTTATTAAATTTACCATTATTTTCTAAATGGTATTTTTTAAATTTCAATAAATCAAATATATAATCCTATAAATAAAATAGTTAAAAACCTCATAGTATCATTAAATTAATTTTTCTATTGGGTTTTGTTAAAAGAGACTAGCATACATTGCTATATGAAATACTTTGTTATTTTTTTATATGTTTTTTTATTTGTAATTTCTTTTATTGGATAAGGTGTTGAAATTGTCGGTTCTATTTGTGTTCATTCTCATTCTGACGGTCTTGGTGGATAGGATGTAAAGGGTGTTGATACGGTATATATTGTTATTAGTTTTTTGTAATTTATTTTTTATTATTTTTTGGTTTCTAATTTAATTTTGTATTCAGAAGATGTTAAAAATGATTTTGTCAGTCCTCATCCATAGAAAATGGAGCATTGACCTGACTATATCTTAAAGTCTCATTTTGTTATTGTATAGGAAACTGAAAATAAACCAAAAGTATACAAAAAATATATTATAACTTAAAACTACACATTTTTTTGGAGTTAAGTGAGTTGTAATTTTTGTAATAGAAAAATTTTAAATAAAAGAATATGTTTTTAAGTTTTTTGGTGTTGTTGAGTCATAAGAGGATACTGCCGCTTTATGTTGCATTTATAATTTGGTATTTTTTTGGTTTCTAATACTTTTTTATTTTATCAATGGCAATGTAGTTGTGTCATAAAATTTCTTTTTGTATTTTATATCCAAATATTCCATAGTTAAACTTAAGTTATTATTTTAATGCTACCGTTTTATGTTGCATTTATAATTTGGTAAATTTTTTTAGTTTCTGATACTTTTTTGTTTTAATTTGGTATCTTTTGTTTTTTTTTTTATTTATGATACATTTTAGTTTTATTAAAGGCAATGCAGTTGCACAGAGTTTTTTTTTTGTATGTTTGTTGTACTTGTGCAATCTTTATATTATGTCCAAATATTCCATAGTATAAGGAGAGTTATTATTTTGATTTTTTTGAATTTATTTTTGGTTTTTTGTTCCTTTTTTTGTATCCTTTTGATTTATTTTTGGCTTCCGATTCATTTTTTGTATCCTTTTGGTTTATATTTGGATTTCGATTCATTTTTAAAACTAATTAATTAAAATATTACGACTGATAATTTCAGATGTTTTTGTTATTTTATAATACTTTCTATATATTTATAATAATAAAAAAATATAAAATATATATAAAATTAACATATGTATTGAAAAAAGTCATCAATGGCTTCTCGAAAAAATCAATAAAAAAAGGAAATGCCAAAACGCATCAAATATTCCATTATTTATAGTTGCTTTATTTCTATTTAATCATTTCTCTTTAATTTTGTTTTTAATCTAGTAAACAAAGAGGTTACCTAGTTAACATATAATTACAAGCCTACATAATAAATGAACAGTGAGCATTTATATTTTGGAAAGCTCAGGATATGCATTCATATTCATACGCACACTAAACCAAAGAAAATCATTAAAAAAAATCAAAGCAAATAAATAACCAATGTTTATCTACCATACCCATAACCATAACCATAAGAAACTAAAAATAAGAGAGCAAAGCAGAGGCCTTGTTCTCTTTTTTTTTTTTGTTAAATAGGCCAAGCCCATGACATGAACCCTTTAGGTTAGTGACAAATCATGTTCTCTTACACTCAAAGCAACCAAAATCAATTAATTCTCTATTTTTTTACTAACAACAAAGACGTAGAGATGCAAATCCAAACCCATTTAGATCATGATTTATTGAGAGAGTTTTTGCTCTTTCCTTTAGCATCATATGCTTTGTTACATTAATTACTTTATAATTCAGTCAAATTAGTTATGGAGAAGATGAACCAAGCAATTGAGAAAATGAAGATGCTTGTTGGAATGGAAGTTAAAGAAGAAGACTAAGCTTACTCTTCTTTCTTCAACCATTTTGGTCATAACCAGGCATTTGAGGAAATAGGGAGCTTGTTCGTCATGCTTGCTTACCATTAATGGCATCAAAGGTCTATAGGATTAATGAGAGGATGTTAGAAGATATAGTGGAAAATACAGCAAATACACTAATAAAACATAAGAAAGTATCAATAAATCAATATGTGTGAATTAGACTTAAACCTAATATAAAAATAGAAGCAATCCATGTGTAAAATGAACCCATATTGATGAAGTAGTGTCCAAGCGAGGTGAATATTTCTTGTATTGCAAATACAACAAGAAACAACTTTATAGTTACATAGCCAAGCAGAGCAAAAGTAAGTAGGAACATGAATCCTGTAAGCATGATCTTTAAAAGAAAAAAAAACTAGAAGTAAAACCAATAAGTAGTCAAAAATAAGAAAGTATCCCTAAAATCAAAGTACAAAGAGCAAATTATCTTACCATATATGGCATGGGGAAGATTTAAAGGCAAACACAAATCCTAAACCAATCAAGAAAAAAACCATCAGATAATATAAAAAGCACAAAAAAAATTAATCTATTATTATTCAATTTGAATAGCAGCATAAAAAAGTAGATAAAAAATTATGGGAAAGAATAAGAGAGGAACTAATGGCACCAAAAGAGGGAAGAAGTTAACAAAATGAGTTCAGAAAGGTTACAAGACATATTTAGGAAGATAACTGTGATCTACTCCACTGTAATTGTATATGTTCAGTGCTGCTATTCCATGTGACCCTATATACCTTATTCTTCTCCTCTTTACTTCTGCCAGCTATACTCCATAACATAAAAATAAATAAATAAAAAATAATACAAATTTGATGCCATAAAATCTAAAAAAAAGAAACTTAAAAAACCTATTAATGAATTAGAAATTTTTCAGAAATGGATTAAAAGAAACCATAGAAGAAGAAGAAGCAATAGCAAAACCTTAATTGAACAATGGATATGGAGATTGGAAAAGTGAGTACACAAGGATTCAAATTATAAAAAGACATATCTAAGCACTAAAACAAAGTAACCAAAGAGAACCAAAAAGAATAAAGGGATTGCAAAAGAGCTTTATCGCATACAAATATGATAAGAAGTGAAGAAAGGGCTGAGTAAAGAAGAAAGAAAAAGAGAAATGAAAAAGGAGAAGAAGATGTCGAAGAGGATTAAAACACTTAGAAGAATAATAGATAAGAGTGTTTTTTGTTTGCTCTGAGTTTTTTTTTCCGTAGTTTTTTTTTCCATCACTTATGTTGTTGGGTGCATGCGTGTAATTTTTTTGCTTTTCATTGCTTTTGGGTGCATTGGAGTAATTTAAAAAAAGTTGGGGTATTTTAATTATTAACTTGAGTTCTTAGGGCATTTTAGTAAAGATCCCTAAATTAATTAATTCTAAGCCTATTTAATTATACCTATGTCTTACTTATGAGCTTAAAAAAATTAAACATACAATTAAAATAAAATAAACCAAAACAATAAACATAAAGCCCAAATCCAAGAAGAATCATAAAAAAAACCTAATTTTATGATTTCCTATTCTAATTCTTTCACAGGAATTCTAATTAATCTACTGCCACATTGATTATAACTTGAATTACCAACTGAACATAATTTAATAATCCAATTTTATAAACATAAAAGTAAACACGTGATTTCACTATCCCACTATTGGGGTTATTACAACTTCTAATGGAAAATTAAAATTAAAACCAAAATATGACCCAAAATTAAAATACAAAATAAAATAAACATAAATAAAAATAAACCCTAAACTATGTAAAATTAATAAAAATGGTCTAATCCATGGATTACCACAGATTATTTCTTCATAGATTTGTTCTTAGTTCATCCATGCTCAATAACTTCATGTTCAAGTTACTCCCACCATCATGTAAATAGTAATTAACATGAAAAATAAATACAAAAAAATATTAGATTCAAAATAATAAGAACAATAAAAGAAACAAGAAGATATGAAGATGGTGGATGCAGTATTGATTTTCCTCGAACAGTTGATTTACCATGTTGAATAGAATTTGCTGGATCTTTCTTTGATGAGGTCCTTAAAAGAGTTACAATTAAGTCCTAAGATTCAAAATTAAGATCTAATTATCTATTTATAATAAATTATCATCATTGGATCTTTTGTCGTATCCACACTCAAACCATCCAAAAATTAGGTGATGACAAAGACCCAACTGGACTTGAAAATTTCCAAAAAAGGGGCAACCTAGACAAAAGAGGGAATATAAAATAAAATTGGTTGCACTTTCATTTAAAGATGTGTAGTTTGAGAGATCATAAGATTCTATATCATATTGTATTAACAATGTAGGCCTCAAGAGTGACCAAGTTTATTAATTCCTTAACTTAAAGGCAAGTAGAGTATCTCATCAGCAGAATGGGATCAAGCACAATCACAATAATCATACAATAACCAAGCAATTAGGCATTTATTGTTGTCATCATCCCAATTTACTTATTAAGGGGGTCTTAATTTCTATTCCATCTGATGATACTAGTCTCAATAATAGTCTTTGATAGACTCAATTTTGAATTTAGATTCATTAATAGATAGAGGGTCAATTCCCGAATATTAACTTTGAATAGAAAAGGCACTTGGCTAGTTGATGAATACAAAGACATTTAAGATTACTTATTTTCTAACTATTAGCATACATGAAATTGTTTTGAAAAAATTATTTTCAAATCTCATACATATGCGCATTAGAATAATGCATATTTTTCGTAAATATTACATACACCACACGACCTTGTATTATCAAATCACTTTCAAAAGTTTTCAAAGACCAAGACAATGTACGCATCAGCTTTAATTTTTTTTTTTTTGTGAATGTGTTTGCCCAAGAGTGAGCTAGCTCTAGTGCATAATATGCAAATCAACTACAATGCCTTGATTGACACCTTATAGCGCATTTGGTTAACTTTGTTTGGTGCCCAAAGGTTATATAAGACCTTTTAATGGACCCTACTTAATGTCCTACAAGCTATATGACACATTTGAAATGACCTAACCTAATGCCTGAGAGGTTATATGGCACATATTTTTGTTAACTTTACCTAACACCTTTAAGGCTATATAACGGTTTTAGTTTACCTTAACTGATGCTCCAGAAATTATATGGCTCTTTTTTAATGGACCTTGACAAACACCTTTAAGGCTATATGATTTTTTTAGTTTACCTTGTCTAATGCCCTAGAGGCTATATAACACATTTCTTTAAATGACCTTTTACAATACCCTAGAGGCTATATGCCATATTTTTTAATTAACCTCACCTAAAGGCCCCAAAGGCTATATGGTGCATTTATAGTTGACTCTACCTAGTGCCCCAAAGGCTATATGACACAGTTAGTTAACCTCACTTGATGACCCTAGAGGCTATATGGTGCATTTTTTAGTTAACTTCGCTAACGACCTAAAGGCTATATAGTGCATTTCTTTAGTTAACCTCGCCTAACACCTTAAAGGCTATATGGCACACTTTTAATTAACCTTACCTAATGCCCCAGAGGCTATGCGATGCATTATTAATCAACCTCGCCTAATGCCCCAAAGGTTACACGACACATTTTTAGTTGACCTCACCTAACAACCTAGAGGCTATACAATGCATTTTTAATTGACCTAGCCTAATGACCCAAAGGCTATATGATGCATTTTTAGTTAACCTCCCTAACGCCCTAGAGGCTAGATGACACATGTTTAATTGACCTTGCCTAATGCACTAGAGGCAATATGGTGCATTTTTAGTTAACCATATTTGTCACCAAAAGTGGCTATATGGCTTTTATCTTGTATGACATTTGTTAGCCATTTGCATAATTAAGGCTTAATCTATCCTTATTTTGATTATAAGAACACAATTTTGAAGTGCTAATTAAATTGTTTAAGTGTGTATTTGTTAGATAACAAGGAAACACTTAAAAAGTCAAGCAAAATGCAAAATGTACTAGGGTTATGGTCCATGTCAGTACTGGGACCTCAACATAAGCTTAAGAAGGCATAAGTACCTTAAATGAAGTTTACAGACAATGGTGCTTACAATCTAAGTCATGACTATGATCACATATGTGACCAAGCTTACAGTCCATATCATAAACATGACAAAGAGTGTGTCAATTAAAGAAAAGTCTAGTGGTCTTCATGGTCTTTGTCATGACTGAGACTAGCCAATAACCACTGCCACAAGCACAAGCCAAACAACCTTTAATTATCAAAAAGCCTAATGATGCTTAAAAGAATAATCACAACCATGATCACACTTATGACTAGACTCATAAGCCACCATCACGAGCATGAGACTCAATATAGCTCAAGACTTAACAAGGCTAGTAGTCCTCATAGTCGAGTCACAATCATGACCAAGCAGTCACTATCCACCTAGCAAGAGCATTACAATCACTTGACTATCCCAATAACTAGTTTAGTTAATGATCGTGATTGTGAATGGTCATGACATGCTCTATCATGACTGTGGTAGGCAAAGTTCTTGTAAAAAGCCATTTAAACATTTAATGAATTCATGGAAACATAAAGATTTTAATTCTCAACTATAAAATACAATGTTGGAGGATGATTTATAAGTTAAACACTTTGGTTATTGAAGAAAATTTATTATTCAAGCTTGGAACATTTACTTTTCTCCTCAATTTCTCTCTTAATACTTATAACACTTGAGAGTGAGTTATAATCTAGGTTAGGAATCTTATTCTACTCAATTTTTTTAGGTTAAAGAAAAGGGAAGTAAGGTTATAAGTTTTAGATAAGGAATTGGTTCAAGTGTTTGCCATAAAAACATTTAGGATTTAGTTTTAAGAGTGAATTGGTGTTATATGATCCGCAAGTGCACAAAGTCATTTAAGTAGTAAAAATATCTATCCCACAAGGAGTGAAAATTAATGATTGAATTACTCTTTATGTTCACTTATTTAGATGATTGAATAGGATTATTGTTAAAAGAATTCTAAACTAAACTAGGTGACTAATTTAAACTATTATAAAATTCATCAATTAACTAAATGTTAGGGTTTTTATTCTTGGCTTAATTTTATCTAAAGTTCATATTAATCTCTTTCTCACTTATTATTTTCATTCCATTTCCTGAGCATTTTTAGAATCATGAAAGTCTCTTATGAGCACTCACATAATTTATTAATCATAATAACTACTTAATAATTTAGCTCCCACTAACTCAAGTAATTAATTATTTTTAATATTAAAGCATAGCTTTTCTTAGGAATATTAACAACCGAATAGTCTCTCGACCAATTCAATTAAATTAATAGATTATTATTGTGTTCTTAATAGAGTTAATCTTCAGATCTCACCCTATTGTCTAGATCAATTCAAAGGATGATCAATCCTAAGAAAGCATTAAGTCCAATAATAATCATGGAATATAAATTTAGTGAAATGGAGTTTACCCAATATAAAAACCCTAACTAATAATTTAGCTACTCATGACAATTGGAAAGAGACAAAAAGAAGAATTGAGAATTGCAAACATAAACATTATAATATATTAAATAAAGTACAAAAGAGTAATTAAAAGGACAAAACCCCTTTTATTCTCCTTCTCTTTGATATTGTGTTCACAATTGTACTTCAATCTTCCTCTCCTAAACAATCTTTGAGTAGATTAAAAAAAATAAAAACAAAGATAAATTGAAATTATTCTTTTTCAAAAATGAAAGTAAACTAGGTTTTCTTTTCTAAGACTAGCCAACCTCTCTCAAGGAGAGAAAATAGCAACACTTATAATACTCCTTTTAAAAACCCTAAAATAAACTTCCTTAATTATTTTTCTTCAACATGAACGACTGTGTACTCTAAAATGCACAGCTATACATATTGGGATCGTTAGAAATTAAGGAATTAGGTATAACCGTGCATGCTTTTTAGCCTTACTTTCATAGAGATTTTGAGCTTTCCTCTTTGAGTTCTTGCTTAAACACCACTTGCATTAATCTCATCTTAAGCACACCTAGCCATTCAACCTAAAAAGCATTAAAATTAAACAAAATTAATTAAAATTCAAATGTGAAGTGATTCCATAAGTATACGAGTCAAGTTATAGAATAGGACTATAAGTCCATATATCGATCCCATAAGGAAGAGGATAAGTACTAGTTCGCTTAATTTATGTGCTTGTCTAAACAGATCAATTTTTATGTTGTAAATCAATTAAAAATAAAAATAAATTAATTTTTTTAAAGAATAAGCAATGTATAATATGTACTAGAGTTTCCCTTTTCACTTGGATCTATATTGACACAAAAAATCTAATTTATATAATCTCTCTCATAATCATGTTTAAGATGCTACCACTTCAATTCTCATAAATCTCTCTCGAGCATTTACAAGCTGAGCTTATTATTTCAAATACTAATTTGAATAAAGGGACTCTTGCCTCACAAAACTCTAATCAATAGATCCATAATAAACTTAAACTTTAAAGGTAAAATGCAATATTAACTCTTAACTGATATCTCCACTCAAATTAATATTTAATAGTTTTTATTCTAGATCCTTAAGTGTAAATCTCCTCTCAGTCTCAATACTTTTAGCATAGGATGACTCAATATAAACATTATAACCATAGGTATAAATCTCCTCTCGGTCTCAATATACCTGCATAAATAATAAAATCATTCACGAAGCATAAAAATAAAAACCATAAATATGACATGAACTAAAAATATATTTAAAAATAAATATAAGTTCAATACATCTCCAGGATACTCAGACAACTCTAGTACAAAATGAGATTAAGCTACTATATTCATACAGAGAACAAGAAAACAATGAATAGACGTAGCAAACATAATCAAGATACAAGATAAGAAAAGAGAAAACTCCCTAATCCTTGTCAATGTAGCTCCAGATTGCTAATCTCTTCACTGTCTACTTGTACTCTGATGTAGATGAATGAGCTTCACTCTTTGTGCTCTCTATACTTTTCTCTCTATTTATTCTCTATTTTTCTCTGTCTATTATTCTCTGTTCTCATCCTTCGTTGGCCGCTATGCAAGTTTATAATGCTCTTATATCCATAGAATTAGGGTTGCACGTAGTGCATGCATATGAGTGGAATTTCCTTAAATGTACAAGCATGGCCATGCAAAACCAAAATAGGGCTTGCATAGTGATACACATATGCGTGAAGCTCTTGGCATGGCCATGTTAGGTGAGGCACGGCCGTGCATTTTTCCTTTGTGAATTTGCATGGTCGTGTTGAGCCTTGCACATTCGTGCTCTTTTCCTTTTATAAAATGGCATGGTCGTGCTCCTTTTTACTCAATTTTTAGCACAATTGTGTGGAGCGTTACATGGCCATGCTCTTTTCTTCCCAAATGTTGGCACGGCTATGTTTGGCATCGCATGGTCGTGCATGATCAATGCAAACCCGTGTTCCTTTCTTTGACTTTTCTTGATCTTTGACTTTTCTTCATGGTTATGATGCATTCCACGCCCAAAAATTTTAATTTCTATAGGCAAAATAAAAATTCAGTGAGAAGAATACAAAAATTAGACAGAAAATATAAAACTCCTAATTTATTTAATTAATGCATGATAATGTCTCTATTTTATTTAAATATCCTAATATTTTATAAATGCTAAATCTATTAATTATTATGCAAAAAATGGAAAATTATGCACTTAAAATGAGATAGTATTAAATTAAAATGAGTCCAATTTTTAATAAGAAAATGCAATTATCAAATACCTCTACACTTGAACTTTTGTTTGTCCTCAAGCAAGAACCTTATTATAATAATAATATAAACATATTAAAATAAAACTATAGATAGTTTAATTAATACAGTAATGGGTTAATACAAGTATTATTTAGTAAAATTGAGTTAATAAGTTGAGAAAAAGGCTGCAAATATTACCAGTGAAGCATACCTCTCAAATGAATTATTCATAAGAATTGATGAACTAAAACTTATAAACCAAAGAAAGTCAAACATATTTAATTTATTAGTCAACCCTTAAGCTAAATATGATAACAAGCTGAATTTTTTTTATTTAATTTTTGTTTATTTATGTTGGATTAGAATCCTTCCCAACTTTAGTATTCCCTACCATTCTTGTATTACTGAGTATGAATACTGTTGTTAGGTACCTTTGGATTACTCATACTCAATTTGAGCATTAGAGTATAACGGAGCTTATTATAAGTTTTTTAAAAGCGTTTTACTCCTCTAATCCTTTTTTTCAGCTGAATTATCATATAATAGAAAAAAGGTTTTCCTAATAATAAAAATTTATCCAAATCTATTGATTGCAAAAATTTTATCCAAAAATCCTTTTTAAATAAAACAAAAGAGAGGTATATATTTAGGTTGATTAAAAGTTAAAAAGTCTAATTCTCAAACATTAACAAAGCTTTAAACCATATACTATAAGAATTAACCACATACTGCATCAACTAAACTAGCTAATTTTAATTTTAATATACAAAGCTTATAATTATAATAAGTTAGCAAAAATAAAAGTGTGGGATATTTTATTTTATTTTATTTTATTATTATTATTTTTTGACATGAACTAAATAAACCACAAATTACTCAAAATTAACAAGATAAAACACTAAAAAAGTAAAGTAAGGAAATACTCCCCCCCACACTTAAATTGTACATAGTCCTCAATGTGTTGCACTACAAGTGAAAGGAAATTATTAGAATCCATGAAAAGAAAACAAAAAGAAAATAAAATAATAAAGAATAAAATATAAAATGAAAGGTTCACACAAAAAGACATAATTATTAATAAACGAAAATTCAACAGTGCATTATTTTAAGAAGATGGAAGTCAAAAAGGAGGTGTCACATGGTCCACATGAAGATGTAAAGTCACATGTCTAGGTGAAATGAATCTACACGCCCATGTTACGTGTGAATGCATGGATCATGCACACACTCATGCACATTAGTAGTTTGAAAATTTCATGGTCGTGCTAGATAAAGCACGACTATGCACATTGGGAGCATGAAATGACACGGCTGTGTTAGGTGAGGCACGACCATGCACCAAGTAGGGATAAAATGGAATGGCCATGTTAGGTGAGATACGGCCATGCACAAATGGGCATGAGAATGACATGGCCATGCTAATTAAAGCATGGTTGTGCACAATGTTGGCTTAAAATGACACGACCGTGTTTTGGTACCCGATTGCACAGCTGTGCCATTTTGTGGCACGCCCATATTACTTTTATGAAGCTTGGTCCTCAATATGCATGCATACAATGTGAAATAGTAACACATGTCCCTACTTAAAATTATCATTCAAAGACACCCCAAATATTTTCAAAGTCAACAAAACATTTAAGCACACAAACAAATAAAAAAATTATAAATAAAAACAAAAGTAAAGAAAACTTCCCTAGTTTATTTTCTAATGTTGCAGTACTCTGTATTCTGAATATCACTGATAACTTAAGAAGGGTCTCTGCTACATGTATATCCCAGGTATTCAAAAATCTACATGAAAAATAAAGCTCCATAGAGATATCAAAATTTTAAAAAATAAATTAAATTAAACAAGTAAATAAAGAACACTTGGGTTATCTCCTAAAAAGTGCTTTGTTTATGTTCAGTCCTAAGCTTGACCGTGGCCATGTGGTTCTTCATTTCTCTAGTGAAGGTAGAGCCTCCTTCATCTTCATTACAGGTGATGGTTGTTGTGGTGCACCCGTCTCAGCTATAGGTGCTTCTTGTAAGTCTTGATTGCTTACGAGTTGTGATATCTCCTCCCCAAAATACAATTTAAGTCATTGTCCATTCACCTAAGGTGCACCTTTATTACTTTGAATTACCACTACTCCATGGGGAAATACTTCCACTACTATAAAGGGTCTAGACCATCTAGACTTTAGCTTCCTAGGGATAAGTCGGAGTCTAGAATTGAACAAAAGAGCCTTGTCCCCTTTTTCAAAGTGCTTTGGCTTAATCGTTACATCATGCCATCTTTTATTCTTGTCCTTGTAAAGTTTGGCATTTTCATAAGCCATATTCCTAATTTCCTCCAATTCATCTAGTTGTAGAAGTTGCCTTTCCCCTAATTTCTTATAATGCATATTCAAGGCTTTGATAGCCCAGTATGCTTTATGCTCAAGCTCCATTGGAAGATGACAGGCCTTTCCAAACACCAAACAAAATGGTAACATTCTGAGTGGATTTTTAAAAGTAGATCAATAGGCCCACAATGCATCACCAAGCTTAAATGCCCAATCTTTCCTAGAGTTGTTCACTATCTTTTCCAAAATCTTCTTCAATTCTCTATTACTCACTTCAACTTACCTATTGGTCCACAGATGGTATGGTGTAGAGACCTTATGCTTTATAGCAGGAGTTCAAACTGTTTATTGCATAAATGACTTCCTCCATCATTTATAATGGCCCGAGGAGTCTTAAACCTTATGAAGATCTTTTTCAAAAACTTGCATACCACTCTGGCATCATTAGTAACACAAGCCTAAGCCTCAACCCATTTTAACACATAGTCAACACAAATAAGAATGTATCGACTACCAAGAGAAGAGGGAAATGGTCCTATAAAGTCTATACCCCATACATCAAAGAGTTCAACCTCTAGAATTCCAGTTTGTAGCATCTCCTCTTTCCTTGAAAGTCCCCCACTGTGCTGACACTTATCACAGTTCATGACAAAGTTTCTAACATCCTTAAATACAGAAGGCTAATACAATCTACTTTTAAGTATTTTAGCCATTGTCTTGTTTGGTCTATAGTGTCCAACATAGGGAGAACTATGACAGTGGTTCAGCACATTATATATCTCTAAGTCAGGAATGCACCTTCTCACCAAGCCATCATTGCATAATTTCCACAGATAAGGATCATCCCACACATAGCTCTTTGCATCATGCATGAGCTTCTTTCTTTGTTGATATGAGAAGTTCTAAGGGAGTTGCCCACATGAGAGAAAATTAGCCAAGTTTGCATACCAAGGGATAAACATAAGTGCAAATAGTGACTCATCTAGAAAAGCCTCCTTGATGGATGCTTCATCATTATTCCCCTTTTCTAAGCGAGAGAGGTGGTCAACTACCAAGTTCTCTGAGCCCTTCTTGTCTTTGTTCACTATATCAAACTCTTGAAGTATAAGTACCCATCGAATCAACCTTGGCTTAGAATCTTTCTTAGATAATATATATTTGATAGCCACATAATCTATGTACACTATCACTTTCAATCCTAAAATATAAGAGCAAAACTTATCAAAAGCAAACACAATAGTTAACATCTCCTTCTCTATTGTGGCATAGTTGAGTTGTACTTCCAAGAGAGTTTTTCTAGCATAGTATATCACATGCAACCTTTTGTCTTTACGATGCCCTAAAATAGCTCCTATGGCTTAGTCACTAGCATCGCACATTAGTTCGAATGAGAGGCTCTAATCTGGTGGTACCATAATGGGTGCTATTGTGAGTTCCTTCTCTAACCTATTAAAAGCAGATTTACAATCATTAATGAACTTAAAAGGAACATCTTTTTCTAGTAACTGAGAAAGAGGTTTAGAAATTTTAGAAAAATCCTAGATGAAGCATCTATAAAAGCCGATATGTCCAAGGAAGCTTCTAACACCCTTTATGTTGGTTGGATAATTGAGATTTTCAGTTGTCTCTATCTTGGCTCGATCAACCTCTATTGCCCTTGTTGAAATCTTGTGTCCCAATACTATTCCTTTATCCACCATAAAGTGACATTTTTTCCCAGTTTAGCACTAAATTAGTTTCCTCACATCTTGCCAATACCTTCTCCAAATTATTGAGGCAGCCATCAAATGAATCTCCAAACACTGAGAAGTCATCCATGAAGACCTCCATGATACCCTTAACTAAATTAGAGAAGATGGTTGTCATGTAATATTGAAATATGGCAGGAGCACTGTATAACCCAAAAGGCATTCTCCTATAGGCATACGTGTTATAAGGATAGGTGAATGTGTTTTCTCTTAGTCCTTTAGAGCTATGGCAATCTGGTTGTAGCCTAAGTAGCCGTCAAGGAAATAGTAGAAAGTATGTCCTGCAATTCTCTCAAGCATATGGTCGATGAATGGCAAGGGAAAGTGGTCTTTTCTTGTAGCATTGTTAAGCTTCCTATAATCAATACACACCCTCCAACCAGTAACAACTCTTGTTAGAATTAACTCTCCTTCATCATTCTCCACTATGGTCATCCCTCCTTTCTTTGGCACACATTGAATAAGGCTCACCTAACTAGAGTCTAAGATCGAGTATATAATACCTGCATCAAGAAGCTTCACAATCTCCTTTTTCACCACTTTCTGCATGTTTGGATTTAATCTCCTTTATCGTTCAATGATAGCTTTGCATCCATCTTCCATCAGTATTTTGTGCATGTAGTAGGATGGGCTTATTCCTCTGATGTTAGAGATCTGCCACCCAATAGCTTTCACCCTTTTCCTTAGCATCTCCATAAGTAAGGTTTCTTACTTAAAGGTGAGTTTGGAAGAGATAATGACTGGTAAAGTTTGGTTATCTCCTAGGAAGGTATATCTAAGGTAAGGTGGTAAAGGTTTTAATTCAAGTTAAGGTGGCAAAATAATATAAGGCTGGGTGGGTTGGATATTTAAAATCAGTGATGTATGCTTCTAAGGATGGTTTGTTTGGGAAGGTTTAAGTTTAGGAGTTTCTTTTGAACTCTCCTCCATTTGTAGAGGATCTTTAGCTAATTGTAGTTAAGTATGGAGAACTTCATCCACACATTTATCTACTACATCCAAGCGCATGCAAAAGTCTCCATCGACAGGTTGTCTAGTTGCCTTATAAATGTCAAAGACACATTTTTCTTCTCCTACTCTCAATGTGAGAGTTCCTTCATGCACATCAATCAAGGTTTTTGCAGTGTATAAGAATGGCATGCCTAAGATTAGAGGCACCTCCTCATCCTCTTTAAAATCCAGAATAATAAAATCAATAAGAAATATAAACTTGCCTGCTGTTACTAACACATCCTTAACAATCCCCAATGGTTTCTTAGTAGTACGGTCTACCAATTGAAGAATCATATTTGTGGTCTTCACTTCCAAATTCAATTTCCTAGAAATGGATAGGGGTATAAGGTTTATAGAGGTGCCCGAATCACATAATACTTTTTAGAACTGCATACTCCCTATCTCACAAGGGATGGTTAGTCTTCTAGGGTGCCTAAGCTTGCTTGGAAGTTTGTTTGAGATTAGGGCACTGTATTCCTTTGTCAAAGTCACTATCTTTAGTTCTTCGAGCTTCTTTTTACTAGAGATCAAGTCTTTGAGAAATTTCGCATACTTCAGCATCTGAGCAATGGCCTCTACAAGGGGTATGTTAACTTGGATCTTTTTAAGCATGTTCAGGAATTTTGAAAACTAAAGATCAAGCTCTATTCTCTTCAACCTCTATGGAAAGGGAATGAGTGGCTCATACACTCTTTCTTTACTCTTTTTGGTTCCCTTAGATTCTACCCTATTTTTCACTTCACTTGAGCATTCTTTGATAGTGGCCTTGCCCTGTTTGCTTGAGTTGGGCTCTGTAGGTAGTTCCACTTCTTTACCACCTTTTAAGGTTATAGCTTTCACCTGCTCCCTTGGATTTGTCTCAATGTTGCTTGGTAGGTTTCCTTGGTTGCGTGATGTCAGTGCATTAGCTATCTGGCCCATTTGCACTTCCAGATTATGAATGGAAGAAGAATGGTTCTTGAACATCAACTGAGTATCTTTCTGAATCTGGTCCACCTTTACCTCTAGCTCGTGGTTTGAATCTTCTTGAAAATTCATCCTTGTGTCCATCATCTCTATAAACTTGTCTAGCTTGCCTTCAAGAGATGAGTGTTGGTTATGTTTAGCTGGTTGATGCAGGTTTTGAAAAGTTGAATTTCTAAAACCAAGTGGTGGTTGTCTATTCTGCCCTTGCTCCTCTTGATTTTTCCATGAGAAATTAGGGTGATTCCTCTAAGATGAGTTGTAAGTATTTTTGTATTTGCTTCGATTTTGTATATAATTAGCATGCTTCATGTTTTGTGTCAGAATGTACTCACTAGTCCTATGCTCCCCCCTGACATAACTCATAGTTTAAAGTGGAAGTTGTCAACAGAGCATTAACATTCATCTTTTTCAATTCATGGGCTAAAGCATCCAGCTTGGCTGTGACCATACTTAACCTATCAAGTCCCATAACACCCTATTTTTTGTTATCATAGCTCATTCATTATTCCACAAGTGTTGAGTTGTAGCAATCTCTTCAAACAAATTAATAATCTCCTCTGGAGTTTTATTCATGATAGAGCCTCCACATGCTACATCTATATTGCACCTCACCATTGGTTTAATGCCCTTGTAAAAAGACTGCACTAAATCCCAAGTAGGAATTAAGTGTAAAGGACATTGTCTCTATAAGTCCTTAAATCACTCCTAAGCTTCAAAAAGTGATTCATCATCTCTCTGAGAAAAAGAATTAATCTCACTTCTAATTCTTAAAGCTTTAGCAAGAGGAAAATATTTATTGAAAAATATTGTGTACATCTCATTCCAAGTTTTGATGGAGTTTGGAGGTAACCTAGCAAACCACCTAGTTGCCTTTGTGGATGAATAGAGTATCTTTAAAAGCCATTTTCCTTACATCCGCAAAGTTCCATAATACTCCATAAATTGATGCATATATGCAATGGGGTCCTCTGATGGTAGTCCATGAAACTATGAACTTTGGATCATCTGAATCATGCTAGGTTTGATCTTAAAGTTATTTGTTGTAATTGTTGGAGGCACAATTGGATTATGATCTTGTTCCATATTAGAGTTCAGACACTCTCCATGGTTCTGTTGGTTATAGGGTTCTAGCGCTGGTTGAGGAGGTGATTTATATTATTTTGATTATTGATATTATTGGCTCCTTCTCCTCCACCATTGGTGTCGTTAGGATCATTTATTTTATTCATGGTTGCTTTCTACTCTCTCCTCCTTCTATGGAATGTTCTGTCAATCTCAAGATCAAATGCTTCAAGCTCTTCATCAAGGCTTCGAGTTCTACACATACACCTAGTTCCTATGAAAAAAAAGAAAAATAAAACAAAAAATGTTTAAATCAAGTAGATCAAGCTACTTTTAATATTCAACTCTTCCTCGGCAACGATGCCAAAAACTTGATGTGATTTCGCAAGTATACAGGTCAAGTTATATCATAGGATTGTAAGTTCAGATATTGATCCCACAAGGAAGAGGATAAGTACTAGTTTGCTTAATTTACATACTTGTCTACAAAAATCAATTTTTATGTTGTAAAGAAATTAAAATTAAAACTAAATTAATTTTTTTAAAGAATAAGCAGTGTATAATATGTACTAGAGTTTCTCTCTTCACCTGAATCTGTATTGACTTAAAATATAATTTATATAATCTCTCTTATAGTCATGTTTAAGATGTTACCGCTGTGATTCTCATAAATCTCTCTTGCGCATTTATAAGGTGAGCTTATTATTTCAAATACTGATTTGAATAAAGGGACTCTCACTTCATAAAACTCTAATCAATATATCCATAACAAACTTAAACTCTAAAGGTAAAATTCAATATTAACTTTTAACTAGCATCTCCACTCAAATTAAGATTTAATAGTGTTTATTCTAGATCCTTAACTGTAAATCTCCTCTCAGTCTCAATACTCTTAGCATAGGATGACTCAATATAAACATTATAACAGTAGGTATAAATCTCCTCTCGGTCTCAATATACCCGCTTAAATAACTGAATCATTCACGAAGCATAAAAATAAAAACCATAAATATGACATGAACTGAGAATATATATTTAAAAATAAATGTGAGTTCAATACATCTCCAGGTTACTCAGATAACTCTGGTACAAAATAAGATTAAGCTACCATATTCATATAGAGAACAAGAAAAAAATTAATAGATGTAGCAAACATAATCAAGATACAATATGAGAAAAGAGAAAACTCCCTAATCCTTGTCAATGTAGCTCCGGATTGCTAATCTCTTTACTGTCTACTTGTACTATAATGTAGATGAATGAGCTTCACTCTCTGTACTTTTCTCTTTATTTATTCTCTATTTTTCTCTATCTGTTGTTCTCTACTCTCATCCTTTATTTGTTGCTCCATAAGTTTATGATGCTCTTATATCCTCATAATTAGAGTTGCACATGGTGCATGCATGTGAGTGGAATTTCGTTAAATGTACAAGCATGGTTGTGCAAAACCAAAATTGGACTTGCATAGTCGTGCACCTATGCATGAAGCTCTTGGCATGACCTTGTTAAGTGAGGCACAGCCGTGCATTTTTCCTTTATGAATTTTCACATTCGTGTTTATCCTTGCACGGTCGTGCTCTTTTCCTTTTGTAAAATGGCACGGCTGCTATGGCTTACACGGTCGTGCTCCTTTTATTTAAATTTTTAGCATGGTTGTGTTGAGCATTACATGGTCATGCTCTTTTCTTCCCAAATGTTGGCACAGTCATGTTTGGCATCACATGGTCGTGCATGATCAATGCACACTCGTGTTCCTTTCTTTGAATTTTGTTGATCTTTGACTTTTCTTTACAATTATGATGCATTGCATGCCTAAATATTTTAATTTCTATAGAAAAATAAAAACTCAGTGAGTAGAATACAAAAATTACATAGAAAATGTAAAACTTCTAATTTATTTAATTAATGCATGATAATGTCTCTATTTTATTTAAATATCCTAATATTTTTTAAATGCTAAACTATTAATTATTATGTAGAAAATGGAAAATTATGCACTTAAAATGAGATATTATTAAATTAAAATGTGTCTAATTTTTAATTAGAAAATGCAATTATCAAAATAAAATTATAAAATCCCTTAAAAAACTAAGTTCTAAGGAATTTAAGTAAATAATTCCAATATTCAAAACTATTCTAGACATTTTGACACTTAAAACTTAAATAATTGGTGCTCAAAATCTAAGATTTTTCATGCTTATAATGAGCTTAAAACTCTTGCTTGTAAGGTTTAAGTTGAGATTTAAAACTCAAAGTTGTAAAAATTAATATAAGGGATTAGATTGTAGTATTGCAAAATCCTAACTTGAGAGAGTTAGGTGGAGACGTAGGTTTGTTGATGAATCAAACTCTTTAAACACGTGTCAATTATTCTAATCCTTTATCCTCATTTTTGTTCTAATTTAATTTCCTTAATTTTCTCATTTGCCCCATTCACCCCCTCTAGGACACTTACAATTGGTATTAAAGCTTGACTTTTTAGTACTTAATTTCAAGAAGAAAAGATTATAGGGAGTGAATCTTTAAAATTTTATTCTCTTAGACCCTTATTTAATATTCGTGACTACCTACATTGGAAGTTTAAGATCGAATTGTACTTAAATAGTGACCCAATTAGACTTTTGGATGTTGTTTTAAAGGGTTAAGAACCACTTAAGGGTCTATTTAATGGTGTTAAAACCACATCAAATGATTAAAAAAAGAAAATTACAAGAACAAAAAGGCCATAATAATCTTACTTGCTTTTATATCTAGAGAAGAATGAGGCAAATTTTAACTTTGACAATCCACAAAAGAAGTATAGGAGAATCTTGAAAATCACTATGAAGGAAATGTACAAGTGAAAAGCAAGAAATTTCAACTTCATGTATTTGAGTTTGAACTTTTCAAGATAAAGCCTCAATAATCAATAACAAATATGAGAAATCGCCTCAACTCTCTTCTAACTACCCTCAAGAAATAAGGAAAACACTTTTCAATAAAGAAGTAAACACTAAAATTCTAAGAGTTATACCTAAGAATGATTGAGAATCTAGAGTTACATAAATTGAGGAAGCTTATGATCTTTTAACTCTCTTAATTGATATCCTCAATCTAAAACTTCTTATGCATAAGCTTACTCTAAAGTAAAAAGAATATGAGAATGATGAGAATGAAAAGAATAAAAGAAGATTGCATTAAAGGTTATACAAGAAGCTAGTAAAGAAGAAGGCCTTATTGACTCTAGTGAAGATGATAATGAAATAGCCATGATCACAAAAGGATTCAAGAACTTTTTAAAGAGAAAAAGCTTCTTAAGGTAGAGGGACAATAAAAAAGTTTAAAGTAAAAAGAACAAGGAAGTAACTTGTTATGAATGCAAGAAATTGGGATATATAATAAATGACTACCCAAGGTTGAAATTCAAAAGCAAGGGAACAAAGGACAAGAAGAAGACATTCAAGGACAACAAGAAAGAAGACAAGCAATAAGCGGTGGTTAACATTTGCTTTATAACACTTAAGGACAATAATAAGGTACCACCTACTTCCCACTCTCCTTATGATGATTATGATAATGATGAGGATGATGATGATGATGATGAGAGCTCCATTGTGAGCAAAATTATGCTTAAATATAAGAGCTTACTCTATAAGAAAAATCTATACAAGCATGAGCTCTCTAATCTATCTAAGGAATTTAAGAACTTGAAAAATGATTTTTCAAAACTAGTTTTATCAAATGAAAAATTTGTAAATGATTTAAAAACTTCTACTTCATTGAAGGAAGAACTCAAGAAAACTAATAGCAAAAATCTAAAACTTTTTAGAGAAGTGTTGGATTTGAAGAATTCTATCTCTAAGTTTAAAAAGGGAAAAGAGACTTTATATAGTCTTCTGAAATCTTAAAGAATCTATGGGAACACCCATAGACTTAGATATACAAATGGAACCTCTTTTGTATCATCATCACATATCAAATTTGTTAAAGTTTCATGTGATCCTTCTCCTTCTACTTCTAAACCTTTTAAGACTCAAGCTCTTAAAGCAAAAAAAAGTATTAAACTTCAAGTGTCAATGTTAAGTCTTCTAAAAGTTAACTATTCTTGACACAAAGGTCTAATGTACAAGCCAAAAGATCTTAACCTAAGCATGCTTATATGTACAAATGAAGAAATCTTACAAGGCATGCTCCTCAATCCCATAACCCCTATAATTATGAATAGATGTCTCTTATGCACTTTAAAATATACAATTAATTTAGAATACATCAACAAAAATCTCATGCATAATTTATAAGATATGCATAACATTTTAATGATAAATATAACTATTCACCAAGAATAAATAGGTTTGCAAATGTTGAATATTTTTATTTCATGACCAAAGGTCACACTAGCAATGTATGCTTCTATAGAATATTACACTTACAATTACTTCCTTTTGATTATTTTAAGACTAACCAACCTAGTTTAATAAAGGTTTAAGTTCAAAAAGGTGTTTAAACATATTATTTTTAGGAGTGCTTGAAGTCCACAAAGGCTAAAAGTCAATGGTATCTAGATAGTGGATGTTCAAGACACATGATGAGAGACAAAAGTTAATTCACTTCCCTTGAATCCAAAGATGGAGGAAATGTCACATTTAGGGACAATGTTAAAGGGAAGATTATTAGAATTAGTAAGATTGGCAACACTCAAACTTTATATACTCATCATATTTTATTAGTTAATGGTTTAAAGCATAATCTACTCAATATTAATCAACTTTGAGACATGAGAAACAAAGTCACTTTCTACCTTAAAAATTGCATTGTTAGTACTTTTAAAAGATGACAAAGTAGTTTTTATTGGCGAAAGATTTGACAACATCAATATTATTTACTTGAACAAAGTTGATAATAAAGACATTAAATGTTAATGTCTCTTTATCCTATAATACATGGACTTGACATAGGATGCTAGGACATGCAAATTTTGAGCTCATAGATGATCTTAGTAAAAATGAACTTATGGATGGGTTACCCAAAAACAAGTTCATAAAAGACAAGACCTATGATGTTTGTTAAAAGAGAAAGCAAACTAAGTGATAGGAAATCTATAAGTGCATAGAATTGTACAAGTAGTAATAAAAGAGATATTGTTCCCACAGGGATAATGTTAATTACAGAGCTACTCTTAATATTTTACTTGTCTAGACTATCAATAATTTCAATAAGCAAACAAGTTAATTAAATCTAAAATAATATAAACTTTTGTCACTAAATCTATATAATTAAAGACGTTAGGGTTCAATTCCCCTAGCTTAATTTAATTCAAAATGATAGAAAATTCTCATTTATTATGAATAACATTTCATTTCCTAAGCATCTTTAGTATTGTGATGTCTCTCTCAATCAATTCAAAGGATGATCAAGCTAATGAAAAGCATTAAGTCCAATAAATCTCATGAAATGCAAATTCTTTTATTGAAAATTCATTTGATTAAGTTCATGTTGAGTTGAGTTCATTAAAATCCTAACTAACCTACTTAATTACTCATAGAAATTAAAGAAGAACAAAAAGAGATAAAAATTTCTAATATATTTATAATGAAATGAAATAAATAAGGAAGAGAATAATAGAAGAAAAACTCTTTTATTTAGCCTCCTCAATAATGTTCTTGATCATCAATTCTTATTCTTTAGTCCAATATCTTGAGTTGAAAAATGAAAATTAAAATATGAAGAAAAGTTATTCTTATGTAGAAATAACAATATAGTACTATTCTCTAAGGCAGCAACCCCCTCTGATGTATGCTAAACAAAAATAAAACTTCTCTATTTATAATATTCTTTAAAAAAACCCTAAAAAGAACTTTCCAAAATTAGTAGGTCCGCCAGACACGGTTGTGTCTTGTGATTTCATCCAGAGAGCAGCCCTTAAACACGACTGTGTCTATAAGGTGACATAATTATGTCACTCCTCAGCTCTTCAATCTTTCATTTCTTGCCCTCTTTGGTGACCAAATTAGCTCCTAACTTTAAGTCCTCATTGCTTTCATTCAAAATGAGTTCCAAGCAAAATGGAACCTACAAAATCGATACAAAAGCAATGTAAAAAGTATAAAATATAACTAAAAATGCATAAAATGACAAATCCAATATTATTTTAAGTTATAATGCATTTTGTACCTAAAATATGTTTTTCAAAAATAAAAACCTATAATTCTAAAAATAAAATGCAATTATATAGTGCCTAAAATATATCATTTTTAACACTTATCAACTCCCCCACACTTGAGCTTTTGCTTGTCCTCAAGTAAATCTCATTCATATAACAAATAAAACTCATTAGCTAGCTTCACTTGAACAAACACTCTAATTTTTCATTAATACAAAACCTAATAATTTAAAAACTAAAACAATAAACAAAGACCAAGGATATAAAAAAATTATCGTGTGAAGAGCAAACTTTCTCATTGAATTCATGAAAATAAACTATTGATTTTGGAGAAAAATGAAAGCAAGGAAATATCATTTTAGCTTCTAGCTAGTCACATTCTCAACATGTAAGGTTCCTTCTTATGTTTATATTTAATTAATTATAAAGGTTTCCCATTTACAATGATCCCCCACCTTTCTTGTATTACTCAATGTTGATACCTTTAAAGGGTCCTTTGGATACTCATTCTCATATTATATCATTGAGTAGATAGAGCTTATACAAATATAATACACTTTAAAGCAAGCTCTAAGCAATTTATTAAATGAGTGTGTTTTATGCTCTATCTTACCCTTTTTTTTCCAAGATACACAATAATCTACCAATATCAACCAGACCTTAACCTTCACTTACAATATCTTTCTACAACATCAAGAATCTAAGTTCAATCATACAATAAGAAATTAAGCATTAAGTTCATTAAAGTTAAAAAAATCCTCAACTATAGTTTATTCCTCTAGCTTAACAAATTCAAAATAAAGCATTAATAGGAAATTATTGCACTTTTTCAAGGAAGCTTCACATAACGAATCTCACTCATTACATGAATGAGTTATAAACTCTCAAGTACTATACATATGAATCTTAAAAATCTAGATGTAATAAGAAAATTCAAAAATTAAAACAAATAATAAAAATGCATGATTACCTTTTTATGCAACTAATCAAATAAAAATAATTAAAACATTAAAAAAATGAACATAAACTAAAAATAACCAAAAGGAACTAACTCGCCTTTTAGAGAAATGAATCCATTGGAAATGAAGGTAAAACAAGAATGCCAACAACCCTAATAGCTTTCCTTATTTTTCTTTAAGTTTGGAAAACAAAATGTATACTCAAAATTCAAATGTTAGCATATAAGCACGATAATATGAATAATTCATCCATAATCACTCTAGAACCATCTTGCCTTCCAAAAATGTTACATGTCATGAATTTATGCATAATTAATAATGAATTATCTCTAATAAATCCACTAGGCATAGCCTCTCCTTAACCAAAAGAATCATATATAATGTTTAATTTAGGGGAATTCCTAAAAATATAAAGAGGATTTTTTAAAAAAAGATAAATCTAATCCCTCCCCTACACTTAAGATCAACATTATCCTCAATATTATGAGGTTAAAGGGATATCGACTAATAAAAAATAAGTTTGAAAGGAATCAAGTTTAAGTGTGTGCAGTGTGTAGGTGACATGGTTGTGTTTAAGCCATTGTTATAGTCAAAAATTAAGTGACACAACTATGTTTAATTTTGACATGACTGTGTTTATTTGCATAAATTATACTGTTAAATAGACAAAACTAACTTTTACATATTAAAATCTTATTCATTCATCCTAATAATGCTCATAACTCAATATTAACATACTCAAATATTATAAACTTGATTTAACCATATATGACATCAGTTTGCGTATAATGCATATCATATCACATTCAAGCTTTTCATTCAATGCAAAATATAAATAGAACATAATTAAACACAAAAAGAAACAAAATTAAAAAATTAAAAATTAACCTTACAAACCAAACAAAAATAGCAAACATAAAACAAAACATAAAAGTAAAATGTTCAACATTCCAAATAACTTAACTTCAAAATATAAAAGTACTTAAAGCTTAGCACATTAAGGTAATATGAAATTTGTGAGATTATAGGAAAATGTTATTTCTTCAATCACTCATCACCACTCGGGAAGTGTGGAGGGGTATTGTGGAAACTTGAAACCTTAACTATGGAAATATGACATAAGGCTATGATTTAATACTTTATCTTCATTCGTCAAACTTCCCACATTGACATCTAAAGCTCTAACATGTATCTCTAAATTGTTAATTTGATCAGCCATTTGCTCTTGCATTACCTCTTTATTTAGTTCTTCCTCCTCTCTTCTTCTTGGTCTTGTGCTTGATCTATAATTCTCTTCACAAGCTTATACCTCCTATTCATATGCTTAATAAGGCCCATAGGTTGCATTGTTGTGATGCCAATCATATCAACTCATTTTACTTTATCATAATCCATTTTGAAAAATCATACCTAAAGTATTTAGCTATTGCCATCACTAAACCTCCAATCTTTATTGTGGAAGAGAACCTAGCAATAACATCTTTGAGTTTAAGGGTTATTGCATGGCATATATCCAATTCTTATCATTCACCATATAATGCAAAATTATTAACTAAATTTGTGTCACTATGCCATCACCCTCCTTTCTACTAAAAATAGTATTTGCTATCAAGTGATGCACATATCGAAGAGCAAAAGAAAAAATCTTTTATTCTTTTATCGACTTAGATTTATACAACACCTCTTTTCGCCCTATTACTTCTCTCAAAAATTGGTTTCTATCATACTCAATGTTTGTGGGTTTATCACTAGGGAAATTTAATGCCTTATTTAATTCAAACATACCCATTCCAAAAGGTTTATTCCCTAATCTAAATAACAAAGTGTTAGTTTGTTCATCAAATTTAAAAGAGCTTAAAAATTCACAAGTAACTCTAGCATAGGTAGGACATTTTCTTATCATGCCTTGTTCCCAACCCATCCTTCTCAAATACATTCACACCTCATCAAATAATCCTACTCTCTCTAAATTTGACTTACATAAGTATCTATTAGGTTGAATTTTTCTATATCTAACATCCCCATACCTTTTCCTTTGAGTTTTATTGACAAATCTCACTATTGTTGGGTATAGGGCAACCTATCTATTCTTCTCTTCTTATTTTTTAGGATTTTCATAGCTCCCTCCATATCTTACTCTCTTTGGAGATGGACCATCTAGTTTTGCTGCTGTAAGCACCCAATTTTGGGATAATGGAATGTGGATGCAACAGAGGACTCTAATGATGAAAATATTATAAATAGATCTTCAACACTTGAAGTTTGAAACCTCAAAAGCCTAAATGCATTTTTAAAAGAACTTAATTGGTTTTTAAGGACTTAATTGTAATGTTTTCTTTAAGGACCTAATTAAAAATTTTAAATTTTTTAGGGGTCTTTCTGTAATTAATCCTGATTGAGATTATGCTATTCCGATATGTTCTATCTATATTTTTTATTTTTCAGTAAATAAAAAATTTCTTTCTGAATTTTAATTGATCAAATAATGTGATAAATCCCTTTTTAAGGATTTATTTGAATTTTTCATGAAATTAAAAGTCCTTATTAAACCAAAACTTTATCACTATGAAAAGGAGAAGTCACAATAAGATAAGGGACTTTAGCTAGGGGTTTTCTATATAAACCTAGCTCAACTCTCATGGAAGAGGACCGACTCTTCTTTTCTTTTATGCGGTTTTCAGCTAAAAAGTTTTCTTTGGAGGTACTATTCTTTTAAAAAGAAGTAATAGACTTTTAGGGAAGAAAAATCAAGCATTGAAGATATATTCTAAAAAAAAGTGATTTATATCATTTTAAGGAGCAAATCAATACTGCATTCATCCAATCATCTCTTCTTCTACCCTATTCTGTTTATTTTATTTGATTATTTTAGTTTTATTTAATTTTAATTTTATTTAATTTTTATTTTTATTTTATTTAATTACTAATCATTGTTTTTTTTTATGATTATGGATGGAGTTACATGATGAATTTACTATAGAGAACAAAACTATGAAGATCCATGTGGTGCCATGGGTTGAATTTTATATTTGAACATAGCCTCTAGGCTTTTTTATTTTTTTATTTGTTATTATTTTGTTGGTTGTTTTATTTTGTGTTTTTATTCATTTATTATTTTTTTTTTTGTATTAATTTTTATTTTTATTTTCAGAAGATCATTATAATAGCCCCAATAGTGGGAATAGTAGAATCCTATGTGTGTGGTTATTTGTTTTATTTTATTAATTGATTAGTAAATTAGGTTTATCTCATAAAGCTTTAATTAAAATTAACGGTGGTTATAGTAAATTTAAGTTGCATATAATTTAATTAGGGTTAGATATCATTGAATGCATGATTAATATAGTTTATTTATTATATAGTTTAGTTTATTATTTTCACTTTTTTTTATTTCTTTTGAGTTATGCATCTTGATTAATTTTTTGTTTAATTATTTTATTTTCATATGTGATTTGTTAATTTTTATGATTTTTATATTATGTTTTGTTGTGTTTTCCTTAAGCTCACAATTTTAGGTTTTTTTTTTTTTTGATGTTTTAACAATTACATTCACCTTTTCTTTAATAGGTTTACTAATTTAATTAGGACCAGGCTTAATTAATTAAAATGCATTTTAGGCCCATAATTAATTAGAAATTAGGTTAGAGATAACTTAGGCCCATTTGGTTAATTAGATATAGGTCCACTTTAATTTAATTAAAATTAATTAGACATAGCCCATTAACCTAAAGACTTTTCTATAATTTGTAGATTTAATATCACCTTAAAATTAAAACATGTAGAACTAGGCCCACTAATTTAAATACTTCATAATTTTTAGATTTAGTCCCATTTTTAGAATTAAAATAAATAGACTTAGGTAGGAATTAGGCCCATTAGCTTTCAAAATCAGTTGTAAATTAAAACATGTAGATTTAACTCATTTAATTAAAATCAATGCAAATTAGACTAACTTAGAGATTATAAACTTAAATGAATGCATTGTTTACATGTTTTTTCATGAATAGTTTGCCTGGAGTTAATTGTTTAAATAAGGATTTATATGAAATTGCATGTAAATAGAGGATAAGATGATAATTCATAAAGTAATTCTAAATGAACATAAGACTGAAAGAAGTAAGTATTCCATATCTAGAATCTTCTGGTTGTGGTGCTAGCTTTCTTTTAAAAAATCAAGTACCACCGCTTTCTATTTGTCCCAGTTATTACCCTGGGTGGCAACTCCTTATCTCCACACCATGTCTGTGTGATAGTGGTTAGTGTGTTCTTTAGAGCCCTGAGCTCAAATAGTGTCATGGTTTTTAAAATCTTAAACGTGCACTAAACCCCATCCTCTATAGTTTCCATCTTCCTTGTTCTTATTATCATTATGAGGTTTTGATTCTAGGGTAAGGAATTGTTATTGATTTGGTTTCAGTTTATGAGAAGAGAATTAGGGTTTATAGATGTGTTAAGGCTTAAAAAATAGCTAAGAATGATTTATAATAAGTGACTACCCTAATTTAATTAAGGAAAGTGGAGTTTCAAATTAAAAACATTTTGAGTAAAGGTGCAGTCATTTGACACGGCTGTGTCACCGAAGTGACACGATTATGTCAAATTTTAATGTCTGAACATGAAATAACCATTAATCAGACATGGTTGCGTCAATTTATTGACACGATTGTGTCTTATTCTAATTTTTTTATTCTTGACAGTGTGCTAATCAGACACAGTTGTGTCATTTTATTGACATGCTTGTGTCAGATCTCTGAACTCTCCTTCTAAATTTTTAACTTTCTTTTAATTCAAAGAGTTCAAGCCAACCATATATTATATTTAAACATCCTAATTGCATTCATGCACATAAGTCACTAATTTATATTCACAATCACATTAATTTAATTAAAAGTTTTATACTTTCATAAACAAATAATTCAATTAAGTTCAAACTTATAACCATTTTATGTTCTCTTATAAATTAGCCCCTTCCTTTATATCTGTTTACACTTGAACTGCCTTGTTTTCCAATAATATAGCTTGAAATAATAATGTTAACAAAACTATATGCTCTAATATGAAAAAAAATGCAAAAAAAAAACTAAGTTATAAAGCTTGGTTGAGCCCCCAAGAAGTGAGTACTTAATAAGGTCATTAGCTTGACCATGATTCAAACTATTTTAATGTGTCCTTTAAATGGCCAACTTGATTATGCCCATCTTTTTTGCCTTTATAGTACTTGAACAACCTCTGGCCATACACTTTAAATTTCTATCATTGGTTGTTAATTCCATTACTTTATGGGGAAAAACTTGTGACACTATAAATGGTCTTGACCATCTATTATTAAGCTTCTCTAAAAATGATCCCATCCTAGATTTGCAAAATAACACATGATTTCCAATTTCCACACATTTCCTCCTTTTACTTGTGTCATGCCATTTCTTTGTTTTTTCTTTATACATCCTTGAACTTTCAAATGGGGTAATTGTGTTTTAGTACTTAAAAAGCCCCTCTTCATCATAAGATTATACATGTAAACACTTATATATCCTTCAATTCATAAGATTTTTCCAACCTCCTTTATTGGACTTCACTCCCACAATCATCAATGACATCAATTCTCATGCAATTATCAAAGTCAAAAGTATGTTTCTTACATTGGTATACATTGAACTTATAGTTGTCTTCACCAACTCTTAATCTAAGATTTTTGTCATAAACATCTATTATGGCTCTAGCAATATACATGAAAGGCATACCTAATATCAAAGGCACTTCTTCATCCTCTTCAAAATCTAAAACCACAAAATCTATTGGAAAGATGAGCTTCCCTGCCTTGACTTGAACATCCTCTACTATTCCTTCAGGTTTTTTGATAGTCTTATCTGCTAATTGCAAACACATGTTTATTGCTCTTACCAACCTTAAACCAAGCTTCCTATAAATAGATAAAGGCATTAAGTTAATAGAAGCACCTGAATCACAAAGAGCCTTTAGAAAGTTCAAATTACCAATAAAATAATGTATAGTGATACTCCTTGGATGTTTATGCTTTAGTGGAAGCTTGCTCGAAACTATGGCACCAACTCTTTATTAAGAGTAATAGTTCCAAACATTTATAGCTTTTTCTTGCTAGAGATTGTTGGGTTTCGTGATGCAAAATGAAATGAAAAAATAAAACTTTTAATCACAAAAAACTCATAACCTGGATCCATGTAACTTAAATTATATTGATTGAGAGGGTTTTCTAAAACTCTTCTAGGCAATAACATTGGAAGGTAGAAAGGGGGTTCACACTAGTGAAACCCTACCTTGAGCTATAGATTAAGGATGAATGATTTCTAAACATGAGTTGGTTGTCTTATTGCATTTGCTAAAAATGTAATGTATTTGCTCTAATCTCCCTGTAAGTCTTTGTATTGCCTCATCCTGCTGATTCATCTTGGTTACCATCAAATCCATGAATAAGAATAAGAAGTTTTCTCCTGTTAAAAATAGAATTGACCTTGATCTTGATAAGCATTTGACCCTCTAACACTTAGTGGTACTTGAAGTCTCCACTGATTACTTCTTTGATTTTTCCATGAGAAGTTTGAATGACTCTTCCAACTTGGATTGTATGTATTAGTTAGCACAAGATTCTATTATTCACCCTTATTAAAGTTGCCCAAATAGTTTATGTTCTCCATGGATAAACTCTACATAAATTAGCACTCAATGGTTGGATGTTTATCATGACAAAGCTCACAAGATGAAAGAGCTAAAGAAGAAATTGCATTAATGTTCATTTTGTCAATTCTTTTGGTCAAGGCATCCAATTTTTCCACTTCTAGTAGCTCTCTCATTAGACCATAGCTTTCATGTGTTTGCCATTTCTTTAAATAGTTCTAAAGCATCCTCAAGTGTTTTAGACATGATTGTTCCCTTAGCAATTGTATCAATATTAACTCTGACTGCTGGATTCACACCCTTGTAAAAAGATTAAGCTAAATCCTAGGTAGGTATCAAATGTGGTGGACATTGTCTCTAAAGGTCTTTAAATCTATCCCAATACTTATAAAAATTTTCATCTTCCTTCTGATAAAACAAATTGATCTTGTTTTTAATTCTCATAACTTTCGTAAATGGAAAGTATTTGTTGAGAAATGCAATATAAAGCTCTTGCCAAGTATTGATAGAATTAGGTGGTAGCCTTTTAAACCATCTTTTCACCTTATTAATGAGTGAGAAAGGAAATAGTATCAACAAAATATTATCTAGTTGCACTCCATTCATTTTGAAAGTAGAATAATACTCCAAGAATCTTATCATGTGCCCAATAGAATCTTCATGTGATAAATCGACTAAACTGAGAGTTTTAGATTATTTGAATTATAACTAGCTTGATTTTAGAGTTATTAGTAGTAACAGTAGCTCTAACAATAGGATTTTGGTCTTCTTTTAAATATGGACTGGTAAAGTCTTGTATAGTTCTCTACACATTTGGTCTATTTTGATTTTCTGGTTGATGAGCAAGCGATGGATCTTATCCATTAACCTCTTCATTTTCAACTCTAACATTCTCTACATTGATCTTGAAAATCAAATAAATATGACAATAACAAAATGCTTTCCAATACTAAAAAATAAAATGAAAATGAAAATGTCTAAATCAAACAATCTTAAGTTATTCTCTATATTAATTAATTTATCCCTAGCAACAACGCCAAAAACATGATAGGCAAAATTTGTAAGTGCACAGAATCATACAAGTATTAATAAAAAATATATTGTTCCCATAGGGACAGTGTTAATTATAAAGCTACTCTTAATATTTTTATTATCGAGACTATTGATAATTTCAATAAGCAAACAAGTTAATTAAATCTAAAACAATATAAAATTTTGTCACTAAATCTATATAATTAAATATGTTAGGGTTTAATTCCCCTAGCTCAATTTAATTCAAAATGATAGTAAATTATTGTTTATTATGAATAACATTTCATTTCTGAAGCATCTTTAGTATTGTGATGTCTTTAATTACTCTCACAATTAATCAATTATGCCAATTACTCGATTACCTAGCTCTCACTAGCACGATTAACTAGACATAACCAATTCATTTAAGCATTCTTCTATGGAATATTAATATTGAAGTGTCTCTCGACTAAGCCAATTTAAATTAATAGATCATTATTACTTTTCTCAATAGAATCAATCTCTTAATATAACCCTAGCATATAAACCCATTCAAAGGGTAATCATGCCAATTAAAAGCATTAAGTCCAATAACTCTCATGAAATGCATATTATTTTATTGAAAATTCATTTAGTTAAGTTCATGTTGAGCTGAGCTCATTAAAACCCTAACTAACCTATTTAGTTACTCATAGAAATTAAAGAAGAACAAAAAGAGATGAAAATTTCCAATATATTCATAATGAAATAAAATAAATAAGGAAGAGTAATAGAAGAAAAACTCTTTTATTTAAGCTCCTCAATAATGTTCTTGATTATTAATTCTTGTTCTTCAATCTAATATCTTGAGTTGAAAAATGAAAATTAAAAGCTGAGCAAAAATAATTCTTATGTAAAAATGACAATAGAGTGTTGTTCTCTAAGGTAGCAACCCCCTTCGATGTATATTAAATAAAACTAAAAATTCTTTATTTATAATGTTCTCCAAAAACCCTAAAAATAACTTTCCAAAATCAATAACTCTATACACAACTGTGTCCCTAAGTGATATAGTTATGTCACATGATTTCATCCAAAGGACACCCCTCAGACACGATTGTGTCTATAAGGTAACATGGTTGTGTCACTCCTCAACTCTTTAATCTTTGATTTCTTGCCCTCTTTAACAACCAAATTAGGTCCTAGTTTTAAGTTCTTATTGCTTTCATTCAAAATGAGTTCCAAGAAAAATGGAATCCACAAAATAAATACAAAAGCAACGTAAAAAGTCTAAAATATAACTAGAAATGCATAAAATGACAAATCCAATATTATTTTAAGTTATAATGCATTTTATACCTAAATATGCTTTTAAACAATAAAACCTATAATTTTAATAATGAATTACAATTATATAGTGCCTAATATATATCATTTTTACACATATAACTAAGTCATCCTTTAAACTCAAAAATAAAGTATCCACCTCTAGACCTTTAGAATTAATTTACATGAATTTATTTGGACTTAATAGAGTTACTAGCTTAGGTGGAATGCATTATTGACTTGTTCTTATTGATGATAACTCTAGATTTACATTGGTGTGTTTCCTAGCTCATAAGAATGATACTTTTAAGGCTTTTAAAGTTTTGCTAAAAAGAGTTCAAAAAGAAAAAGGTTTATGTATCTCTTCTATTAGAAGTGATCATGGAACTGAATTTGAAAATGAATTTTTCAAAACTATTATGATGAAATTGGAATTTTTCATAACTATTCTTCCCCTAGAACTCCTCAACAAAATGGAGTTATAGAAAGGAAGAATAAAACTCTAGTAGAGAAGGCTAGAACAATGCTCTATGAATATAGCTTGCTACTAAATATTTAGGCAAAAGCCATCAATATTGCTTGTTATAGTAAAAATAGAGTTTTTAAAATATCTATTTTAAAAAAAACTTCTTATGAGCTTTAGAACAAAAGAAAACCCAAGATCTTGTATCTAAAAGTGTGTAGGTGCAAATACTTCATATTAAACACCAAGGACAACCTTAGGAAATTTGATTATAAAGTTGTTAAAGGAATTTTCCTAGGCTACTTCACCTCAAGCAAGGCTTAAAGAGTATTTAATTAAAAACTTTAGTATTAAAGGAGTCCATGCATATAGTATTTCTTGAGTCTAACCCACTTGATTCGAGAAAGGATCGTGCTTATGTTGATGATGTTGTAGATGACTTCATGGAGACAAACCTTCAAGAAAATGATGCTAGTAAGCCCTTGGAACTAGAAGGTCTAAACAAGAAAGAGCAAGGAGATGTTCCTTCTTATCTTAAAGGAAGAGTAACCCAGAGATTAGCACTTTAAGAAAGATCACCCTAAAGATCTCATCATTAGTGATAATTCAAAGAACGTAACCACTAGATCTCATATTAAATATATTATTAATTTATCCTTCATCTCTCAAATTAAACCAAAAAATGTTGATGATGCATTGTGTGATGAATTTTAGGTGCTTGCTATGCAAGAAAAGCTTAATTAATTTAAGAGAAAAAAAGTATGGAATTTAGTTCCTAGGCCTAAGTATCATCTTATTATAGGCACTAAATAGGTGTTTAGAAATAAGATGAATGAGCAAGGCATTATAATTAGGAATAAAACTAGGCTGGTAGCTCAAAGTTATAATCAAGAGTGAAAATGCCCTAAAGGGGGGATGGATAGGGCTAAAACTAAGATAAGGATTAATGGAGTTTAAAGAAAATCAAAACAAATTAAATTGAGATTAAAAGATGAAGAGATGAACACAGGCAATTAAAGAGTTTGAATTATAACCAATCCTACATCTTTTCCTAACTTATCCCCAAGTTAGGATTTTCAACCCACTCCAATATATTCACTTAAATTAAGTTTACAAGAGAGTTTTTCAAGGCTCAACTCAAACCTTTACAACTTGAGTTTTCAAGGCTCACTTAAAACCTTTTTCCTAATTGTTTCAAGGCTTACACTTAAACCTTACACAAATAATTTTCTTGGCTCACTCTTAAAACCAAAACTCAAGTGTTTGAATGGCTAATACTTAAACCAATTCCTTCTAAACTTAGTTCCTCACTTCCCTTTTCAACCTAAGAAATAAAAATAAGAACAGCCTAAGCTAGAACATAAAATGTACACTCAATAAATTGAAATATAAAAGATAATTAATGAGCTTTACAAATGCTAAGAATAAATTGAGTGCTCAATCAAAGTGTCTAACACTTCAAATTAACTTTTTAAAGGTGTATTTATAGAGGGAACTTGAAATTTATCTATTAGAGGCCATTAATTACATCCCCAAGCTCCACCATTCTTCATTTAATAAAAATGAGCTTTTTGTAGTCCAAACAATGTTTGCAATCGTGAGGGGAGGCTCACAATAGTGAGCTATGAAAGATACGACCATTGGGGCTCTATTTAACCATTAGAGAAATACCAAAACTGCCCCCTCATGATTATGACCTACTCCTCACGAGCTACTCATGATCGAGAGTAGTGCTAATGATTGGCACAAAGTTCTTTATAGCCAACTCTTCATTTGTTTCATGCTCGTGACCCTCCTCACGATCGTGAGGGGCAATTTAACCTTTAAATGGCCTTGATTAGACTTCAACTCAAGGTCTATTGATTGCACCCTTGAACCTAACTTATAAACACACTTAAATGTAAAAGTTAGCAATTAAAATTAATTGTTAAAGTTAAAACCAAGGTTGATTTGAGATTGATCATGACCTTGATCATGCAAAGGGTTAATAATCTTCCCTTTTTTAACTTTAACAATCAATTTTTTAATGATAAATAAAATCACTAAAAGCATGTGTGTGCTTTTATTTTTAATACTCCCCCTTAATCATATACTAAGGGATTTAAAAATTTCTCCTTTTGAATATATGCTAGGGTGAGTAAAAATAAGTCAAACACCATATATCAATCAAAATACCATATTTCTCTCCCCCTTTGACAAAGTTAAAAAAGGAGGAAATAAAATATGAAAAATAAGTCAAGTGGATATTAATTTAAAAAAATTAATTTCTTTCCCCCTTTATATATAACACAAAAAAAAGGCATTGAAAGAATAATCATGTTAATTTTTCTTCCCTTTTATAAGATACCAATTGAATAATAGGCATATCATTTGAAAGATGATATTAACTAAAATTAAAAATTGATACCAAGGGGTTTTAATACTAATTGAAAAGGGATGGAAGAAAGGCATATCAAAATTTAGTAAAGTTTGAAAAAAAATTTTGATCATGCAAAGGTGAAATTCTTTTTGGACAACTTAAAGTTTGCATATTTATGGACAAACAATATAGATTGGTTTATCAATAAGTTGTAAATACCCATTATTGTTAAAAGAAATGAAAAATGAAGCATATGACAATCATACATTAATGACTTAGCAATAGAAATCATGGTTGTCAATATGCAATTTAAAAAGAATGTATCAAATAAAATGCCAAGAAAATAAATGACTCTAAATAAAAATGAAATTTGAATAACACTGAGAATCATTTTAATTATGCCAAGGGTCAAATTCTCTTTGGACATTTTAATGTGTGCAAGTTTATTGATAAGATAAGTAAATTAATTTTATCAATTTATCAATAATTGGCACATAATAGTAAAAATCATCAAACTAGCTTTTAAATCCAAACTTTATTTAGTCTAGGTTTGTGGCTTTTTAAAGTAGTGCATAGATTAAAGGTTGAGATGAAGTTTTCTATAGTAACACATATTACTAGTGTGTCCAAATTTTATGCAATAAAAGCATTTTGTTTTTGAAAATCTATTTTGCCTACCACCCTTTCAAAATGAATCATGGCTAAGGTGGTTGGAGCTTTCCTAGACATAAAAGTTCTAAGATGAGTATACATCTCATAAACACAACAATGCATAAATTGTTGAGGCCTAATGTGCATATGTGTTTGCTTTATATTATGATAAATATATGTATAATGGGGTTTAAGTTTCTTGGCCTTAGCCTTGAAACCTTGAACCTTAAAAACACTAGCCTTTAGAGGCTCTCCCTTGACATTTAGATTCTTAAGACTCTTGGTCTTAGAACCTTGAGCTTTAGAGCTCTTATAAGGAATTGGAGAAGAAGCAAGAGTAGCTTTGACATATTTAGGGGCACTTGATAATATAGAGACTCCATTAAAATACCTAAGTCTATATGTTAAACCATGAGACCTTTGTCTATCTAAGAAATGATCAAAGATCTCTTTTCATTTTTGAAATTTAAAAAAGGTGCTTTTGATTTCTAAAATATGTTTTAAAAGCAACTCATTTTCTATTTTAACATTATCGATATTTTCTTTCAAAGAGATAGATGTTTTCAAATCAAAAGTTAAAATTTCATTTAAAGTACTAACATTTAAAAATTCCAATTTTAAATCTTCAAAATTCTTAGACACCTTTACAAACTTTTATTTATAAAAATTTTTCTTATAAAGTAACTTTTAACATTTTAAAACTAGTTTTCTTACTAAAAGGCTCTCATCATCAAGTTTCTCATCATCATTAAGCTTATTATCATTTAAGTCATTACAAGAATTATCACAAGAATTAAACAAGAGAGGTACCTCATATTTGCCCTTAAAGGCCATGAGGCAAGGGTTTGATGCCTCTTGTTGCTCCTCCTCCTCCATATCAGATTTGGATGAGTCATCCTAAGTGGCTTTGAAAGCTCTTCTCCTCTCTTTTGCTTCCTTATGCTTATTCATGAGCTTAGGAGATTCATCTTGAATATGATTGTACCTTTTGCATTTGAAGATATGACTTCCTTGAGCTTTTTGAATCCACCTCTCTTGGATTTCTTGTGCTTGCTCAAGTTTTTCTTTCTCAAGTACTCCATGAAGTACTTAGTGAATGATGTAATTTCCTCATCTTATGATGTTTTGAATGCAAGGCTCTTCTTCTTCTCTTTCTTCTTATTCCTCTTCCCTTTGTGTCAAGGTAGCTCATGAGTGAGAAGCTTACCAATAAGGATATCGATTGAAATCTTAGAAAGATCATGAGATTCTTTAATTGAAGTTACCCTCGACTCCTAATCCTTCTTGGGTAGCACTTTTAAAATATTAGTGTTAACTTCTTCTTTAGAGTAGTGTTGGCCCAACTTCCTCAAGGTTATCAAGAGGGCACTTAATCAATTTTTCATTTCGGTGACATTCTTATGAGGCTTCATCTTGAATAGTTCATACTCATAAACATGGAGTTAAAACTTTTTTTGGATTTTACTTAAATGTTGCCTTTATGGTGATTCTCCAAGGTTTCCCACATTTCCTTGGCTGAAATGCAATGTTGAAGTTTTCCTTCTTCCTTTTTTACATTGAAGTAATAAGAACCAACAAAGCCCTTTTGGTTTTATAGTTCTCCTTTTTTTCTTCTTAAGACCACTCATTTCTTTCTTTTAGAACTTCAACCCCCTCCACTCTTTCCACAAGAGGATTCCACCTATCTAAAATTACATCCCATAGTCTTATAGGATCATTATCTAAATAAAGCTCCATTTTGTGCTTGCAATGGGGATAATCACTTCCATCAAAGAAAGGTCTAAAGGTTTAAAAATAAAAAAATTCACTCCCCATAATCTTGAATTCTAACAATTAAGTACCTAGGACCCAAGCTTTAATACCAAATGAAAATGCCCTAGAGGGGGGTTAATAGGGCTAAAGAAATAAGATAAGGATTAACAGAGTTTAAAAAAATAAAAAAATTTAAAAGAAGATTAAGAGATGAAAAGATGAATACAAGCAATTAAGGAGTTCATATTATAACCAATTCTACATCTCCACCTAACTTATCCCCAAGTTAAGAATTTTAACCCACTCCAATCTATTCATTTAGATTGAGTTTACAAGAGAGGATTTCAAGGGTTAATTTAAACCTTTACAACTTAAGTTTTCAAGGCTCACTCAAAACCGTTTTCCAACTATTTTAAGGCTCACACTTAAACCTTACACAAAGAGTTTTCTTAGCTCACTCTTAAAACCAAAACCTAATTGTTTCAATGGCTAACACTTAAACTAATTAATTTTAAACTTAGTTCCTCACTTCCCTTTCCAACCCAAGAAATTATAAAAAGAAGAACCTAAGCTAGAAAACAAAACCCCCACACTCAATAAATTGAAACATAAAAGATAATTAATGAGCTTTACAAATGCTAAGAATAAATTGAGTGCTCAATCAAAGTGTGTAACACTTTAAATGAAGTTTTCAAAGGTGTATTTATAGAAGGGACATGAAACTTAGCTATTAAAGGCCATTAACTACATCCCCAACCTCTACTATTCTTCATTTAATAAAAATAAGCTTTTTTGCAGTTAAAACACCGCTCACGATCATGAGGGGAGGCTCACTGTTAAAGAGCTGTCAATACTACTCCTTACGAGCTTCTCATAACCGTGTGTAGTGCCAGTGAGCAACATAGAGTTCTTCATAACTAACTCTTCATTTGATTCATGCCTGTGACCCTCCTCACGATTATGAGGGGATTATGAAGGGCAATTTAACCTTCAAATGGCCTTGATTAGACTTCAATTCAAGGCTTATTAATTATACCCTTAAATCTAACTTATAAACACATTTAAATATAAAAGTTAGTAACTAAAATTAATTGTTAAAGTTAAAACTAAGATTGATTTAAGATTGATTATGACCTTGATCATGTAAAGGATCAATAAAGAGGAAGACATTGATTATGATGAAACCTTTTGTCCCTATTACAAGGTTAGAAGCTATTAGAATGTTGCTTGCTTTTGTTATATGTCTATGTGCTAGATTTTAATCTTGTCCTAATGAATCACATTTAAATGTTATCAAAAGATTTTTTAAATACCTAACTAGTTATTCGGATTCAGATTTTATTTGTAGTTTGATAGATAGAAAGAGCACTTCTAAAACTTGTCAATTCTTAGGATATTGCTTAGTTTCTTGGTTTATCAAGAAATAAGTTTTTGTTGCCTTGTCCATGGCCTAAGCTAAATATGTAGTGGGTAGTTGTTGTTGCTCATAAGTCTTGTGGTAAAAACAATAACTGAAGGAATTTGGCATTTTTGTTTATCACATTCCCATTAAGTGTGATAACACAAGTGCTATTAACCTTAGCTAAAATCCTATACAACATTTTAAAACTAAGCATACAAACATTAGACATGACTTTCTATAGGATAAAGCTCAATCAGGTCACATTTCACTTGAATTTGTGGACACTAATCACCAATTAGCGGATATCTTTATAAAACCCCTTAATAAGGATAGGCATAACTTCATTATGAATGAGATTAATATGCTTGATGGATCCAGTTTGAAATAATTATCATATTTTAGTGATTGTTTATTATATATGCTTATGTTTGTTAATTATTTAAGCATTAACATTAATAAATCAATAAAATTAATTTATATGATTTATTAATGTAATTGCACATATAAATGTGTCCAAGACTCATAGTTGCATTTGCATAATTATAAAATATTTCAATTTTAAGCTAAAATTATTTATTTTTACATACTTTCTTATTTCTATAAGCTTTTACTTAAGAAGGGTATAATTGTACAATTTTTGAAAGCTTTCTAGACCCAATTGTAAGTTTTTTTTAATGTTCAAGGACAAAAAAGAAATTTGATCTTGACCATTGCTTGGAATGGTTCAGATAGTAACATCTATTCAAGTCTGACACATTGGTATTCATGATACCATGACTGCCTATATCACAATCATGACCGGTATGTCACTACCATGAGCGTAGTCCTGGCAGACTTAGGAAATTTTAATTTTTTTTATTAAATGGTGTGTCTTTTCAAATCAAGAATGTTTTTTATGCTCTTTAAGAGTCTTAAACCCTTCCAATATCAATATTAACTCCATTTTAAGTCTATATATAGACTATTCAAAACCAAACACTTCTTTTCTTTTTCATTCACTATAACTTTTCATTCATTTTTTACATCTCTCTCTCAAATTCTCAAACTCTTATTTTTCTCAACAATCTCCACATCTTCTCTTCCAATGGCACCCAAGAAAGCCTTCGAACCTACCTCTTCTCCCCATTGTGAAACCCTTAAAAGATCCATAAAAGAGAAACTCAACAAGTCTCACCCCCCCCCCCCCCTTTCCCCTATAACCCTCAAGAAATAAAAAAAGTGACTTACCTCCTTTCAAAAGAGAAACATCATCCCCATAAGGTAAATGTCTTAAGGCGCCTTAGAAAGGATGGATTGCCATAGTGAAGTTGAATAACTTCTTCTGAAGGTAGGAGCAAAAGATTTTGCATTCACTCCTCTTTATACCTACCCTTCTCTAGTGGTAGAACTTCTTTCCTCTTTTACTTTGACAACCACTTCCTTTAATAACCAAAATCCCTACTAGAGCATAAGGTTCAAACTTGGGGGAAGGGTTCGATTTATGACTTCCTTGGAGTTTGACACTATTTTTGGCTTTACAAGGGAAGGGCATGTTCAAATTCTCTCCACTTGGCTCCCTCATTCCTTTTAGGTTAAGCATTGCAAACCCCTACACTTCAACCTTCATAGCTGGTCACTCCAAAGCCTTCTCCTTTTAATGTAAAGTACTTTGGTGCATCCATAGATTCTTGGCCTATACCTTTAATGCTAGAGGATAAAGTAATAAGGCAATTTCTCTATATGACCTCTTTATTCTTCATTGTATGGAGAAAGATGATCCCATTACATTAGGAAGAATCCTTTAATTAAGGTTATGGCTTGTTAGTCATAGTGTCTCTGGTTCTATTTGCATTAGAGGCATTATCACCAAACTTACCACCTTCTACAATATCAACCTCTCAAACGTTAACTCCATTCCCCCCCCCCCCTATTTTACTTTATAACACTTTCATTAAGAATTCCAAATAATTTTTTAGTGTCTAAAACAAGTGGGTGTAGAAAGGTGATGCTTTATAAGAAGGTGGTAGAAGAAGTGATGAGATGGATGAACTCCTTAGGCAAATTGAGAAGTTTAAAGGGTGAGAGGGTGATGAAGATGTTTCTATATAAGAACCACAAGTAAGAGACCCTTCCACCTAAAGGAAGAGAGTTAGAAGTGAAAGGACTTCAAGAGGTGCTTAAGTGGTTAATGAAGAGCCTCAATGGGTTAAACAATTCTTTAACCAAATGTCTCTAATCCAACTTCAACCTTCACTTTGACTAAGTGGATGAGCATATTGCACACCTTCAACATGACATGCATTATCTCAATAAGAGGTAAGGTTATGAATGCCAATATGCCCCTGATGATACACAAAAAATATACCTCTAATAGAAGTCCAACATATGGAAGTAGATTTGTCTTATATGCCACCTCAGCCTAATTTTGACATGTTAACTTTTCAATATTGAAGAATCAAGTCAAAATTGAATACCACCTGATTGAATCTCCTATTAGGATACCAAGTTATAATACCAAAATCGACCATCCCTCTTAGGAAAGCCAATTCCTATATAGGAAGTCTATGTTGGAGATATCCTACTTAGAGAAGCCTAAATAAGGAATCATGTTAGTGGCCATTTGGGAATATCTGAATAAGACCTACCTGGGAAAATTCCTACCTAGGATAGGACTATCCCTTTCTCTAATAAGCATTAAATGTCACCTATGTCAATCACTGTAGCAACTGCTCCTCCTTTGTGCTACTAAGTACTTTCCACTAATTAGATCTCTTTATGTTTCATCAACTCTCCACCTACCTAGACTATATAAATACCACTTTCGATGCCACGAAGTCATCTTCTTCTTATTCTTATTTCTTCTCCTCTTATTATCTATATTCCACCATATTGTCTATAAAACATCATTTACAAATATTTCATCTCCATTTTCAGTTATTAATTTTTCTATCTAAGCTATCTTACTCAGGATAATCTGACTTAGGTATCAGAGGGGCTTTGGGCAATCCAAGCCCTCCTTCACTAAAGTTTCTTTTCTTTTATAAAAACACATCAACATACATATTGGAGCTATAGCTAAGGCAAAAGGATATTGAACCATTAAAATGGCATTGTTTGTGGGGAAAAGGATGATCTTTGTTGCTTTAAAGGTTATTCTTTTTCCTTGAAATTTCTCTTATCATTTATGCCATTGATCTACAAGTAAATATCATTGTGCTTGTGTTCTCTACTTCTTCATCTTTATATTTTCTCCATTAAAAGGCCAAGAAAATTATCTACAAGTTGTGCTTTGGTTTTCTCTTTATTCGTTATGTTTTCTCCATTAAAACTCAAGAAACATTTAAGGTGGCAGTAGAAAAAATGTTGAATACCTATTTCATTGTGTGCTGTATAAAAATTTTGGGTTGTGGTGATTATTGTTTTTTGCTCCTAGAAAAGAGTTTGTGATTTCCTATAATTGTGGAATCAAGTAGACCCATTAGAAGGTATAAACTATAAAAGATAAAAATGAGAAAATTTGCTAGGATGGGTCTTAGGCAGCCACAAATGATAGAAATATTAGCTGAATTCCTAAAGCATTTGATGGAAAATAAATTGCTTGGTTGATGTTAAAAAAAGAGGGTTAAATATTCAAATTCCTATATGAAGACCTAACTAGGTATAAAGAGGACTACCTCTTCAGCATGATGAGGAAACCTATGCCAAAAAATTTGTACCTATGCTATACAAACACTTTGGAGTAGATGACTTATAATCAATTTCTCTCTTAGTAAGGTGACATCAATTAAGGAAGAATTCCTACCAAGAAGCTTATATGCATGAATCTTGCCTATCTTTATATTCTTCAAGCTTTTTTCATGTATAAAGAATCTTACATGAAACTCTAAGCATGTGAGCAATTACTATCAATAGGGGTGTATCTCTTTTTACTTTGTTGTGTAATTGATAAAGTGCTCTTATCTCGTGAAAGTCAAGTGGTGAATGCTTAGTCTACTTTACCTATCTATTATCCTTTTGGGTCTTTGTAAATTATTCAAAGGGTGTAAGCTCTTTTGAAAAAGGTAATCTTCTCTACTGAAGTATTCCTATTTATATGGCCAAGTGGTTGAGTCTCTCTTTAAAAATAAGATGTTATATTTAAAGATTTTCTCTTTATATATATGCTAATACTTAGATCTCCTCTTGAGAAGGAGGTGTTCTCTTGAGGCACATGCCTTTTGTCCATCTTGGAAAAGCTCTTTAAACTTCATTCTTAAATTTATAAAACTTAAAGCAATCATATTGTACTCAAAGATAATATTTATATCTAGTTCTCTGTTATCGAATATGCATATGGCATCGCACCAATAGAAGTTATTGTATGAGTATCACCTTAAGGGAAGCCAATTAATTATCATACTTAGAAGAGATCACCGATGCAAAACTCCCATATGGGAGAAAAATCTTCTCAATAGAAATGTCTATTTCGATACCTCTAACTCCCAAGAGGGCTAAAATTTCCTCTATAGGAAATTATCAATTGAGGACTTCTCACTCCCCTAAAGGAAAAAATATGATTTATATGAATCTTTATCTAAATACTTTAAGCTCCCCCAAGAGAAATAAATTTTCCTTCATAGGAATATCTACTTAAGAAATTCCTAAGCAATGGTCGAATTCTCCTAAGCACTAACATCACTTACGAAATTAAGGGTTATTATCTTACTTACCTCAAAGCTCGATGAATATTACCAAGAAAAACACATAAAGGAATGAATTACTCTTTCATTACTGTGGAATATATATCTACAACTTGCTTAGTTCAAAAGCAAGGAAACACAATGATATCCCCTTATTCTATTTAGATGTGTCTATTTGGATCTAAAATAATTATGAGAAGTCTTCAAGGCTGATTACAGCCTATTAAATAAGTCTTCTTTATCTAATAACTCTAAATATTATGTTTTAATAATCACTTTATAGTGATTTATGTATTAGTCCATTCATATGAAGTATGAATTTTATCCTATATAAGAAAGGACCTAACCTTATATCCTCTACTCAAAGAGGGGATTATTCTTGGTTAGACTTCACCTAGGCTGATTATGCCTAACCTCTAAGCAATATCCCAACTCTTGAGATTTTCTCTGTAATGAGAGAACTCATATTCATGTCTTCATTGATTTGATCAACAATAAAGCATATATTTTAGCCTTTTAAAGGGATAAATTATCATTTGTGATAACTTACATAAGTTTTTAAATCCCATACGGAGTACAAGGATAAATTTTCTTCCTTTGTAGTTTTTAAATTACATGACATGACATTTTAATTATTATATGTCTCGAATTACTTTTTTTAGAATCATGTTGCATATCATTTGTTTACATAAGTGTAATTCTTTTGTATAACTTTTCATATTGAGAAAATATGACATTTAAGTGTTAAGAATATGCATACTTTTCTTATGTTATTATCAATATATTCGTAAGCAGGATTTTTCCTAAGAAGCAAATCTTTACCATTGATACAAAAAATGAGATAGTTAGCAGAATGTGAGGCTGATAATGTATTTTTCCACCTTGAAGATAATATTTTTATGATTTTAATTATTCAAGAAGCATCATTTAATCAATAGTGTTAGTGTTATGCCCTAGGCCAATTATGTAATGGACATATTCTAACTTTTTCATATTTCTATTTTATTAATAAAGAGGCATATTTACTTATTAATGGCTAATACTTATATTATCCTTGAATAGTTAATTCTACCTGAGCTCATCATGTATGTGACTTGATAGTAAAACTCTTATATGATATTTTATTCTAAATTATCCCTAGTGGATCATTATTATGGGAACAACAATGAATAAAGACTAGTATGAGGTTGACTGATGATTATGTTTTACTGATCATGTACATGATTTATTGAGTCAAACTCATAGGTACATATTTAGAGAAATAATGTACTGGATTGACCCACTATAAGAATACTACATGGATAATTATCATAAGTAATTCTAATCACAATAGTATTAATTGAGTCCTCTGACCAGAAATCACCATGGTTTCCAGCATAATAAGCTTTATATTTTGACAAATCCATATATCATCTTTAAATGGATGGTAAAACAGGTTGTGATTGGATATAGAATGAGTTATATGAGGAATGTGAGTGATTAAGATGGAATTTATCCCTCAGTTATATTGAGAAGATATTTATGGGCCCCTCGATGAGATAGACTAAAGAGAAATGCATGGCCATGCTAAAATGTATTAATAAAGAGTTATCAATATCAAATAAAAAGTTATCAATATTAGTCTACTTGGGATCAAGAAATAATATGATTTGACAATATGAGGATGACATAAACCATGCCTTATGTTCAACCAAGATATCATGTGACAAAAGGACTATAAAACATGTGGTGGATTAGGTTATGTCAGATTATCAACCTTTACATAACTTGGGTAGTCATAATGTCTTGCTAGAGACCAATTATGACATATGGGCTATAGTGGGAATTTTAGGCCCATTGCCAATATTGTGTGAACCTACAGGGTCACACACTTAGAATAGGTCCAAAGTAATATTAGGTTAATTAACCTAGTGATAATCTCTCTGAAAGAATAAATAAATATATAAATGAATAAATATATATATTTGTATATATTTATATTCATTTATTTATTTATTTCCTTATTTAATTAAGGTAAAAGTTATCTTAATTAAATAGGAAATAATTCTAATTGTAGAATTAGAATAAAAATAAAAAAGGAAGCTTGCACTTACCAAAACTATTTCAATAAGTAAGTGGGTGTGGGAAACCATAGATGTGATGTTTATATATGCATCTCTTTCTCTAAGGTTTCATAAGTCTCTCCAACTCTTCTCCTTCTACCAATTATTTTATGAAAAGAAAACATATACAGAGAAAACAAAATAAAGAGTTGTCTTAAAAAAGGTGCTAGCACACCATCTTTGCTTTGGATTCCTTATTTGTGTGGATACTAATAGAGGGCATGGCTTTATTGGCGGTGTCTTAATTCGACAAGGCCTTCATGAAAAGCTCAAGGTAAGGTGTCACCGAAGTGAACCCCCTCTCTTCCTTCCAACTATCTTGCCATAAGATCGTATAGGTGGGGGCTTGAAATCCCTCTTTAATCAATTTATTCAAATTAGATGGATCCGGGCTTTGGGTTTTTGTGTTTAAATTTTTGTTTTGTTTTGCATCACAAAACCTAATAAGTAGAAATCAACTTATTTTTAAAGAAAATCTCAAGCTCAACTTTGTTGGCTCTATAATTTAATGATCATTAAACACCTACATAGATTCTACCCCCAAGGTAGATCAATCTACATAAGATTCTTATTCATTCAAATTCCTAATGTCTCTATATGGGTTATTCTATACAACAAGCATCAAAATAACCACTATCTCAAATTTCAAAGATCATTTATATAACAGCACCAACCCACACTCAAGAACACTCTTGAGATAAATAAGAATTACAAGATTTAAAGAAGAAAGCTTGGGTGGTTGAAGGATTAATTGAAGATTAAATGCTTATAGATTTCCCTAAATGTGTTTGCTCAACTTCCTTCCATTTTTATAGCTCTGTTCTTGGTGGTATTTAAACACTCTAAGAGAAAAAGAGTTATTGGAGGTGCATTTAATGCAAATAGAGTCGTTTGAACTGCCCAAAAAGAAGCAAGTATGCACATCATCATGATCATGACAAAATCATCATGATCATAATTCTGAAGGCACCAAAAAGATATTTGAATTTTTGCATTTTCATGATCATAACTATGGTGGTGACGATGGTCATGACAACTCTTAGTAACTTTTTGGAGTTAGTCATCAAGATCATAATTCTGCCTATGATGATCATAACACTAATGGTGACGATGGTTGTGATAGCTCTTGAGAACTTTTTGAATTTTGCAATTTGGAACTTGATAATTTTGCTTGAAAAATTTTTCTAATGATTAGGATTTGCTTATGACCACTTATAATGAAGATCTCCATCGAATTTGATCAATTATGACTTCGGATATTGATAAAAATTTGACCTTCTACTTTACCATCATTTTATGATCATGATGAGTCCGTCATGACTCATGAGGGAACTACAGACTTCAAAAATTAATATATTGACCCTTCATTGCTTAAGTTTGGACTTGAATTTTGTAATATTAATTAACATGAATATAAAAACTTAACACACGGATTAAATGTAATTTTACTTAATTACTTGTGACTATCAAAAAATATTATTTTACCCCTCAAGGTTCAACAATCTCCCCCTTTTTTATAATAAGAAATAATTATGTAAAATTAGGCTAAAATTGGAAGGAAATACTCCCCTTTAAAATAAGCCTAAAATTAAACTTGCAAAAAATCATTAAACAAGTCAATTTTGCATATTTGAGTAACAAAGCAATGAATTATTAGAGCAACTCTCAACCATCAACAAAAATATACCCAAAGAATACCTATTCATCAACCTAAAAAGGCTTCCCCTTGGCAATAACCATAATGAACATATGAATAAATATATCCATCAACTTAAAAAGGCTTCCCCTTTGTAATAACCACAATGAACATAGATATATTCATCAACCTAAAAAGGCTTCCCCTTTGCAATAACTGTAATGAACATATTCAATATCCATATAAAACACAATTCACATCTACACATTTTACATTTTCCCCCTTTATTAATAGAAAAAAAAAACAAGAGAGAGATTTCTAAAAAGTGAAAGGCCATAACCATGTCAAGTTCTAAAAAGACTTGAAAAATATGGTTAAAAAGAAAAAAAATCAAAGCAAATATGCCCCAAACAATGAAAGGCCACAACACAATATAACTAACAATTTGCTTCACATAAGCAATATCCATAACCAATAAGTTTTCACAAAATTAGCATCCAATATTCAAAAATCAAATCAATATTTCTAAAACACCTCTAATTTAATCAATATCAATGCTTAACCAAAAATAACAACACATAGTATGCATATGCATGCCAAGTTAAGCACAAAAAATTACTAACTTTGCAAAATCAATATTCAATCACAATCACATAATCAATATTCAAAGAACAATATCCCACAACCAAAATAAAACACAAAAATAGTATAATTGATGTTCATATCAAGAACATATCAAATGCAACAAATTTGTAAATTCAACACTATATATATATATATATATATATATATATATATATATACACACACACACAACAACAACAACAACACATAGTATGCATATGCATACCAAGTTAAGCATAAAAAATTACTAACTTTGCAAAATCAATATTCAATCACAATCACATCATCAATATTCAAAGAAAAATATCCAACAACCAAAATAAAACACAAAAATAGTATAATTGATGTTCATATCAAGAACATATCAAATGCAACAAATTTGCAAATTCAACACTATATATATATATATATATAGCATCCAATGTTCAAAAATCAAATCAATATTTCTAAAACACCTCCAATTTAATCACTATCAATGCTTAACCAAAAATAACAACATATAGTATACATATGCATACCAAGTTAAGAATAAAAAATTACAAACTTTACAAAATCAATATTCAATCACAATCACATAATCAATATTCAAAGAATAATATCCAACAACCAAAATAAAACACAAAAATAGTATAATTGATGTTCATATCAAGAATATATCAAATGCAACAAATTTGCAAATTAAACACCATCAATATCCATAAGTCCATATCAATATCCAAAAGTCCATATCAATATCCAATATACATATACATACACACATACATACATACATACATACATATATATATATATATATATATATATATATATATATATATATATAACCATCAAATCCAATAAATCACACTTGCAATTTAACCAAAAAAATTTTCTATAAATACCAAATAAATACTAAATATCCATAAACATCAAATATCCATGTCACTTTCACAAGATGACCAACAACTAAGCTTAATTTAGCCTTTTCTCCCCCTTAGGTACAATCAAAACCATTAAGAAGGGGGGAACTACTGTCCAACAAAACAACGAACCGGAATATATATATATATATATATATATATATATATATATATATATGTCTCAAGCATTAAAAGGCTGCAACAACATTAAGTTCTATAAAAACATGAAAGCTAAGATTAAAATAAAAAAAAATTATAAAATGAGATGCATAATGCAGAATATGTGAAATGTATGAGAGACGGTGAGATTGGCCTTCAAGTAGGCTACATCTTCAATAAGAGTTGCAAGTTTAAGGTCCATGGCATTAAAGTGAGACTCAATGACTACAAGGGAGGTCTGAATGCCTTTAAATTTACTATTAAGATAAACTTGGAGCTGGTTGAGCATTAATTAAAGAGGATTGCTTGGCTCAACCTCTTCATCATCTTTAGGGCCTACAATCTTAGGCATTTTTTGGAGGTTAAAGGAGCTTCACTCTTAGCCTTTTTTTGGAACTCCAAGAAATCACAGTCACGCCAAATTCATTTTCCCTTCTTATCTATTTCTCACCAATAAACAACACCATTCACATTGAACTTTCTACAAGTTTCTTTAATTTCACTTTATCAAGCAACTCAATCATTTAATCTTCATATTCCAATGCTCTCACACATTCCCAATTAAAGATAGAATGAATTGGGTGACATTTTAGAATTTTGTACCTTTCTTTTTGCTCTCTAGTTGTAAGCAAGGACAACAAGGATCAAATCGACCCCTTTTTCGACAATTTTTTACTATTTTCCCTTCTTTGTCAGCTCCATTAATGTTAACATGGTGAAAGATGCGATTTGTGATAATGAAGGAATGATGATTACCAAATGATTGTGAAAATGATGTGGGATTAAGTTAAAAATGAAAAGGGAAAAGAAATATTAAAAAAATTAGGTCAAAGATAGAGAGGGGAAAGTGGTGAGTGGCTCTAGGAAGAAGGAGGAAAGATTATTTTAAAGAAAAAAATGTTTTAAATACCCTCACTTCTAACCCTAGACAAGTCATGGGTGATGAAAGAGAAGTTATGTTCATGATTAAAAAAAAAATTTACAGCATTGTTAAAATAGATTTTATCAAAATGATGACACAAAGAGTTATGATCATGACTAAGATGTTATAACTGAATTATTTAAAGATAAAATTAATGGTAGTGATCATCAAACTTACAACCCAAAATAAAATTTTAAATGCATTAAAAGTTGATTGCAAATTAATTTTAATTAGTGATTAGATTTTCAAAATCATGAAAATCAATTTGTCAAACACAATTTCAAATAAAACATGAATTTTTTTGAAAGAATAAACCCATCACTGCCAATGACAGCAGCATAACAATAATGATTTAAATCCAAAATTTTCAAAAGTAAGTCTTTGAACTTGGGTTGAGCCATTTCTATTACAATAGGGACTAATACAATATTACACCATAATTAATCAAAATTCAAGGTAATAACAAATTAACAACTCAAGGTTCAAACAATTTATTATAATTATATAACCAAACACAATTCACAATGAATTACTATCCAACATGCCAATCTCTCATTTCCATGTCCAAATGAGTGAAGAGGTTGGCCTTCTCGATCATGTACCTTGAAAATCTACTATCTAGATACCACTTCTCTTTTCACATTATGGATTCTAAACACACCTATAAGAAAATACTTCATTGCACTATAGGTACCTAAATGTATTTGGGTCCTTAAGGGTTAGCATTGAAAAATTCATCATTTGAGTAACTTAAATGAGTCTTTCTAATATAACATCTAAAATTTTTGTGACCTATTACACCACAATAATGGCATCTAACATTTGGTGCATGCTTTGTCATTTTAAAATTATAAAAACTATAAAATGAGCATGATTATATTTCTTAGGCTTGGGTCCTCTTAAGCTATTAGCTCTAGACTTGTTAGTCTTAATTCCATTAGACTTTTTAGGTCCATTGGTTTTAAGACTAGGTCTTTAATAAACCTTAGTAATTAGAGTACTAGGATTTGCATTCTTTGACGAACTAGCATGACTATTTTTGAAACCAATTCCATTTTTATATTTCAAAGGAGTGGAAGACATAAGAATCATGCCATCAAGAATTTATTTTCCTTTGCTAAATCTAGAAATGGACTCTTTCAAATTACCATTTTCATTTTCTAAAAATATATTTTGTTTAATAAGCTTTGCATTTTCATTTGCAATCTCAATTTTCTTAGAATTACTTTCATTCAATGAATTGGTTAACTCTTCATTAGAGGACCTTAATTTCTTAAGTTCTTCTTCTAGAGTTTTTACCATTTCTTTAAGTGAATTAATTCTAGATAAGTATTTATCATATTTATGCATCAATTTTTCACAAGCAAGCAACATTTCATCATTTGATTCAAAGTCTAGAGTTACCTTATCATTTAAAGGTTCCTCCAATGCCATGAAGCAAAGATTTGCAATTTCCTCATCGATGTCATCATCACTTGAATCATTAGAGTCTTCCTAAGTTTCTTTAAGTGCTTACTTCTTTTCCTTCTTAAACTTCTTATCCTTTTTTAAGGATTTCTTTAACTTTGGGCATTCGTATATGATATGACCCAATTTGTTACATCCATAGCATATGACTTTATCCTTATTGCTTAAGTCTTGCTTCTTGAATCCTCTTCTCCTTTTTATGATGAGATCTTTTATCTTTATAGCATACTCATCTTCATTATGACTTGATCCACTATCACTAGTGTCTTTATTTGCCTTAAGAGCAATGGTTTTGTCATTCTTAGCCATCTCGTCCTTTGCCACTTGATTCATTTTGATTTCATGAGTGAGAAGTTTCCCAAGTAGTTCATCAGTAAGTAGAATAGAAAGATCATTTACTTCTTCAATTAAGGCCATCTTAGCTTCCCAAACCTTTTGAGGCAAACTTATAAGAATTTTATTATTGACATCCTCATTTGAAAATTGCTTGCCAAGTTTTCTCATAAAATTAATAAGAGCAATAAGCCTACTATACATATCACTAATTTTCTCATAAGGCTTCATCTCAAATAATTCATACTCTCTTCTAAGCATTTGTAATTTCTTATTCTTAACTTGACTAGTGCCTTCATGCTTAGTCTTCAAACATTACCAAATCTCTTTAGTGGATCTCAAATGCTCTATTCCATTATATTCTTCCCTACTCAAGCCATAATAAAGAATAGTGATTGCTTTTCTATTTCTCAAGTTGGCTTTGGATTGCCCATCACTCCATTCCTTTCTAAGAATGATCACCTCATTGCCTTCATTGTCTTTCTTTGTTGGAGGACTCCAACCTTCTTCAATAATATCCCATAAATCAACTCCTTCACTATCCAAGAACATCTCCATTTTATTTTTCCAATATGCAAAATTGGTACCATCAAAAAATGGAGGTCTTGTGTAGCTAGGACCATGAATATTGAGGGTGGTAACAACTTGACTTGTGGAAGCCATGATCTTTGCTCCAAGATGATTAAATCTTTAAAAATGAAGACCAAAACTCTGATACCAAATGTAATTCCATAAGTGCTAAGAGGAGGGGTGAATTGGCTTTTTAAGAAATATGTGTAATTTTCATTTTTCACCTAAAAGCAACCAAACAGAGTAAGAGCTAAATTGAATAAAGGATAAGAGCAAGAAAAACACCAAGAATTTATAGAGGTTCATCCCTCAAAGCCTAGTCCTTTCCTCAACCACAAGTTAAGAGTTTTAATTCACTATCAATATAGTTCAAAGAGTATATTAAACCCTTACAAGCTTAAATTAAGCCACCCAAGTGTTTTCCAAGGCTCACACATAAACCTAAGTGTTTTCATAAGGATCACACTCTAACTCAAGTGTTTTCACAAGGATCACACTTTAACCCAAGTGTTTTCACAATGATCACACTCTAACCCAAGTGTTTTCAATGGCTTACACTAAAACCCACTTGCTAAAAACAATCCTCTTAGCTTACAAGTGAATAAAACCCTAACCCAACTCACTTAATCTCATTATTGAGCTTTTGAATAATGGTTTTAAGCACTCACCAACCCACACTCAAGAACACTCTTGAGATAAATAAGAATTGCATGAATTAAATATGAAAACTTGGGTGAATAAAGGATTAATTAAAGATTAGATGCTCAAAGATTTCTCTAAATGTGTTTGCTTAACTTCCTTCCCTTGTTCCAGCTCTATTCTTGGTGGTATTTAAACCCTCTAAGAGCAAAAAGAGTTGTTAGAGGTGCATTTAATGCAAATAGAGCCGTTTGAACCACCCAAAAAAAAAAGCAGGTCTGTACATAGTCATGATCATGAAAAAATTGTCATGATCAAAACTCTGGAGGTGCCAAGAAGATATTTGAATTTTCATGCTTTCATGATCATAACTATGGTACTGACGATGGTATTATTTTAGTCCTCTGACTTGAAATCACCATGGCTTTCTACATAATAAGTTATGTATTTTGACACATTTTAACATCATCTATAACATGATGATGAAATAGATTGTCATTAAATGTAGAATGATTTATGTAAGGAGTGTGAATGATTGAGAAGGTTTTTGTCCCTCATTTATTTTGAGTAAGATATATGTGGGCCCATTGATAAATTAGATTAAGGAAAAATGCACAACTATACTAAAATAAGTTGATAAAGAGTTATCAATATCAGTCTACTTTAGATCAGGAAATAATATGATTAAATAATATAAGAATGACATAAACTATATCTTATATTTAGTCGAGATATCATGTGACAAAAGGATTATAATACTCATTATGATTTAGGTTATGTCAGATCACTGACCTTCAATTAATTTGGTTAGTCATATATGACCATATGGATATTTGACACATCTGTGTCTGATTGTGAACAAAGTAAGGTCATCCTGCCTTCCTTACACGGCTATGTTTGAGAGCATGTTTTTAAGCAACAGATGCACATGATTGTGTTTCTATTCACATATGACTGTGTCTGACAAATAGTGTTTACATATGTATATATTTATTTATCTATTTATTGAAGATAATTATTATTATAAATAAATGGATAATAATTCAATTTATAAATTAAAATAAAAACTGAAATAGAGTTCTAAAATATTCCAAAATGGTCTTGGTAAGCTAAACGCTAACTTAAATATATATATATATATATATATATATATATAATAAATGGATAATAATTCTATTTATAAATTAAAATAAAAACTGAAATAGAGTTCTAAAATATTCCAAAATGGTCTTGGTAAGCTAAACGCTAACTTAAATAAATAAATAAATAAATAAATATATATATATATATATATATATATATATATATATATATCTTTCTCTAAGGTTGTTGTAATTGTTTTATTCACCTCTTATTTATTCTTTTGAAAAAAAAAAAGAAAAATAGAGATATACAGAGAAAAAGTAAGGTCTCAAAAGGTGCTAGCACACCAACACTATTTTAGGTGTCCTATTCATGCATATCTTAGTAGAGGATGTGGTTAAATTAGCAATGTCTTAATTTGAAAAAAATACAAAAAGCTAGAGGTAAGGTGTCACTACTGTGAGAATTTTGGCACATCCTTCCTACCATCTTGCCTTGTGTTCATTTTAATGAAAATTTTAAAATTTTTTTATAGGATTTAATCAAACTACATGGTCCTATGGGGGTTTTGTGATTAAAATTTTTATTTTCATCGCGTGTTTGTATCATGAAACCTGACATATTGCACATACACGGTCTTTTAAAGCAAAAAAAAACAAACTTTAGTGGATATGGAGTATGTGTACTCGACAATGGAGTGATGGTTAAGAATGTAAGTCAAAATTTGATTATAATTGAATGAAAATTTAGTGTATTTTTCCTCATAATAATGAATTTCATTTTTCTGCTAGTATAGGCTACCTACAGCTAGAGTTGTTAGTGCACCAATAAGCATAAAGAGTTTAGCAACCATAGTTGGAATCTTGGGATTCAAGCCTATAGGACTAAAGTGGAATGGTAAATCTATTGTTACTTATAAGCAACTTTAAGAATAAAGAGATAAGAAAAGAATAAGCAAATGAAATGAGCAACAAATTCCTACACATGCTTCTAAAAGTCAATCAAGGCAATCAGAAAATACAATTCAATATATAGCTCCAACTAATTTTGTAACTGTACGTTAGTCTACAGCTTTGAGAAATACTACAAGCAAGTATAAATTTCTTTAGTGAATATTGGAAACTTTTTTGGTGTTGTTTTAACATTGGACAGTTGTGATGAATGCAACATTTGGTTATGTTTTAGTAGTACTCATTGTCGTTAAAGATAATGTATACAACTTATATGTACTGCTAGTTTAATTTCTATTATGGACAATATATGTTAACAATGTTGTTGTTCAAGATGTTGCTTATTTTGGACAATATATACGAATGAAATTATAATACTAGTTCATATTAATTTCTTAGTGTATTTATGTTATCTTTATATATTTTTTAAAAGATAATGTTATTGCACTTATTTTAAACATTACTTTAAATAAAAAAGAAAAAGCATGACTAATATTAACATTGACTAACAATAACAATAACTCTTACATTCATTCTAAGACTAATTACATTATTATTAGAATAAAAGTTTCTATAGATACATTACACCAAAAAAACCCTTTTTGTTATTAACTTTAAAAGTTAAATTTTTTTCCTTAAGATCCCACTTTAATGGGATATAAGATGAGTTATTAATGGCATATTGAGTGATCTGTAAGATAAGAAGTGTTAGAATAGGGTCGGAACGCTCCTAATAGTCCCACTTTAGAGCTTAAGTTAGAAATGGAAGATGATTGGATAAGTTTAAGGTAGTTGATGGTGAGTGAATGACTTACCTTACTAAGTTGCCATAGGAGATTATTTAAAGATCAAGGAACTGCTACCTGTGGAGTAATTTTAGGCTTAATGGGAAAGTGGTTGTGTGCTTGAGTAAAAATCACCACTAATGTATATATTTGGAAATCATGTGTGATAATAATAGAGAAGTACACGAGGTTTGGCCATAAGTAGTCGGGCTGAAGGTTCTTTCACCTGTGGAAGTCCATAACTTAAGGTTTACTAGAAATTAGCTAACTCGACATATGACTAGGACTTTGACCCTAATCTTTAGAAGTTTAATTTTGACTTTATTATCAATTAGATTATCCATCTAGTTTCTAAACATCCATAAACACTAAATCAATTCTAAATAACCAATATTACATTGTCATTGATGTAGAACTTAATTCCTATAAACACTACCAATATAATAACAATTATACCAATAATAAACTTTTTTTGCATCTTTCCAAGTGTTATTGCCCTATCTCTTTCCACTTTAATTTCTCTGATTCTTCTTACTAAACCCAATATAACGTGCCTTGATTTACTAGCCACATATGGGTCAAACCACAAGAAGTAATTGCATGCTCTAACAACTTACAATTTTAGAAATAAAACACTCATTAAAATTAATAGCCTAAATTATTTCCAATCACAATTTCCTAAATATTAAAAAAATCATAAAATTGAACTTACCCATAGTTTCTACACCCAAAAAATCATCTACTAGGATTTAAGCTCATCCACTATGTCTTTGTAGTAGCTAACTCTCAACAATTGCAAAGTGGAGTTATAAATTGTAATGCCTCCATTACCCACTATAAACTCAAAGTATGACACATTATAAGTAAAATGAGGAAGAAAGAAGAGATCATGAAAATAAAAGAAAAGAGCAAAAAAGAAGAGATTAGAATGAAGGGAAACATAATATATAATTAGGGGAAAGAAAGGAAAGAAGGGCAATTATTTTACAAGCTGTAAAAAGACTATGCTTGTTTGGTTTTGTCCAAGTTAGAGATTAAAATGCCATTGACGTACTTGAATTTGTTTGGCTTTAATCGCTTCTCCACACTGGTGATGTGTGTAATATTTACACATGTTTTAGTTTAATTTTAATGAATTTTGGATGAATAAATAATTATTCCTTAATAAAATTTAAGTATTGTTAGGAAATATTTTTAGTCTAAGAGTTTTAGTTAAGTTTTATTATTTTTTGTTTAATTTTAGCTTAATTAGGAGTTTTTATTAAATTTTAATTATTATCCCTTTTGGTAGGAAAATTGGAAAAATAATTCTCAAAATACAAGGATTTAGCATGACATAGTCATGGCATGGGTGTGCTTATGCTTGTGTCATGCACTAGAATGAAGAGATAGAGACACCACTTACGACATGGCCATGTTACTAGTCGTGTCCTCCCCTAAAATAGAAAGAGCTTTTGACACGAGGATAATATGGGCATGAGCTAAATCGTGCTTTCTACTACCTAATTTGAAGAATTCGATAAAAAGCAACATGCCTTGAAGCACGGCCATGTTCCAAGCTATGCACTGATCTGGAAAACAAAACTCGAACTCAAGCATGAGAGTGTTGTGGCCATGCTAGAAAGCTACAAATATAACACAGTTAGAGACACGGCCATATTGAGTAAAAGAAGCTTTCCTTAACAAAAAGGATTGGCCAATTCAAGAGCTATTAGGTCTCCATCAAGTTTTTGCTATATAAAGGGGATAATTATGTATTTTTTATTCATTATTGAGCACTTGTGGAGTCACAAACAAGAACTTCATCAAGGATCGAAGAATATTTATGCACAATTCAAGAGTTTCATCAATTCTTCTTCTTCATCTTTAATCTATTATTTATGTTTGTGATTTTTGCCATAAGAACTATGTGTGGCTAAACATTTTTACGGTTTGGGTTAGGAGTAGTGATTTTATGATGTGATTGAATACAAATTTTATTAATTTGATTTTCAATTAATTCTATGGGTTATGTTTATTTCTTACTTTCATTCTAAACCTGTTTAATTGCATGTTTATGGGTAAATTAACCAATAAGAGTTAAGGGAATTTTCTTACTTAAGACTCATAGAATTTAAACTACTCAATCACGAGGGTAAGCAAGCTCTTCAGGGGTAAAATAATTGTTACAAAGCTTAATGAGTTTTGATTAACTTTTAATCATAAGAGTAGGTTAGATTTTAATCTTACCATACTTAATTGAACTTGAGAGAGTCATTAAGTAAATTAGAACAATTACCCTTAACTGGAATCATTAAATATTTATTATCTGATTAGAATAGTGAAACTATACTTGAACTATAAGTTTTAACTCATTGAATTCATTTAAAATTTGGTTTTTTGATTTCATATTTAAATTTTTGCTAATTTATTTAATTTACTAGCTAAGATCATAAGTAGAAAAATTAGTATTCAGTATAAAATCCTCGAGGAAATAATATCTTCTATATTACAATTCACGATCCGTGCACTTGTGGGTTTTGAGCATAACAGCTGGCAATACATGTGTTTACTAGAAATTAGAAATTATTAAATTATGTATGATATAGTCACAAAATAGAAGTTTAGATGTGTGTTAGACAATTTTAAAAGTTGAGACTAAAAGGGTAAAGTTTAGAGGTGAAAAAGGAACATTTGGCCAACTCTTATATACTTTTTTACACTCATTTTTTTTTTAATAAATGCATATTTTATACAAATTTTACCACTATTATTCAATTTTGTATATTAAACCTCCAATTTTTTTAATATATTATATTTTTCAAAATTTTTTTATAAATGTAAAAAATAAAATGAGTCATTTGTATAATCAAATCATTAGTTATACTCAATGCATATAAAATTATATAAAAGTTGATATTTTTGCACTTCACCACTTTATAATCACTCCATTATTATGTTAAAGTTTGAATACGATAAATATTCTCAACTTTAATGTCTACTTTTATTATAACTTTTTTGTCACATTTTCTATCAATTGTTTTTTTTTTTTTCACACTCCACTATCAAATATTTTTCTAATTTGAATGGCACAATTGTTCTTAATTTAAATATCTACTTTTCATTAATAATTTATTCTAAATTAGTCTATTTATTATTTATCAAATAATAAACTGCATCTATACAAAAAATTATTTTAGTTTTTTTAGATTCTTAATGAATTTATTTTTTATTTTATAAACTTAAATATTTATATGCATGATATTTTGTTTTCATTTTTGAGTGTCAAAAATAATTACTTGACTTTTATACTTCACTTATCTTCTTATTTTTATTTATACATATAAATTAAAATATTTATTTTATAAAATTAAAATTAGTATTTATAAGTACACTAAATTATTTTCAATATAAGTGTTAGAGATAATTGTTTGAAGACTCTTAAACTTTAGTTATATTTTTATTACTATTTATACATATAAATTTAAAATAATTAGTTGATTTGAAATTTTTATATCTCCCATCATTGTCTTAAAAAAGAAAAATATTATCACTATAATAATTAATATAGATTCTAGTTGGCAAATTTTTCTATATTTTTATTATTTTAATCATTACTTGTCAAAATGAAATTCAGTCAAATGTAGAGGAGGTGTTAGGATCATTTTTCAAAACCTTGAAAGTCAATGATGAAAATATGAAAAGATTTCACCATTTGGTGACATTGATGAAAAGAAACCCTTTTCAATCCATATCAAACCTAATAGAGACACTAAAACCTTATCTAATTGCTAATTAAACCTTACTTAAATTAAACTTAACCCTAAATCAACATTTATTCAACCTTAATAAGGGTGTGAAAGAGGTTTTAATGTTTGAAAGAGCAGAGAAGTGATATGAGTAGTGTTTTTTGTGTCAATGAGTGAAACCTTCATAAGGTGGTATTTTGTGTTTATTTCAATGTTTTCATACTAGTTTTTGTTTTGAGAGCCTTAGTTTAACTATAGAAACTCTTGGGACATAAAGTAAAATTTTGGTCAACAATTTTTTTCGAAAGTCAAATTGAGCTTCTAGAGTCAAATTTCATTCTAAAACTATCTTTTTAAAATTATAGTGTATATATAGGCCCCTTTATATACAAAGTCAAATTTTTAAATTCTAGTGGTCAAAACGAGTTCCACAAATGTCCACCTTATCACTTCTCTCCTCACTAGAACACTTGTCACAAAATGTGCTCTCTAAGTATATACTATGCCAAGTGTCATCTTAAAAAAAGAAGAGAATATTCATTTTACTTTAAAACTTTAGACTTTTCAAACTATTTACTTCTTTTGCCACTAAAAATTTTATCTACATATAGACAATCTTATGTTTCTAATAAGGATAATGGAGAAAATAAGAGACTAATGGAGATTAATAGAGAAAAAGAAAATATCTCTATAGTTATGAGTGTAAGAAAAAAAACAACTTGAGTGAAAATAGAAAAACTAAGACATCCCTCTAGCTCTTCAACTCCTCTCTTAAATTCATATCCAAAAACACCGAAAAAAACCATCTAAATCTCTCTAACACAAAACCTAATAAAAAAAATTCAAATCAACCTAAAAACAACCATTTAAACCTCACATAACCTTCAAGTTTTAATCACATTCTCTTTACGTTATTTCTTATTTTTTGTGAGTTTTGATTTTCATTATAAGGCTAATCACTATAAAAAAAAACATCTCCTTGATCGTATTTTTATTGAAGTTTTGGGTTTGGGGTTTGAAATTTCCATTTTTTATCAAGAAAACTTGGTTTAGGAGCCATCTGACTATAAATGGCCAAATTCAACTGATGAACAGCTAGGTGACCATCCATGACCCAATTCTGGCCCTATTCACATTCTTGGCCAATTGTTCTTTTTAGCAATTGCAGCCATATAGGTCCTTCATATGCATCAAACAAGACTCCAATGATAGACTTCGAGGCTCCCAAGTGTTCAAAAATGTTAACAAAGTATCAAAGGAATCGTCAAAGGTCCTAAAATGATTTTAGGCCTTTTTTATTTTTTTCTATTTTTAAATATTGAGATAGTGTTTTTCTACCCTTGTTTCCTTTTTATTTAACTATTTTTTAATTTGATTTTGATTCAAGCAAATAGTTGTTGATCAAAGACTATGAAATCATCTATGTGTTATTGATTGAAATATCATTTTCTTGATTGTTTTAGGATGATATGTGTGCTTTTTTATGATAAATTTTGTTTTAATTTTTGTGACTATATGTGAATATTTTCTAAGTAATATGGTTTTTTTCTTGATTTGATTACCTTATTGATTGATTGTGATTTGGTAAAAATAGAGTTTGTTTATGACATTTTCATGATTATATGAATATTATGAAGAGTCTTAAACTTAATTTTGTTCTTTAAGTGCTTAATTCTAAAAGTTACTAATTTCCTTTTTGTTACCTAAAGAAACAAATGTATATTCTTATCCTTATATGTTGCTTTTCCCTTATTTTTGGATTAGGGTTACTAACTATTTCTTGTCTCTTGCTTTTATGCATTTCCATGTACTTGATTGATGCATATCACTACCATGCGTATACTTCATTTTTTTAGATTTTTTAGATGTATTTTTCATACACCTCAATTAATACTTATTAATATTTATGTGAATAATGCATTTGCATTTACACCATTTCTTGCATTGTTATATATATATATATATATATATATATATATATATATATATATATATATATATATATATATATAACAGCTAACAATTATGACTCTTATTCCTCTATGTTCTTCTTATTTTGATTGTTATAGCTCATGTTAGTATCATAGACTTAAGATATACCAAAAGTATACCATTTTATGTTTCATTATATGTGCTTAGGAGTATAATTGAGTCGAGCCGAGCCAAGTTTTGGCTAGCTCAGGTTTAGTTCATTTATAATCGAATCAAACTCGAGCCAAGCTCACTATGCCATTTGGGGTTCACAAGTTGTTTGTGAGTTTGAACGAGCCTAAAGAAATTTTTAAAAAACACAAACTATAAATTAAAATTATACCTAAAATTCAAAATAAATTATTTTATCATATATCTAATAATATATATAATTTTATTCTAATAATATGTTTTTCAAAATATTTTTTTTTTTGCAGTAAGAATTTATATATCATATATCTAAAATTAAATTATTAAATATTAAAATTATAAGCTAGCTTGTGAGGTTCTATTTGAACTTATTCATGAGTTTCACAAGCTAAGTTTTGTATAATTTGAACGTAATTTATTTATTAAATGAGTTTTTATCAAGTCAAACACTGAACTGTTCACGAGCAACTCGACTCTTAATGGGCTCTTATATTATCCTATTTTGTGCAATATCTGAATATTTTTTTTCTTTTTTTATTGTATTGATTATGACCTTCCTTACCATCTCCTTTGAAAATTAATGTTGACTTTCCTTTCCTTAATTATTTCATATTGTAGTGATTAAATTGTTATAATCATTAATGGGATATGATTCTTGGTCTAATGAATTGTACTTTCTTATACATATGGACCCAAGCAACTTAATTTATATTTATTTTATTATTTATTATTCTTTTTTCTCATTTCAATCTTCTATTTTTCATTTTTTTTAAAATTTTTATATCAAGTGTTAATAGTTTTTTTTTACACATGTCTTGTACACTTTTTTATAATTTTTTTATAATCAAATTGGTAATTAAAAATGTTTTCCATATTTGTTTGTAACCAATAATTTATATATTTTCACTTTTATATTTATTTTACTTATATCAATTCAATTTTATATAAAAATCCAATTTTATACATCTCATTTTAATACTTTTATTTTTATACAAGATGTTCATTTATAATTTATTTTTATTCTTGTATTATGTGATTGATATTTTTAAGTGAATATTATTGGCCTTTGGTCAAACCAAATACAAGAATGTTCTTTTTAATTTTTTCCTTCTGTTTAATTTTTTTTATTGTCGTTTGAGTATAATAAAAAATAATTTGTAATATTGAATTGTCTCATTCAAGGTGTAAAATTGACATTTTAAAGGCTAAATTGATGGATGATTCATGTTATAAATTAAAGGCTTCAACATACCTAAATTATTTTTCATCAAAGTTTTTATAAAATTGTCTTCCTAAAATTCACATTTTCAGCAATTTTTATTTATGTAACGAATATTTTTTTTATTTCTATAGTAAATATGTTCTTAAATGCTTTTCAATATTTTTTTAACTCCAAATCTCGGTTGATAAAGCATCAAGAAGGAGATGTTCGTAAAGGCTAGCCTTTTTTACTTTCTTTTGTTTATTCATTAATTTTATTTAATTTAGAATGGCATGTCTACAATTTCCATACTACGATAATTATGCCATAACCACCATATCATATAGAATATTTTTTCATGGTAGAGGAGGGGGGAAACCCTAGAAGAACCACAGAAAGCAAGACGAAGTTCTAACATGATGGGGCCAAGCAGCCCCGATCAAGTCACCATTCAACAGCGTCTTCAAATCCTCATGCAAGGTTTCCACGCTATGACTTCCCTTGTTAAGCTTGAGGGCATGGTTGGATAGCCAATCAGTAACAAAATTACACTCTCTGTACACATGAACCACCTACACAGTCCAATCTCGATCCAACAATCTTCGACAAGCATGAATAAGATTTTTATTCTGGACCCTGACTTAATCCAATTAACTACGAGCAAGGAATCAACTTCAAGAATCACTTTACATAAGCCAACCTCTCAAGCGAGGATAAAACCACGATAAACATCCCAAAGTTCAGCTTGTGCAGGAGAGCACCAGCCAATGTTTATCATTAACCCATCAATCCAACGCCCCAAAGCATCACAAATCACTACACCTCCCCCAGCCAATCCTAGGTTACCTTTACTACACCTATAGATGTGTTCACTTTAATCTATCCCTCGTCAGGAGGAATCCAATCATAATGTCTAGTCACTCTCCTCACCCTTTGAGGGGAAGAGGGATTTCTACTGTGTGCTCAAAAGACCACTGAATATACATATAAGAAGACTTTAACCATTCCACTTGAGATAAGAAAGGAGGATAATCACCTCGGAACATTCTATTACAGCACCACCTTTAAATCCACTACATAACATTTGCAAAGAAACATGTCCATTAACAGTCAAACGAGAGGTGCACCTGCAAATGGAACATCAAACTAATCGAATCTTTGCTAGTCCTACAATTCCAATGGTCACGAAAATCCAAAGAAAGGAAATAGTTCCAAATAGCTTGAGCATGGGGGTAGTCTCGAAGAATGTGAAGCATGGATTCCTCTTTATGAGAACACCACTGACAGAAAGGATTCAAAGTAAAGCCCCTTTTGGCCTTTTCTAAATTGCAAAGCAATTTCTCATAAGCTGTAAGCCAGATGAAGTTTCATATTCTTTGGGGAACTTAGAGTTGCCAAATAGTTTTCCAAATACCTAGCGAAGTAAGCACAAGCTGAGCCAACTGACATTCATAAGCTGATTTCACAATAAACCCACCACTCTTCGATAATGCCCAGTAATAAGAATCCGTCCCAAGAGAATCATCGTCCAGAAGAATAGAACTTAGCATTAATTCAACATAAGAAGGAAGCAAATTTTGCAAACGACTCCAATCCCTACCCTTTCCTGGCTTCCAATAAAAAGCAACCCTTCTAAACTGATCTGTTACTCAAGTTAGCCTTCACAATAGTTAACAAAGGCTTTTGCAAGATCTAAGAATCCAACCAGAACAAGGTATCATGCCCATTGACAACATGACATCGATAACCCTTTTCTAGGATTGGAGCAGCTTTGACAATCCCTTTCTAAATGACAAAGGAGGTAGGATGATACTGAAGAGCAATCGATTTTTTCTCCAAACGACAATACTTGTTCCTTAGAACTGCAATCCAAAGGTTATCATTCTCCATAAAAAATCTCCAGCCTAGCTTAGCTAAAAAAGCTAAATTCATACGTCTGCACACCGATTTTTTTGGAGTAATGACCAAAGCCCAATTGACCAGACACACTTTCCATTGCTCCTCGGTACTACCCAAAAGAAACCACCTGATATTTTTTCAACCTCCGAACCAATGGCAATTAGAATGTAAGCTGTTTGGATTGAGTATGCAGGAATGGAAGACAAAACAGACTGGACTAAAGTTGTTCTACCAACAAACGAAAGATTATTAGAGCGCCATCTTAAAAGCCTTTCCTTAATTTTCTCCAAAACATGATTATAGTGTCCTCTCCCTAGTCTGCCATGAACAGCTTGATACATACAAAAATCAATGGTCATTGGAATCCCAATTGAATCAGAGATCCTCTTTGCCAAATCTGGATGGACATTCGAAGAAAAGGAGATGGAAGACTTGGCCATATTCATTCTTTGTCCCAACATAACATTAAAATTATTAAGAACATTCATGATCACCGATATGCACTTCTGTAAACAGAATAAGATCATCTACAAAAAATAGATGAGTCAACTCAGGACCCAACCGAGTTAGCTTAATCGGACACCAATATTTGTTTGTAGTATAAGCATTTATTAAATGGGACAACCTCTCCAAACAAAGAACGAAGACGTAAGGGGATATGGGATCTCCTTGGCGTATTCCCCATGTCAGAACAAAACTATCCAGCTCCTTACCATCCTATAAAACAGAGAACTTAGGAGTGGAAACACAAGACATAATATTACGAACCCAATATGTTTGAAGTCCCAAAACTTGAAGCGTTTACCTGATGAAAGGCTAAGCTAGCCTGTTATAGGCTCTTTCCAAATCTATCTTAAAAGCCATCCACCCCTTTCTTAACTTCTTGTTATGCATAAAGTAGATCATTTCCTAAAAAACCACTATGTTGTCCGTAATTTGGTGCTTAGGAACAAAGCTGCACTATGTAGGAGCTATTATGTTGGGCAAGAGAGGTTTTAATCTGTTAACAAGAGTTTTTATGATCACTTTATAGATCACAATGCACATGTTGATCGGTCTAAAACTCTTGATGGTATCAGGATTCTGCACTTTGGGTATAAGGACTATCAAAGTGTCATTCATTCCCTCAAGCAACTGTCCTGAGTCCCAAAATTTCATAACAGTTTTGAAAACTTATTCCCTATAACAGACCAAAGAGATTGAAAGAAACTAGCATTATAGCCATCAACTCTTGGTGCTTTGTTGGGCGATATGCTGAATACCGCTTCCTTAACATCATTATGGCTAAGCGACTTCTAGAGTTCCATAATTTGGTCTCCCATAAGAACGGCGAATCCATTAGGCAGAACAATAGGAAAATCATGTAAGGAGCCTTCCTTAGTTGAATAAAGAGCCTAAAAAAATCTGAAACCATTTTCTATAGGTTCTCTGGATAAAAAAACCTAAGTATCACTGTCATCCAAAAGACATTTCACCTGATTCTATCATTTTCTATTGATTGTGGAAAGATGATAGAATTTGGTATTTCTATCTCCAGAAACTATCCACTTCTCCCAAGATTGCTGGTACCAATACACTTCTTCTTAATGAAGAACTAAATCAATTCCTTATGGAGTTTCCGTTCAAGTTTAAGGAGGCTTAGAGTGGGATTCTGGTCTAACCTAGATTGAACTCTAGCTATACATTCCCAAATGTCCTTCTTTTTTCTAGAAATGATGCCGAAATTAATTCTACTACAGTCCATAAGAGAAACAGCTAAAGTATAAGCATTCTGTATAAAAGGAATAGAATTCTTCCAATGGCTTTGAACAACATTAACAAAATTAGGAGTAGATAACCAAACTAACTGAAATTTGAAGAAGTTCCCCATAGCTCTAGGCATTACACTAGAAGTAGATAAGAGAAGAGGAAAGTGATCTGATTTGTGACGAGGAAGATGAGGTATATGGGCTTGATAAAAAACCATCTGCCAGCCAGGATTACAAAGGGCACGATCAAGTTTCACACCTCTAACATTCAAACTTGAGCAAGGGTGAGTCCAAGTAAAAGAGGTAGGTCAATTAATCCTTTAGTAAAAACCCAATCAGCAAAAGCAGCATTCCAAATAAGATAGTTAGGATTGGGGCTATTCGACTCATCAGAATGAAAAGTAGCATTAAAATTAGCCAGCTAGGGATAGCCAAGCTCCAAAGTAGAGCTGTTAAAATCACTCCAACGAGACCTGCGAAGACCCACATCTGGACTCACATATATTGAAGTAAATAACCTAAGAATACTGTTAGTCATATTAATCTTACAGTGGATAAATTATGGATGAGAATGCCCGACTTGGAGGTTCATAGATTCTTTCCAAAACAGTCATAACCCACCATTAAAACCCAACGCTTCCACCCGCACCCACCACTCAAAATTGATCTTCTGGAAAATGGAGTCAGCATGGTCTCCACTTGTCTTTGGTTTAAGCAGCCCTATAACCTCAAGCTTATTGTTGGAAATGATAAACTTAAGGGTGCAGAGAAACTCTCTGGAAGTTGCCCCTTAACAATTCCATGTGAGAATCCTAACCATAGAAACATTAAAGAAAAGAAAAACGCTGTGACAAAACCCATTGAGATGAACCTAAAAAATAAATCTTTAAACAAAGAGGGAATCACAGTGTAGGGGTTAGTTGATATGACCCCTCCCGCTATCCTCCATCTCACGATCAAAATCATCAAACTCATCACTTTCAAATTCATTATCTGACTCTGAGTTATCATCCAAAGAGTTTTGACCTAGATTATCTATCAATAAAGGGGGGGTCCAAAGAATGGAGTTACGCATGGTTAACCAGATGCAAGGATTGTGAAGGGTCCATTATACTTTTGAAATTCGCCATAGCAGTGTTCAGACTCTCCTTATTTACCACATCTCGAATTATTGTTTGCTCATTTTTTTTTCCAGATACTAACAAATGCTCACAAGAAGTATCAACATGAATAGATTTCTCTTTTTGCCTTGAGTGTTGAGTATTCCCATCTCTAGCTGGATTCAGAAAGTTTGGAACGTAGGACTCCTTTGGTTGTTATACTTGTACATTGGGCCTTTTACATTTTGCATTGGAGCCCATTTTATTCTTTTGGACTCTAACCTCTTTCAAATCTCCAAAAGATTCCATAATCAATTAGTTAAAATTGATTGCTAAAAAATTGGAAGTTATTGTACTCCAAATTTTCTAAAATGTCGAAACGTGAGCTACTTCTTTGGAAAGATCCTTTTTTGCCACTTATACCTCCTCCTTTTGACCCTCCTCTAAACCTTCCCCTATATCCTTTGCCATTAATAATGGCTAAATCATCCTCTTTGCCATTAATAATGGTCAAGCATCAAAAGCATATTTATCAACTTTGCGAGATTTTTTCTGAACAAGCATCCACGGCCCAAACTCCTCCAAGATTTCTAGGTTTACTAAATTAGTTTCTTTCCTTGTTTGGCATTCTTCCCCCTCTGTAGCCCTAGTCCCTTTCTCAGAATTATCCTCTACTGGTAAAGAAGTAAGAATCTTAAGGCATAGCTCTTTCGTATAACTATAAATTCCACACTCAAAGTAGACAAGGTGAATTCCCTCGTATTCTATCCGACAAACTCTTCTTCTTAGTTTGAACTTAGAAAGAAGGTTTCCTAAAGTCAACTTCAATGTACATACGTGCAACTTTTCCATGAGAAACCTCACAAGTGTTTGTGTCAATTTTGATTGGCTTCCTAATCTTTTCCCACACCTTTATCAAGAACTGCTCATCATAATACTCAATGGGCAAGCAAGGGAATTAAACCCACACTGAGACAACTTTAGATATAAGAGTCTTTATATCAAAGTTTAGGCACCACTTTCTCACTATTAAGTAACGATCGGCCACCATCCATGGTCCTTCATAGAGGGCAAAATTATAGTCATTCTTTGATTCAAAGTGAATAAGGAAGTAATCATTCTTTAGGGAAATGATATCCATGAGTGCCTTTGGTTTCCATAATGTATAAACCCTACTATAAGCACCCAATTTCGAGATGCAATTGTGCACGTGTGCGACAAAAGCCCCTATGATGAAAATCTAATTGAGAATTGATCTCTGGTGTCGAGTTTCGTGATTTAAAGGACTAAATTGCAATATTTTGTGGATTTAATTGCAAAATGGTTTTTTAGGGATTTGATTGTAGAAATTAGAAACTTCTGAGGACCATTTTTGCAATTTAAAATAAAAGAAAGAAATAAAATAAAAATAGCAGAGAAAAAAAGTAGAAGATGTTGTACAAATGTTGTTTGAATGCCCCTCAGATTGGGATTGTCACCATTTTGAGATTGACTCTGTTGTTTTTTTTATTCTCTGGACCTTAAAAGCAAAGAACGTATTTTTTTGACACCTACAGTATAAGGTTTGTATTTTTCAATTCACCCCCTTTTTTAGTAGCTAATTAAGGTTTTTATTCTCTCTGTTTTTTTGCAACTCTTTTTTCTAAGCTTTTCTTGCAACTTTTTTAGGGTTTTCTCGCAGCCTTTTTTTTTCACAGACTCAATCTCTCAGTTTTTAAAGCCTAGCCTAGCAACCCCAACTCCTATGATCACATAGGGAAGCTGCGCAATAGTTAAGAGCGAGATCAAGAGTCTCTCAAGAGTCTGCATTTTATTTTTTGAATTTCCAAAATCAAGATAATAAGATGATAAGCGATAGGGTTTTGAAAAAATCAAAACTTACACGCAAGGACACATGATATCCTGAACCAATGAAAAAATTAAAAAATGACAAAATCAGCGTAAAAAATCATAAAAACAATGTAAAAATCACTTTTTAGCAAAAATCGGCATTCCAAAATGCCGATTTTCAACCCGTAATACCGACTGGCATCACATAATGCCAATCGGCATTACATAATGTTGATTGACATTACATAATATCGATCGGTATTACACAATGTCGGTTGGCATTAAATGTCGGTTGACCAATTTTCATCATTTTTTTAAATTAAATTACAAAAAAGGCCCTCGAAAGTTTTTAATTTCTGTAATCAAATCCCTAAAAAATCAATTTTTCAATTAAATCCATAAAAAATTGCAATTTAGTCTTTTAAATTACGAAACTCGACACCAGAGATCAATTCTCAATTAGATTTTCATCATAGGGATCATCATTGCACATATGCACAATTGCAACCCAAAATTGGGTGATTATAGTTGCCCCCTTTTATCATTAGTTGCTTGATAAATTATGACAAAACAATAGTAAAACATAATTTTGAAAGAAAGAATTAGGGTACGTTATTGTATTTTAATTAACCTGCTGATGCTTAAATTACTGAGCAATTTAAGTAAGATGATATGTTTAATATGTTTCATTATATTTCCTATGGAACATCTAGTGAAACTTATGCATTTCGCTATATTCCCCTTAGGACGTGTAGCGACTTGTGATTTGAAAACATGTTATAGCTCATGTGGAACATCTAACAATAATGTCATAACTACTGTGTAGTATCTGATGGACTACACTATATTCCTTTTAGGACGTCTAATGACTCGTGATTTGAAAACATGTTATATCTCCTGTGGAATGTTTAGCAATAATGTTATAACTATTGTGTAGTGTCTGGTGGACTACACTATATTCCCTTTGGGACGTCTAGTGACAATGGATTTCATTATATTCCCTATAAGACATTTAACAAAATATATATATAATGATTCTCGCTATATTCCCTGTGGGACATTTAGCAATTTACGAAAAACATATTATAGTTCCTATTAGCAATCTATGATTTAAAATTTTAGTATATTCCTTATGGGACATTTAGCGATTCGTGATTTGAAAACATGTTATAGTTCCTATGGAACATCTAACAATCTGTGATTTAAAATTTCTTTATATTGCTTACAGGACATTTAGCGATTCGTGATTTGAAAAATGTACTATAATTCCTATAAAACATCTAGTAATGATACTATAACTACTTTGTCGTGTTTGGTAGATCAAAAGATTTAAAAATTCATGTTAGAATGATTTTAATGAAAAAAGTACATTGTACTCTGTCATACAATATTGACTATACTCGGTTGTATAGTCTGAATTGAAATACACTACACTCGGTTATGTAGTGTTGATTTCTTTTATGTGATTATACTGTAATCCATAATTGCTTGTGATTAGCTGCAACTCTTTCGTTGCTCATCGATGATGCTGCAATCCATAATTGCTCACAATTAACTGTAACCCCTTTCATTGCTCACTAATGATGCTGCAGTCCATAACTGCTCACAAATAGTTGCAACCCTTTCATTACTCACTGATGATGTTGCAGTCCATAATTGCTCACGATTAGCTATAACCCTTTCGTTGCACACTGATGATGCTGCAGTCCATAACTACTCGCGATTAGCTATAACCCTTTCATTGTTCACCAATGATGCTGTAGTCCATAACTGCTCACGATTAGTTATAATCGTTACTCACCGATGATGTTGTAGTCCATAACTGTTCGCAATTAGCTGCAACCCTTTTATTACTTGCCTTTGATGATTGCTTGCCTTTGTAATGCTACAGTCCATAACTACTCATTGATGATGCTGCAACCTATAATTGCTTGCAAATTGACTACAATCCTTTCATTTCTCGTCTTTGAAGATGCTACAGTTTAAAACTATTCGTTAATGATTCTATAACCCACAATTGCTTGCAAAGTTACTGCAATCCTTTCATTACTCACCTTTAATGATACTATAGTCTATAACCGCTCGCTGATGATGTTGCAACCCATAATTGCTTATAAATTAACTGTAATTCTTTCATTGCTCGCCTTTGATGCTATAATCTATAATTACTCGCCAATGATGCTGCAACTAGTAATTGCTTGTAAATTGACCGTAATCCTTTCATTGCTCACCTTTGATGATGCTACAGTCCATAACTACTCATTGATGATGCTATAACCCATAATTACTTGCAAATTGACTGTAATCCTTTCATTACTCACCTTTGATGCTACAGTCCATAACTGCTCATGATTTTTATCTTTGATTGTTTAAGTCAAATGCTTTGAATTTTTTATGCTGACTGATTAGCATTTTTACTAACTGACTTTGAATTTATTATATTGACTGATTAGAATTTCTCTGCTGACTAATTTTAATTCCATTGTGTTAACCAACTCTACAAGTTGAATGCACTTCCATCTAGATTTACAATTCCTACAGACTTGTTAAAGTTAGTTTCCATCATGATAAATGTATAAAAGTATATTATAATATTGAAAATTTATGAGAAAATTCATCACTTTATCATGAGATAGCGTCCACTCAACGAATCTCACTATTTTTTATTTTTATGACTATCATTTATTCGCCATTTACAAAGGTCAGAGGCATTGTTAACCATCTTATGCTGAGAGCATATCTTTCACTAAGTGAAGAGCTTACATCCACACCTAATTTTAGGGAGAATTTGCTAAACAAACTTATGGAAATTAAGTATAAAAAGATTGAATTTTGAGTATCAAAACAGTCTTTGAATTATTTTTGTGCTTTTCTTCCTTATTCGAGTATTCCCCCACCTTTCTTGTATTACTCAGAGTGGATACCATTAGAAAGGTCCTTTAGATGCTTATACTTTTATAGAGCACTAGAGTAAATAGAGTGGGTTTTTTTTAAATGGGTCCTCTTTTAGTATTCCCCCGCTTTTTTTGTATTACTCAGCGTGAATACCACTAGAGGTTTATATTGATACTCTTGCTCATTTTTTAGCATTGGACTAAATTATGCTTGCTCTTATTTTAATTCTCCTTTTAAAGTTCCCCCACCTTTCTTGTATTTCTCAGCGTGGATACCATTGAGGGATTTGTACTCATACTTATTTTTGAGCATTAGAATAGATTATATGCACATTATTATTCAAAAGACTAAAATGATACTTTGAAATTTAAGCAATTTATACTGCAAGTCCATAGATTTTTTCTTTGTGTATTCTTCCCCTCGTTTGGGTGTGAAACAAGCATTAGATTGATTACAGTTTATAAACTCTCAACACAAAGTCGCTAACTAATCATCTAAATTATATGAGGCTAATAAAAAAGAGCCATTATAATCAAAGGTCATGAGATAGGCTTTTCGCACACAATCTCATGAAGTGGATGAATTTACTTTCAATTTATGAATTTTATGATTGAGATGGTACTTTATTACATAATAGAGTTTTGTTACTTCCTTTTATTACTTGATGAGGATTTAGCATTTGCTATCTTGTCCATTCTTATTAATTTATTGGTTCATTTCCCCTTCTTCATTCTTTTATTTTTTTCCCTGCACAAAATACTATAAGTTAGTATGGTGTCTTTGTAAGTGATGAGATTTTGTCAAAGTATAATGTTATTCTTTTGCATTCTTCCTTTTTTTATTATGATAATGTTGTCTCTTATCATATGGTCATGATACTCCATCATTAAAGTTATGGCTTAGGGTTGAATTTGCCTTTCTGCCATTCCATTAATACTATGGTAAAGGGCTTCATTCCTCTTCTTGACATCTCCTACAAAAAAGGTTCAAGAGTTAGAGATCTTATTTCATGATCAAATAATTTTCTAGAGTGTATTCATTTTAAGTTTGAGTGCATTCTTCCCTTTTATAAGGCCAACGAATGTATTCCTGACATGTTGGACCTCTTATCACCATATTCCATACCCTATACTGGTCTAACTATTATGGAGAGATATTCTAGATGATGCTCTCGATGAGACTATGGAGATGGATACTAAGTTTGAGGAGCATGAATGTCCTATCTAACCTTTTAAGGTCGCCAGGATGACGTTTTCACAAATATCACTATCGATGATATTCCCTTACTGGATAGGCCCATAATTAATTGGGCTCCTATAATTTAGAGTCCCATTAAGCATCAGGTTCACCTGAATAATGTCACCTTTTTTCCTTCAGATGCTTCACATGTGAACATTCTAACTATCTTTCTACCCTTTTACAACACTAATCTTAAATGTTAGTAGCAAAGTGTTTGCACAATCTTACCTAGGCTCAAAGACTTTATTATACAAAGCAAGTATTTCATAACAAATGTATATAAGTGTATGCATGTTATGTATAACATGCGTGATCCTAATAGGTCTTCTATTTGGAACAAAGCTATGTTCCCAGCTTAGAGTGTGAGAATGAGGTGCCTCATCAATAGCTTATAGGTTTAAGCACTGGATGCTTTGTTGTTAGTACTTATGATGTTAGAGCTTTTGATACAGCTCATCAGACTGATGACTAGGCTAGTGAGTGGGGTCCATGGCTTTACACTAGAGCTTGTGATTGACCAATGCACTATTAAACTTTTCTTTTTATTATTATTTTTATCGTATGATAACTTATGTATTTGTATACTTGTAGTTTACTCCTTTTTGTTTTGAGATCTTTTTCACTAACTTTGAAGTTCTAGTGATGTATTTACTATTTTGCCCCCAAGCTGCCCTAGAGTTATATTTTTCCCCTAGCTTCATTTTGAATTCATTCTAGTAGTCTTTTTCTTCATGTGTGCAAGAGACTCGGTTTGGTCACTACTGTTGTTGACCCTTTGTCTTACTAACCCTATTAGTTGCAATCTTATGTATTGAAGATGCAGAGGAGTAGGTGCACTGATTGAAATGAGTTCTTGATGATGAAATCAATCGAACTTGCACTTCGAAGAATTCTTGAGTAGAATATGAGGTTTGATGTTGATGCAATAATTGATGACAGTTACAAGGTATGGGTTATAATGTAAGTTACTGAGCCACCTAAATTCTCAAGGTATAAGGGGACGCTAGGCTTACAAGGAAAATTACAAAAGAGGTGGCAAAAAAAAAACATAACTAAAATAGTGATCTCATAGCTCTGATTTAGCTTTCATTATGTATTGTCTTTCTATTCAGACACTTATGCAGTATGATAAAGATGAATATGCGATATTTGAACAAAAATTTAAAATTCAATTTTAATCATTCATTAGGGAAAAAATGAGAACATTCATTACATCACATGATACAACTTCTGTTATCAGCTAGTCATGAATTTTTTCTCTCTAATTTTTACCTTATGTTTCTTTTTTCTTTTTTTTCTCTCCTTGTTTTCTTTTTTTTTTTCATTGTTTTTATTTTTTCCTCAAATATCCTATCTTCAGAAGTTACATCATATGATATATGTATGTTCTTTGAATTTGCATTTATGCCCATGCTGAATGAATCTAATTGAATTGAATTTATGTTAAACATGCAGATGCAATCAATATCATAATACACAGTACCATTAGGATGTACATTACATAAGTAAGCATGATCAGAATTTATATCATCGATCACTAAAATAAAATAAAAACTAAAATTTTATTCAAAGAAGACAATAAGAAATTTTATTTCCTATTCTAAATGCTAAGGATGCTGAGTCTCATAGTGGTTTTCTTTGAGGCGGCTGACATAATAACTATTTTTACATCTTTTTGCTAATTGTCTTCATGACTTCATCTTCTTATACCTCAAATGTGCATTTTTCTTTCTTGTCTAGTAGCTTCTCATCATCAAACTCATCACCCCATCGTGTAGGCACAATTAACTCAAAGGGTATGTCAAAAGAAGGTGGTTTAGTATAAAACATCTTATAGTCGAACTTGCCTAAAGGCTGACCCAATAATTCTTTTTCTCTTTCCACATCTTTGGGGGCATTAGGAGATTTCTCATTGGTTTTAAGGTCTAGGTTCTCAAACGATCTTAGCACTTCTTCCTCACTAACTCCTGAGTTAATCATTATGGTAGCTGAGGGTGGTACATTTTTGTAGTTTAGGAAAGGATTATTTCTGGTGCTTAGGTTTTAAGGGTCTATGATTTTTTCATAGTCTATAAGGTTTTAGATTTCATGTTTAAGGCAAATGTAGTTATTCGTGGAGTATTGGAGGTTTTAATGGAATTGGTAGTGCTTGTTTAGGTTATAGCCTGGGTTGTTTGAGTTTGGATTAGGTACAAATTGAAGTGAGCCCTTTTGCATTAGGCACTCTAGGACTTTTGAAAGTGGTTGGTTAAAATTAGAGAATCTCTTTGGTTGTTAAACAACATGCACTTCCATAATCCGACTAGTGCTCCATTGTTATATGCCCCCAGTTGGGTAGTTTCGAGTTCTTGTACTTCTAAAACTTTTCTTCTTCTCACTCTCAATCTCTTCAGCTTGTAAACCATCATTATACAGGTTTATAAATGTTTTGGAATTCATCATTTGCAATCTTTCAACCAAATTAGGTGACACATTACATAATATCTTCCTAACTTATTCATGAACCTCGTCAGAAAATCCAAAAATGATTCATTAGGATTCTGCTTAGTCAATTCTAAATCCTTAATGGACACTTCCAATCTAGTATTATAATTATACTATTTTAAAAAAATAGTACACAGTTCTTTTCAGTCAGCTCTGATAGACTTTTCCAACCCATGATACCAATTTACAGTCATTCCCTCTAAAGACAGTACAAATAACCTAGTGATAACTTCTAATGAGGCCTTAGTAGTGCTCATAGTTATTGTGTACTAACTGAGATGAATCCTAGGATCTCCAGTTCCATTAAACTTCTGCAGTTGAGGCATTTTAAACTTCTCAAGTAGCTTATTACCCTTCGTTAATAGTATATCATCAAAGTTAAATGAATATCCCATGCCTTGTCCTCTAAGCAGCTCTTCCATCTTAGATATTTTCTAGGTTAGCGCTTGCATCTACTTGGACTCATAGTCTTGTACCAATTTAAGCGATTCTCTCTTTGCCTTTTCTATCATGTAGTTCTCAACATCCTTAAGCTTCACATCAACAATAGGTGGGTTTCTAGCGATAGGTTGCCCCCCAACATTATTAGCAATAGGTGGAGCATCTATAGCAAGTGGGATAGCTATAATAGCAGGTGGTTGATCAATTACAGGTGGTGGTATGACATCAGCAGCAAGCTGCATCAATCCAAATAAAGCCTGTCTCAGTTCATCTTACATCATAGCCCTCATGTCATCCATTAGAGCTCCCTTGGTGTCTTATAAGGTACAATTCCCTTGCTGTTATTCCATTTGTTCAGCTTTAAGTGAAGTTGGTTCAGCTTCCAAATAAAGTGGGTTGATAGGGCTTCTTTCCAGTCTATCCAATCTATTCAGTATTTCCTTTGCTAAGGCTTTAGGACTCTGACTCATTCTTCTTAGTCTACCACCTTGTCGTCCCCAAATACGAGAATACCCTGATGTATCTATGATGGCTGCAAAATAAAGTATTAGTATAATGAATGAGATGCATGTATGCATAATGCACGTGCTATGCAACAACAGTAGTGACCAAATTGAGTCTCTTGCACACATGAAGAAAAAGACTACTAAAATGAATTCAATATAAAGCTAAGGTCAAAATGTAACTCTAGGGTAGCTTGCGGGCAAATAGTAAATACAACACTAGAACTTTAAAGTTAGTGAAAAAGATCTCAAGGCAGAATGGAGTAAACTACAAGTATACAAATACATTAGTTATCATACAATAAAAGTAGTAATAAAAAGAAAAGTTTAATAGTGCATCGGTCAATCATAAGCTCCAATGTAAAGTCATGGACCCCACTCGCTAGCCTGGTCATCAGTTTGATGAGCTATATCAGAAGCTCTAACATCAGAAGTACTAACAATGAAGCATCCAGTGCTTAAATCTACAAGTTGTTGATGAGGCACCTTATTCTCATAGTCCAAGCTGCAAACATAGCTTTGTTCCAAACAGAAGACCTATTAGGATCACGCATGTCATACATAACATACATACACTTGCATACATTTGTTATGAAATACTTGCTTTGCATAATAAAGTCTTTGAGCCTAGGTAAGATTGTGCAAACACTTTGTTACTAACATTCAAGATTAGTGTTGTAAAAGCACATAAAGGTAGTCAGAATATTCACATATGGAGCATCTAAAGGAAAAAAGATGACACTATTCATATAAACTTAATGCTCAATGGGACTCTAGATCGTAGGAGCCTAATTAATTATGGTCCATCCAGTAAGGGAATATCACCAACAGTGATATTTATGAAAGCATCATCTTGACGACCTCAAAAGGCTAAATAGAATGTTCAAGCTCCTAAAACTCAACATCCAACTCCATATTCTCATCAGGAGCATCATCTAGAATATCTCTCCACAATAGTTAGACCAGTTTAGGGTATGGAATATGGTGATGAGAAGGTTCAACATGTCAGCAATACGTTCGTCGGCCTTGTAAAAGGGAAGAATGCACCCAAAACTTAAAATGAATGCACTCTGGAAAGTTATTTAATCATGAAATAAGATCTCTAACTCCTGAACCTTTTTTGCAGGATATGTCAAGAAGAGGAATGAAGCCCTCTACCATAATTAATGAAATAGCAAAAAGGCAAATTCAACCCTAGGCCATGACTTTAATGATGGATTATCATGACCTTATAATCAGAGACATCATTATTATAATCAAAAAGGGAAGAATGCAAAAGAATAACATTGCATTTTCATAAAATCTCTTCACTTACAAATAGACCATACTAACTTATGGTATTTTGTGTAGAGAAAAAAAAAAGAATGAAGAAGGGGAAAAGAACCGATACATTAATAAGAATGGACAAGATAGCAAATGCTAAACCCTCACCAAGATAATAAAGGGAAGTAATAGAATTGTATTATGTAATAAAGTACCATCTCAATCATAAAATTCATAAATTGAAAGTAAATTCATCCACTTCATGAGATCATATGCGAAAAGCCTATCTCATGACCTTTGATTATAATGGCTCTTTTTTATTAGCCTCGCGGAATTCAAATGATTAGTTAACGGCTTTGTGTTGAGAGTTTATAAACTGTAATCAATCTAAGGCTTACTTCGCACCTAAATGAGGGGAAGAATACGCAAAGACAAAATATATGGACTTGCAATATAAATTGCTTGAATTTCAAAGTATCATTTTAGTCTTTTGAATAATAAATGTGCATATAATCTACTCCAATGCTCAAAAATGAGTATAAGTACAAATCCCTCAATGGTATCCACATTGAGTAATATGAGAAAGGCGGGGGAACACTAAAAGGAGAATCAAAATAAGAGCAAGCATAATTTACTCCAATGCTAAAAAATGAGCAAGAGTATCAATGTGAACCTCCTGCGGTATCCATATTGAGTAATACAAGAAAGGCGAGGGAATACTAAAAAAGGACCCATGTAAAAAAAACCCACTCTATTTACTTCAATGCTTTGTAAGAGTATGAGTATCCAAAAGACCTTTCTAACAATATTCACACTGAGCAATATGAGAAAGGTGTGGGAATACTCAGATAAGGAAGAATAGAATAAAAATAATTCAAAGACTATTTTGATACTCAGAATTCAATCTTTTTATACTCAATTTCCATAAGTTTTGTTTAGCAAATTCTCCCTAAAATTAAGTGTGGAAGTAAGCTCTTCACTTGGTAAAAGATATGCTCTCAGCATAAGATGGTTAATAATGCCTCTGACTTTTATAAATGGCAAATAAATGAAAGTCATGAAAATAAAAAATAGTGAGATTCATTGAGTGCACGCTATCTCATATTAAAGTAATGAATTTTCTTATAAATTTTCAACATTATAATGTACTTTTATACATTGATCATGATTGAAACTAACTTTAACAAGTTTGCAAGAATTGTAAATCCAGAAGGAAGTGCATCCAACTTATAGAGTTGGTTAACATAGCAGAATTAAAATTAGTCAGTAGAGAAATTTTAATCAGTCAACACAGTAAAATTTAAAGTAAGTCGGTAAAAATGCTAATCAGTCAGCACAAAGAATTCAAAGCATTCGACTTAAATAACTAAAGATAAAAATCATAAGCAATTATGGATTGTAGCATTAAAGGCAAGTAATGAAAGAATTTTAGTCAATTTGTAAGTAATTATGGGTTGCAACATCATCAACGAGCAGTTATGGACTGCAGCATCATCAAAAGTGAGCAATGAAAGGATTGTAATCAATTTGCAAGCACAATTATGGGTTACAGTATCATCAACAAGTAGTTATGTACTATAGCATTAAAGGCGAGCAATGAAAGGATTGCAGTCAATTTGCAAGCAATTATGGGTTGCAGTATCATCAACAAGCAGTTATGGATTGTAGCATAATCAAAGGTGAGCAATGAAAGGATTACAGTCAATTTGCAAGCAATTATGGGTTGCAGCATTATAAAAGAGCAGTTCTAGACTGTAGCGTCATCAAAGGCGAGCAATGAAAGGATTACAGTCAATTTGTAAGAAATTATGGGTTGCAGTATCATTAATGAGCAGTTATGTACTATAGTATTATCAAAGTCGAGTGATCATCAAAGGAAAATAATGAAAGGGTTACAACTAATCGCGAGCAGTTATGGACTGCAGCATCATTAGTGAGCAACGAAAGGGTTGTAGCTAATTACGAGCAGTTTTAGACTGCAGTATCATCAGTGAGCAACAAAATGGTTGTAGCTAATTACGAGCAGTTATGGACTACAGCATCATCAATAAGCAACAAAAGGGTTATAGCTAATTGAGAGCAATTATGAATTGCAACATCATCAGTGAGCAATAGAAGGGTTGCAGCTAATCGCAAGTAATTATGGATTGTTGCATAATTGTATAAAAGAAATCAATACTACACGACTGAGTGTAGTGTATTTCAATTCAAACTATATGATCGAGTATGGTTAATATTGTACGACCGAGTACAATATACTTATTTTATTAAAATTATTCTAATATGAATTCTCAAATCTTTTGATCTACCAGACACTACACAGTAGTTATAGTATCATTACTAGACATTCCATAGGAACTATAACACATTTTTGAAATCATGAATCATTAAACATCCCACAAGGAATATAGCAAAATTTTAAATCACAAATTACTAGACATTCTATAGGAACTATAACATGTTTTCAAATCATGAATCGCTAAATGTCCCACAAGGATTATAGTGAAATTTTAAATCATAGATTATTAAACGTTCCACAAGAACTATAGCATGTTTTTCATGAATCGTTAAACATCCCACAAGGAATATAGCGAGAATCATTACATATATTTTGTTAAATGTCTCATAGGGAATATAATGAAATCCATTGTCACTAAATGTCCCAAAAAGAATATAGTGCAGTCCACCAGGCACTACAAAGTAGCTATGGCATTATTACTAGATGTTCCATAGGAGCTATAACATATTTTCAAATCATGAGTCGCTAGACGTCCCAAAGGGAATATAGTGCAGTCTACTAGACACTACATAGTAGTTATGGCATTATTGCTAGATGTTTTACAAGAGCTATAGCATGTTTTCAAATCACGAGTCGCTAGACGTCCCAAGCGGAATATAGCGAAATGCATAAGTTTTACTAGACGTTCCATAGGAAATATAGTGAAACATATTAAACATAGAATCTTACTTAAAATTGCTCAGTAATTTAAGCATCAGCAGGTCAATTAGGATACAATAAAGTACCCTAATTCTTTCTTTCAAAATTGTGTGCTACTATTGCTTTACTGGAATTTATGAAGCAAATAGTGACAAAGGAGGGCAACTGTAAACACCCAATTTTGGGATGCAATTATGCATGTGTGCGACAAAAGCGCTTATGATGAAAATCTAATTGAGAATTAATCTTTGTTGTCCAGTTTCATGATTTAAAGGACTAAATTGCAACGTTTTGTGGATTTAATTGCAAAATTGGTTTTTTAAGGATTTAATTATAGAAATTAGAAACTTCCAAGGACCTTTTTTATAACTTAATTTTAAAAAATGATGAAAATTAGTCGACTGGCATTGTGTAATGTCGACCGGCATTACGTGATGCTAGTCGACATTAGGCAATGCCAATCGGTATTGGGCAATGTCAATTGGCATTACAGGTTGAAAATTAGCATTTTAGAATGCCGATTTTTGCTAAAAAGTGATTTTTATGCTAATTTTATGATTTTTTATGCTGATTTTATCATTTTTCAATTTTTTCATTAGTCTAGGACACCACGTGTCCCTGCGTGTGAGTCTTTGATTTTTTTTCAAAATCCTATCGCTCATCATCTCATTATCTTGATTTTGAAAATTCAAAAAATAAAATGCAGACTCTTGAGAGACTACTAATCTTGCTCCCAACTATCGCGCAACTTCCTTATGAGATCATAGGAGCTGGAGTTGCTAGGCCAAGCTTTAAAAGCCGAGAGACAGAGTCTGTGAAAAAAAATGAAAGGCTGTAAGAAAACCTTAGAAAAAAGAGCTGCAAAAAAACAAAGAGCATAAAAACCCTAATTAGCTACTGTAAAAAGGGGTGAATCGAAAAACACAGACCTTCTACTGCAAGTGTCAAAAAAAATACGTTCTTTACTTTTAAAGTCCAGAGAATCAAGAAAAAACAACAGAGTCAATCTTAAAATGGTAACAATCCCAATCTGAGGGACATTCAAAAAGCATTTGCAAACATCTTCCACTTTTTTTTTTCTCTTTTATTTTGATTTGATTTCTTTGTTTTATTTTTTGATTGATTAATTACTGATTAATTTTTTATTTTGATTGATGTTCTATGGTACTTTAGAGATAAGGTCGGAGATGTATGATTTTGGGCAATGACCATTAGAAGAATCCATGGAATGCCATGGATTAAGATCTGTAAAACCCTATAGGATTTAGGATTTATAATTTTTGCATTTTTTTAATTTGCTTTTATTTTGGGTTGTAATTAATTTGATTTTAATTTCTGCACAGTAGTTTGTAATAGCCCTAATAGTGGGAAATGGTAGAATTTTATATTCTCTGCACTAAAATTGATTAGTAATTTAGGTTCAATTGAGTAAAAATCAATTAAAATCAATGATGGGTTTAGATTAATTTAGGTTGCATGCAATTAAAATTATGTTAGAAATCACTGAATATATGTTTTTGATTCATTATTTGTTTTAATTTGTTATTTAGACTTGTTTGCATGTTTTTATTCTATTTGGGCCATAAGCCCATGTTAGGTCTAACCTATTTAATAAATAGGCTTTTAATTGAATTTTTAGGATTAAATTAATTTAAGCCCATTTATGTTAAATTAGATTTAGGCTAACTTTTAATTAATTAACTTAGACTTTAGCCCACTAATTTATTTTATTTCTTTTTTAAAAAAATTAATTAGACCTTAGGCCCATTTCTAGTAATTAAAATTAATTTAAATTTAGCTCAACCCATTAATTTTATTTCTTTTAAAATAAATAAACTTAGGCTCCATTTTTATTTGAGTTAAAATTAAATTAAACTTAGACCCACTTAATAATTTCTTCTTTAAAATTTTTAGACAATAGGCCCATTCCCTTGGTTAATTAAAATAAGTAGTTTTAGGCTCACTAATTCAATTAAAAATTTAGGTCTTTTTCTAGTCCATTTCACTTGTAAATAAAAATGTAGAATTAGCTAACTGTAATAAAATAAATCTAGCTTAAACATAGGGACGCTACCTTTTGTATGCATTTTTACATGTAATTTTATGACCTATTAACTTTTTTAGGTTAGATGGATATTTAATTTAGGTTTAAATAAAATTGCATGTAATTAGAGAATAAGATAGTAATTTATAAAGTAATTCTAAATGAACACAAGACTAAGAGAAGTTAGTATTCTATTCTCATAATCTCCTGGTTGTGGTACTAGCTTTCTTTTAGAGAATCGAGTACCACCTTTTCATTGGTCCTAATTATTACCTTGGGTGGTGACTCCTTATCTTCACACTATGTCTTTGTGACATAGTAGTGTGTTCCCTAGGGCCCTGAGCTCAAACAGTATTACGGTTGCTAAAATCTTAGGCGTGCACTAAACCCCGTCATCTACACCTACATTTAAGGAATTTGTAACCAATGGACCTTCCCATCAGTTTAACAATAAGAGTTTATTTCCAAGGTTTATGTAACATTATTTTATCTTTTTTGGATATCACAATGTTAGGAAAACCATCCATATCCTCATCTTCTACCATGTCCTCCTCATTTGCCGATAAAAATTCCCTATCCTCCACAAACATAGAGTTAAGGAATGAGCTAATTAGTTTATCCCTAAAACTCATCCTCTCCTCCATTGGAGTGTCCTCAACCAGCATTGGGTCATCTGCCATTAGTTCCTTATCTTCAACGATCCCTTCATTTTTACCATCATGCTTCACTTGTTTATTACTCCTTTCGAGTAAGTCAGTCTCCTCTAGAGAGAATTTAGAGTATGTCGCCATTTTTTAGTGTTTGTTTTTAATATACTATATTGTTATTATTATATCATAGTCAATTCATTCCTTAACATTTATATCATATAGAATTAGTAATGTTATCTTTACCATGTTAGCTTGAAATATAAATATAATACCATGCTCATACATTATCTTATACTATTGTTATAGTCACACGTCTATTATATGCTTTGCTAAAATCCATAATGATGCATCCACGTCCATGTGTATTGTTATGATTAGTGTGTTTATAATACCATGTTCATGCATTATACTATGTTCTTCTATATTTTTATAATACTGCTTTATGTATATATACTATGTTTATATTTGCATATAATAGTTGATTCAAAATAGTGCATATTTATTGGAGCACTATGTCAACTAGTAAAGCCAACCCTACTCAGCATCCAAGTAGTATAAAGATGCCTCGAATATAAAGAGTTTACTCATAATGGCATTGACATCTTAACCTAATGTTTTATCCTGTAGGTAGATTTGGTTCCAAGTGAAGGATTCGAGTTTGCCTAGTCCCTAACCAAATATTTTCTCAAATGATATCGAGTGGTGACTCCTTGTTTCTCTTGGCTGAGGTATATGGTTGTAAGAGCATTTATGTCATCCCTAAAATTTCTTCCAGTGCTTCCCTCACTACTCCTCTATTTTCTCATAATAAGGAAAAAAGAAAGTGATCTAAATAATGCATAGTTTACGCATTAGCATCAATAAGAGGGTACTGAACTTTAACTTTGTTTCAATTTAGTTATCAAACTTTAATTGGTATTTAAGTCTCAATTTAGATAACAAACTTTAATTTGTATCTTTTTAGATACCAAACTTTTATTTAGTAACACAATAATCATCTAAAAAATTTTTGAGTACCTAAACAATTCAAAATTACTATTTTAATTTAGAAATTGAATTTTTTTTAACAAATAAGTCTATATTTTGTATACTTTTATAGGAACTAAGGATAAATTTGAAAATTATTTTGATTTTGCTTAGTAAGATCATATTCATCATAAGTGGTATTAGAGTTTAGGAGAAGGTATTGTAATTTTTTGTTTTAATTGAAAGGAAAAGAGAATAAGGGATTAAAATAAATTGGAATAAAGTTCGATTAGGCCCTTAAGCTTTTCATAAAAGTTCAAGTTGGCCCAAAATGACCTTTTTCGACAATTTAGCCTAGAACTTGCACTTATTATGTCATTTAAACCCTTGTTTGGCAATTCATGATGTGTGTAACACAAATTTTGATTAAAGACTAAAAAGAAATTAAAAAATGGTTAAAGAATATATATATTTTTTGGAGACTAGATACTTATCATTAACAAATGAAATCATTCATTAAACGAACATCATTTTCTAAAGAAAACTCCCCGCCAATTCTTTTCACTCACTAAGTAGTAGTATGAGTAGCAATATTGCCAAAGAATAAAAGAAAATGATGAGGAATAAAATAAAATAAAATAGAATTAAATTGTTTGGCCAACTCTAGAATGTCCTCATAGAGAAGATCATGAACTGTTGTAAGCCCCTTTCCCTTGCTAATAAAAGTATGAATACGATAGCCAATGTTTCTGCAATTGCTACATCTGAAGTTCCATAAAAAAGACACTCGAGAGGATAACAACACTTGTACAATCACCCGCAATCATAATAGCAGCTATTGATTTCGATAATGAGAAATAGTAACATCAAAAACTAGTTCAATTATTTCTTTCGCTCCTCCTATCATTCCAGTCCCATGTTCTTGTCTTTCCTGGTGTCAGAAGTTAAATTCCTATCAAATACAAGCATAAAAATTATTAAAAAAAATCAAACAAGAATCCCTATATGCCTTCATTGATTAATACCTCCTCATCTTCCAAGTTTACATCTTTCTTTTTCTTCAACAAAAGAAAATTTGCAGCTTCAAAGAAAAATCTTTCTTTCTTTAACCCATCAACACCCCTTATCATCATCAACAACAACAACATCAGCTCTCTAGTGGCCAAACCACCACTACCATAACTACAACTCCAACCTCAGTGGTACCCAATAGCCCAAAACTCCAATCAATCAATATCAATCCAATAAATTCTTATTATTTACATATTTACAGTGTGTGAAAAGCAGACAAGGAATAACCATTTTTATAGTAGAATGCAGTGTTTCACTTCCTTTGCATAGCTTTACACTTGAAAAATAAACATTAACAACACCTCATAATATGTCCAGTTTGTAATGCCAATTAGAAACAGCTTCCTCTAATATCCACCCACCATCTCCAAAATCAAGAATTCAATAAACAATAAAATAATCTAAAAAATGACCTCATAAAAAAATCCAAAATCAAGAACTTGTGATTTTCTAGAGCTTACCATTAACCCACTTAGAGACAGAGAAATGAACCTTTTTGTGACTAAGAGCTTCAGTCTTGTGGGGCTCTTTAAGGCAATTTCTAATAAAGATTGGCACAAATGTTTGAATAGGTTATCATCATCATCCTTGTTGCTCTTCAAAACGGCACCACTGTGTTTCATCTCATTTTTCCTTCCTTTCTTCTTCTCCTTTGCTTCTCACATGAATTTGGGATCAATTGCATAATAACTTTACATTATGTTTGGGAATAAGGGAGAGTAGAGGGGCCACCACAGGTATATCAACAACCATTGACCTCTTCAAATGATGTCGGCTCTTTATCAGAGCTAATATCAAAAACTATGGGATTAGGATCATGAAGGGAAAAAAAAGTCAAGAGCTTTTATCATTTATCCATTGTTTAAATCCCTACAAAAAGTATAATTTATTTAGCATTTGAGATTGAGAGGGTAGAAAAGTGAAATTAATAAATGTTGAGAAGAAATTAATGAATTTTCTTGAATGTAAATAGGTAATCTTTTTCTAGGTTTCACCTTTCCCATTATTAATTGGTTATTTTAAACTTAATTACACTGATAATTCAATTTTTCAATCATGGACGCACCTTCAAATGGACGTGTTTTTCACACTCTAACTTTTGTGGAAAAAAGTGTTTAAATGACGTAATAAGTGTAAGTTCTAGGCCAAACTGTCGAAAAAGATCATTTTGGGCCAAATTGATTTTTCACAAAAAGTTTGAAGGTCAAATTAAACCTTAGTTCATATAAATCTAAAGAGAGATGTAAAGGGTTAAAATTTTTTAGTAATACGCTTTTTAAAACAAAATTAAAATTAGTTAAAAAAACATATTAAAGTTTAGTACCCAAATTATAACAAGTGTAAAGTTAAGTAACCACTATTACATAAGCCAAATGAAAACTAGAAAATATAAATAATAACTATTAATTAATCTATTTAGAATTGACGTATATTTTATATATCAAATTTATTGTTAACAAATTAAAACTTATTTATGCATTCAATCATTTAGCATTAAGCAATAATTTATTTATATATAATTTTTATTTAATTTAATAATGTAGAAATAATATTTTTAAGACATGTTAAGTATGTAAGTTAATTAAATAAAAATAATATTATTTAGACAATTAAAAAATAATTTTTTTGAGAGACTAGTTATAATGGTTATATGTTATATTTATGAATTGTTATAAAAATATAATTTATTTTTTAGAATAACAAATTTATGAAAAGTATATTAAATTTATTTTTATATTTTTTAAAAAATTCTTTTACAAAGAATTATCAATTTATTTATTTTTAGATTAAAACAAATTTTTATAACATAGAGTAGATCAATCAGAGAAAATACTTTTTTTTAAGTAGTTATAGATTATCTAAAAAAAATAATATTTTATAGATTAATTTCACCACTTTAATGTCCCTCACTTTCTTTTTAGGGTTTTATTTTATTTAAATGAATTTCATTAAATTTTGTGGAATTCATTTGCAAATTCAAGTAAATATGTTTGGTTTAAATAAAAATTTTATAAAATTCATTTTGAATCCAAGTGATGAACAAGAAATAATTCTTTGTTTTTGTGATCCCCAACTAATCAGATTACGACCAAGATATATTGCAAAACCTGAAGTTGATTTTCCTTCATCAACACAACTCGCCTAATCTGCATCACTGTAGGTAGAGAGAGTCGAACAAGTAATGGGAGTAAGCTTCAAGCCAAAATCCATTATGGCTTTTGGATAACATAAGATATGTTTAACAACACACCAATGAGTGTCATATGGGGGATGCATGAATTGGGACACTTTTTTCACTACGTAGCATATGTTCGGACAAGTGAGGGAGAGGTATTGTAGACACCCTACAACACTATGATAAAAGATAAGATCAAAGTAAGTTGAACTATCATGAAGAGCTAATTTCATCGAAGGTGACACTGGAGTAGATACACAATTGGAATTGTCCATGTTTACTTTTGTGAGAAGATCATGGACATATTTGGTTTGGGTAAGCAACAGTCCGGATTGAGTCCAATGGACCTCAATACTTAAAAAATAATGTAATCAACCTAACTCCTTAATGGCAAATCTAGACTTCAACTGAGCAATGATATGTTGAGTAAAAGTGGAGTCACTACCCGTAAGAATTATGTCATCTACGTAGATAAGGAAATAAGTCATAGTATCACCATGATGATAATAGAATAAGGAAGAGTCCGTCTTGGAGCCCTTGAAACCCAAAGTGAAAAGATAATCAGTTAAACACTTGTACCATTGACGTAGAGCCCACTTGAGACCGTACAAGGAGTGATTAAGCTTGCAAACAAAATCTGGACATGATTAATTAATAAAACCAATCGGTTGTGGCAATAAACATCTTCCTTAATCTTGCCATATAAAAAGGCATTAGATACATTAAGTTGAGTAATATTCTAGCCTTTAGAGATAGCCAAAGAAAGACACAAGTAAATAGTTACAGGTTTTATAATAGGGCTGAAAGTATTAGTGAAATCAATATCGGGTCTTTGATGAAAACCCTTGGCAACTAGACGGGCCTTATAGCGATCGAATGAGCCATCTTATTTGTGTTTGATTCTGTAAACCCACTTGTAACCAATGACACTCTAATTTGAAGGAGGTACCAGGGTCCATGTGTTATTGGACATAAGTGCATTGTATTCGTCTTTTATGGCCAAGAGCCATTTATGATTTTTATTAGCTTGAGTAAAGTAGCTCAGTTCCTTTAGAATTTGGGAGAGAAAAGTTCAGGGTTTGAGGGAGTTAGTTTGAGAGTGAGTTATCATATAGTGGATTTTGGTTAGACTAGATGGTACCATAGGGTAGGATGTCCAATCGGCTACATGAGGTAGGCTAGGTGAAGAGGATGGTTGATGAGATAATGTGATGGGTATTTGACATGGTGAGGGAGAATTATTTGGTGTGGATGAGGATGGAATATTGATTAGGTCTCAGGTTGAGTAGTGGATAAAAAAAAGGAAGTGGTGTTTGAATAAAAGTGGAAGTGTTAGATTGATGGTGCGAATTAAAGGTGGGGACAAAAGGTATTTGTGTGGGTAAAAAAATAGTAGATGGTGGGGTAGAACTGGATTTCCTGGGCTTGAATCATCTTTCTTTAAAAATAGAAAACCTATTCATAAAAAAGAACATGTCGTGAGACATAAAATTTATTTAATTTAGGATCATAACAATTATACCCTTTGTGAAGTTACTGTAGCCAAGAAAAATACAAGGTATAGACTGAGCAAACAGTTTATTTTTAGCATAAGGGCGAAGCTAGGGATAACATAGACATCCAAAAACTTTAAGTTCATTGTAAGATAGAGAAAATTTAAATAAAGATTGATATGGACTAATGTTGTTTAATACTAGAGTAGGTAAACGATTGATTAAATGTACAGCAGTGTAAAAAGCATGTTGCAAAATTTGAGAAGGAGCAAAAGAATATTGCATAAGAGCTAATACTGTCTTAATAATATGTCTATGCTTATGCTCAGCACACCTATTTTGTTCTAGGGTTTTTGGGCAAGAACTTCTTTGAGTAATGCCCAAGTATTGAGATAAGATAATAATCCTTAAAATTCACCACCCTAGTCAGCCTGAAAACATTTAATAGAGCAACCAAAAAATTTATCAATAATGTGGCAATATTTAATGAAAACATTCAACACCTCAGATTTATATTTGATAAAATAAATCCATGAATACTTGCTAAAATGATAAAAAAAATGACATAATATTTATTATTAGCAAGAGACTAAGAGGGAGCAGGGCATCAAAGGTCCAAACAAATTAAGTCTAGAGGATCATCAACATGATGAGTAAAAAGAGAAAAAGGAAGGCGAAGAATTTTGCTAACACTACATGCATGACAAAGTTGATTGGTATTTGATGGATGATATTGAATATATTGGTGACGAAGTGCTTATTTAATAATTCGAGGTGAAGCATGTCCTAAGTGTGCATGCCATATGGGAAAAGTGCAAAGATGAGCTTGTATAGGTGACTTAGTGGGAGACAAAAAAATAGAGTAGAGACCATGGTCATTCCGGTCGGTATGCAGTAAAGCTCTCGTGCGGATATCCTTAATCTTAAAATAATCATGAAAAAATTCAATAGAAGCATTATTAGCTTAGCAAAAAAGTACAAAAATAAAATATTAGAACATGTAGTAGGCATATGAAGAATATTATTGAGATGAAAAGAGTGAGAGTTAGGAGAAACAAAATTAAAAGAGCCAACATTAGAGATTGAAAGGCTTTTACCATTTATGAGTTTAACTGTGTCTGATCCTTGATAATTAGAATTGACGGTCAGATTCTCCAAGACTGAAGTAAGATGATGTGTACCAGTATCCATGATTGGGTCTATGGTGATGTTGGTGAAGCCAAATGACTCATGGGTTTGGGTGCTTAGTGGCGGTGATAATAATTTTCAGTGTGAGACCGAGGAGTTGGACACCACTTTGTATAGTGACCATGATTATAATAGGTATAGCAGATAATAGGAGAAAAATCTAATGTAGTAGTGCTAAAGAAAGGTGTGTAGGAGGACTAACCTGGATTTCGGAAGCCATGAGAAGTGTTGATGATTCGACCTCAACCTTTATTGCCTCAACCACTGTGGCCTCGTGAGTTAGAAAAAGTACTATGTCCTGAGTAAGGGGACGATCTTTGAGTCATGTGAGCAGTGGGTATCTGAATCTCTTTGGGATTGTCAACATTAAGATTTTGTTCCACACTTAAAAGGAGACCATATAATTCATCAAAAGTGATATCATCAGGTCAGTTTTCAAGAGATTGAGTGAATGGTCGATAAGAGGGACCTAAGCCATTAGTTATTACTTGCATAATATCATTGTCTAGAATATGGTGTCACAAGGCTGTTAACTGATCAAAAATTGCCTTTGCCCATTGAAGATATTCAGTAATGTTTCATTTTATTTTTCTAATTTGTAGAAGCGAGTTTTGAGAGTTCAAATTTGGGCTCTAGAGGCTGCTGTATATTTAGTTTCCAACTTCTTCCAAGCATCAAGAGTAGAGGATGAGCCAACAACTTGTGACATAAAGCTTTCAGACTGGAGCTAATTATCCAACTCAAGACAAGTTGATCTTATTGAAACCAATTTTGCCATGCAGGGTTCGATTGATCATTAATGAGTTTGGGAGGTGGATCAACACTACCATCAATGTGCTTAGCAAGATCATAACTATAAAAAAGAGGGTATAATTGCGTTTTCCACAGCAAATAGTTAGTGGAGTTAAGCTTAAGTAGGAGCTGATGGGCAATATTAGGTGGTGTAGGGGTGGACATGGATGTATTTGATGAAGCAAGTTAGATAGCTATGGAGAGTTAGTACTGGACGCTGACATTAGAAGCAATGGAATTTTTTTAAGCTATTATGCCATAGGAAGGCTCTGATACCATGATAACGCTATGTAATGGACAATAAAAGCTTGAATGTTGTATTGATGAAAATTATGTATATATATACAAGCATTGGATGAGATAGATACAGTACAACTATAAGATGAAGATAAGTAATGAACAACTGTTGTAATAAGAAACATAAACATTGTGATGGACGTTAGCTAAAGGCTAAGACTTACCCTTATCAGTATAGAGTTTGTTACAGTTCATGACCAATGAGGATATGGTGTTGTTACCATTCATTGGAAATATCAATATACTCTTTCTCTCTTTTTTACCCTACTAGTTACACTAATTATTTGGGACAATTGATCATAAGATAACGAGAATATTTTACACATTTGAAAATATAAGCTTAAGGGGGGTGTTTGTTTTACTTGTTGTGATGTAGTATGTGGCTATTCAGTTCCCAACAACTAGAAAAATTATTTGGTTAATTACTTTTGAAAAAGGAGGTGGTAACTGTTAGACACTCAAACAACACAAGTTCATATAACCTCCAATGCACCAACAACTCTTATTTTCAAACTTATATTTTCTATTTTATCCTTACCTTTTTAACTTTAACTAATTATTATTATTTAATAAATTATTGTTTGGATAATTATTAAAAATATTAACAAAATATTAATATTATAGTTATTAAAAATATTAACCACACAAATAAAAAATTAATACTTTTATTAATAGAAAAATTTTACTGACTTATTATTATTCTAATATTAATAATAGTAATAACATTAGCATTTTATTTAAAATATATTGTCAAATAAAAGTAGGTATATTCATTTATTGAAATTATATAAAGAAAACTTTCTATAATGTTTTTTTATTATAAGCATTAAATAATCTTTTACCATACATACTATTATTACTATTTATATTATATTTTGTTAAAAAACATTTATATTATGTACTATACATATAATATCTATATATGTAATTAAATATAATATTAATAACCGTTGTTATAATTTTACCAAACACTTACTATCAGTTAACTATAAGCCACCAGTTATTAGCTATCAACTAACAGCTATCAACAATATTATTGGTTTTTAAAAACTATCCATAATAGCATTTCGAACCATTGGCAAACCCACTAAAAAAGAGAAAAGATAGAGGAGAGACACTTTCGTACTCTGTAATAGCATATATAAGATGCCTGTTTCATTCCTAGTGGAGGCAACTAGTGAACTTACTTTATTATACAAAATAATGAGTCCTAAAGCGTCTGTAGTTTGAAGTAAACCGTCAAATACCAGAGCTAAATCCTCATAAACTACGAAGGTTGCTATCAACTATAATTAATAGTTTAACCAAAAAGAGCCTAAAAGTTGTAGAACTTATTTGCAAATTCTAACTATTTTATTAGATTTTACTCTAATTAGTCAAATATGCAAATTTAAAAAGTTGAATTTGAAAATAAATTTTATAAAAAATTCATTTAAGCCAACACAGAAATAATGTGAATTTTCAAATAAATTTCATAAAACTTATAGAATTTATTAATACCAAATAAATCCTAATAAATTATTTTTAATTTCAATAAATTTAAAATTCTTTTAAAAAAAAATTATATAAAATTCATTTAAAAAATAAAATTATTTCTTGCTAGAATTAAACCAAATATTCACCACTTTCTTACTCCAAACAAAACAAAATAAAAAAAAATTAATAAAAAAGAATTTTGAAAAATAAACTAAGCAGAATCAAAAGCCAACTACTCTTCTTCTTCTTACTCAGTCTCTCAACCTTCAAAAACCCTAATTTTTTCAATTAATAAGAAATAGCTCTGTGTTATTCCATTTTTTTTTTTCGTTTTTCCATTTCTGTTTTTAATCTTTCTTAATTAATCTGTTATTTCTATTTCTGTACAAATTCCATTTGTTATTTTTTTTAAAATCACCAAAATAAATGAAAAAATAAAATCAACTTTGTTTAAAATATATATTTTGATAAAAAAAGTGTTAATTAGGATTTTGATTCAGTTGTTATTCTTAGTTAATTAAGTAATTAATAAGTAATAATGGCTGCAGTTGCTGAGCTGAGTGTAGATTCTGCTATTGGTAGCAATAACATGAAGAATTTGGATTCCGATGTGAAGGCAAAGCCGAAATCATCATCGGAATCTGAATTCACTGTTCAAAATCTTGTTGATATGTTCACAAAATTGAATCCTTTAGCTAAGGAATTTTTTCCTTCTTCTTACAATAATAATCATAAGCCTCAAAACTTCCTCAGTCTCAACAATTTTGCTGTTGTTGTCGATAAGCAATCGGCTTCTGACAATTTCTCTGATAATCGAAGGGTAATCAATTCTCTACCTTTTTTTTTTTACTGTAAATTGATTGATCAACGCGCATTTGATTGCCATGATTGAGTTGATCATGTGACACATTTGTATTGTTTTCTAAAATTAGTCACCGGTTTGTTGTATGATGCAATTCTGATATGTGTGAAATGTTAATTTCCATTTAGGGAGTGGGCATTTTTTTTTGGTGGGTTTTTAGGTGTTATCTCGTTTTTTTTTTTTTTTTTGAAAGAATTGGATATCTATATATGATCTTTCTATAGAATTTAGATTTCCTTTGATCATCTTCTAATTTAGGTTAATATCTTAATTTAGTTTTGATTTTCAGCTTTTGTGCTTGCATTTGTTAGAGTTTCAAGTTTCTACAGTTATAAAATAATTTCTCTGTCATTTTCATGTTTGATACTTGCATTTTGCCTCTTCCTCGGTTGCCGTTGCTGAATTTTCACTTTTTCATTTTGCAGAGAAGAAATAACAATAATCAGGGGAAGAGGAGGTTGAATGGAAGAGCTTATAGAGCACAACGTGATGATAGTATTAGACGAACAGTATATGTTTCTGATATCGATCAGCATGTGTGTTCCTAATTATAATGGCAATGTTACATCAAATTGATTTTGCTACGTGAATTTGGATAAAATGCTGACACATAAAATTCCAACTATTTAATTTAGGTAACTGAAGAGAGGCTTGCTGGCTTATTTAGTGGCTGTGGACAAGTAAGTTGCAATGTTTGCTTTAACTCTATTTCTCATTGTGCATTGATAGTAGTTGAATAATTCTGAATCATAGACCCTATATCTTCTCTTGTGTCATGTGGCAAGTATTATATATTTATTTTTTGCCACATTCAAATGATTTTATGTTCGTTAATTAGATTAGTATCATTTACTGAAAGTATATGGACCTCATAGTCATTAAAGGCAGAAGGCGCAAAGGGCTCTTGGAGCATAGGTGCAAGGCGCAAGGTGCAGGTGCGTGCCTGAGTGACATGGGGCACAAAAGAGAAGAAAATTAAAAACAAATGTTAACACTATTTCAATTTGGCATGAATAAGATGTTTATATGGTTGCTTACATATACAAATCAATGCTAGAGAGCTGTAAATGAAGAAACAATTAAAGAAATTGGCAAAAAAACAGCTGTAAAGTAAAACATTACTGAGGTGCAACTAGGCGTGCACCTCACCTTGCACAAGGCACCACATTGATGGAGGGCATGTGCCTCATGTACATTGCCCGCCTTTTAATGTTTGAGGCGCTAATGCTTGTGCTTGGTGAGCCTTGCGCCTCATGCCTTTAACAACTATGGTGGACCCACTGAAATTCTTTAAGTTTGTGCTCTACTCTGTTCAGATTTAAGAACTTCTTTCCTTTTCCAGTTAGAATTTTGTTCAGTATCAACACTGTTGTTGTGTTTTACACATTCTATCACTTCTTTGGATGTATTGAACCCAAATGTGCATGAATGGAGTGAGGCAATTGGAGAAGTTTCCCTCATGATTCAAATGAGCCTTAATTTTCATAGATGGAGCAATAATAACAGTTCATTAACTGTTTACCTTACAATTTTCCTTTCCCACTATTCAAATTTTTTTCTGGTATCAGTACTAGATGTAGTTTATGCTAATATGTTGGTGCTTTGACTTTGTTGATATATGGCTTGTGCATATAAAATCTTGTGAAGCCTTTTCCTGTTCCTATTTTGCTTGTGATTTCAAAGTATCTTGCACATCAAGTTATCCATTTGCTGTACGTGTCATTATTAGCAGCACTTTTAAAGGTTGTTCACACTTAAATTGCAGATGCTATACTTACAATTTTATCGGGCAAATATTCTTTTGATACTTTGCTATTAGGATATACTAGCAATAACAAATATATGGGAATTCAGCATTAGAAGTTATAGATATTTGGTAGTGTAATTTATTTTGCTCTGTATTACTTTGTCAGCCTATTGTTCTTCCACAACCAACCTCCAACCTCCAATCTCCACCACCCTCTCCCTCTCTCACTGCATCCTCTTCTATCCTCAATGTACTTAGTTTTGGGTTGATGCTAAACTGACAGTCTGATATTGCAAATTTATTCCAATCTCTGAAGTAAATTTAGGGGGAGTTTAGTGTTGCAGTGAAAGCTGCTTTTTCTTTTTCTTTTATTAATTTCTTATGGCTGCTTTTTGGAACCCAATTTTGGCAAGAAGCATGCTAAACCACATTTTAGCCAAAAGCAATTATAAATAAGCTGGAATATTAAAAATAAAAAATTCAAATTCAATTTTCCAAAAGCTCAGTTCCACACAGCAATACTAAACAGACCTTGATGGTTGAACTTTTTTCACATGTTAAGTGAAATTGAATGACTACAGTTTGCTCCCATTTATAAGACAGTAGTCCTCATTTATAGTTTGCCTTTGTACTAACTGCCTTTTGCATGAACTTCTTGTGGAGAACTCACTGATATCATTGACTTGGACTGAAGGTTGTTGATTGTCGAGTCTGTGGAGATCCACATTCAGTTCTTCGTTTTGCATTTGTGGAGTTTGCTGACGAGCGTAAGTTGAAATTTCTGTGTTAAAATTATGTTTTTAATTTTACAAAATAATTTGTAATTATCCATATCTTACATCAGATATTGGGTTATTATCAACAGAAGGTGCAAGAGCTGCTTTAAACCTTGGTGGGACGGTGCTAGGTTACTATCCAGTTAGAGTCTTACCTTCAAAAACTGCCATACTTCCAGTAAATCCTACGTTTCTCCCTAGGGTATGAGTCATTAGTTGGCACTTATGATTTTGTTAGTTCTCCTTGTTTGTGTTGTTTTGGCTTCAGATTGCTTGCTACAGAGATGGATTTTCTGATGAACTAATTGAATGCAGTCAGAAGATGAACGGGAGATGTGTACTAGGACAGTGTATTGCACAAACATTGATAAAAAGGTAAACACACATTTCTAAATGATGAAATTTTAGTAGAATTCTTTTTTTTTTTCCTTTTCTGATCATCTCCATGTTTCATATTTGCCATTTTGCATGAGGCTTACTGATTGTAGATTAGTCCTCCAGACTCATTTAAATTTTTCAATTAATGATTTGTAAGTGCAGATTTCTCAAGCTGAAGTCAAAACTTTCTTTGAATCAACATGTGGTGAGGTGAGTATAGAATTAACTGATATCTCCTATAATCCACCAAAAGAAGACATGGCTGTCAATAGTGTTACCAATTGGTTGGCCATTCCTTATATTGTATACTTCCATTATAGGTTACTCGCCTGAGGCTTTTGGGAGATCATGTCCATTCAAGTCGTATAGCATTCGTTGAATTTGCTATGGTGAGTTAATTTTTCTAACAAGGGACTTTATATTCCTTGAATTCTAATGTGTATTTCATCCATCTATTCAATATTTGCTGCATCTATTTATTTATATTCTTATATTTCAGAACTAAGATTTTGAAAACTAAGATATCAATATCATTACCATCACCTTTTTTTGTACCTCAAATAGATGTTGATGTGTAGCATGAGTTTCCACTTTGTGTGATGTGTTGAATAATAGTTGCCTGATGTAGATATGTTGTGTGGTTACATGTGCCAATTTGAATGACCTACCCTCAATAGTGTATTCTGGCATTCTAATTTTTCTAATTTATTTCATGAGTTGAGTGTCCAGAAGTAAAGGTCTATCAACTATTTTCAAATCCTTATTTAAATGTTTGATTTTCCGGTTGGAGACAGAAATACAATTCATTTTTCAACTTTTTAAACTTGGTTAGATCTGGCTTGGGAAAATTTTGATGAAACTAAAGGTAGGTGTTGAAAATTTGAGGATGAAACACAGTTTTTAATTGTTTTTTCACAAAAGTAAAAGTAGTGGAAATGCAGTAGAAATTTTTGAATCTGAAAACATTTAGAAACTTATAAGATAAACAGGTTATGATGATATATGGTGATATTGATGTTTGTAGTGATGGCTATAGTGAGGTAAAATGTCTAGTGTGGGTATTAATGGACTTATGGTTATGGCAACAACAATTGTAGTGGTGGTGCTAGTAAATTACAATGCTTGATGTCACTAAAAAAAGAATTATTTTTAAGTAAAAATATTAAGCAGAAAATGGGTACTTAAGATGTTAGTTATTTTACAAGTGCAGATTCCCAAAATTTAATTGATGCACACTCGAAGCTAAATTTCACCAGATTAATTTAATTTTAAGTGCTTAATCAAGCTATCAGAAATAAGCTTATTGAACTCGCTCAATCAGGCTATCAAATATTAGCCTAGTCGAAATGAAATTATATAAACAGTAACACACCCTCGCTGCCCTCACTGCTAAACTAAGAGGACACTTGAAACTAAAACTCTCTCTAAATTGGACTCTTAAAAAGAGAACTTAAATTTCTAATTAGTTTGGCTAATTGAAACATAAATTGCATATTATAGACTAACATGACACTTGAAACTAAAAATGGAAAGGTCCCTATTTTTCCTATTTTCAACAAATTAGGAAATTGAATAAAGTCCCTTTGAGAATTTGAATAGTGAATATCTAGTGCTTGCATCACTCAAACATTTCCAAAAGCAATGACCAATAAAGGAATTGCAAGGTCAAAACTTTCCCACAGCTTCCATTATTTTTAATTCTTATGCAATTGGCTATATTTGCTTGATTGCAAATATAGCACAGACCTTAAATAGATGTAAATTGCCAAATTTATTCTGCAATAACTGTTCAAGCAACCGTGATCACTTTGAACATGACATTTATTTTTCAGCAAAATATTATAGATCATTGCAAACGTAGCATAACACCATGATCTTCTTGCTTCTGTTCCTTGCCAACTTTTATGAACCCAACGCCATCACAATCAATTCTATGTAATTCATAAAACCATATTTTGTAGAGCCTTTTTTTTTTTTTTTTTTTGGGGTGTTAATGTTGGTTTTACACTGATAGCACAAAACCAACTTATTGCACAATTTTACATTGCAAAGCACAAAACAATGTTCTTCTTGCCTCTGTTTCCTTGCCCACTCATATGAAACCCAACACTCTACCAATCAATTATAGTGTAATTTGCAAAACCAGATTGTTGTCTGCAATTGCACATTTTTACAGAGTAGCTTGCATTTTTTATCTTAGAACAGGTCAAATTGCTTTTAAATTCTGCTGATTGTTATTAGATCTTTCTCATAGCATGCATAAGGATGAAATAAATGATTGAGCTGCTTTTTTATCACAAGAAAGATATACGTCTATAAGTCACAATTTTCTTATATTGATTGGTAATTTTCATGCAATAACAAATGTGAAAACAATTCTCTAGGCATTATATTTGATCCCATAGGATGGAATAATTTATAACCTAAATATTTTCGAAGTGAAAAAAAATGATGTGAAGATTTAAGAATCCTAGGAGCTTCTATTGTAGATAAGAAATTCTAGTACAAGAGTTGATTTGGCACTTGATGTGCTGGCTGTATTGCCTAGAAACGAGCAATTTTGGCCATTGTACGCTGACTAGTCCAGAATGAAGGAAGAAGGAGAAGAAAAAGAAGAGCTGTCGATTGGAAGAATAAGAGAAGAGCAGCTCCTATTATTTTTTTCAGTTTCTGGGAGGCAGGCTTGGCCATGGTTCTGAAACCACTGGTTTTGATTCATGAACCGGTGGTTGGTGGAACCAAATCGGGACTGGCCTAACCCTCAGTTCCAAGCCAGTTCTGAACCAGCCAGTTTTTGTTCATGGTTTGGCCTGTTCAGTTTTTTTAAATAATATCTTTATTTTATAAGAATAAATAATTTACTTTTAAATTAAATATAATAATATTCATATTATAAATTAAATTAAATTACTTTAAAGGTAAATAAATTACTTTAAAGTTGAAATAAAAATTAAAAAATTTAGTTGAAATGAAAATTCAAAGCATTTGAATTAAAAATAAAATTAAAGCAAATATATTAACTTAGTTTACTGTTTATATATTGGGTTGAATTAAAAAAAAAATTAAAGAGTTTGAATTAATAAATTAAATTAGAAAAATAAAATGAGAAAAAAATTAAAGGGCTTAAACTTAATTTTCTTATTAAAAATTTAGTTGCTTACATATCCCCTTGCGGTTTAGAGGAATTGAAGCTTATGTAGTTATCTTACCTATTTTTGAAACTTATTTACCCCTTTACCTTTTAAATTTAATAACTTCCTACATCGGAACTTGAAATTCTTGTTCCTCCTTTGGTTGTGAAGTCAAATAAATCATCATTTTCTCCTCTTTCAATGTCTTGTGTCCTTAATGTTGTTCGAGTCCAATCATTAGCAGTTGTTTGTGTTTTTAATGATTTGGGAGCCATTGAAGATTGAGTATCATAAAAAATACTAACTCCTGCAATCAATGCTTGTTCAATGGCAATCATTGAAACCGAACTTGAAAAAATTTGTTTAACACTTTGTGAAAGATTCGAAAATGTATTTTGATATGTTGATTCCACCACTCAAGGACAGATAAAACTTTACTTGTTTTGTTATCACTAAACTCAAATGTAGTTGTTAAATAAATGTCAAGTTTAGAAGATGGAACCAAATGATCCTTGAGGTTTTTTATGTCTTTGCATCAAGACACGATCATCCATAGTAATTTTAATTTGTTCATCTTGTACTTGACTACTAGTAAAAGTAGAAAGAATATAACTATAAGATGTAGAACTAGAATTAGAAATAATAACATAATCTTTATATTCATTAAATAATTACATTATTAAGTATTAAATAAATATCGATTTCATTATCATCTATAAGATCTAAACATTCACAATATACACTTAAATAATCATTTAATCAATTTAGTTTACATCTTGGATAAAAAACACATGCAACAAAATTAGTTAATAAAATGAATTTAGAATAATTTATCCATTTTAATTATATTAATAAAATTGATTCTCTTAAAACAATATCATTTTCATGTTTTTGTAATGCACTAACAATATTAATGCGTTCAATTAACAATAAATGAGCTGTAGGATAATAAACATTACTTAAAACATATGTTGCATTATTAAAAACTTTTAAAATATTAGAAACTTTTGTGCAAACTTTCCAATTTTGTGAATATAAATTAATTTGTGACACATTATTAGAAATAAATGTGTAAAATAAATCTTTATATCCATTTGACTTATTTAATAATTAATAAGTTGAATTCCAATGAGATAGAACATCTCTTGGGATTTTTTTTTTTGGTTTCTTCTCATTTTCTTTACAAAATTTTCCTCATCATTTTATAACTTGTAGATGTGTCCATAAAAATGAAATTGTCTTTTTAATAGGAGATGGAAACACATATAAAGATTTTAAATCGTTTTGGACATGTAAATTTAAAACATGACATGCATATCTAACATAAAAAAATTTTACCTCCAATATTAGGTTGATAGAGAGTTTGAAGACCATTAATTGACGTGGTATTTGCAGCCACATTATCAAAAGAAATTGAAATTTTTTTTACTAATCCATATTATTCTAAAATATTTTTAATCATTTTGAAAATATTATTGGTGGTTTGTTGATTATCAAAAAATCTAATGCAATAATAATCATTCATTATCAATTCAATGACTTATAATGTCTATATATGAACAATTTTACCATTGATCAATCCAAATATCACAATAAATGCATACATGTTTATTAAAGTTTAGGGATAAGTATAATTTTGATTCATGTGGTTTTACTAAGCAAAACTAGTTATATATATATTTTTGGCACTTAAGTATCTTGTGTTTCACAATTTTTTTTATATTTTAGTACATTCTAACAAATATTATTTAAAATGTATGCTTTAATGTAAAAGTAATATGCATTTTCAATGCTAAAATCATATAATGAGTAATATATCTTTCAACTAACTACAATAAACTTATAAAAAAAAAATCAATTTCAAATGTATTTTTAATTTAACTATGAATAAAAAGAAATGCTTTTTTAAAATAAATTTACAATATTTTTAAAAATAACCAATTGGTTAGATTGATCATAAATCATATACAAAATAAATTTATCATTGAAATTTAATATTATATTAATGTTTTTTCATCAAATAATGATGATATTTGTTAGAAGGGTGTTAAAGTATAAAAAAATGTGAAATACAGACTATTTAAATGCCAAAAAATATAGGAAAAAGCAAAACTAGAAGGATCCAAATTGTATTAAATAATTTTTGTAATTATGTTTTTGCATGTGTATATGAATTAAATAAAGTACGTTTAAGAATAATTTTAGGCATACATTTAGTTTGTGGATTTAGTTATTTTTTATAATAATTAACAAAACCTACATTTTCATTAGAACTAAAAGATAAATGTTGCATAGTAATCATTCTAATTAATTCTATTTTATTTTGTTATATCACTATAGTTAAATAATTGGGAAGAAAAAGAGGCTGTTTTGTACCCAGAAATTTGTGATCATCTCTTTTCAACACCAATTTATGTTGGATGCTTTTTTGTGCTTTCCAAATGTGTTATAGCCACCTCCAACTTTGAATTTGTAATTTTGACCACAATAATTGCAAATGACGTCATGGGTGCTATCCCCATTATGCTACCTTTTAAAATTCACTTAAAAATATCAGATTGAAATTTGTTTGCAACTTGCAGTGGATTATTTGTTGCAATTTCATCCACACAGGCTTTCATCTAATATATCACAAGTTGCAAAAAATTTTAGTCCATAAACTATTTGTTATATAGCTAGCGGTGGCCACGGTTCCAAACTGGCCCTGAACTAGCTCATTTTTGAATTGGCCCAAAATCGGGTCAAATCGGAACGGGGCCGAACTGGAACCATAATGTTTCCTGTTCGAGATCAGGTCAAAAATTTTTTAACCATGAGCCGGTTTGGAACTACTGGTTCAACGATTCTAAACTAGAATTAATATATATATATATATATATATATATATATATATATATATATAAATATAAAGAAAGGGGCCTCAAATGTAGATATGTGATGCAACATACATATTAAGTGGAGTTTATTACCCAACATCTCATTTATTATTAATTAAATGTATTAATATTATTGGTGCTATGCAAGAGAATGAGAATGACTTAGTTTTACAAGAATCAATATTATTAATGAAAAATAAATTATTAAATTATTTTAAAATGATTCCACTAATTAATATTACAATATTTTAAATTACTTAAATATAAGTATTACAATATTTTAAATTACTTAAATATAATTATTATAATATTTTAAATTACTTAAATATAATTATAAAATTATAAAAAATTCTAGAACCGAATTTCTGTTCAGAACCGAAACCGGTTGAAATTGGAACTTGAACTTTCATGTATACGATTCAAGTTTGGTTTCAAAAACCTTTGAACCGGAAGTGTGGCCACCCTTATATATAGCTGTTAGAGGGGGTAAAATTGTCTTAGACAATTCAATTTTTTTTATTTATAAATAAAAAATATACAAAAGTTTAAGAAGGGAGGAAGCAGTTTGGTGCATCTACGACGGTCTCATATGGACCGGTGCATCTGCAACGGTCTCATATGGACCGTTGCATAATGCAACAATTATGAATAAAACATGCCCATTTATTTTGTTGCACGGTTCAGATTCGGAACCGGCAGTTCATAGTCTAGGGGCGTGGAACCGGACCTCAATCGGTCCCCATTTGGAATTGCGATGGTTCGAGCTAGTTCCAAGCCCGAATTAGCCTATGATGAGGCCTACTTGGAAGTAGTCAATCTTTAAAGGATGATGTGGGTTGAAAACGAAAAAGTGGGTTGGTAGGTGTTTATTTCTTCTTTTACAGATCTTATTATTCACAAATCATACTTCTATCTTCTTTAATCTATTATTTTGTTTTCTACAAAAAATTAAAAATTGAAAATAAAAATCTTTTATTTTAAAAATTTGATAGATATTTGAAATCATTTGGGGTTCTATATTTAATTATTTTTATGTAATTTTAATATTTATTTAAATTTATATATAAATTAATTTTTATTCAATTAAAGATGAATTTTATTGAATTTCAAAAATTTGAAATATTCATAAAAACTTTTATTAAGTTTTAATAATAAAATGTTATTTAAATAAATATTTATTTTAAAATTTTTGTACATGAATATAACTAAATATAAGAAAAATAATATTTTTCATTCTCTCTTTTTTGAACATAAATGTTTCTTAATTTAGTACATTGAAAATTAGAACACTTTTTGTTTTGTTTATCATTTATTTGAATTATTTTGCTGATCATTTTTGTAAAATTCATGATAGTGGCAGACATTGCGGTACAATTTAGTCTGATAGTGTTACGCAGATACCAATACCAAAATGGTTTTACAATATTGTTGTTGAAAATCCTGCTATAGCATAGTCATTTTTTTTATTAATATAACCTGTGCTTTGACTAAAGGACAGAGTATACTATGTGAATGATAAAATTTTGCATCACAAAATTATATCAATTATAGAAATATTGTATGTTTTGGTCACCACTGATGCTGCTTGTCATCTTCATGTTACATTGGAGTTACTAGATATGGAACTTTTGCATATATAAACATCATCCAAATGTATAACTAAGTGTATACCTAAAAAAAAAAAAATACCTATGTGTCAAGTCTCTTGATTTTTGTTGAAGTTAGAAGGTGGATAGCCAACTAGGCTAGCATAGTTGGTTTAGCAACTAACAAAATTTGTACTTTGATAATAGGAGAAAATATCTTATGCGAAGTATAAATTTTGGATCACAAAATTCTAAAAGTGATGCTAGTGTTGGATGGTTATACACAGTGTAGCCATCTCCATACTAGATTGGGGTTACTTGACGTGGAATTTATGCTTATATACAAGCATTGTCCAAATGTGTAATGGGTGCTCATTGGTTTTGTTAACAGGCCGAAAGTGCTATTATTGCCCTGAATTGCAGTGGCATGGTCTTGGGAACCCAACCCATCAGGTGTGTTCTTTGAACTATGCATGCAAATAACGATATTTTTGGACAAGCGCCTAAATTAAGAAATGTCATAACGAAAGTGCTATGCTCTTGTATGCTGTTTTCAATCTTTTTTAGGGTAAGTCCATCAAAGACACCTGTGAGGCCGCGAGTTACTCGCCCAACATTGCATTAACTAATTATCAGAGTTCTTGATCCCTGGATGGAACTTGATGATATCCCAGTTCAGAGGAACTCCATTGTGTTGGAGTGGTGAAACTTTCTTTTTGTTTCAGTGTTTCCATCTTTTCTCTTGCAACGGTAGCTTTTCCTTTGACTGAACGCATTGTAACCTGCTTCAAATGGGAGGTTCTACAAGATTATCTCAGTCTTGAGTAATTTTACCTTCTTCCATTTGTTGTTTTGCTAATCCCATCCATTAGCTTTGCTTTTATTTGTTCTAGTTGTCATTCCTTCAAGCACAACATTGCAGAACTTGAGCAGGTATCCGGGAATATACATCCATTTAATTAATAGAGCCATAGTGTAATCTGCAGTGGTAATCTGAGTGCCTTGCAGCTGTGAATGGCCTCTACTTAGTTGTACGAGTTGGATCATTTTATATGGAAGAAACCATCGCATTCCATGCCGGAACAACTGTGTTTGAACTAAATAGTTTCTGGGTCCTCACGAAATCTTCCACATTCAACTCTATGTTAAACGCAAGCCCTACTAAGTCTTTTAACAAACGATAACGTATAAGCCACCTTTCGTTTGCTCTGGGATTTAGCTGACAAATGAAATTTTGGTGTTTCTTTTTTATCGTCGTTTTGTCAGAATAACAAAAGTCATTCCCCCCCTTAACCCCCTTTATGAGGTGTGTTTTTTTAATCACTTATCAGTCTTTCAAATTCAAAATTTTGCTTTGAAAAATAAGTTGACAAAATAAGTAATCTTATTCTAGTTTTATCTTTTAGGAATTACGAAAATTTGTTTAAAACTTAAATAATAAAAAATATGTTTTTTTAATAATAAATTTTTATTTTTAAAAGCTGAGAAGGCAGTTGATACCAAATAATCCCATCGCAGATTTTTTTAAAGAGGAAAAAAATACAATTCATTTTTCATTTCTAGTTTGAGGGCTTAAGTTTTCTCTTCTTTGGGCTCACAGCTGATAGAAGAGCTATGGACCAAACTCCAAAGGTCTTGTCTCTAAAGCAGAAACCTGCATTACAAATATGAATTAGTATAAATATTATAAAACATGAAATGGAAAAAAGAGGGAATGCAGAACCGCAAAATCTCCTATATCAAAACTGAAATAAGAAATTTTATTTTTAAGATTTTCGCAACCTTCATGAAAATCCATATTATTCATTCCAAATTTAATTTGTCCGATATTTTTCCTAAAATTCATAAAATTAACTACATTTAAATTTAGGCCCAATTTAATTAAAAAAATAGTCCCGTTTTGTCAACTTATCAAATTAATTGAGGGAAAATTATAGAAATCACTAAGGTTAGTCAAAACTTTTTCAAAAATATGGTAGTAATAAAAATATTTTCAAAATCACGTATTTTTTTTTCTATTTTTTTTTTCAAGATAATAAAAATAAAAATATTTTTTTTCACGTTTTTCTTTTTTTGTTTCTTATCTTTTTCCTATGTGATATCTTCTTTAGCTTTACTTTTTTTTTTCTCTTTCCCTTTTTTCTATTTTCTATTTATTTTTTCTTTTTCCCTTTTCTATTTATTTTTTCTCTCTCCCTTTTTTCTATTTCTATTTATTTTTTTAGAAGATAGTCTGAAAAAGAGAAAGATAATTATGTTGAAAAAGAAAGTACAGTAATTTTTTTTTATAATTGTAGATGATCAATTTCGAAAAAAGAAGAAGAAGAAGAAGATGATGATAATGAAGAAGAAGATGGCGAGTTTTGGTTATTTTTGTAGGCATTTATCAAAACAACCAGAAAAATCATTACAAAACAACTCATAAAATTGAAAAAAAAAACAACTAAAAAATCATAAACAACTAGAAAAACAACAACCCAAACAACAAAAAACAACCATAAACCAAAAACAAGCAGAAAAACAACTTCAAAAAATTAAAAAACAATAAAAATCATTGCCAAAACAATCGCTAAAACAATTAGGAACCAAGAAAACACACACTCTTATCAATCCAAACAAATAAAACCAGAGCCATTATAATACTCAAATTCCAACACCTAAAACAATTGTAAATTTCAAGTTTTTAACTACGAAAACTCTTGTTTAATCAAAAAAAATTAAAAGACAATTTTACTCATTTTCTCTCTGCATTATTTGTCTTTAAAACCTTTGATGGCTAGAAGGGAAAAGAATAAATAAATAAAAAAAAGCTATGAATAATAATTTTTGAAGAGAAAATTTCTGGTTGTTTTCTTTTGTTTTCAAAATAATGTTGACAATAATAGAGGATGAAGAGAAAAGAAAAAATTGCAGAGAAAAAAAAGAGAGAAAAAGAAAAAGAAGAAGAATGAAGGAAGAAGGAAGAAGAAGAAAAAGAAGAGGAGAAAAAAAAGAAGTGGAAAGAAAAATGAAAAAAAGTTGTAGAGAAAAAAAAAAGAGAGAAGAAAAAAAATAGTTGTACTCAACAGTATTTTTGTAAATAGTTTTCTTTTTTATATATTTTTGTAAAAATCTCATTAATTTATAAGTTTTAAAAAGAGTGTGCCTCGCAATAAAATAGAATTGCTCTTTCTTTTTTTCCAATTTTTTTTATTTTATTTTTTATGATAATATGGGATTCATCCCACATCATTTTTTTTTATTATATTGCTATATTTAATTATTAATATCTACAAACTGAAAAATTCATAATGTATATATAATATATTATTGTAAAACTCTAATAATATACTACAAATTAATTAGACATTATAAATTTTATGTGTTTAAATTTGGTTCACACTCAATTGAAGAAATTATTTCTAAAGAATAAAATTCAGAGAAAAAAGAAGAAAATTTAAGGGAACTATTTTTTCATGATATTCAAAGAAGGGTTACACCCTTTATATATACACATAGGAATCCTAATCACAACCTAATTAGAAATAGAACAACATCCTAAATAGAATAGAACTTTATTTCTAATTGTATACAAATATTTACTTCCTAATATATACAATAAAAATATTTACTTCCTCAACACTCCCCCTCAAGTTGATGAATGTATGTCAATTATTCCCAACTTGTCAAGTGAGTTGTAAAACGTTTTTCCGAATACAGCCTTTATGAGGATGTCAGCTGGTTGAGTCTAAGATGAAACATATGGAAGATCAATTGTCCCTTCGTTCAAATGATCGTTTATGAAATGTTTGTCAACCTCTATATACTCAGTTCGATCATGTTGAACCAAATTGTTTGCAATTGCTATAGCTACCTTATTATCACAATGTAACAACATAAGCTTCAGATGTTTTAATCCCAAATCTTGAATAATTCGCCTTACCCAGAGCAACTCACATACTCCATGAGCCATTCCTCTAAACTCAGCTTCAACGCTTGACCTTGCTACAACTTTTTGCTTCTTACTTCTCCACGTGACTAAATTATTTTCAACAAATGTAAAGTACCAAGATGTTGATTTTCGATCAGTCCGATCTCCAACACAATCAACATTAGTATAGCTAGTAATTTCATAATCCTCATTACTCCCAAAGAATAACCCTTTACCCGGAGAAGAATTTAGATATCTTACTATTCGGTATACTGTATTCATATGTTCTTTACTCGGAGAATGCATGACTGACTCACAACACTTACTGCATAAGCAATGTCTGGCCGAGTATGAGATAGGTAAATCAACCTTCCCACCAACCTTTGATACTGATCTCTATCAGTTGGAACTTGATCTTCTAAGACTAAAAGTCCATGGTTGACTTCAATGGGAGTCTCGGCTAGCTTAAAATCAAGCATCCCCGTCTCTGTTAGTGGGTCCATTACGTACTTTTATTGGCAAAGAGAAATTCCTTGAGCCGATCTTGCAACTTTAATTCCTAAAAAATACTTCAAGTTACCTAAATCCTTAAGTTCAAACTCAGATGCTAACTGTCTTTACAAGATTATTGTCTCACTCGGATCATTTCCAGTGACCACCATATCATCAACATATACAATCAGTGTGGTGACTTTACCTAACTTCTGTTTGATGAATAGTGTGTGATCAATATCACTTTGCTTATATCCGAGCTTTCTCATGAAGGTTGAGAGTCATCCAAACCATGCTTGAGGTGATTGCTTGAGTCCATACAATGCTCTCTTTAGTTTGCATAATCGGTCAGTACATTTAGTTTCGGGTAGTGGATCTATATATACTTCTTCATCTATGGTTCCATTCAAAAATGCATTCTTTACATCAAATTATCGCAGCAGCCAGTCCAGATTGACAGCTAAGGAAATAAGGACTCAGATGGTGTTCATTTTTGCTACTGGGGCAAATGTATCTTCGTAGTTAATTCCATACTTCTGAGTATATCCCTTTGCTACCAACCGAGCTTTATATCGATTTATGCTTCCATCTGGATTGAGTTTGATAGTGAATATCCACTTGCACCCGCACCATTTTCTTTCCTTCTAAAAGAGGAACAAGATCCTACATCTGGTTCTTCTTCAATGCCTCCATTTCATCATTCATAGCTTTCTTCCAATCCAGATCATCTAAGGCTTCTTGCACATTACTCAGAATAAATATAGTAGATAATTGATTTACAATAAGTGCATGTGAGTTAGACAAATGGTTAGTTGATATGAAGTTATTGATAGGGTATTTAGCTTTAGTATGAAGGTCCGGATTATATTATTTTTTTGGAACCCCTCTATTGATCTTAGAAGGATAACGAGGTTCAGTATTTAGAATTAAAGGAGATAAGTTTACCTTATTATGCACCGCACCTGAAGTTTCTTCAACTTCTAGTATGGGTTGGGAAGATGTACTATCTTGATTACTTGGATATTCTTTGATGATCTATCCGGGTGAGATGTTCATACTCAAAACATCAGATGTTTGTCCGGGTGAGATGCTCATACTTGGAACATTAGATGTCTATCTGGGTGAGATGCTCGGAACACTTGGAACACCAGATGTATGTCTGAGTGAGATGCTTGGAACACTCAAAATATTTAGGAGACTCAGATTCAGAACACTCAGAATGCTATCTTCAAGCTCAAAGAAGTTCGAATTTTTCTCCCCCTGAAGAGAGCACTCGGAATGGGAGAAGAAAGGAAAAACTTCATGAAACCAAACATCCCGAGTGACATACATCTTTTTTGTATTCGGATCATAACACCGATATCCTTTTTGTAAATCCATATAGCCAACAAAGATACACCGGATAGCTCGAGGGTCTAATTTACTGAGTGTCTGATGAACATATGCCGAGCATCCAAAAACTCAGGGTTAGAGATTATTGAGGGGTGGAGATATGAAAAGTTCCTGAAGTTTCTGAAGAGGATTTTTAAAATTAAGTACTCGTGATGGTGTCTGGTTTATGAGGGACGTAGTGGATCGAACAGCTTCTCCCTAGTATTCTCGAGGAACATTCATGTCAAACAGTGATGCTCGGATAACTTCCAATAACTACTGGTTCTTTCGTTTGGCTATACTATTCTATTAAGGAGTGCCAGCACAAGATGTTTGGTGGCAAATGCCCTTCTTGTGGCAGAAATCATTAAGAATTAAGTTAACATACTCCCCACCATTATCAGACTGCAAGACTCAAAATTTACTCTGGTATTGTGCAGCCACCATGTTGTATAGGTCCTGAAACTTAGAGCACACATCTCCTTTATTGGAAAGTAGTGATACCCAGGTCATCCGGGTACATTCATCAATAAACGTTATAAAATATCGAGCACCAGATAGAGTAGGAATCTGAGTAGGTCCCCATACATCAGAATGAATGGTCATAAATGGAATTGAATTTCTATTATAACTAGATATATACAAAATTTGGTGGCCTTTTGCCAATTCACAAACATCACACTTAAATTCTGAGTCTTTGGTATGTAAAAATAAATTCGATTTTATTTGTCTAAGATAATGAAAAGAGAGATGCCCAAGATGATAATGCCACAAGATTACTTAGTCTTTGCTCGAGCAACTTCTACTAACCCTATTAACTTGACTTGACTTCCATTTTGAATCATTATGCAACTCAAGATAGTACAACTTTCCACGTTTAACACCAGAGCTAAGAATCCGGTGCGTTGCAGTGTCTTGAAATACACAATAATTAGGCCAAAATTTGATAGTGCAATTCAAGGTTTCAATGATTTGGCCAACAGATAGTAGATTACAAGAAAAAGATGGAACAACAAGAACAATATCTAAATTAAGAGAGGCGAAGTTAGATACTGATCCCTCATGAGTGACTGGTGCTATGCTTCCATTAGCAATTAGAATATTTTATTGGGTTGATGGACATATAGATGTAAGATGGTGAGTGGAGTTTTTCATATGATTAGTAACACCTATATCAATAATCCATGTATTATTTCAAGTAAGATTTGTCATACCTGAAGTGGTATCAGGATCACCACTTGGTTTAGTAGAAGTAGCAATTGCAGCCTTGCCGAGATTCTTACGAGGCTTTTTATTGAAATCCCACCATTTCGAATATCCCACAATTTCATAGCACCATTCCTTGGAGTGTCCAACTTCGCCACAATGAGTACAAGTGTATGTAATGAGCTTACTCGGTATTTTTCCTTTAAACTGGGGACGAGTCTGAGTTGTTACAAGTACAGAATGGTTCGACAGTATCTTCGGCTCTTCCATCGTATGTCGTTGGTTGTGATCCCGCCGGACATATGCATAACTAGACTTGAGATCAAGAGGTGGATCCTTTTGGAGTATTTCACTCTGAGCATTATTAAATTCAGAATTAAGCCCAACTAGGAAAATATGTGTTCGAAGCCGGGTAATATGTTTATGGAGTGATACTACTCTATTAACATCCCCCCCTTGTGCACATGTCTGGGTATTAATTTCCTGAAATATTCCAATAAGTTCATTATAGTATGCAGGAATGGCTTACCATTCTGACGTGTACTGAATGATTTCTGGTTCAATTCAAATAACTGAGTTTTGTCTGATCCATCATAGAAGGTTTTTGAGATAGCATCTGATATCTCCTTTGCTATTGGAAGACGGATGAATCTTTGCATCAATTTCGGACTCATGGAGTCAATCAACCAACTTTTTACTCAATTATTATCAAGGAGCCAAGTTTCCAACGCTTTATCTCTTGCTGGTGGCTTTGGCGTAGTGCTATTAAGAAAGTCAGATTTATTTCTGGCTCCAATTCGCATCTCCATGATTTGTGACTATAGAGTATAGTTCGTATCATCAAGAATAATTCCTATGGGAAAGGGAGAATTATCTTGAAAGGTTTTAAATAAAATTGGGTGTTCCATGGGATACGATGGATGTATTTTCGGTGGTCATGATTTTGAAGATTCAAAAGATTCAAGAAAAAAAATACGATTTGCAAGAATTCAATAAAAAAAAATTCGATTTTAATGGGTATGCTCTGATACCATGAATAATAAAATTCAGAGAAAAAAAAAGAAAATTCAAGGGAAATATTTTTCCATGATATTCAAAGAAGAATTACTCTCCTTATAAATACACATGAATCCTAATCACAATCTAATTAAAAATAACATACTAAATAAAATATAACTTTATTCCTAATTCTATACAAATATTTACTTTCTAATAAATACAATAAAAATATTTATTTCCTCAACAATTTTTCCCTTCCTTTACATTTATATTTAAAAATTGCCATTTTCTCTCTTATTTGCATTTCTTTCATTTTCTATTTGTTTAAATTACATCGGCATTACTAATAGATTAAAAAAAATATCTAATTTTATAAGTCCGCATACTTTTAACCTTTGATTAAATGTAACCTTCTATTTTATTTTATTTTATTTTTTTGCTGTAATAGCTCCTTTGATTTTTTTTATTCAATAAGTATTTTAATTGATTATTAGATTTATATTTTTAAAATAAATTTTTGATTTCATTAATCTATAATTCCAATTTAAATATTTTATACTTAAAAAACATTTTAAAATTTTTTTTATTTCTTAAAATTAGAGTCCTTTATAATATTATTTCATTTAGTAAACATCTCATGTCTCTTTTTCACTAGATGAAGTTTTCAGCATTTATCAAAGTATTTTTATATTTTAAGAATCTAACAACTTTTATTGATAAATTAAACTTTTAAATTTTATTTATTTTTTTTACTTTATTAAAATCAAGAAGCATTGTTCTGATCAAGATAATATTTCGTTATTACCTTAATTTAAAATTCTTAAAATTTTACTACTCCATAAACTTTAATCTTTATAATAACATTTTGTTCAACGTGTTAACTTTATTTTAATCACAATTATACATAATTATCAATAAGGGGTTAATGTCAATAAAATAATAGTATAAAAATTTGATGTATATCAATAAAAATGAAATACATAATCATATATATATATATACGCGCACACACATATGATATCATTACAATTTTTATTAATAGTATAATGCATGTTGAAAGATTATAGTTTATACATGCAACACATTATTATTTTATTGCTATTATTTATTAAATTAATAGTAAAATGATATTCTTTCACTATATGCACAGGTCTACAGAAAAATAATAAAATTTATACTTTCATTATATGTACACATACAGCTATTTCCCATGTTATTATTTATTAAATATTAAAATTTTGAAATTATAACATGAAAATATTACCAATTTAGTAAAGATAAATAATATGCATGAAATTAAGTTGAAATCAAAATTCAAGTTAAGGGCGGACTTAAAAGTTTTAACCAACTTCAGCAAAAATTAACTTGATAAGTTCTTGCATTATGATCAAATTTAGGTGTGAGTAATTGTATTTTTAATTATGGTATTAAATTGAAGAATTAAAAATCACATTTAGATGCTTTAGAAAATAATTTTATATTTGGGTACAAAAAATGGTGATAAAATACCCACTAACAACTAATGAGAAATATCTAAAATTAAAATTGATGAAAACTAATTAGAAGAAAAATTGATAAAATGCCAAAAGGTAATAGTGCTGAATACAGTGCTGATTAATCATCAATCTTCTTTCCCCTTAGCAATGCATACATATCCTTAAGCATAGTAGTTTGAAAATGAAATTGGCTAATAATTCCAAAGAATTTCCATTGCAATAATAATACTAATAATAATAATAACAATAATAATAATAATACTAAATAAATAAATAAATAAAAGTCACAATACACAAATAATGGTCACTATCCATTTAATTTAAGGGCTGCCTTGGTTGGGGGTAACTAAGGGAGAGAATTAGAATTCAAAAAAAAAAAAAAAATTAAAATAAACATATATACTTGTTTATCATTATTATTACTTATATTTCAATTGAAAGTAGAATTTTTATTTTCAAACCATAAAATAGTATAAAATTAAAATTTAAAGGAGATATAAATTTTTATCTTCTAAAAACTATTTAATTTATTTATTTACAATCTATATTTCGTAAAAACCAAAACTACAAGTACGTGAGTTTCTATTTATCAAAAACTAGTTAATTAATTAATAATTTTGTTATTAAAATTACTTAATTGATATATTTAAATTATCATATTTTATTTATTTTTTCAAAAAATTACATAAAGTATATATATTCATTTGAAGCGCAAACATAATAAAATATATTAATTTTTTTATATTTACAATCTCAAATATAAAATATTTTAAAATTTAAATAAAATATATTAAAAAAATAAAAGTCTTTAACTTTCATCAAATTCGCTGAGCACGTATAAAAAAAAAAAAATCACTTCACTTTCACCAGCACGACATGTGTTGTGGCAAAATCTTAAAACGTTAAAAGAAAAAAAAAAAAAAAAAAGGAAACAAAATGGTTGTTGTAGTGCGGTCGGTTGATGACCCTTTTCCCTCCGTCGCTTTTTTCACATCTTTTTTTCATAAACAGTACGTAGAAACAGTCAAAACGCGGCGTTGGACACGCGTACAAACATATATGGTGGATTTAAAAATACAAAACGACACGTTTTTATTTAAATATCGTATTTCTGTCGGCTAACGTGGCATGAAGTTAACGGCCAAACCTACTTGGCGGCAGGTTTTTTTTTTTTTTTTGAAAAGACTTGGCGGCAGGTTTTACTACAACGTTGACGGCGGAAAAATCTTTGTAATAATATCCATGCGTTTCTTCTCCAATTAGAGGAGGAAAGAGGGTCAGACTTATTCTATCTACATACCTATCATGTTTGATAGTTTTATTGTAAATTTAAAAAGGTATTTAACATAATGAAAAAAAAAAGTTAATAAAATAGGGATATTTTTATCTCTACTGAATATATTATATTTTAAGATAGAATTAACGATATATTAAATAAGTGATTTATATTTAATATTGATAATCATATTGTGGGCTTAACTAAAATAAGTTGATTGTGGGTAATTGGCACCCATCGGCCTTGGATTTTTAGATCTATCCTATCATCATCTCCAATTTTTACTTCCTTACATAAAACTCCTTCACTTTTAATTTTTATTCCATAAATATTTCTAAATTTATTTTCTAACCAAATTTTGCTGGAATAATGACATTTCTATTTTATTCATTTTTAATATAAGTCACATCGTTTAAAATGAACACTTGGCAAAGTGTTAGAACCACATGTGGCCACATGTTATACTTCTTTTTAAATTTATACACATTTTTATCAATTTGCTTAAACAATAATTAAAAAAAATGGAACTAAATTATTCAGAAGCAAATTCTGATCTATTATGCATTTAGTAAACAATACAACCTTTAAAAGAAACTTTACAAAATTCTTTCGAATTTTACTAAATTTATACCTAGTTATCAAATTTTTACTTTCTAATTTCATCTTGAACATACCGTCAAATAAAATACTGTGAATGGATCAATTTTTATTCTCCAGTTGGGTTTGGTTTCGTTGTTGTTTCTATTGGTCTTAGAGATAAGTGAGGTTCTAATCAAAAGCTATGTTAAGGAAAAGAAGAACACCGTTGTTGTTGCTCTTGGGAAAGAAAATTAAATTGTGAAATTTGTTAGAGGAGCTATAGTTTAATAATTGTTTCATTTCTAGTGTTATTGTTCTTATTGATAAAACAAGAAAAAGGGAATTTACACAAATTGTATAAATTAATGATTAAACTACCTAACTATTAGAATCTTGGAAAAAAAAAATATTTCTTACCTATGTGGTTTTAACTTATGATAGAATTAGTTAAGTATTTTTGTGTGTGTGTGTAAGAATCCTATGTATCATAAATTTTACACTTTGATACTTTTCTAAATAATATCATTAAAACTTATGATTTCATGTTAAAATAATATGGATGTTTAATAGTGAAATCATTTATTGAGTGATTATTATTTTATTATTATTTGTTTGTTTTATCTTTAGGGTCATATTTATTCAGATGCTGATTGATATAGTGTAGTCAAGAATTCTATATTTTCTTAGTTGTGATTTTATGAGTGAGATGTATGTAGATTAGCTAAGAAGTTTTGGCAGATAATTTTGGTGAAGAGGGCTACATGGGGTATGGTTGATCAATTTGTATGTGTTGCTTGATGAGTTGAATGCAATTTAATTGTTTTGGTTAATCATGACAGTGAACAATGTTCATTAAGGATTGAGGAATTAAATGAGCATTGATCGTCCTATGAATTCTCCTTTAGAGCAAGAAATTCAAGACATGGCAGTTAGTTTAAGAATCCAAGTTGTGGATTTTGAGTCTTGCTCTAAAATTGTTGAATTAGCAAATCTAATTCGCTAGCTTTGTTTAGATGAGGGAAGAGGAAATTCATTTTGCCGGAAGCTTTTTTTTTTTTGGCTAGCTTTATGTGGAGGAGAATGGGAAAGAAGGTTCCTTCATCTTCCTTGTAACCAATGTCTGATTTCCAATGAACTGATATGAACAAAATCATTATTTAACCATTTCCGTAATCTCTTGAATCTTAATATTCAATTAACTTAAGATTGATTTAACCAAATAAATACTTCAATTATTGATAATATTTGTAGAAATTGACAAATTTGACTCTATTAAATTAACAATGGCATCATTTATAAATTTGGTAACATATTAAGGGTAGTTATGATTTTATATTTAAATTAATGTATTTTGTGACTAAGGAAGAAATAGTTAACGGAATCAAATTTGATAGGGTATTAAATTGAATTTTAAACATATAGGAATGGAGTAAATAAGTTAGAATAAATCATAGGGTGTTAGTAAATTACCCTAAAATTTATAATGCTAATATTACTATTGTCCTATGATAAGAGACATAAGGTAATTTTCTTAATAGCATAGTGAAATTTATATAGTTTAACATTATTTGACTTCGACAGTTTGCTGAAGTATAATAATAATATATAAAACAAAAATCTCCACCTTTTAACTATTTCTAAATTGAATTATCCCAAAAATTATTTTAGTTTCGATTGGTAGATTTTGAATTTTCTAATTTGAAAATCATATCAAACCGTTTTGAATCGTACAGAATCAAAGACCAAAATAAGAATGCATATTTTGATACAATTATTCTCAAGTTTCTAATTTGTAATTTTTATTATTTTCATGATTTTGTTGATAACGATTATTTTTAATAAATTATTAAAAAGTTATTAAGTTGTAATTAATAGGATTATAATAACATGTTATAAAGAGTTGTTTTAATAATTATATATAGTTTATTGATAATGAATAACCTACAGATTTAACATGTAATAAAGAATAAAAAAAATATTATTTTAATTGTTTTAAGTAAAAAATATATTCATCAATCAAATTATTTCAAATTATAAAAATAAAAATTAAGTAAATAGTATTTAAAACAGAATTATAATATCATGGCCATGCTTGATTTTTGTCTTTATTTTGAGAAATCCTTTATTATATTACCTACAAAAGAAGGAAAATAATTAAAAATATAAAAATCCTAATCAAAATAAAATTAGACAAAAAATATAAAAAATCATAATTAAAACTTTAAATTAAAAATTATTCCTAATTAAACCTAAATTCTTTAAGGATAACTATTATTAACTTAAAACTAACATGAAACTTATTAAGATTAAACTTAAGATATATGTATGAATTATATATATCAAATTCCCCCACACTTAGATCTTGCTTGTTCTTAAGCAAATCAACACAAATTAAACTACTTAACCTCAACCAAAGACCTCAAACTTCCAAGATATGCAATCTCAACAACACCAAACCTAAAAATACTTATTAGTAAGGATAATTAGAAAAAATTTTGATTCGGATGAGTGTGTTTTATTCTCCATCTCATAATAATTTAATTTGGGTGAGTGCATTTTATGCTCCATCTCCATCTCACCCTTATTTTTCTCTCTTTAGCGAGTGCACTTTATGCTTCGTTTCATTTTGATTTTTCCTTTTCATGGTAAATGTGTGTTATGCTCCATCTTACTTTAAATTCCACGAATCCAATCAATAATTTTTAAGAAAAAACAAACATTTCTATATCATTATTTAGAAAGCCTTGCTTATATAATGAAAACCAAATTATTTAACATAAGAATTATGTTCAACTATCCTTAATAATAAACACTCTCAAATCTAATGCTATCAAAATTACACTCTTCCATTCATTGTCCCTAATCATGAGTTGAGTAATTGACAAAATAAATGAGGACAAACAAAATTAGTGTGTTGAAATTAGTGAATCTTATGAATTTTTAAAGAATTTTTAATTTTCTCAAATTAACCTAATTAATATGCATGCAAGAATAAAGAAAACAAATAAGCACAAAACATAAGATTAACATTTGACATCCTCCCCACACTTATTTATGACGTTGTCATTAATGACAAAAATATATTGAAATTAAAGAAAAAGAACACGAGGACTTCCCTATTGCATAATGAATTTATCTTGAGTGAATGAGTTAAATGTTAGAACTGAGCATGATTGTTAACACTGTCGTGCATCTAGGCATGCTCAATAGAAAAACTTAGGTTTTTCTTCATTTTTCACTCGCTCCATGTGCTTGATGACCTACAAAATAAAAAAAAAACAAAAAATAAGGAAAATAAAAGGGAAAACTAAACTAAAACTAAACTTAAAAGAATTGAAACACATTGGGTTGTGTAGACGACGGAGTTTAGCGCACGCCCAAAATTTTAGCAACCGCAACACTTTTTGAGCTCAGGGTTCTAAAAAACACACTAATCATTGTCATAAAGACATGACATGGAGAAGATGAATCACCACCCAGGGTAATAACTGAGATAAAAATGGTGGTACTTGATTCTTTAAAAGAAAGCTAGCACCACAACCAGGAGATTCTGGATATAGAATACCAACTTCTTTTAATATTGTGTTCATTTAGAATTACTTTATGAATCACTATGTTATCCTCTATTTAGATGCAATTTCATATAAATCCTTATTAACTCCAGGCAAACTAGTCATGAAAATACATGTAAATAATGCGTTCATCGCAATCCCTAGGTTAGTATAATCTACATTGATTTTAATTAAATGAGCGAAATCTACATGTTTTAATTTATAAGTGAGCCTAAAAACTAATGGGCCTAATTCTTATTTAATTTTAATTAAGTGAACCTAAGTCTATTTCTTTTAATTCTAAAAATGGGTCTAAATCTACAACTTAAGAAAATATCTAAATTAATGCGCCTAATTCTACATGTTTTTAATTTTAAAGTGATATTAAATCTATAAATTATGAAAAAGACTTAAATTTAGTGGGCTAAGTCTAAATTAATTAAATTAAGTGGGTTTATGTTAAATTAACCTAAATGAGCCTAAATTGATTTTTAAAATTAAACCTAAAAATCCAATTCAAAGCCTATTTATTAAATGAGTTAGAGTCTAAACGTGGGCTTGGGCCCAAAACACACAAAAATCAACAAACAAGCCCAAAAACATAAAAATCAAAACAATCAAATAAAAAGATCAAACATGCAATTAAATTATTTCTTCTAAAAAAAACCTAATTTTAATTAACATGCAACCTAAATTAATCAATTGCCTCTATTGATTTTAATTAGGATTTACTAAATTGAACCTAATTTACTAATTAATTTTTTAAGAACAAGAGAAAGCTAGACTTTTCATTATTTCCACTATCGAGGCTATTACAAAATCTACCAAAAATAATAAAGAAAATAAAATTAAAATTACAACCTTTGAGAAAATAAATTAAACAAATTCAAGACCTAAAAAAAATTTAAAAAAAAAAAACTAAATAGAGCAAGATAAAAATTAAATTAGAATCTTTGACTTTTGGCTTTTATTCATGGATTCTCTATGGATTTCCTTGGTTCAATTATGTATTCATTACTAGAAACATGAAACACAAAGAATAATAATAATAAAAAAGATTAGAATTAATGAACAAAGAAAACAAAATAATGAAAATTAAACAAAAAACAAAGAAATAATAAAATAAAAAATAATAAAATAATATAAAAGAAAGAATTAATAAAGAAGAAAGGAGTAGAAGAGTGATGCTATACAAATGTTGTTTGAATGCTTCTCAAAATGAGATTTCAACATTTGGAGGAAATCGACCCTGTGTTTTCTTGATTTCTGGACTTTGAAAAGAATGTATTTTTTTTGAAAAGGTTTTTTTTTCAATCAACTTTTTTATGCAGTAGAGATTAGGGTTTTTTTTTCTTTACGCAGTCCTCTCTCCCTCCTTTTTCTTCTTTTGTACCAATCCTTTTCTTTTTATATCCCATTCCTAACCCTAGCTAACCACTTACGTGATCACAGGAGAGACAACTTTGATCCTTCCTCTAAAAAACAAACAGGATAAGAATTTTAATTTTAAAAAATTATACGAGTACTGGACAGATAAATGCCAAAATTAATTTATTTATTAAAAATAAATTAAATTTGGACCAATCATAAGTAAAAAAATTGAGAAAATAATTTTTTTCTAAAATTTTAGCACCTCAGCATTACAGAATGTCGATCGACATTGTGTAATGCTGATTGACATTACGTAATGCCGATCAGCATTGTGTAATGCCAATCGGCATTACGTACATCTTCAAATATGCCCCTGTAAAATTCAATTTTGTAATTAAACCCAAAAAATGTTGCAATTTAGTTCTTGAAATCATAAAACTCAACACTAGAGGTCAATTTTTGATTAAATTTTCAGCATAGAGGCTTTCATTGCACTCATGCATAAATGAATATGAAATTAGGTGCTTACAGTTACCCCCCTTTGATGCTATTTGCTTCACAAATTGTGGTAAAGCAATAGAAGCCCACAATTTTGAAGGAAAGAATTAGGGTACTTAATTATATCCTAATTGATGAATTGATGCTTAAATTATTGTGCAATTTTTAAGCAAGATGCTATATTTAGCATGCTTCACTATATTTCATGTAGAATGTTTAACGAGATATATACAAATGAGTTTTGCTATATTCCCTGTGGGACGTTTAACGTTTCATGATTTGAGAACATGCTATAACTCCTGTGGAATGTCTAGCAATAATACCATAAATACTGTGTAGTGTCTGGTGAACTACACTATATTCCCTTTGGGATGTCTAGTGATAATGGATTTCGTTATATTCCTCGTGAGGCGTTTAACGAAATATATGTAATGATTCTCGCTATATTCCCTATGCGACATTTAGCAATTCGTGATTTAAAAAATGTGCTATAGATCATGTGGAATGTGTAACAATGATACCATAACTACTATGTAGTATCTGGTAGATCAAAAGATTTGAAAATTCATGTTATAATTGCTTTGTAGCATATAACATATTGAATTTAAAATTCATGTTATGACTACTGGGCAGTGTATAATGAAATAATTTGAAATTTTTGTTATAACAACTGTGTAGCATATAACAAAACAAATTTAAATTTTTTGACAAAAAATGAGGAGAAATGTAAAATGCAAAAAAAAAAAAAAAAGAATTCTGTAATTATATTATATATTCTGTACTTGACAAAGGATTCAAAATTTTAATATAGACTAACTATGTAATTAATAATTTTGTGAATTATTAATTAATGATATGAATTTCATGAGTTAATTATGAATGGACCAAATTGTAAGGAAGAAATTTGGACTTGAATGCAAGCAAGTTTTGGTGGATTAAAATGGATATTTTCCATCCTATATACTTCACTTTTGCATGTTACGTTCCATTTCTCATTTCATCTTCATTTTCTTTTCCTTTCATTTTCTTACTGATTATGCTGCAACCCATAATTTCTCACGATTAGCTGCAACCCTTTCATTGCTCAATGATGATGCCGCAATCCATAATTGATCACCATTAGCAGCAACCCTTTCATTGCTCACTGATGATGATGCAGTCCATAATTGCTCATGATTAGTTGTAACCTTTTCATTGCTCATTGATGATGTTGTAATCCATAATTGCTTGCGATTAGTGGCGACCCTTTCATTGCTCACTTTTATAATGCTACAGTCCATAACTACTCACGATTAGTTGTAATCCTTTTGTTGCTCACCGATGATGCTACAATCTATAATTGCTCGCGATTAGCTGCAACTCTTTCATTGCTCGCTGATGATGTTACAATCCATAATTGCTTGTAATTAGCTGCAACCCTTCCATTGCTCACTGATGATGCTGCAATCCATAATTGCTCACGATTAGTTACAACCCTTACATTGGTCATCGATGATTCTGATTAACTGTAACCCTTTCATTACTCACCCTTACTACTGCAGTCCATAACTACTCACGATTTTTATCTTTGGTTGTTTGAGTTAAATACTTTGAATTCTTTGTGCTGACTTACTTTGAATTTTATTGTGTTGATTGATTAGAATTTCTTTGCTGACTAATTTCAATTCCGCTGTGTTAACCAACTCTATAAGTTAGATGTACTTCCTTCTGGATTTGTAATTCCTACAAACTTGTTAAAGTTAGTTTCAATCATAATGAATGTATAAAAGTTCATTATAATATTGAAAATTCATGACTTTTTCATAAGATAGTATGCACTCAATGAATCTCACTATTTTTTATTTACATGACTATTATTTATTTACCATTTATAAAGGTCAGAGGCATTATTAACCATCTTATGCTGAGAGCATATCTTTTATCAAGTGAAGAGCTTACTTCTACACCTAATTTTAGAGAGAATTTGCTAAACAAAACTCATGGATTTTGATTATAAACAAATTGAATTTTGAGTATCAAAATCGTCTTTGAGTTATTTTTATGCTTTTATTCCTTATCCAAGTATTCCCCAACCTTTCTGATATTACTCAGCGTAGATACCATTGGAAAGGTCCTTTGGATACTCATATCTTATAGAGTATTAGAGTAAATGGAGCAACTTTTAATGTGATCCTCTTTTAGTATTCAACCATATTTCTCGTATTACTCAGCGTGGATACTGCTAGAGGTTTTATGTTTGTACTCTTATTCATTTCTGAGCATTGGAGTACATTATGGTTGTCTTATTTTGATTCTCCTCTTAGTATTCCCTTGCCTTTCTCATATTACTCAGTGTGGATACCATTAAGGGATTTTGTACTCATACTCATTTTTGAGCATTGGAGTAGATTATATACATATTTATTATTCAAAAGATTGAAATGATACTTTGAAATTCAAGCAATTTGTGCTGCAAGTCCATAGATTTTGTCTTTACATTTTCTTCCCCTTATTTGGGTGCAAAGCAAGCATGAAATTGATTAAAGTTTATAAACTCTTAACAAAAAGTTGTTAACTAAACATCTGAATTCTGCAAAATGAATAAAAAGAGTCATTATGATAAAAAGGTAATAAGATAGGCTTTTTGCACATGATCTTGTGGCGTGGATGAATTTACTTTTAATTTATGGATTTTATTATTGAGATGGTACTTTATTATAAAATCTAAGGAAATATAGTTCTATTACTTCCTTTGATTATTTTGGTGAGTGTTTAGTATTTGCTATCTGGCCTATTCTTATTGATGTATTGGTTCCTTTCCTCTTCTTCATTCTCTTTTATTTTTTCTTGCACAAAATACCATAAGTTAGTATGGTCTATTTGTAAGTGAATAAATTTTGTCAAAATCTAGTATTATTCTTTTGCATTCTTCCTTTTTAATTGTGGTGATGATGTCTCTGACCACAAAGCTCATGATACTCCACCATTAAAGTTGTGGCTTTGGGCTGCATTTGTATTTCCACCATTCTTATTGATGCTATGGTAGAGGGCTTCGTTCCTCTTATTAACATCTCCTGCAAAAAAGGTTTAAGAGTTAGAGATATTATTTTATGATCAAATAATTTTTCATAGTGTATTCATTTTAGGTTTAGAGTGCATTCTTCCCTTTTATAGGGCCGACAAATGTATTGCTGACATTGTGGACCCTCTCATTACTATATTCCATACCCTACACTAATCTAATTATTGTGGAGAGATATTCTAGATGATGCTTCATATGAGGCTATGGAGTGGATGTTGAATCTGAGGAGCTTGAACGTCTTATCCAATCTCTTGAGGTTGCCAAGAGGATGCTTTTGCAAGCATCACTATCAGTGATATTCCTTTACTGGATGGGCCCATAATTTATTAGGCTCTTGAGGTCTAAAGTCCTGTGGAGCATCAGGTTCACCATCATAGTGTCACCTTTTTCCTTCAGATATGAACATTCTAACTACCTTTTTGCACTTTTACAACACTAATTTTTAATGTTAATAGTAAAGTATTTGTACAATCTTGTATGAGTCAATGTATGCATGTTATGTATGAAATGCATGATCCTAATAGGTCTCCTGTTTGGAACAGAGCTATGTTGCTAATCTTGGAGTGTACAAATTAGGTGCCTCATTAATAGCCTGTAAGTTTGAGCATTGAATGCCTTGCTATTGATACTTCTTATGTCAGAGCCTCTGATACAATTTGTCAAATAGATGACCATGCTAGTAAGTGGGGTCCATGGCTTTGCACTAGAGATTGTGATTGACCAATGCACTGTTGAACTTTTCTTTTTGTTACTGCTTTTGTTATATGATAACTGAGGTACTAGCTCTTAGACTTCAACATTCTATCTTCGCTCTTTGAATGCAAACTTGTCATTTTGCAATTTGCCCCCAGAGCTACATTTTGCCTCCAGTTTTATTCTGGATTCATTCACACTATTCTAGCAGTCTTTTTTTAATTTTTGTGTGTAAGAGACCCAGTTCGTTCACTACTATTGTTGATCCTTTGATGTACTAACCCTGTTAGTTGTAGCCTTATGCATTGAAGATGCAAAGGAGTGGGTGAACTGATTGAAGTGAGTTCTTGATGATGAAATCAACTAGACTTGCACTTCGAAGGACTCTTGAATAGAATATGAGGCTTGATGTTGATGCAATGATTAATGATAGTTACGAGGTATGGGTTACGATGCAAGTTATTTGAGCCACTTGAATTGTTTATGTACAAGAGGATACTAGACTTACAAATAAAATCACAAAGGGGTGGTAAAAAGATAAAATAGTCATCTCATAGCTATGATTTTAGCTTTCATTATATATTGTCTTTCCATTCATATGCTTATGTAGTATGATAAAGATGAATATGCGATATTTGAATAAAAATTTCAAATTCAATTTTACTCATGAGAAGATTCATTACATCACATGGTACAACTCATGTTAACAACCAATCCTAATTTTTTTCTCTCTAATTTTTACCTTATTGTTCTTTTTTCTTTTTCTCTCTCTTATTTTTTTCTCTTTTTTTTTTCTCACTCTTTTTATGTTTTTTCCTCAAATTTCTTATCTTTAGAAGTTACGTCATGTGATATATGAATGTTCTTTGAATTTTCATTTGTTCCCATTCTAAATGAGTTTAATTGAATTAAATTTTTACATCAAACATGCAGATGCAATCAATAACATAATGCATAGTACCATCAGGATGCATAGTACATAAGTAAGCATGATCAGAATTCATATCATTAATTACTAAAATAAAACAAGTTCTAAAGAAACTAAAATTTTATTTAAATAAGATAATAAGAAAATTTATTTCCTATTTTAGATGCTAGGGATGTTGAGTCTCATAGTGGTTGTCTTTTAGACGGTTGACATAACAACTATTTTTCCATCTTCTTGCCAATTGTCTCTATGACTTCATCTTTATGTACCTCAAATGTGCATTTTCTTTCTTGTCTAGTAGCTTCTCATCATCAAACTCATCACCCCATCTTGTAGGCATAATCGACTCGGAGGGTATGTCAAAGGAAGGTGGTTTAGTGTAAAACACCTTATAGTCAAACTTGCTTTAAGGATGACCTAATAAGTCTTATGCTCTTTCCATATCTTTAGGGGCATTAGGAGATTTCTCATTGGTTTTAAGGTCTAGGTCCTTAAAGGAGATTAGCAATTCTTCCTCACTAACTCTTGAGCTGATCATCATGGTAGTTGAGGGTGGTACATTTCGGTAGTTTGGGAAAGGATTATTTTTAGCACTTGGGTTTTCAGGGTTTGTGATCTTTCTAGAGTCTATAAGGTTTTGGATTCATGTTTGAGGTGGATGCAGTTATCTATGAGGTATTAGAGGTTTTGATGGAATTTGCAGTGCTTGTTTGGGTTATAGCCTGGGGTGTTTGGGTTTGGTAGGTTTGGATTAGCTAAAGGTTAAAGTAAGCCCTTTTGCATTAGGTGCTCTAGGACTTTTGACAAAGGTTGGTTAAAATTGGAGAATCTCCTTAGTTATTAAACAACATGCACTTCCATAATTTGACTAGTGCTTCCTTATTGTGTGCCCCCAGTTGGGTAGTTTCTTACTCTAGTGCTTTTAGCAATCTTCTTCTTCTCGCTTTCGATCTCCTCAGCTTGCAACCCATCATCATAAAGGTCTATAAATGTTTTAGGGTTCATTATATGCAACCTCTCAACCAAATTAGATGACACATTACAGACTATCATCCTAACATGATCTTTCTCAACCAACTTATTTTTCATTAATCTTACATTGTTCATAAATCTGATCAAGAAATAAGAAAAGGATTCATTTGATTTTTTCTTAGTCAATTCCAAATCCTTGATAGACACTTCCAATATAGTGTTATAATCATACTATTTTAAAAAAGCAGTACACAGTTCTTGCTAATTAGCCCTGATAGACTTTTCCAACCCATGATACCAGTTTATAGCCATTCCCTCTAAAAACAGTACAAATAACCTAGTGATCACTACTAATGGGGCCTTAGTAGTGCTTATAGTTGTTGTGTACTAACTAAGATGAATCCTAGGATCTCTAGTTCCATCAAACTTCTACAACTGAGGCATTTTGAACTTCTCAGGTAGCTTATTACCCTCAATTAGCATCATATAATCAAAGTCAAATGAATAGCCCATGCCTTATCCTTTAATCAACTCTTTCATCTTGGACATTTTTTGGGTTAGTGCTTGCATATGCTTGGACTAATGGTCTTGTACTAGTTGATTCTCTCTTTGCCTTTTCTATCATCTAGTTCTCAAGATCCTTAAACTTCACATCAACAGCAGGGGGGTTTCTAGCAATAGGTTGCCCCCCAACATTATTGGCAACAGGTGGAGCATTTGTAGTAAGTGGGATAGCTGCAATAGCAAGTGGTGGTATGACAGCAACAATAGGTTGCATCAATCTAGATAAAGCCTGTCTTAATTCATCTTGCATCATAGCCCTCATGTCATCCTTCAGAGCTCCTTTGATGTCTTTCAAGGTCCAGTTCCCTCCTTGTTGTTGTTCCATTTCTATATGCTCAGTTGGAGTTAGTTCAACTTCCAAGTAAAGTAGATTAATAGGACTCTTCTCCAGTCTATGAAGGATCTCAATTGCGGCTTTAGGACTTAAATCTATTCTTCTTAGTCTGCCACCTTTCTATCCCCAAATATGAGAAGACCCAGATGAATCTATAATGGCTGTAAAACAAAGTGTTAGTGTGATGGATGAAATGCATGTATGCATGATGCACGTGCTATGTAACAAGTAGCAAATAACAAGTATCAATTAAGTGTACAACATTCATCCTTCCAACCTTATTCCTCCCACACATATGTTCAATGGTAAATCTCTTTTCCTAGGATTTTGGTCTTGGCTTTAATATTAATGGGAAATATCAAGAACCAACACGCATGCCAAATCTCTCTTAAAGCAGTAAAGCATAGAAATAGTATTTTTAGGTATAAAAGATTAGGCCAATCTTTATTAACCTAAATGGGCTTCTAGAGTATGGACTTGGGCCTTTATATATAAAAATACCTTATGGCAATAAACACAAGTAATTTGGGTAATCCTAAGGGAAGTAATAAGCCACTACATAAATTGAGTCCGGTGAAAAAGGTCAAGGTTCCCTTAGCAAGATGCCCTCCTTTAAGACTTGAGTTACAGGCCAAGGTCAGAGGGGCCCAGCATCCTTTGCAAACTTAAGAGAAGAGTACCCCCTTTAGGACTTGGGTTACAGACTCTGGTCAGATGAGCCTAGTAATCTCTCTTGAACCGAGTTAAGGCTAAAAGTGATGGTTAGCCAATTTATAACTCCATGAATCTAGTGGAATCATAAACCAATGCCATCGGTTAATAAGGACATGCAAAATGAATGTAAGAATAAAATAGTAATTAATAAAATAATTCTAAATAACACAAGTAGAATTAGTATCTCTTATCCCCAATGGAGTCGCCATGGTAGACAACGGGGTTTAGTGTGCACCTAAGATTTTAGTAACCGTGACACTATTTGAGCTCAGGGCTCTAAAGAACATACTAACCATTGTCACAAAGACATGGCGTGGAGATGAGGAGTCACCACCCAGGGTAATAATTAGGACAAAAAATAGTGGTACTTGATTCTCTAAAAGAAAGCTAACACCACAACCAGGAGATTCTGGATACGGAATACCAACTTCTTTTAGTCTTGTGTTCATTTAGAATTACTTTACAAATTACTATGTTATCCTCTATTTACATGCAATTTCATATAAACCCTTATTAACTCCAGGCAAACTAGTCATGAAAATACATGTAAACAATGTGTTCATCGTAATCCCTAGGTTAGTCTAATCTACATTGATTTTAATTAAATGAGCTAAATCTACATGTTTTAATTTATAAGTGAGCCTAAAGACTAATAGGCCTAATTCTTATTTAATTTTAATTAAGTGAACCTAAGTTTATTTATTTTAATTCTAAAAATGGGCCTAAATCTACAACTTATGAAGTATCTAAATTAATGGGCCTAATTTTACATGTTTTAATTCTAAAGTGATATTAAATCTATAAATTATGAAAGAAGCTTAAATTAAATAGGTTAAGTCTAAATTAATTAAATTAAGTGGGCCTATGTCTAAATTAACTTAAATGAGCCTAAATTGATTTTTAAAATTAAAGCTAAAATTCTAATTCAAAGCCTATTTAGCCTAAACGTGGGCTTGATGCCCAAAACACACAAAAATCAACAAATAAGCCCAAAAACATAAAAATCAAAATAATCAAATAAAAAGATCAAACATGCAATTAAATTATTTCTTCTAAAAAAACCTAATTTTAATTAACATACAACCTAAATTAATCTACTGCCTCCATTGATTTTAATTAGGGTTTACCAAATTGAACCTAATTTACTAATTAATTTTTCAAGAATAAGAGAAAGCTAGGCTTTTTATTATTCCCACTATCAGGGTTATTATAAAATATATTAAAAATAATAAAGAAAATAAAATTAAAATTAAAATTACAACCTTTGAGAAAATAAAATAAACAAATTCAAGACCTTAAAAAAAGAATATAATAAACTAAATAGAGCAAGATAAAAATTAAATCGGGATCTTTGACTTTTGGCTTTTATTCATGGATTCTCCATGAGTTTCTTTGGTTTAATCATATATTCATCACTAGAAACATGAAACACAAAGAATAAAAAAAAAGAAAATAAGATTACAATTAATGAATAAAGAAAACAAAATAATGAAAATTAAACAAAAAAACACAGAAATAATAAAATAAAAAATAATAAAATAATATAAAAGAAAAAATTAATAAACAAGAAAGGAGTAGAAGAGTGATGCTATACAAATGCTGTTTGAATGCCTCTTAGAATGGGATTTCACCGTTTAGAGAAAATTGATATCCCATATCAGTATCCTATTCTAATAAAGGTTATATTCCCCTAAAGAGAAGAATTATTTGAATAAGAAGAAAGCTTAATAAAGAAGTCTATTTCAATTAGGAAGATCAACTACAAAGAAAATATCCTTTTCTCCTAAACAAGGCAATCCTACAAGACTAAAGAATCATATTCCTAAGAGGTTTGAGCAATACCTTCTCCTATAAATACATCTCATGACATCTCATGTCATTCATTCTATTTTCACATTCTCATTCTCATCTCTCCATTCTCATCATTTAACATCATCACATCATCAAGCCATCACTCCATCATCATACAAGCAATCACTCTTTATTCTTTATTCTATTATGCCTATTCGCTTTATTATATTTTTTCCTTATACCGTTATTGACTTAAGCTTTAAAGTGTTTATAGGGGAAACCCTGGCCCTTTACCCGTTCTCCTTATCCATGTAGGTTCCATAAGCAAAAATATCAATTAAGAGTTATTAAGTGGTGTTGTCTGTGGGATCAACCACGATCACATGGTTAAAAGTCAAATTACATCAACAACATAAATTATGGAGAGACCTTCAAATACTTAACAATAACTAGAAATTTTAATGAACATAAATATTTGTTACTTTAAGAGGAGGAACATGAGCATTACAACCAAGATAAGTTTCTTTCCTAATTATTTATTTTTATATCCATTTTTCTTAAATTATTATCACTTGGATTGATCACTAATTAAGATGGATAAAGAGATCCCGAGAATCTCATTCTTTTATTATTTATTGTTACAGTAAAATAATACAAGTGTAGATGTTACCATGAGCACCTCAACATTGATACTCATGAGTATCAATAAAAAAAAATCATCATGGCCTTTAGGAATTTGATCCAGCTGATAATCTTGGAGCAGTATATTCAGATGGTATATTTTCATGAAGCTAGATATACACAAAATGCCAATAAATTGGACACACACAAACTTGGGTAGTACATGGCACCGAATTAAAGCCAATTAAAAACTCGGACATTCAACATTACATAAAGCAAAAGTCATGGCAACATCTTCAAGGATAAGGTCATTCAAGCAATAATTGAAGTAAACAATGAACATAAATATTCATTAAACTCAAAACTGGGACAAAAGATAAGGAAAATGTATTTACTAAAGACACTACTATAAGCACCAATCGACCCAAGCAGCCAGACATTTTGATCACCTCACTCAGCATCAACATGCATCAATTTTCAAAAAATGCATCAAATTGACATAGCGCTTATCACCCCTATGCACATCACTACCAGCTGTCCCTCTACATTGAGCATTTAAAGCTCCAACATCAATGTCGAGTAACTAAATATTGACACCCTCAAGTTGCTTCTATATTACTGAGGTTCGGCACTTGGGCTACGCTTTTAATGCATCGAGAATATACGACACTTGGGCTGTGCTTCTAATGCACCAAGAACAAGTCCAATATATGGAAATGGGCACCCTCAGGTCACTTCTATAGTACTGAGGTTCTGAGCATATAAGCCTTGCATCCTTACACTGAGCATCTAAGCCTCAAGCATCTAAGACTAGTATTTGGAAACTGGCACCCTTAGGTCGCTTCTATAGTACTGAGGTTCGACACTCAAGCCGTACTTTTAATGCACTGAGCATTAAAACTCTAGTGATGATTGGTTCCATCATGTTGTCTTTATACTGGCAGGTTAATCCCTCATATATCTTTTTTTTATTGTAGGTTTTATACGTCTAAGTCCAGTTGGCACTTCCAATATATTTTTATACGATGATTTCAAGAATCGGTAGCAAGCTTTATCTTTTCCTGTGACTGAGGCTGGCCACCTCAGCTCACCCTTCCGTATTAAATGCAGTGATTCAAGCAATCTCCCTTTAGATGGAAGAATGATGTTTCTATCATTTACAGACTCAGATACATCGGACATAAATATCCAAATAGACTTTCAGGGGGGACTCTTGATATTCCATATCAGTATCCTATTCTAATAAGGGTTATATTCCCCCAAAGAGGAGGATTATTTGAATAAGAAGAAAGCTTAATAAAAAAGTCTATTTCAATTAGGAAGATTAACTACAAAGGAAATCTACTGCTCTCATAAACAAGGCAATCCTACAAGACTAAGGAATCATATTCCTAAGAGATTTGAGCAATACCTTCTCATATAAATACATCTTATGACATCTCATGTCATTCATTCTATTTTCACATTCTCATTCTCATCTCTCCATTCTCATCATTTAACATCATCACATCATCAAGCCATCACTCCATCATTATACAAGCAATCACTCTTTATTCTCTATTATATTATGCCTATTTGCTTTATTATATTTTTTCCTCATACAGTTACTGACTTAAGCTTTGGAGTGTTTATAAGGGAAACCCCGCCCCTTTCTTGTTCTCCTTGTCCTTGCAGGTTCCACAAGCAAAAATATCAATTCGGAGTTATAAAAAATCAACCCTGTGTTTTCTTGATTTTTGGACTTTGAAAAGAACGTATTTTTTTTGAAAAGGTTTTTTTTTGGTGTGTTTTTTCAATCATCTTTTTTATGTAGTAGAGATTAGGGTTTTTCTATCTTTTTTTTCTCTTCACACTATCCTCTTTCCCTCCTTTTTCTTCTATTATGCTAATCCTTTTCTTTTTATATCTCATTCTTGACCCTAATTAACCACTTATGTGATCACAGGAGAGATATGATCATAGGAGAGGTAGCTCTAATCCTCCCTCTCAAAAATAAACAAGATAAGAATTTTAATTTCAAAAAATTATACGTGTAAAATACATGTACTAGAAAGATAAATGCCAAAATTAATTAATTTATTAAAAAAATTAAATTTGGACCAATAATAATTAAAAAAATTGAGAAAATAATTTTTTTCTAAAATTCTAGCACCTCAGCATTACAGAATGTCGACCGACATTGTGTATATCGATTGACATTACATAATATCAATTGGCATTGCATAATGTCGATCAGCATTATGTAATGCCGATTGGCATTACTTAATGTTGATCGACATTACATACATTTTCAAATATACCCCTGCAAAATTCAACTTTTGCAATTAAACCTAAAAAAATATTACAATTTAGTCCTTGAAATCACGAAACTTAACATTAGAGGTCAATTTTTGACTAAATTTTCATTATAGAGGCTTTCGTCACATTCATGCACAAATGCATCCTGAAATTAGGTGCTTACAGTTTGCCTCCCAATAAGCACTAATTTTAGGTCCTTAGCTTGACCCTAATGTCATATCTTTACCTATGGAGGATTTATTAGAGAAAAATCAACCATTCTTGAACTTGCTTCCTTAATAATCGAAAAGGGGATAAAAAGCTTTTATCAATTTTATGTTTCTTCTAGTTTTGAATGTCCATTTCAAGAGGTTTTTTCTTCTTTCTAACCTTATTTGTTGACTATTTCTCCCTAGCATCATGAACAAATCTCATTTCAAGTGGATCTTTGGAAAGTTATTGAAAAACTTCTTTAGCATAATCCATTATTACATCCATGCAAAAATAATAAGTTATTATTGAAGGTTGATATAACATCTTAAAGACATCAAATTCCTTTTTTTCTTTCCTAAATTCAAGAACAAATTTGCCACTTTTGATTTTTATAATAGCTCTTACTGTGGCAAAAAAAGGACATCCCAGGATGATTAGAAATTTAATTTCCTTCTTCCATTTCAAGAATTATAAAGTTGCAAGGTATAAAAAACCTCTATACTTTGATTAATACACCCTTTAATATCCCAAAGGGATATTTAATTGACTTGTTTACAACTTGTATTGAGATGGTGGTTGCCTTAGGATTTCTAACTTTCGATTTTCAACACAAAGAAAGTGGAATCATACTTACACTAGCTTTAAGATTGTATAAGGCCTTACCTATTATTAAATTACCAAATATACAAGGTATATAAATACTCCCAGGATATTAAGCTTTTTTGAAAGCTTATTTTTAATTACCGCTCTACATTCCTCATTAATAGGAATGGTCTTGAAGTTTTCCACTTCCTCTTGTTATTTAGAATTTTCTTTAAGGAACCTTGCATATTTGGGCCTTTGTGTGATGGCTTCTAAGAAGGGTTTGGTAATTTTCCAGTTGGTTGAATACTTCCAAAAATTTTCTAAATTGCTTATCCATCTTTATTGTTTTTTAACCTTTAAGGAAAAGGGAAACATTTATAGTTTCTTTCCATAGGATCCTATAGTTCTTCTTTCTTATTTTCCTCATATGTGACTTTAACAATTGGCTTAGTATTCTTTATATCCTTAACTTGGACCTTCAATTTTGGCTCAAATAGTTACTTCCTGCTTCAAAGAATTATTGCATTCATATTCTCTTTTGGGTTCTTAGGGTTGACTAAAAAGTTTACCTGCTTGTCAAAAATTAGAAGCATTAGCTTATAAAGCAATTTGATTCTCTAACATCTTGCTATATGGCCAATTTGCCTCATTTTTGAGGTATGGGCCTTTGATTGCCTCTTTTTACTCCTCTTAATCCTTCAAAAGCTTCTCCATCATAATCTCCATATTTGATTTGTTTATCTTAAGGTTAATTATAGATATTCTTTTGTTGGAACTTGGTAGGGGCCAATTAAATCCTTGAAAAAACATTTGAGTTTCCACTTTGATTATACTAAGAAAAATTTCGTTAATTATGCCATCCTAAATTATATGTATTGGAGTAAGGACTCCCTTGAGCCATTATGTAGTTGTTTATAGCATTAAGTTGCTCAATCAATGGGTCTTGAGGGAAGTAATTTCCTTGACACTCCTTTATAGGGTGTCCTCCACCATACTAGTCACAAACAAAAAAGGATATTGGGTTTGGTGGTTTAGTTGTTGCCTCTAACTTCTTTGTAAGCATGTTGATTTTAGCATTTAAAAGGTTCTAACCATCCACTTTATGCATCGCCCCATATAACATTCTTAATTGCGCCTCTATCTCCTCGCCATTGATAGTTATTAGATGCCAAAGCCTCAAACAAATTGTATGCATCTTTATTTGTTTTGCTCATGAAAGACCCTTGAGTTATAGAATTTATGGTGATCCTCATTGGTTCGAAGAGCCCTTGGTAGAAAGTTTGAATAAGTAGCCATTGAAGAACTCCGTGGCATGGGCATTTGCCTAGTAAGTCTTTAAAACTACTCCTATGCTTTATACAAAAACTCACCATTTTATTGAGTGAAGCTCATATCTCTTGTCTAAATTTTGTTATCTTACCCGATGGGAAGTATTTAGCTAAGAATGCCCTTAGACAAAAAAAATCCTAAGTAGTGATCAATTGTGGCACTAATGTATTCAACTACAACTTAGCTTTATCCCTCAAAGAGAAAGGAAAATGCCTAAGCTTCGCAATATCCAAACTAACCCTCATTCATCCTATATGTATCATAAACATCCAAAAATTGTGCGAGATGAGCATTAGGATCTACACTCGGTAGACCTCTTAATTGATATTGAGAAACCATTTGAATTATCATTAGTTTGATCTTAAAGTTGTTGGCTTTAATGGTTGGCCTCATAAAGTTATGTTGGTTATCCTTAGGATTTAGCATCATGTACTCTTGAAGAGAACATGTCCTCACTTGTTGCCCACCTTGTTCTTCAATCATGGTTTGCTTGTCACTTTTGTACTTTTCCTTTGAGTTCATTTTGCACAATTTCTTGATCTCAGGGTTTATTTTCTATTGATTTGAGTTTTGTAATTGAGTGTTCATAAACTAGTAAAAATCCTAAAAATTAATAAACAAAACAAGTAACCTATACAAAAAATTCTAAGAAAAGTAAAACTTATATTAGTATAAATATTGTCAATCCCCAGCAATGGAGCAAAAAATTTATTGTGATTAAAACCCACAAGTGCACAAATCATGAATTATAATATGAAAATATATCCTTCCCATGAGGATTGAATATTGACTACTAATGTTTTCACTTATTTCCTAGCTAAAAAATAAAATTTAAATGAATGATTTATAAAGAAGCTAATAATAAAACTTTAAACAACTAAAATATGAAAGAAACCCAATTAATTAAAACATAGAGCTTGGAAATTGTTTCGTTATTTTAGATAGATCATGAACAATTCAGTTATTATTTTATTTTAATTTCATTAAGGGTAATTGTTTTAAATTACTTAATGTCTCTCCCTGAGTTCAATTAAAAATATTAAGAGTAAAAATTTAACATACTCCCGTGGTTAAAGGTTAATCAAAACTCATTAAGTTCCTTAACAATTATTTTATCCTTGAAGAGGTTACCTACTTCCATGGTCGAGTGGTTTAAGTCCTATGCGCTTTAAGCTAGCAAATTCCCTAACTTCTATTGGTTAATTCACCCATAAACATGTAATCAATTGGGCCCAAATTGAAAGCAAGAAAATAATCACAAATCATATAATTAATTAAAAATCAATATAAAAAATATATTTAATCACAAACTAAAAAGCTACTCTAATTCCAAACCCTAGAAAGAAGTTTAGGCACACATGGCTTTAATAGCACACATAAAAATTACAAACATAAAATAGTTAATAAGAGAATGAAGAATAAGAAAAGAGAAAATTCCTTTTGAATGTGCTTGAACTCTTAAACTTTTGTTCGTCTTCATGAGCTCTTGTTTATAACTTTTGGAGTGTTTATTACATGTCTAATACTCCTCATATTCCCCTTTATATAGGCATTGCATGATGGAGTCCTTATTCCTTATGAATTTCTTAATCCATATTCAAGAGAAAATATTTTCTTATTTGGCATGGCCTATGACATGGTCATGCTTCCAATCATGCATAACTTTTATCCATCCAGCACAGCCTAAAACACGATCATCCTTCATTTTAATATTAATCCATAAAGCACAAGGCCTGACACATGGTTATGATTCAAGCCGTATTGATATTTCTTTAATTCTTTAAGTTAGTAGAAAGGTACATTTGCTTTAGCATGGCCATGCTGTAGGGTATGCTTTTGATTTTAAATGGTCCATTGAATGACATGGATTGCAACATGCCTATGTCCTTGACCATGCTCAATTTTTGTCTGTATTTTGAGAAATTCTTTATTATATTACCTATAAAAAGAGGGAAAATAATCAATTGTAAAAATAATCCTAATCAAACTAAAATTAGACAAAAAATATGAAAAATCCTAATTAAAACTTTAAATTAAAACTCATTCCTAATTAAACCTAAATTCTCTAAGGAAAACTATTATTAACCTAAAACTAACATAAAACTCATTAAAATTCAACTTAAAATATATGTATAATATATGAATGACACAGACTACGACATGCTCATAGTCATCACCATGCTTGATTTTTGTTTTTATTTTGAGAAGTCCTTTATTATATTACCTACAAAAAAAAGAAACAATAGTCAAAACTATAAATAATCCTAATCAAACTAAAATTAGATAAAAAATATAAAAAATCCTAATTAAAAATAATTCCTAATTAAACTTAAATTCTTTAAAGATAACTATTATTAATCTAAAACTAACATAAAACGCACTTAAATTTCAACTTAAATATATGTATAAGCTACATGCATCAAAACTAAGGGTTGTCTTAAGGGTAAACTATACGTAACGAGACTATCCAACATAACAAATTCAACAATAGTCCTCAATTAATCCTATAATGACTATTGTCTCGAGAAGTAACTTTTGACAGTCCATTTCAAATATTCATATGCTTTAATTACCAAATTAGACCTAATGAGCTCCTCTTTTGTTTCTCCTAATCTTGGTCAGCACCTTTAAAGGACATACATTTATAGTTAATTCATCATCTACCATGACACAAGGGAGTATAAAGCCTTTAACTTTAGCTTAAATATACAAAGCTTGATTATGTTTCCTTTCGTTAACTGTGCAACGAGATCTTAAATATACAACTCTTATATATACAAGTCTTTTTTTTAAAAAATAAGATCTCATAATCATCTTTAAAATCCAATAACTTCACTAATTCCTATACAGTTAAATTAGTTAAAACCATTAGAACTGCCTAAGGCTTCATACATAACATCTTTGTGTTTCTTTAGTGGAACTAAAGGATTCCACACACTTGTATTTGCTTTAGTTTATTTTAACTACTTCAAGACAACATCTTCATTTTTTACTTCAACTACTTTATACTTTCTTATGTCTTGCACAAATGGTCCCCTCTTTCAATGTTACTAGAGGATTCAAATAGTACTTATAACTTTTTATACCATGAGCGACACTATTTTTAGCTTCATCATCACTTGAGATTACCCACAGATTTGAAAAATATTGAGACAAATTTTTAGATCCCTCACATTCCAATATTTTCCAAAAAGCTTGGCACACCATATAATTTTCAAAGTATTAAAGCTCATTAAAATCTCTAAATTCTTCACTCCATTCAGTTGGAATGATGGACTCAATTGCAATATCTATTGAAGATGTCTTAGTATACTTCACCATGAAATCATACTTCCAAGATGGCTAGCCTAAAGTATCCCCACACTATTTTTTGATCATTCATTTGTTCATGAAATAACTAGGCTTATAGAACTATGTCTGTAAGAGGCACTTGAACAAATGGTGGCAATGTAATCACATTTAGGGCTTAAGTTGATCTAAATTCTAGTAATCTCTTCTTCTTTAGCTCTCTTTTGATTGTTAACTTTGTTGAATTGATTAATTAGAAATTATTCCTTAACTGGTTAATCTACAATCATCATTACTTTCTTTATATCATTAATAGGCTTAGACTACTATGAATTTAGTATTTTTTCTGTCGTTAATACAAATTTTTTTTGAATAACTCATCATAAATTCTTGAATAACACAACTGCATTTGTAGACATATTTCAGTGTCATGACCTGGTTATTAATGATACTTGCAAAACTCATCGGGCTTCTTGTTTGCTAAAAGTACTTTTGGCAATGACTTTATTTTCTAATGGCTTGAGAACCCTACCTTTGCTTAATTTCTTGATTACCTTGGAAAGTGTATTGTAAACATAGAAAAATATCTTACAGGAGGCTTAATATTAGCAACCACTAAAAAAGTAGCAGTTTTAGTAGCATAAACTTATTGAGATCCCTTTTTTAAACTTAAGCTAGTTTCTTGAATGAAGCAATCCTTTCGGCTTGAACTTTAAAATAATATAAATTAGAAAAGGATCTCATACTTATAACCCATATTTCTTAACATATATATTCTTGAGCATTTTTCTAGGCAATTCTAGCTTGGTTAATTTCATAAGGAAAATTTCTTATACATGATAGCATTATCCTTGAATCATGTGATATAATCATCAAAAGAATCATTAGGCTTTGAGTAACAGTGTGAAGATTTAATAATGATACTTTAATCTAGGTATTGGAAGAATACTATTTAAGAAACTAGTTCACCACTACTTTTCAATTCTCTTTAACAACATTATCAAAATAGAGATACCAAGTCAAAGTAAATCCTTATAGAGAAAATGAAAATAATCCCCCAAATTTGATCATATGTCAAACTTGACAATGTAGACATTATAACCTTAAAAAAGTTGGAAGTGGAGTTTCAGATCACTAATCCTAGAAATATAGTCAACTCAAACATCTTAAATTTAGGGGGGCAAGTTAAGATTCCCAAAAGAACAAGTTCATTAATGTTAGAACTAGTGGAAGCTCATTTAATTTGAGTTTGAAGCTTTTAAAGTTGTTTGTTACTTTGGGGGATACTCCCTCTATTATGATCTTCTTCTCTTTACTGATAGTATCAGAAAACCATAAGAATTTTAGCCTTAGATTATGACTTCCATATCTCTTAAGCCTTAATCTAGTCCTTAATCAAAGGTGGTCCATCTATAACAACCACTTCTTCCTCACCATTAGGGTTGATCTCACTTTGAAATGGGGGAGGTGGAAGTCCCTGATATGATGCCTTGGGTCTAACTACTTGTTTCTTTTGTAGCTTGTAATAATTGACCCAAATTATTTTAAATGTACTTAGTTACCCTTTCATTAATCAATTTACCCACATTTTTCATCCTAATAGGCTCAGATGACCCTTTTATAACAAACTTGACTATTCTACCTTTTTCTCTCCTCTAACCAAACTATAAACTTGAGATACTATGAGGTTTACTTATGATGGGTGAAGAATTAACATATATTCATGCATAGGTGTATGGATGAATACATAGATGCGTAGATGCATGAATAATAATATGTAAATAAAATATCACATATAAAGCTTATAGTGTATGTTCTAATGTTATCTCTCCCATATAGGTGGTCCATTCAATTTTTGTCATAGGTAGAGTTTACTATGACCTCAACGAGTGACAAATCAGCTCGTATATACTCTCAAAAAGAGAAATTAACAAACAAGGCGGTTTATGGTTAAATGTATAACTAAATTTAAGTAGAGTTTTAGGATACCTGTATAATCTAAACCATTCATCGTTTATAAGTATAAGTGTGTGATATTGAGATAATCATAATCCCCAAATCTTAGATATTCCAATACTAGTTAAGTTGGTTTATTCATGGTTTAGAATCAGGTTATCATGATATAATGAACTAAATGTTTAAATCCATATATAATATAAGTAAAACCATAGGATTAACTTATTATGACCATTGGGGTGTATCATGATAAGTTCTTAGTTGTTTAGTTTATTTAGATATATAAAGGTTAAAATTGATTACTCTTTAGGGTTACTAGTTTAAAGCATATAATAATCAATGGTGACTTGAATATGGCATAAACCTAGGTGATTATATTTGAGTTAATAGGACTAAACAATCAATATCATGGTAACCATAACAATAAACCATGGATCCCATATCCTTTCCTTACAAGATAAAGATATGATATTTATATGGTTTAAGATTTACTAGGATATAACATGTTTACAATTTTAGACAGGACATACCAAATTGAACCAAAAGGTTTACCAAGTTAACTGGCCTATCATGGCCATAAGAGTCATAATGTTTGAGGCATATGACTTAAATGGGGGACACCACTTTAGGACATAAAAATCGAATGGTATGTGTCAAATGTATCATGACAGGTTGGATTGGCTTGTTTCAACCATTCTAGTCCAAATGGGTATATGATATTTAAAAAGGTTGACTTAAGTCTAGTCCACTAGGCACGACATATGTAGGTTGCCAAAGACTTAACCAAATTAAGCCAGAGCATGTAATAATAAACTAAGAAAACACATGCATTTTAAGGTAGATTCTAAGGGAAATTACTAAGGCTACTACATGAGTAAGTCAATGTAAAGTCAAGAATTCCTTTAGTGAGATACCCTCCATTATAAACTTGAGTTATAAGCCAAGGTAAGAGGGGCATGACATCTTTTGCAACTCGAGAGAAAATTGCCCCTTTTAAAAACTTGGGTTATAGATTTTAGTCATATGAGCCTAGAAAATTCTTTTGGATTGAGTTGAGGCTAAAAGTGAGAACACTAAACCAGTCACCCCTTAATTCGAATGGAGTGATGGTGGATTATAATTTGGCATCATCTAGGCTTTTAGGTTGGGTACATATGTGAAAAGTATCATGATGCAAGTTGGTTTTGAAAAAGTATATAGAATTGAAAGTAAAGTAATATTAATATTAGGATTTACATCTTTATCCTTAGTGGGGTCATCAATGTTGACATCAATGCATTGAATTGGCACTATTTAATCATAGTCCTTTTTCCTTATAATGGGAAAATAAAGGAACAATGAAGGGAATATTGGAAGAGTGCTTATGGATAATATAAATACATTTATAACCCTAAAACCCAACCAGGAGATATAGGGAGGTGCCACATAGTATCACTTGAGAAATTATCCAATTATAGATTAGGAAAACTCGGATCCATTTCTTAGAATGAATTTCGCTTGTAGGATAAAATAATTAGGTTAAAATGTCAATATTAGTAAGAGTAGATGTTGTTTTAAATCTGTAAGAGCACAAAAAAAAAGTAGTATATAAAAATCATTCCTATAGAGACTATAATCTATCCACTGATCAACTTATTTCTAATTGTTTAAAACTTCAAAATCAAGTGTTTCCTACTTACTCTAAATTTGAAATAAAGCTAACAAATACAATAAATTTAATTCATAAAATAAATAGTGTAAATAATCAATGATTCAAACTTGCTAGGAATTAAATCACCTCATAATCACTAAGTTACCTGATTTTACTACTTGATTAGCTATGCAAATAGTGAGTTTTCCTAAAGCATTAATCAACCTTTCTTAAGAATCAATTAATTTAAATTCATAATTACTAATCAAGGTAATAAAGACCAAATTCTCATTAAAATCCAAATTACCAAACTATCAAAATCATGAACTAAGAAGCATAACTCAAAAGGGAATTTAATCAACTCAATTTATCGCTAACTTTAAGTTAAGTTGAACTTATGTTTATAGGTCTATTAGAATTGTCATCTTTCAATGTATTATTCCAATTAAAATCATGTTATTGGTGGCCAATCAATAATAAGCATTATAATGAATTTGCAAATAACTAATAAGTATATTAAATTGAAAGATTATATCATGTTTGGATTATTAATTCCTAACAAAGAAAACTTTAACGTAACATTTTCTTGTTAATTCTCAATAATTTATAAGAAAAACCCATAATAAAAAGTATAAGAAAGAGACAAAGAATAAAATAGTTATGATGAATTTAGAATCTTGAATCTTAACTTTCTTGATCCTTTAATCTTTTAGGGTTTCTTATGCCTCTAAGAGCTACTATCTCCCCTATAAAATGTATCTAAAATGTGTCTTTTATAGCCCTGTGAGAAGTCATAAGAATTCTCCAAAATTATATTACAAATACATGAGGAATACAACCATTTGAACAAAATACTGCAATAGAAACATCACCCAAAAAAATCATTGATAAAGCTGCAATCGTAGCTTGTAGGCTAAGATAGTAACAACAACTTTGACTTAAGATTGCCAAACTCAAATGAACTTAAATTTTGATGTGTAAGCTCACTTCTGAAAGCTTAAGATTTACACTTCAAATGTCTAAGTGACCTCTTTCTCATTTTGAAACTTTAAGGATGTGAAAATCTTTTTAGAATCCTAGAGGTCAAATTAACCCAAACTCTAAAATTGCACTTTAAGCTCCAATCTACTTCTAATTCACAAAACCAACCATTCAATTCATGTTATCATAAAAAAAATCTTTAAACTAAATATAAATGAACTAAAAATTTGCAAAATTTGGCTCTCAACAAATACCTTCATTCTTGAACTTTTGCTTGTCCTCAAGAAATTCATGAAAAATGCCCTATTAACATAAAAAACTCAACACATGGACAAATTTTAACTTGAGCTTCTATCACAATCTCTATTTAATTTAATCTTTATAGCTAAAAATAAACTGATAACTCAAAGTGAAGGATATAAAAATTATTAAGTGGAGAACAAACTTCTCAATTAGATTCTTAAAAATTTACAAGTTAACATCCAAAAAAGATGAGAGGAAATAGAAAAATTATCTCAACCTCTAGTAACTCCCAAATGTAACAGATAAAAGGTAGCAACATGATATTGTTTATTTATTTCTATAAATTTTTCTTTTTTTCTTTTTCTAATATCTTTCCAATCTTAGTATCCCCTGCCTTTCCTACACTACTCAACATGGATACCACCAAATAGGTCCTTTAGATACTCATACTCTACTTATAGAGACTTGAAAATTATACTTTAGCTCCTTTATATAAGAAAATTTTATTTGTCTATTTTTCTTTTTCTTTTTTATTTTTTAATGAAACTACACTATCATATGCTAAACTAAAAAATTGATTTAAAGATTAAAGTTTATGTTCTACTTACAAAAATCTTTCTTAAACATTAACTCATAGAATTCAATCACTCAAAAGAAAAGTAAGCATTAAGTTCATTAAATGTTCAAAACTTTTTACCTACAAATTATCAATTTAGCTTAAAAGTCACAAACTAAGCATTAGTTGGAGATTATAAAACATGGGCAAGAAAATCACATCCAATTCATTCAACTCACCATAATGATAAGAAATACAAATTCAAGTGCACATGCAAGCAAATGCATCCTAAGAAAAACTCTAACAAAAAGAAAAAATCAAAGCAAATAAAATCTAATTATATGCAAAATAAAACAAAAAAAATACAATTCAATTCCCTCCCACAATTAATCTTCACATTGCCCTCAAAGTGCAAATCAAGTGTGATAAACAAAACAAACCATAAAAAAAAAATAATTAAAGAGAGAGAAAGAAGAAACAACTACTCCCTTCCTATAGGTGAACTCGAAGGTGATGAAAATGAGATTTGATACCCCGACAACCTAATGAATTTCACTTGCTTGGGCTAGTTGAGCTTCAACCTCTTCTTTGTTCTCTTCTTCTTCTTTATGTATACTTGCACACGATTGTCAAGCTATAATGGAATAGACACGAGATGGTTATGATCATTGAATGATTTGAAAACTTCTTCACTTATCTCCCTTTGAAAATTTACTTCTTTTTCACACTCATCATAACCTCAACCTTCATAGGGTACTTCATTAATTTAGACATCACAAATTCCACACTTTCATTCCTTACATGAAGAGTCAATTTGCCTTTTTACACATTTATAAGTGCTCTACTAGTGTTTAAGATTGGTCTCCTAAAAATTAATGGTCACTTGCTATCCTCCTTAAAATCCAACGTAATAAAATCCACTGGAACATAAACTTGTCTACCTTAACAAGCATATCCTCCACAACTCCATGAGGTTTCTTCATTGAATGATCCACCAATTATAATGACATGTTGATAGCTTTCGCATCTCCCAATCCAAGTTTCCTGAAAACAGATAAAGACATTAAATTAATACTAGCTCCAAAATCACATAAACATTTAGGAAATTCATTAATATCAACTACACAAGGTATAATAAAACTCCATGGATCCTTCAATTTGATTGAATTTTTTCAAAAAATAATTGAGTTGCAAGTCTTTATTAAGGGTACTATCTGGTTGGCATCCCATCGCCGCTTATTTGTGATAAAGTCCTTCAAGAATTTCTTAAACTTAGGCGTTTGGACAAGTACTTGAGCAAGAGGTATATTAATTTGCAGCTTTTTAAAAATTTCCAAAATTTTGAAAAATTGTTCTTTATGCTTTTGTTTCCACAACCTCTAAGGAAATGGTATCTTTGGTACATAGGTTGAAGTTGGAGATTTTGAAACTTGGATTGTAGGTTTAAATTTTTTAAAATTTTATAATTAGGATATATATATATATATATATTTAAAAAATTTAATTTATTTTGTTATTTGAAATAATTTTTTCTTAATCAACCATTAAAATTAAAAATTTATTTGACTTGTAGAATTTAATTATAAAGATTTCTTAATATAAGGTTCAATATAATCTAATTTTAAAAGAAAAAGTTCTTATTAGAACCAAACAAAACTTTAAGCTCCAATGTTAATTTGTATGCATAGTTGACCTTTATTTTGCTATGATTTTTTTTGTTCTTTTTCTCAGTTTTATAAAGAAGAGTGCATTATTTCTATTTTTTATTATGATTTTTTCACAGTTTTTAATTCCGTACAATAATTTAAAAAATTGTCAAAAATAATAGTATTATTATAACTTTTTTTAATCTTAACATTAATTAATTTATTTATTTTTAAAATTTAAAATTATTTAATTTTTAAATATTTTCATAAATTTTCAATTTTTCACTAAATTCTTAAATTTTAATTATTTTAAAATTTACTTCTGAATTTTATAAAAAAAAAAGGGGGTCTTCATGCTTGGACCTTGGTTACAATCATGCATATATAGAAATGAAAACTTGTTTTGTTCCATTACGTAAGTGACTTGGATGATGCGTACAATTTAGCGACAAGTCTAAGTGGAAATTGCAGGGAGGTGGAAATGGTGTCTCTCAAAGCGTGAATTGCCACTTGGGACTATCCACCTGTTCGTCCCATTTTTAAGAACCAACCTAATTAACATTTCTTGTCTAGTGATGTTTAGTTATGATCGAAATTGCCGTGAAACATTAACCTTTTCACTCATCTCTTTTTTTTTTTTTTTTTTTTTTTCAATCAAAAGATGCCCAGAAGGGACATAGACGTTTTGGGACAGAAGTCGATAAAGAAAAAACAAAAGTTGCAAATAAGCTTAATAATTTGTTGTATTTTAGTCAGTATTGTATTGTTTCAGTATCATTTTCAATACATATAAAAATAAAAATTATTGATTAATTCTTATTTAATTGCAATTGTAGATATATATTATAGCCATAAATATACAAAAACTAATTAATGGTCAAAACTAAATAAAAATTAATCAATGGCCAAAACTATACAAAAATTAATGTAACAATTTTCATTTATTTGTATAAATACAGACTAATAACCATTTTAAAAATCTAATTATTTAACGGAGTAAACCTTAAGGCTATTGCCCGCCTTACAAGCAATACACACTAACAATCATTTTGAAAATGTAAATATTTTATTTATGTAAAATAATTATTTTATGAGTTTTATTATTTAAAGTATTAAAATCATTTTCGTTGCTAATATTTTAATAGTATTATTATTAATATTTTTATTATTATTGTTATTTGTCATTATTATGATTATTGTTATTATTATTTTATTAGGGTTATAATTATTATTATTGTTATTATCATTGTTATATTACATGTGTTATCTAATTGTTGTATATATATATATATATATATATATATATAAGTGAAGATTTTATTTTTTCCGTTTGCTTTTCTTCTTCTTCTTCCTCCTGTTTATGCGTGAACCATCATTGCCACCCACAACTCATGCCATCGGAGCCACCACCTGTGCCACCATTGCCACCGCTCATCACCACCATCACCTTTCCTTCTTCCCCCTTCCTCTCCATCGCTTGGAAGCCGCTTGGAGTCGTTGGAATTTGTAGGAAACCGTGAGAGCTCCATTTTTGCTGGCGATGATTCCGGTCACGAGAGCTTGCCGTTCTGGTCTTGTTTGAACCTCCTAGCTCTGGTGAGTTCGATTCTAAACTCGGTTTGAGCTTAAATTCTCTTGTTTTTGAGTTATGTCAAGTTTTAGTTTATGTGTCATTAGGGTTTTGAATTTTTATTTGATTTTTGGGTTTGATTCATGAAAGTTTGCTTTGTTAATGTTGTTGTATGTAGCTTAACTTCTCAAAAATATTTTTTGTATATATTTTTTGAATTATTTTAGTTTATGGTATTTTTGAATATTTTAATAATTTTAATTGAATTTTTGTTAATTAATTATTTTGGGTGGAAATTTGATTTTGTTAGTGTTATTAATTTAAGTTAGTAATTTTAGTATTGATAAAATAATTTTTGGTAACTTTATATAATTTTTGAATAATTTTTAATATTATGTGAATTTTGGATAGACAGGTTAATTGTGTGTTTTTATTGAAATTATAGTTAAATAATATGTTTTAAATGATTTTAGAATTTTATAGGGGATTAAAATAATTTTTACAAATTATTTACTATTTTAAACTAATTAATACTAATTTTTGAAAATTATATTCAAATAATAAATTATTTACTATTTGGTGATTAAATGGGTTTTTAACTACTTTTATACTATAATTAAACTATTTGAGTAATTAAATGTGAATTTTACTATTTTATGTTGAATTATTGAAAAATTGGATTTTTATTAATATTATATTATTATTTGAGATTTTATTTATTTAATGTGAAAATAATTATATTTAGTGTTCTTGATTTATATATATATATATTATATTTTGGTGTATTAGGGATATTTATGGAATTTAATGATTTTATTACATTTATTATTTATTATTGATTTTTGGTGAATTGTGAACCTCGGTTGAGAATTTGTGTAGTTCAGGGTCCCAACCCGAGGTTTTGAGCCTTGTGAATTTAGAAATGCATTTTCTTGCAGGATTGGCTCTACTTTTCAGTAGAGAGATATCTATTTTACAGAGGAGGCCCTGCTGATTGGTAGAATTCTCGTAAAACATGACATTAGGTCAATCCTGAATTTCTGATTTTTGATTGAGTTTTGATTCTTAGATCGAGTCTTCCTTTAGAATTCTTAGAAGTATTAGTTAGGAATTATTCTGATTTTATTATTACTTATTTTTCTAGCTGTGCCAAGACCGAGGCTTATCGGACTAGGCCCATCGAGTCAGTTTCGAGGAGCGCAAAACTGTGAGTTATTATTTTATATATGCATTGCATATAGGATGCATGAAAGTGAGCTTGCATATTTTCATAATATGTTTAAACATTAATTATTTTATTAAATGATTTAGTTTATTTTTGGTATACTTCTAGTATATTTTGGTATCTTTCCTATAAATGTGACATATATGCCTAGTATGTTTTTAGTATATCTTTTATATATATGTGACATATATATGTTAGTATATTTTGGCATATATATTTGATATATTTAGCATGTATAATTGGTATATTTTTGGAACATTTCAGTATATGTTTGGTATATTTCTGATATATTCATCTTTATTGGATGCCATTATATTTTAAATGATGCATTTTATTATTTTCAATATATATATGTGATTTTATATGAAGGATATCGATAGAATGTGTTATCTAGTGGGTTGTACTAGGACTGTGTACGTACCAGTGCGATAGATTTTAATGTTGAGTTTATACAATCATTTGAGGTGAAATTTGATTGGTTGATTATTGAGAATTTCAATGATTGAGTGGTGTGATTGCGGGAGCTCAGTTGACCGAGTGTCTCAGGGCCAATCACACTGACAAGGAGGCTGTGGGAGCTCGGTTGACTTATTGTCTCGGGGCTAGTCTATTATCAGAAAAGGAATAAGAGATAGTTTTGAACTTAGTGAGCCTGATGGCTAGTGAGATATTTTGATTAAGATGGCGAATATCTAGGGTTCTATTTGATCATTCATTTAAATAAATGTTTTCTACATTTATTATATATAAAAGTGAATTTCAGCATCTATGTGAAATGCCTGTATATATATATATTGATGCTTAATTGCATATGATATTAGGAGGTGCGTGTATATATATTATAATAATTCACTTAGTGAGGTCTGACCCTCTCTCAGCCATTTTTTTCAGGAAAGTCTTCTTCGTCAGACCGTACTAGTAGTGTTTTATGTCGGCCTTCTTCCGCCCCGACTATTTTATGTAAATTTAATATTTGAACTTTTATTATATTCTAGAAAACTGCAGTGGTAGTGTTATTGTATTAGCAGTGTTGTATCAGTTTGAGACTTCTGTATTCAAAATATTATATGAATATTTTATTTATGAAATGATATTTAAATATTTATTTTATATAGATTTAATTTTTAATTATGTTGTATTTTTATATTATTTATTGCATGTTTTTTTTTAAGGCTTGCTACAGGTTCCGAATTTGAAAGAATTCCTGTTCCTTAACGCCGGTCATGACTCATGGTTTGGGTCATGACAAAGTTGGTATCAGAGCCTAGGTTATTAGTGTTATAGACCTAGTTTTTTAGAGTTGTGTTGTCTTTGAACTATTGCAGCTAATTAGGTTCAATCATGTCTTTGATAAGTTTTTCGCGTAATCATTATGTTATTTATTTATTTTTCGTTATCTAAATTTCATTGCCTTTGTCTTTTCAGAATGAGGAGGTGAGCGCGTGTTGCTCCACCAGGCCGAGGATGATGAGTCCTTTCAGGATGAGGTTTTACCTCCTGAGTCGCTAGCGAGGCACAGAGGTAGAGGTAGACCTCGAGGAGCAGCAGGTCACTGTAGGCAGCGAGAGCTACAGGATGAGGAACCTGTAGAGCCAGAGTATGAGGAAGCTGAGATACCTCTAGCCACACCGTAGATGCAGCCTCCCTATCAGCGGGGTGTGTTTGACCTTGAGACAACATTGTTCTATGCCAGAGTTGGCCGTATAGCATTTAATGGGACATCAAACCCTCTGGATTTTCTGTACGCCATTGAGTTGAGGACTCGGACTACTCATACTGAGTATTAGCGGATCATGATAGTTGAGCTATCTGTAGAGGGACCAGCCCATGATTCGTTCATCTAGGTGATACAACCATACATGACGACTATGACCTAGGCTTAGTTCCCAGAGAGATTTTTGAGGAGATTTTATCTAGAGCCACTGTGGATGAGGTACAGACTCAGATTGACCAGCATCACTAGAGGTGACAAATCTGTCAAGGACTACGCCAGAGAGTTTCTCTAATTAGGTAGATATATAGAGGATTTAATGCGAGACTAGTATTTTATTCTCATGACTTACGTCACTAGTCTGGGTTCTGCTTTTACCGGGGTGCCTACTGCGGGCCTTACTCTAAAGTTGGTGATAGAGTTGGCCAAGGAGATAGAGCTGAGATTGGTCAAGTAAGGAGCTATGCCTGATTACCATTAGTTGGGTGTTCAGTAAGGAGGATTCCATACTACTCTGTATTTGACTTTCCATATTGGTTCTAGTAGTCAGCATAAAGGCTCAATACAATAGAGTCAGACGTAGTAACAAAGAGTCCATAAGAGTAGCAGACATGGCCATGGTGGACCTCGTAGACCTATCAGATTTGGGTCAAGTGCTTCTAATAGTAGTAGTGGTCGGAGTTTTGATTACGACAACACAGGATTAGCAGCCAGTGCTTGTTGGATGTTTGGGAGAGTGTATCAGGGACCGTGCTACATGGCTCCTAGAGCTTGTTTTAGATGCGGACATGTAGGACATTTTGCCAAAGCGTGTCCTTACTCTGGTTATTAGTAGCAGTACCCGTAATAGTTGATTACCAGTACAACACCAGCACCTTTTCAATTATCGCCAACTCAATATTCGAGTTCGACGTAAATTGTTGCCTAGTAGGGGCATGGTAAAGGTAGTAGAGGAGGTGCTAGAGGTTTTGGCCAAGCTTCCACCAGTCAGTAGGGAGGTCAAGGTCAAGCCATAGTTTTCCACCTCACTTAACAAGATGCTCAGGCATCCAATGCCCTCATTGCAAGTATTATTCCAGTCTGTTACTTGGATGCTTGGGTTTAATTGATTCGGGTGCTACACACTCTTTTGTGTCCCCTATTTTTACTTTGAAGTCATGTTGGCAAGCTTTGAGGATGGCTTTTCCTTTGTCTGTAACCACTCTTCAAAGTGATTCGTTGGACATCGACGTTATTCTTTTTGGTTATCCAATGTTAGTCAAAGGTAGAGAATTGCCAGCACAATTAGTGTTATTGGATGTGATGGAATTCGATGTGATCCTTGGTATGGATTAGTTGTCTCAATACTATGCCATTATGGGCTGTCAGAGTAAAGATGTGATTTTCAGAATTCAGGATGTAGGAGAGTTTAAGTTTATGGGCGTAAGAGTTCTGTACCTTAGAATCTCATCTCTGTTATCACAGCTAGGAAGATGCTGAGGTAGGGTTATCAGGGATACTTGGCACTTGTCAGAGATACTTCTGTGGTGAAGTTTTCACTCATAGATGTTCTAGTTGCTTGTGAGTTTCTTGATGTTTTTCCTAAGGAGTTGCTAGGTTTGCCATCTCATAGAGAGATTGTGTTCTATGTATATGTGGTTCTAGGCACCACTCCTATTTTGATGTCGCCTTACAGAATGGCTCTTGCAGAGTTGAAAGAGTTGAAGGAGCAGTTGCAAAATTTGTTAGATAAGGGTTTCATCAGACCTAGTATTTCTTTTTGGGGTGCACCAGTCCTGTTTATAAAGAAGAAGGGTGGTACACTGAGATTGCGCATAGATTATTGAGAGTTGAATAAGGTGACAGTGAAGAATAAGTATCCTCTTCTGAGGATAGAGGGTTTATTTAATCAGCTTCAAGGTGCACATTTCTTTTCTAAGATTGACTGAGGTCAAGTTATCATTAGTTGCGGATCAATAAGACCGATGTTCTTAAAATGGCAATCCGCACTCGATATGGCCACTATGGGTTTTTGGTGATGTCATTTGGGTTGACTAATGCACCGGCTGCATTTATGGACCTGGTGAATAGGGTATTCATACCGTTTATGGATCAGTTTATAGTAGTCTTCATTGATGATATAATGGTGTATTTGAAGAGTATGGAGGATCACGTATATCACTTGAGGATAGTACTGCAGACATTGAGAGAACATAAGCTTTATGCTAAATTCTTGAAGTGTGATTTTTTATTGGAAAGTGTTGTATTCCTTAGGCACGTAGTGTCTAAAGACGGTATCCAAGTTTATCCACAGAAGATTGAGGCAGTGTCTGAGTGGCCTAGACTGATGACAGTCATGGAGATTCAGAGTTTTCTAGGTTTGGCAAGGTATTATAGGAGGTTTGTGCAGGATTTCTCTAGAATTTTAGCTCCTATGACTCATTTAACTTAGAAAAATATGAAGTTTATGTGGTCTGATGCTTGTGAGAATAGTTTTCAATTGCTGAAGGAGAAGTTGACCATAACTCCAGTTTTAGCTTTACCTAATGGAGTAGATAAGTTCATTGTATATTGTGATGCCTCTAAAGTCAGCCTAGGTTGTGTGTTAATGCAGAATGGTAGGGTGATAGCTTATACTTCAAGGCAATTGAAGAAGCATGAATAGAATTATCCTACTCAAGACTTAAAGATGGCTGTAGTGATCTTTGCTCTCAAGATTTGGAGACATTATCTGTATGGGGTGACTTATGAGATTTTCATAAATCATAAGAGCCTTAAGTACATTTTCCAATAGAGAGATCTGAATTTGAGGTAGAGGAGATGCTTAGAAATCTTAAAGGATTATGACTGTGAGATTCTTTATCATCTAGGCAAGGCTAATATGGTAGTAGATGCCTTGAGTAGGAAGTCCTTAGGTAGTATTGCTCATATTAGTGTGGAGAGGAGACCTTTGGTCCATAAGTTGCATGAATTGGTGGATCAAGGTCTGATGATGAAGATTAGCATATCAGGAGGACTATTAGCTTAGTTCAGAGTTCGATAAGTGCTGAGAGATAGGATTAAGGTAGCTCAAGGTCGAGATCCTATTCTAGTAGAGCTTGTAGAGAATGTTCATGCAGGGAAGTTCACTGATTTCACTCTCGATGATGAAGGTGTTTTGTGGATCAGTGGTAGGTTGTGTGTTCCTAATGTGGATAATTTGAGAGAAGAGATCCATGAGGAAGCACATTCTACAGCCTACAACGTACATCTAGGTGTCACTAAGATGTACCACAACATCAGAGATTTATATTGGTGGGATGGACTGAAGAAAGATGTAGCTGATTATGTTTCGAAGTGCTTGACATGTTAGCTGGTGAAAGCTGAGTATCAGAAGCTTTCTAGGAAGCTTCAGCCTCTTCCTATTCCTGAGTGAAAGTGGGAGAGAATCACTATGGAGTTTGTGGTTGGGTTACCTCGTTCTAAGGATGGGTACAATTTTATTTGGGTGATTGTGGACAGGTTAACCAAGTCTGCTCATTTCTTACCTATTAAAACCACTTATTCTATAGCTAAGCTGTTGAAGCTATATGTTAAGCATATTGTGTGCCTTCATCGAGTACCTGTGTCCATTGTATCTGATAGAGGTTTCGTGTTTTCCTCTCAGTTTTGGCAGAAGTTACAAGAAGTAATGGGCACCAGGCTTGATTTCAATACTGCTTTTCACCCACAGATAGATGGTCAGTTTGAGAGGATGATCTCGACATTTTAAGATATGCTAAGAATGTGTGTATTGGATCTTGGAGGTAGCTAGAATGATCATTTGCTGCTTATTGAATTTGCATATAATAATAGCTACCATAACAGTATTAGGATGACACTGTATGAAGTTTTGTATGCAAGGAAGTGTAGATTCCCTTTGAGTTAGGATGAGATTGGAGAGAGAGCATTGACTGGACCTGAGATGGTTCAGGATGCCGCTGAGAAAGTTATTGTGATTAAAAGGAGATTAAAGACCACAACTAGCAGATAGAAGAGCTATGCAGATCCGAGACACAGAGATGTGGAGTTTTAGGTTGGAGGCTATATGTTTCTAGAAGTTTCTCTGATGAAGGGTGTGATGAGATTTGGTAGGAAAAGGTAGTACCGAGATATATTAGACCATTTGAGATTTTGGAGAGAGTGGGCAAAGTTGCATATCGGTTGGCTTTGCCTCTGAATTTATCATAAGTGCATCCAGTGTTCCATATCTCGATGCTGAGAAAGTATATTTCGGAGCCTTCACGCGTGTTGCAGCCTAATAGTGTGGAAGTGAATGAAGACTTGATGTATAAGGAGGAAATAGTCATGATAATAGACTATCAAGTTTATCAGTTGCGTTTGAAGTAGATTCTGATGGTCAAGGTGTTGTGGCGGAGCAACAATGTGGAGGAGCACACTTGGGAGATAGAAGTCAAGATACGAATTGCCTATCCTTACCTCTTTCCTTGATAAATTCTTATATCTGTTCTTTTATTTGGATTCAAAGACGAATTCTTATAAGGATGGAAGATTATAATGACCTGATATTTTAAATAATATAAAATTATTTTGGAATATGCAGTGTTAATTAAATTTTAAATTTTATTTATATATTATCATTATTCATTTATTTTATTCTAAATATTTTATGTACGTAAAATAATTATTTTATGAGTTTTATTATTTAAAGTATCAAAATAATTTTCATTGCTAATATTTATTAGTATTATTATTAATATTTTTATTTTTATTGTTATTATTGTTATTGGTCATTATTATGATTACTGTTATTGTTATTTTATTAGGGTTATAATTATTATTATTGTTATTATCATTATTATATTATAAGCGTTGTCTAAGTGTTATATATATATATATATATATATATATATATATATATATATATATATATATATAAGTCAAGATTTTTTTTTGGGTTTGCTTTTCTTCTTCTTCCCCCTATTTCTGCGTGAACCACCATTGCCACCCATAACCCACACCACTGGAGCCACCACCTGTGCCACCACTGCCACCACCCATCACCACCGTTACCTTTCCTTCTTCCCCCTTCCTCTCCATCGCCTGGAAGCCGCCTAGAGTCGTTGGAATTTGTAGGAAACTGTGAAAGCTCCATTTTTGCCACTGACGGTTCTAGTCATGAGAGCTTGCCGTTTTGGTCTTGTTCGAACCCCCTAGCTCTGGTGAGTTCGATTCTAAGCTCGGTTTGAGCTTAAATTTCCTTGTTTTTAAGTTATGTCAAGTTTTAGTTTATGTGTCATTAGGGTTTTGAATTTTTATTTGATTTTTAGGTTTGATTCATGAAAGTTTGCTTTGTTAATGTTGTTGTATATAACTTAAGCTTCTCAAAAATATTTTTTGTATATTTTTTTTTGAATTATTTTAGTTTATGGGTATTTTGAATATTTTAATAATTTAAATTGAATTTTTGTTAATTAATTATTTTGGATGGAAATTTGATTTAGTTAGTGTTATTAATTAAAGTTAGTAATTTTAGTATTGATAAAATAATTTTTGGTAATTTTATATAATTTTTGAATAATTTTTAATATTATGTGAATTTTGGATATATATGTTAATTGTGTGTTTTTATTGAAATTATAGTTAAATAATATGTTTCAAATGATTTTAGAATTTTATAGGGGATTAAAACAATTTTTACAGATTATTTACTATTTTTAACTAATTAATACTAATTTTTGAAAATTATATTCGAATAATAAATTATTTACTATTTTGGTGATTAAATGGGTTTTTAACTACTTTTATAATATAATTAAAATATTTGAGTAATTAAATATGAATCTTACTATTTTATGTTGAATTATTGAAAAATAGGATTTTTATTAATATTATATTATTATTTGAGATTTTGTTTATTTAATGTGAAAATAATTATATTTAGTGTTCTTGATGTTTATATATATATTATAGTTTTGGTATTTTAGGGATATTTATGGAATTTAATGATTTTATTACATTTATTATTTATTAATGATTTTCAGTGAATTGTGAACTTCGATTGGGAATTTGTGTAGTTCGAGGTTCCAACCCAAGGTCTTGAGCCTTGTGAATTTAAAAGTACGTTTTCTTATATGATTGACTCTACTTTTTAGTAGAGAGATATCCGTTTTACAGAGGAGGCTCTACCGATTTTTCTGTAGAATTCTCGTAAAACGTGACATTGGGTAGATCCCGAGTTTTTGTTTTTTGATTCTTAGATTGAGTCTTCCTTTAGAATTTTTAGAAGTATTAGTCAAGAATTATTTTGATTTTATTATTATTTACTTTTCTAGTTGCACTGATATCGAGGCCTATTGGACCAGGCCCATCAAGTCAGTCTCGAGGAGCGCAAACCTGTGAGTTATTATTTTATATAGGCATTGCATATAAGATGCATGAAAGTGAGTTTGCATATTTTCATGATATGTTTAAACATTAATTATTTTATTAAATGATTTAGTTTGTTTTTGGTATACTTTTAGTAAATTTGGGTATATTTGCTCTATATGTGACATATATGCTTAGTATGTTTTTAGTATATCTTTTGTATATATGTGATATATATATGTTAGTATATTTTAGTATATATATTCAGTGTATTTTGACATATATTCAGCATGTATAATTGGTATATTTTTGGAATATTTTAGTATATGTTTGGTATATTTCTTATATATTTGTCTTTATTGGATGCCATTATATTTTAAATGATGCATTTTATTATTTCCAATATATATATGTGATTTTATATGAAGGATATCGATAGAATGTGCTACCTAGTGGGTTGCACTAGGATTGTGTATGTACTGGTGCGATAGATTTTAAAGTTGAGTTTATACAATCGTTTGAGGTGAAATTTGATTGGTTGATTATTGAGAATTTCAGTGATTGAGTGGTGTGATTGTGGGAGTTTAGTTGACCGAATGTCTCGAGGCCAATCACATTGATAGTGAGACTACGAGAGCTCAGTTGACTTATTGTCTTGGGGCCAGTCAATTATCAAAAAAGGAATAAGAGAAATATTTTGGAATTCAGTGAGCTTGATGGGTAGTGAGATATTTTGATTGAGGTGGCAAATATCTAAGGTTCTATTTGATCATTCATTTAATTAAATGTTTTCTACATTTATTATATATAAAAGTGGATTTCAGCATCTGTGTGAAATGCCTATATATATTTATATATATATACTGATGCTTAATTGCATATGACATTAGGAGGTGCGTGTATATATATTATAATAATTCACTCAGTGAGGTCTGACCCTCTCTCAACCATTTTTTTCAGGAAAGTCTTCTTCGTCAGACCGTACTATTAGTGTTTTACGCCGGTCTTCTTCCGCCCTGACTATTTTATGTAAATTTAATATTTGAACTTTTATTATATTCTAGAAAACTACAGTGGTAGTGTTATTGTATTAGCAGTGTTGTATCAGTTTGAGACTTCTGTATTCAAAATATTGTATAAATATTTTATTTATGAAATGATATTTAAGTATTTATTTTATATAGATTTAATTTTTAATTATGTTGTATTTTTATATTATTTATAGCATATATTTTTTTATTTTTAAGGCTTGCTACAGGTTCCGAATTCGAAAGAATTCCTATTCCTTAACGCCAGTCATGACTCATGGTTTGGGTCATGACAAAGTTAGTATCAGAGCCTAGGTTATTAGTGTTATGGACCTAGGTTTTCAGAGTTATGTTTTCTTTGAACTACTACAGTTAATTAGGTTCAATCATGTCTTTGATAAGTTTTCCACGTAATCATTAAGTTATCTATTTGTTTTTTATTATCTAAATTTCGTTGCCTTTGTCTTTTTAGAATGAGGAGGTGAGCGCATTTCGCTCCACTAGTCATTGAGGCCGAGGATGATGAGTCCTTTCAGGATGAGGTTTTACCTCCTGAGTCGTGAGCGAGGTGCAGAGGTAGAGGTAGACCTCGAGGAGCAGCAGGTCACCATAGGCAACGAGAGCTACAGGATGAGGAACATGTAGAGCCAGAGTGCAAGGAAGCTAAGATACCTCCAGCCGCATCGTAGATGCAGCCTGTCTACCAGCAAGGTGTGTCTGACCTTGAGGCAATGTTGTTCTATGCTAGAGTTGGTCGTATAGCATTTAATGGGACTTGAAACCTTCTGGATTTTCTGCATGCTATTGAGATGAGGACTCAGACTGCTCATACTGAGTACTAGTGGATCATGATAATTGAGCTATCTGTAGAGGGACCAACCCATGATTGGTTCATTTAGGTGATACAACCATACATGACGACTATGACCTAGGCTTAGTTCCGAGAGAGATTTTTGAGGAGATTCTTTCTAGAGCCACTGTGGATGAGCTACAGACTCAAATTGATCAGCATCACTAGAGGTGACAAATCTATTAAGGACTACACTAGAGAGTTTCTCTAACTGGGCAGATATGTAGAGGATTTAATGCGAGACTAGTATTTTGTTCTCATAACTTACTTCACTAGTCTGGGTTCTGCTTTTGCCAGGATGCCTACTGTAGGCCTTACTCTAGAGTCGGTGATAGAGTTGGCCAAGGAGATAGAGCTGATATTGGTCAAGCAAGGAGCTATGCCTGATTACTATTAGTTGGGTGTTTAGCAAGGAGGATTCCAGACTACTCCGTATTTGACTTTCCATATTAGTTCTAGTAGTCAGCAGAGAGGCTCAATACAACAAAGTTAGAGGCAACAACAAAGAGTCCATAAGGGTAGTAGACATGGCCGTGGTGGACCTCATAGACCTATCAGATTTGGGTCAAGTGCTTTTAATAGTAGTAGTGGTCAGAGTTCTGGTTACGGTAGCACAGGATCAACAACCAGTGCTTGTTGGATGTGTGGGAGAGTGTATCAGGGATCGTGCTACATGGCTCCTAGAGCGTGCTACTACTTTATTATGATCTTCTTCTATTTACTGATAGTTTCAAAAACCATAAGAGTTTTAACCTTAGATTATGACTTCCATATCTCATAAGCCTTAATCTAATCCTTAGTCAAAGGTGGTCCATCCATAACAACTACTTCTTCCTCACCATTAGGGTTGATCTCACTTTGAAATGGGGTAGGTGGAATGCCCTTATATGATGGCCTTGGGGTCTAACTATTCATTTCTTTTGTAGCTTACAATAACTGACCCAAATTATTTTAAATGTACTTAGTTACACTTTCATTAATCAATTTACCCACATTTTTCATCCTAATAGGCTTATATGACCCTTCTATAACAAACTTGACTAATCTACCTTTTTCTCTCCTCTAACCAAACTATGACCTTGAGATACTATAGGGTTTACCTATGATGGGTGAAGGAATTAACATGTATTAATGCATGAACAAATGCATGAATGCATGGGTGTATGGATGAATACATGAATACATAGATGCATGAATAATAACATGTAAATAAAATATCACATAGAAAGCTTATAGTGTATGTTCTAATCTTATCTCTCCCACACAGGTGGTCTATTTAATTTTTATCACAGGCTGAGTTTACTACGACATCAATGAGTGACAAATCAACTCGTATATACTCTCAAAAAGAGAAATTAACAAATAAGGTAGTTTATAGTTAAATGTATGACTAAATTTGAGTAGATTTTTAGGATACTTGTATAATTTGAACTATTCATCCTTTAGAAGTATAAGTGTGTGATATCGAGATAATCATAATCCAAAATCTTAAAGATTCCAATACTAGTTAAGTTGGTTTCTTCATGGTTTAGAATCAGGTTATCATGATATACTGAACTAAATGTTTAAATTCACATATATCCAAGTAAACAATAGGATTAACTTATCATGACCATTGGGTTGCATGATGATAAGTTCTCAATTGTCTAATTTTAGTTAGATATATAATGGTTAAAACTTATTACTCTTTAGGGTTACTAGTTTAAAGCATATAATGATTAATGGTGACTTGAATATGGCATAACTAAGTTATTATATTTGAGTCAATAGGACTAAACAACCGATATCGTGGTAACCATAATAATAAACCATGGATCTTAAATCCTTTCCTTACAAGATAGAGATATGATATTTATATGGTATTTAAAATAAGATATATGATATTTAAAATAAGATATGATATATGATATTTAAAATAAGATATGATATATGATATTTAAAATAAGATTTACTAGGATATAATATGTTTACAATTTTAGATAGGACATACCCAATTAAACCATAAGGTTTACCAAGTTAACTGGCCTATCATGGCCATAAAAGTCATAATGTTTGAGGCATATGACTTAAATGGGGGACACTACTTTAGGTCCTAAAAATCAAATAGTATGTATTAAATATATCATGATGGGTTAGATTGGCTTGTTTCAACCATTCTAGTCCAAATGGGTATTTGATGTTTAAAAAGGTTGAGTAAACTCTAGTCTACTAGGTATAACATATGTAGGTTACCAAAGACTCAACCAAATGCAGGCATAACATGTAATCATAAACCAAGCACACACATGCAATTTAAGGTAGATTCTAAGTAAAATTGCTAGGGCTACAACATGAGTAAGTCAATGTAAAGTTAAGAGTTCCTTTAGTGAGATGCCCTTTATTATAAACTTGAGTTACAAGCCAAGGTAAGAGGGGTTTGACATCTTTTGCAACTCGGGAGAAAATTTCCCATTTTAAAAACTTAGGTTATAGATTCTAGTCATATGAGCCTAGTAAATTCTTTTGGATTGAGTTAAGGCTAAAGGTGAGAACATTAAACCAATCACCCTTTAATTCAAATAGAGTGATAGTGGGTTATAACTTGGCATCATCAAGGCTTTTAGGTTGGGTGCATATGTGAAAAGTATCATGATGCAAGTTGGTTTTGAAATAGTATATAGAATTGAAATTAAAGTAATATTAATATTAGGATTTACATCTCTATCCTTAGTGGAGTCATCATTGTTGACATCAATGCATTGACGTGGCACTATTTGATCATAGTCATTTTTTCGTATTATGGGAAAATAAAGGAACAATGAGGGGAATATTGGAAGAGTGCTTATGGATAGTATAAATACATTTATAACCCTAAAACCCAACCAGGATAAATAGGGAGGCACCATATAGTATCACTTGAGAAATTATCCAATTAGAGACTAGGAAAACTCAGATCCATTTTTTAGAATGAATTTTGCTTTTAGGATAAAATAATTAGGTTAAAATGTCAATATGAGTAGGAGCATATGTTGTTTTAAATCTATAAGAGCACGAAATCATATATGTAGTATATAAAAATCATTCCCATAGAGACTACAATCTATCCACCTATCAACTTATTTCTAATTGTTTAAGACTTCAAAATCAAGTGTTTCCTACTTAACCTAAATTTGAAATAAAGCTAACAAATAAAATAAATTTAATTCATAAAATAAATAGTGTAAAAAATCAATGATTCAAACTTGCTAGGAATTAAATCACCTCACAATCACTAAGCTACCAAATTTTACTACTCAATTAGCTATGAAAATATTGAGTTTTCCTAAAGCATTAATCAGCCTTTTTTAAGATTAAATTAATTGAAATTCACAATTACCAATCAAGGTAATAAAGACCAAATTCTCATTAAAATCCAAATTACCAAAATATCAAAATCATGAAATAAGAAGCATAACTCAAAAGGAAATTTAATCAACTCAATTTATCGCTAACTTTAGGTTGAACTTGTGTTTATAGGTCTATTAGAATTATCATCTTTCAATGTATTATTCCAATTAAAATCATGTTATTGGTGGCCAATCAATAACAAGCATTAATATGGAAATAACTAATGAGTATATTAAATTGAAAGCTTAGACTATGTTTGGATTATTAATTCCTAACCAAAAAACTTTAACGTAACATATTCTTGTTAATTCTCAATAATTTATAAGAAAATCCCATAATAAAAAGTATAAGAAAGAGACAAAGAATAAAATAGTTATGATGAATTTAGAATCTTGAATCTTTACTTTCTTGTTCCTTCAATCTTTTAGGGGTTTTTTATGCCTCTAGGAGCTACTATCTCCCCCTATAAAATGTGTCTTTTATAGCCCCATGAGAGGCCCTAAGAATTCTCTAAAAATATATTACAAATACATAAGGAATAAAGCCATTTAAAATAAAGACTGCAATCGTAGCTTATAGGCTATAACGGTAGCAACAACTTTGACTTAAGATTGCCAAACACAAATAAACTTAGATTTTAATGTGTAAGCTCAATTCTGAAAGCTTAAGATGTCTACATTAAATGTCTAGGAGACCTCTTTCTCATTTTGAAACTTTAAGGATGTCAAAATCTTCTTAGAATCTTAGAGGTCAAATCAACCCAAACTCTAAAATTGCACTTTAAGCTCCAATCTACTCCTAATAAACAAAACTAACCATTCAACTCATATTATCATAAAATAAATATTTAAACTAAATATAAATGAAATAAAAATATGCAAAATTTGGCTCTCAAAAAATACATTCATACTTGAACTTTTGCTTATCCTCAAACAAATTCATGAAAAATGCCCTATTAACACAAAGAATTCAAGATATGGACAAATTTTAACTTGAGCTTCTATCACAATCGTTATTTAATTTAAAGTTTATAGCTAAAAATAAACTGATAACTCAAAGTCAAGGATATAAAAATTATTAAATGGAGAACAAACTTCTCATTATATTCTTAAAAATTTACAAGTTAATATCCAAAAAAGATGAGAGGAAATAGAAAAATTATCTCAACCTCTTGTAACTCCCAAATGTAACACATAAAAGGTAGCAACATGATATTGTTTATTTATTTCTATAATTTCTAATATCTTTCCAATCTTAGTATCCCCTGCCTTTCCTACATTACTCAACATGGATACCACCAAATAGGCCCTTTAAATACTCATACTATACTTATAGAGACTTGGAGTAGTTATCAAAGCATATGAAGATTTGAAAATTATACTTTAGCTCCTTTATATAAGAAAATTTTATTCATCTATTTTTCTTTTTCTTCTTTATTTTTATTTTTATTTTTTTTTATGAAACTACACTATCATGTGCTAAACTCAAAAATTGAATTAAGGATTAAAGTTTATGTTCTACTTATAAACATCTTTCTCAAATATCAACTCATAAAATTCAATCACTCAAAAGAAAAGTAAGCATTAAGTTCATTAAATGTTCAAAACTTCTTACATACAAATTATCAATTTAGCTTAAAAGTCACAAACTAAGCATTTGTTGGAGATTATAACACATGTGCAAGAAAATCACATCCAATTCATCATGATGATAAGTGACACAAAGTCAAGTGCACATGCAAGCAAATGCATCCAAAGAAAAACTCTAATAAATAAAAAAATAATAATAATAAAGCACATAAAATCTAATTATATGCAAAACAAAACAAAAAAAAAAAAATACAATTCAATTCCCTCCCACAATTAATCTTCACATTGCCCTCAAAGTGAAAATCAAGTGTGATAATGAAAACAACGCATAAAAAAAAAACAATTAAAGAGAGAGAAGGGTGAAACAATTACTTTTCTGTAGGTGAACTTGAAGGTGATGAAAACAAGATTTGACACCCCGATGACTTGATGAATTTCACTAGCTTGTGCTAGTTGAGCTTCAACAACATTATTTAGAAAATTTTCAAATAGAGGTAAAAAAAAAGTATTAGATAAAAAAAAAGAAGAGAATTTTGAGACACCAAATCATATTAGTCAATAATATAAAAATATTTATTTTTTCTGAAAATATGAAGAAATTTAAAATTAATTATTATTAATGGTGATAGTTAAAAGTGTTTACTTTATTTTTTAAAATATTAGTCTATATAATAAATTGATTCACAAGTTATCATTTTTTTCTTATTATTTTAATTGATACATACGAAGTTATGCAAAAAATTTAGTAATTTTAATTTCTAAATCTATTTCAAAAAATGTTAAAATTAAAAATTAAACATATTTTTCAAATTTTATTTTTCTTAAAAAGAGGAAAAATTGAATACTATCAAATTTATTTTACAGGGATCAAAAAATAATTTTTAAAAATTACAATTGAATTCCTTAAATAAAATTGAATGAAATTAAAATAGTGTATAAATTTGAAAGAACAAATTAAAATAAATTTTAAAGTAGGAGTTAATTAATAATTGGCTTAAAATTGAGAATACAACATACCATTTTCCCTTTTATTTTCTTAAAGTTGTTACATGAGTTAAATTTGGATTCGTTTGTTTTTTCATGTTAGCTAAAGACAAGGAAAAGCATTCATCTCTTACAATAAAAGGGGTCTTCATGCTTGGATCTTGGTTACAATCATATGTATATATAGAGAACAAAACGAAGCACAGAAAGGGAGAGGGCCATCGATAACCCATAAATGGCCGCCATGTGTATAAAAAGAAAACAAATGAAAACTTGTTTTGTTCCATTACGTGAGTGGCTTGGATGATGCGTACAAATTTAGCAACAAGTCTAAGTGGAAATCGTGAATTGCCACTTGGGACTATCCACTTGAAACATTAACCTTTTCACTCATCTCTTTTTTTTTTATTCAATCAAAAGGTACCCAGAAGGGACATAGAAGTTTTGGGACAGATGTCGATAAAGAAAAAACAAAAGTTGCAAATAAGCTTAATAATTTGTTGTATTTTAGTCAGTATTGTATTGTTTCAGTATCATTTTCAATACATATAAAAATAAAAATTATTGATTAATTCTTATTTAATTGCAATTGTAGATATATATTATAGCCATAAATATACAAAAACTAATTAATGGTCAAAACTAAATAAAAATTAATCAATGGCCAAAACTATACAAAAATTAATGTAAAAGTTTTCATTTATTTGTATAAATACAGACTAATAACCATTTTAAAAATGTAATTATTTAATGGGGTAAACCTTAAGGCTATTGCCCGCCTTACAAGCAATACACACTAACAACCATTTTGAAAATGTAAATATTTTATTCTAAATATTTTATTTACTTAAAATAATTATTTTATGAGTTTTATTATTTAAAGTATTAAAATCATTTTCGTTGCTTATATTTTAATAGTATTATTATTAATATTATTATTATTATTATTGTTATTTATCATTATTATGATTATTGTTATTATTATTTTATTAGGGTTATAATTATTATTATTATTGTTATTATCATTATTATATTACATGTGTTGTCTAAGTGTTGTATATATATATACATAAAATTGAAGATTTTTTTTTTGGTTTGCTTTTCTTCTTCTTCCCCCTATTTTTGCGTGAACCACCACTACCACCCACAACCCATATTTTCATTATATGTTTAAACATGAATTATTTTATTAAATGATTTAGTTTATTTTTGGTATACTTTTAGTATATTTTGGTATATTTGCTATATATGTGACATATATGTCTAGTATGTTTTTAGTATATCTTTTGTATATATGTGAGTATATTTTGGTATATTTTGACATATATTCAGCATGTATAATTGGTATATTTTTGAAATATTTCAGTATAGGTTTGGTATATTTCTTATATATTTGTCTTTATTGGATGCCATTATATTTTAAATGATGCATTTTATTATTTCCAATATATATGTGTGTGTGTGTGTGTGTGTGTGATATGAAGGATACCAATAAAATGTGCTACTTAGTGGGCTGAACTAGAACTGAGTACGTACTAATGCGATAGATTTTAGGGTTGAGTTTATACAATCATTTAAGGTGAAATTTGATTGGTTGATTATTGAGAATTTTAGTGATTGAGCAGTGTGATTGCGAGAGTTTAGTTGACCGAGTGTATTAGGGCCAATCACACTGATAGTGAGACTACGAAAGCTCGGTTGATTGAGTGTCTCGGGGCCAGTCTATTGTCCAAAAAGGAATAAGAGAATTAATTTAGAATTCAGTGAGCCTAATGCTAGTGAGATATGTTGATTGAGGTGGAAAATATCTAGGGTTCTATTTGATCCTTTATTTAAATAAATGTTTTTTATATTTATTTTATATAAAAGTGAATTTTAGCATTTATGTGAAATGCCTATATATATATATATATATATATATATATATATATATATATATATTGATGCTTGATTGCATATGACATTAGGAGGTGTGTGCATATATATTATAATAATTCATTCAGTGAGGTTTGACCCCCTCTAAACCATTTTTTTTAGGAGTCTTCTTCGTCAGACTGTACTAGCTGTGTTTTACGTAGGTCTTCTTCCACCCTAACTATTTTATGTAAATTTCATATTTGAGCTTTATTATATTATAGAAAACTGTAGTATCAGTGTTATTGTATTAGTAGTGTTGTATTAGTTTGAGACTTCTATATTCAAAATATTGTTTGAATATTTTATTTATGAAATGATATTTAAGTATTTATTTTATATCGATTTAATTTTTAATTATGTTATATTTTTATATTATTTATTGCATGATTTTTATTTTTAAGGCTTGCTATCGGTTTCGAATTCGAAAGAATTCCTGTTGCTACGGGTTCCGAATTCGAAAGAATTCCCATTCCCTAGCGCTAGTCATAACTCCTGGTTTGGGTCGTGACAAAGTTAGTATCAGAGCCTAGGTTATTAGTGTTATGGACCTAGGTTTTCATAGTTGTGTTTTCTTTGAACTACTGCAGTTAATTAGGTTCAATCATGTCTTTAATAAGTTTTCCTTGACTTAGTTTTCCACGTAATCATTAGGTTATTTGTTTGTTGTTCGTTATTTGAATTTTGTTGCCTTTGTCTTTTTGGAATGAGAAGGTGAGCGCGTGTCGCTCCACTGGTCATTGAGGCTGAGGATGATGAGTCCTTTTAGGATGAGGTTTTACCTCCTGAGCTTTCAGCGAGGCGTAGAGGTAGACCTCGAGGAGCGACAGGTCGCCGTAGGCAGTGAGAGCTATAGGATGAGGAACTTGCAGAGCCAGAGTATGAATAAGTTGAGATACCTCTAGCCTCATCGCAGATGTAGCCTGCCTATCAGTAAGGTGTGTCTGACCTTGAGACAACATTATTCTATGCTAGAGTTGGATGTATAGCATTCAATAGGACATCAAACCCTTTAGATTTTCTGCACACTATAGAGATGAGGACTTAAACTGCTCATATTGAGTACTAGCGGATCATGATAGTTAAGTTGTCCGTAGAGGGACCAGCCCATAATTGGTTCGTCTAGGTGATACAGCTATTTATGACGATTATGACCTGAGATTAGTTCCAAGAGAGATTTATGAGGAGATTCTATCTAGAGGCATTATGGATGAGCTGTAGACTCAGATTGACCAGCATCACCAGAGGTGACAGATTTGTCAAGGACTACACTAGAGAGTTTCTTTAACTGGGTAGATATGCAGAGGATTTGATGCGAGACTAGTATTTTACTATCATGACTTACGTCATTGGTCTAGCTTCTGCTTTTATCGAGATGCCTACTATGGGCCTTACTCTAGAGTTGGTGATAAATTTGGCCAAGGAGATAGAGCTGAGATTAGTCAGGCAAGGAGTTATGCCTAATTACTATTAGTTGGGTGTTCAGTAAGGAGGAATCCAAACTACTCCGTATTTAACTTTCCAGATTGGTTCCAATAGAGAGGCTTAGTATAGCATAGTTAGAGGCAATAGTAGAGGGTCTATAGGAGTAGCAGACATGGTCGTGGTGGACCTCGTAGACCTATCAGATTCGGGTTAGGTGCTTCTAACAGTAGTAGTGGTCGGAGTTCTAGTTATGGCAGCACAGGATCAACAACCAGTGCTTGTTGGATGTGTAGGAGAGTCCATTAGAGACCATACTACATGGCTCCTAGAGCTTGCTTTAGATACGGACATATATGAGATTTTGCCAAAGCTTGTCCTTACTTTGGTTATCAGCAACAGTACCTATAGTCATCGATAATCAGTACAACACCAACACCATTTTACTTACCGTTAGATCAGTATCCGAGTTCGACATAGATTTTTGCCCAACAGGGGTGTGGTAGAGGTAGTAGAGGAGGTGCCAGAGGTTTTGGCCAGGCTTCCACTAGTCAGCTGGGAGGTTAAGATCAAGCTAGAGTTTTTCACCTCACTTAACAAGGTGCTCAGGCATCCAATGCCATCATTGCAAGTATTATTCTAGTATGTTACTTGGATGCTTGGGTTTTGATTGATCCGGGTGCTACACACTCTTTTGTGTTCCCTTTTTTTACTTCAAAGTCATGTTGGCAAGCTTCGAGGATGGCTTTTCCTTTTTCTGTTGCCACTCCTCAAAGTGATTTGTTGGACACCAATGTTATTCCTTCTAGTTGTCCAGTGTTAGTTGGACGTAGAGAACTGCCAGCATAATTGGTGTTATTGGATGTGATAGAATTTGATATGATCCTTAGTATGGATTGGTTGTCTCAGCACTATGCCATTATGGATTGTTAGAGTAAAGAGGTGATTTTCAGAATTCCAGATGTAGAAGAGTTTAAGTTTGTGGGTGATAAGAGTTCTAAACCTCAGAATCTCATCTCTGTTATCACGGTTAGGAAGATGCTGAGGAAGGGTTGTCAGGAATACTTGGCACTTGTTAGAGATAATTTTATGGAGAAGTTGTCACTCACAGATGTTCCAGTTGCTTGTCAGTTTCCTAATTTTTTTCATGAGGAGTTGCCAGGTGTACCACCTCACAGAGAGATTGAGTTTTATATAGATGTGGTTCTAGGCACCACTCCTTTTTTGATGCCGCCTTATAGAATGGCTCTTGGAGAGTTGAAAGAGTTAAAGGAGCAATTGTAAGATTTGTTAGATAAGGGTTTCATCAGAATCAGTGTTTCTCCTTGGGGTGCACCAGTCTTGTTTATGAAGAAGAAGGATGGTAGACTGAGACTGTGCATAGATTATCAAGAGCTGAATCAGATGACAGTGAAGAACAAGTATCTTCTTTCGAGGATAGAGGATCTATTTAATCAGCTTCAGGGTGCACAGTTCTTTTCTAAGATTAATTTAAGGTTGGGTTATCATCAGTTGTGGATCAATGAGACCAATGTTCCTAAAACGACATTCCACACTCGATATGGCCACTATGAGTTTCTGGTGATGTCATTCAAGTTGACTAATGCACTAGCTACATTTATGGATAGGATGAACAGGGTATTCAAACTGTTTATGGGTCATTTTATAGTAGTCTTCATTAATGATATACTGATGTATTCAAAGAGTATGGAGGATCACGTATATCACTTGAGGATAGTACTGCATACATTGAGAAAACATCAACTTTATGCTAAATTCTTGAAGTGTGATTTTTAGTTGGAGAGTATTGCATTCCTTAGACATGTAATGTCTAAAGATGGTATCTAGGTTTATCCACAGAAGATTGAGGCAGTGTTTGAGTAGCCTAGATTGATGACAATCACGGAGATTTAAAGTTTTTTAGGTTTGGCTGGGTATTATAGGAGGTTTGTGCAGGATTTCTCTAGAATTGTAGCTCCTATGGCTCACTTAACTCAAAAGAATGTGAATTTTTTATGGTCTGATGTTTGTGAGAATAGTTTCCAGTTGCTAAAGGAGAAGTTAACCATAGCTCCAGTTTTGGCTTTGCCTAATGGAGTATATAAGTTCATTGTGTATTGTGATGCCTCCGGAGTCAGCCTAGGTTGTGTGTTGATGCAAAATGGTAAGGTGATAGCTTATGCTTCGAGGCAATTGAAAAAGCATGAAAAGAATTATCCTACTGACAATTTAGAGATGGCTGCAGTGATCTTTACTCTCAAGATTTAGAGACATTATCTGTACGGGGTGACTTATGAGATTTTCACATATCACAAGAGCCTTAAGTACATTTTCCAGCAGAGAGATTTGAATCTAAGGCAAAGGAGATATTTAGAACTCTTAAAGGATTATGATTTTGAGATTCTTTATCATCCAGGCAAGGCTAATATGGTAGTAGATGCTTTGAGTACGAAGTCCTCAGGTAGTATTGCTCACATTAGTGTGGAGATGAGACCTTTGATCCATGAGTTGCATGAGTTGGTGGATCAAGGTATGATGATGAAGATTAGTATATCAAAAGGACTGTTAGCTTAGTTCAGAGTTTGATTAGTTTTAAGAGATAGGATTAAGGCAGCTTAGGGCTGAGATCCTATTCTAGCAGAGCTTGCAGAGAATGTTCATGCAAGGAAGTTCACTAATTTCACTCTCGATGATGAAGGTGTTTTATGGATTAGTGGTAGGTTGTGTGTTCCTAATGTGGATAATTTAAGAGAAGAGATCCTTGAGGAAGCACATTTTACAGCTTACAATGTATATCTAGGTGTTGCTAAGATGTACCACAACATTAGAGATTTTTATTAGTGGGATGGATTGAAGAAGGATATAGCTTATTATGTTTCTAAGTGCTTGACATGTCAGTAGGTGAAAGCTGAGCATCAGAAGCCTTCTAGGAAGCTTCATCCTATTCCTATTCCTGAGTGGAAGTAAGAGAGAATCACTATGGATTTTGTGGTTGGGTTACCTCGTTTTAAGGATGGATACAATTCCATCTGTGTGATTGTGGATAGGTTAACCAAGTGTGCTCATTTCTTGCCTATTAAAGCTACTTATTCTGTAGCTAAGTTGGTGAAGCTGTATGTTAAGCATATTGTGTGCCTTCATGGAGTACCTGTGTCCATTGTATTTGTTAGAGGTTCCATGTTTACCTCTCGATTTTAACAGAAGTTATAGGAAGTAATGGGCACCAGGCTTGATTTCAATACTATTTTTCACCCTCAGACAGATGGTCAGACTAAGAGGACAATCAACCATGGGCTAATCGTAATTAAACTTAAGCCATTAATCTAGATCCTTTGGTTGTTATTAAACTTAATGTCTTCTTAGGATTGATCACCCTTTGATTGAATATACATAATAAAACTTGATCGAGAGATAGGTTGTATTGGATTTAAACAATAACCTATTAGATGCTTTCTTAGTTGAGAAACACTTAAGCAACTAATATTGATTAAGGGTTGATGCTTAAACTGGGTTAACCAAACACTTAGTAGGTGAGAGCTTTAAATCTAAGAACATCAATGTACTTGGTTAATCGTAGGGTTGTCTTAGGAGGAAAGCCTATGATTCTTAAGAAACCCTTAAATTGGATTAAGGTTAGGTATGGCTTAGTAGTTAATTTATCTTAAATAAAGGTTAAATTTGTAATAAGAATCCTAGCTCTCTAAAGTGATTATTATCTCATTGTGATTTTTGTGTTTTTTTTTAGTTTAATTTTTAGTTTAATTAAAAATACCCTTTTTCATTGTTTAAACAAATAAACACAACTAGTATCACTGTAATCAATTTGCAATCTCTATGGGATCGATATTTAATTACTACTTGTACGAATTCGTATACTTGGGGAAGACCACCACCCCTCATAGTAGGATTTTCACCGTTAAGATTGAAGTATTGTTGATTCTGGATTAGAACTAAAAATAACATTGGATCATTCTTGTTGAAAGAACCGTATAAAAAAAAACTAAGGCCTTAACATAACAAAAGAAATCAAAGTTTGTGGTGTGTGGGGTGTTCTCAGTAGCATTTGGATTTTAGGGTTTTTTTGTGCACTGCTTCGCCTTTTTTTTTCGTCACCTTTTTTCCATCTTCTCCCTTTTTTTTCTCAGTCTATGTGTGTGAGTCTCCAGCCCCCTTACGCACTCAAACTCTTTGCTTTTTAAAGCAGAGTCTGCGTACTGACTTCCACTAATACAGAAACGGGCTCATCTATTCAAAATAGACTGATAACAAAATTTGATTTTGAAAGCTCCTAACGTGTTTTGAATGCATCAAAAATAATTATTTGATAATAATAATAATAAAATTAACTTTTTACCAATCAAAACACTAAAAAATAGACGAAAAAATTAAGAAAACAGGCCAAAAAAATGGACTTTTTACGCATCTACATTGTGCAATGCTGACCGACATTGTATAATGCCGATTGGCATTATAGAATGCCGATCAGCATTGTGTAATGCCGGTCGGCATTACACCAATGCCAATCCTTTTTTTTTTTAAACTTTGAATTATTAAAAGACCCTTGAAAAATTGACTTCCTTGTAATCAAATCCTAAAAAATGTTGCAATTTAGTCCCTAAAGTCCAGAAAATTGACAACCAAGTTCAATTTTTGAATAAATTTCATCATAGGGGCTTACGTCGCAATTATGCATAATTGCATCTTGAAATTGGGTGCTTACAGTTGCCCCCCTTTGTTATTGTTTGCTTAACAAATTGCAATAGAAGCATACAATTTTGAAAGAAAGGAATTAGGACACTTAATTTGTATCCTAAATGATAGATTGATGCTCAAATTGTTGAGCAAGGTGTAATGTTTTACAAGTCTCATTATATTTCCTACTGAACGTCTAGTGGACTTTGTGCAAATGAGTTTCGTTATACTCCCTGTGGGACATTTAGCGATGATAAATTAAAAACTTGTTATAGTTCCTGTGGAACATCTAGAAATGATGAATTTTGTTATATTCCCTGTGGGACGTCTAACGATGCACACTATATTCCCTATGGGATGTCTAGTGATGATAAATTGAAAACTTGCTATAGTTCTTATGGAATGTCTAACACTAATGAATTTTGTTATATTCCCTGTGGGATGTCTAACGATGCACACTATATTCCCTGTGGGATGTCTAGTGATGATAAATTGAAAACTTGCTATAGTTCATGTGGAATGTCTAGCACTGATGAATTTTGTTATATTCCCTGTGGGACGTTTAATGATGTACACTATATTCCCTGTGGGACGTCTAGTAAAGATAAATTGAAAATTTGCTATAATTCCTATGGAATGTCTGACACCAATGAATTTCGTTATATTCCTTGTGGGACGTCTAATGATGCACACTATATTTCCTGTGGGACGTCTAGTGAAGTTGAATTGAAAATTTGCTACAGTTCCTGTGGAATGTCTAGCATTAATAAATTTAAAAGTTGATGTCAGAATTGCTATGCAATACATAACATAATAAAGGTTATGACTATTGTGCAGTACATAATATAATCATTTGAAATTCATATCATAGCTACTGTGCAGTATATAAATCCTTTCATTGAAATGATGCATGTAAAATGCAAAAAATGAATTTTATAATCTTATTCTGTATTCTGTACTTGACAGAAAATTTAGAATCACATATTGATTATGCAGTTTTAATAATTCAATGAATGTCATGATTTAGTTAGGAACATTTTCCTAATCAAAATGAAATTATGGACCAAATTGCAATGAAAGAACTTGGATCCATCTATAAGGACCAAAGTGGATATTTTCCACTTTATATATACTTTCCTTTTTTGCATGTAACATTCCATTATCTCCTTTCTTCATTTTGCTTTCCTTTTATTTTCTCTCTTTTCATTGATTTTCTTTCCTTAATTTCTTCATCATTTGACATTTGATTTGCAATCCGTATGATCCTATGGCCTCCTCGTCACATAAAAAACATGAGAGAGTTGAGACTTCAGAATGTCAGAGGATTCTACCTCCTCGTTTTCCTCAGAATGATCTTGGACTTCGAGAAGACTCAACTATCTTTCCTTTGACTCATTTTCATACCCATAAGTGCAGAGATGTGGGTAATGAGGTAACTTTTCTTGCTTATGTTTATTTCTGGAAAAACATCACTTGTATAATTAATAATCAGAGTTAGTTTCAGAGCAGAGATTGACATGTATATTAGTCAGAAATTAATATGAAAATGCATGATAAAATTGAAATTAAACTTTGAAAATATGAAATTCAGCCTTTGGGTTATCCAAATGACTGATCGAATGTCTAGAATTTCGATTAGAATTCTAAATTTTTGATTGGCCAGGCTAATGCCGATCGGTATAGTAGATTGCTGATCGACATTCTAGATTACCGGTCTGCAATATACTTTGCCAATCAGCTTTAAAATTTTTTTTGTTAGGTCAATTAATTAATCAATTAATTAACTATTCAAATCCTTCAATTTAAATTCTTTGATTAATTAATTAAACTTTCAATTAATTAATTATTATTTTAAAATTGAACTAGAGTCCAATGAAGTTCACGGGCTATTTCAATCTAGCTTGGGAATTATTTCATAGATTGCCAGAGCAGGTGACATGTCTGATTTGGGCCTTTAGATTTAAGCATTTTATTGTTGCACTTTTGACTATTCGAGGCCAGTCTGACCGTTACTTTTTGTTCACTTTGATCGAGCGATGGATGGATACTACCCACACTTTTCATACTCATATGGGTGAGCTGACCATTTCACCTATGAGTTTCTCTGCTATCACCGAGATTGCCTTTGGAGGATCCCCAATTCCATTTGACATTAGGTATTGTAGTCTTCCAGAGCATGCATGGAGTCAATACATGCGAGATTTGATCAGGTTTGCTCCAGCGTGGAAGAATCGATAGAATGTTCTTCTTTCATCCTTAGTTGAGGGATTCAAATGCCTTTCTACTTTTACTCCTCGTTAGATTATCCATAAGGTGAGGTGTTTCCTTTTGATATTTTTAGGTATGACCCTCTTTTATGAGATCAGTCATGAGGTCAATATTGCTCTGTTGGGTCCTCTTCGTGACTTGGATCAAATTGCCACACTAGATTGGGGATTTACCACACTCACCTATATTTACTATAGACTGGACACTATTTGTAGAGGTGCTGTCATGATGTGTGGCTTTTGGCACATCTTGCATGTATGTTCTCCTTCCTTTGATCTTTATAGTCTTGCTTTTCTTTGCCTTTTTTTTTTATATATTCTATTTCTTCCAGATCTGGAGCATAGAGATCAGGTTGATTCGAGGCTTTGACGCTATCAGTTCTGTAGGACCTTTCCTCTGGTGATGAGATGGGGTTCTTCCCGCCTTGCTAGCAATAGAAATACTTTATAGATGTATCGTGATCAGTTGAACATTGTCGAGTGGCACCTGGTAAGAAAAAATAAAATCATTAGTATGTTACAGTTTAGTAGAGATTATACTTAATTTACTTAAATTATAGATAAACTCTAATTGGTTGGAAGGTACTGAGGACATGTAGCAATTTGATTTCATGGCAGTTGTAATTCACCTTGAGCCTATGAGGATCCTACTCTCTGGTTATGGCTGTTTGATGTGGTATTTAGGGGAGCGAGTGTATTGCTGGTCTTTCGGCCCTTCTTGACATCGCATTCCATTTGATGTCGCTTCCTCTATGCTTTACAACTCGCATCTTATAGGTTCAGAGCTAAATGATGCACTACAGGGATATGCTGCCTCATATTTTCTTGAGCGTTCTCGACATTATTAGCAGTTTATCTGTGAGAGTCTCTTGGAGCATGTTCCTATTGATGATGATGAGGTAATTTCTTGTTATTTCAGCTTCTACTTCTAGAACCTATGAATCACTCCTTCTTTTTACAGTTTGAGGAGATTCGTTCTTCTGTTAATATGGATGAGGAGACTAAGATTGCTCTAAAGACTGAGGTTGTTCCTAATATTGAGAGTCCTGAGCTCAGACCTAGTGCTGTTCATTATACTTAATATGTTGCGACTAGTCGCGATGGTGCTTTTGCGAGCATTACCCTTGGTGATATCTCGCTTCCGGATAGGTCCATGTTCTATTGGGCTCCTATTATTCAGACTCCAGTCGAACAGCAGATGCATTTTAGTGATGCTCAACTTTCTATCTTTTCTACCACAGATGCTTCTCATGTGAGTTTTTCTAACTTGTATCCTACGTAATCTATACACTCGACACTAATGTTAATAAATTTACAAAATAAGTACCTCAGACACAGGCAAAGTATTTACATGGACTCGCCTCATCTCAAAGGTTATTCACTATGTAGGTTATAGATAGTTGGAGGGTAAGTATATGTACAATAAAGATGCAAATGTATGCATGCTATGCATGAAATGCACATGATGTGTTTTCTATGTGTACAGAGCTACTTGAGCGGTCTAGAGTGTAAGATTGAGATGCTTCGTTAATAGCTTGTAGGTTCAAGCATTAATCCTTATAGTGCTGGGACTTCCTCTCTCAGACCTCCAGACATCTTTCACCATGATGACTCTACTAGAGGATGGAGCCCATGGCCAGATTCTAGAGCTTAGGATGACTGATTTAGGCTATTAGATTTTTCTATCATACTACTGTGTTAACCAACTCTACAAGTTGGATGCACTTCCTTTTGGTTTTATAATTCCTGTAGACATATTGAAGTTAGTTTCAATCATGATGAATGTATAAAAGAACACTATAATGTTGACAATTTATGAGAAAATTCATCATTTTATTATGAGATATCATGCACTTAACGAATCTCACTATTTTTTATTTTCATAACTGTCACTTATTTGCCATTTGAAAAGGTCAGAGGCATCATTAACCATCTGATGCTGAAAGTGTATCTTTTACCAAGTGAAGAGCTTACTTCTATACCTAATTTTAGGGAGAATTTGCTAAACAAAACTTATGAAAATTAAGCATAAAAATATTGAATTCAGAGTATCAAAATAGTCTTTGAATTATTTTTGTGCTTTTCTTCCTTATCCAAGTATTCCCCTGCCTTTCTTATATTACTCAGTGTGGATACCGTTGGAAAAGTCCTTTGGATACTCATACTCTTACTGAGCATTGGAGTAAATAAAGCAATTTTTTTTAACGTGGGTCATTTTTAGTATTCCCTCGCCTTTCTTGTATTACTCAACATGGATATTGCTAGAGGTTCACATTGATACTCTTGCTCATTATGCTTGCTTTTATTCTGATTCTCCTCCTAGTGTTCCCCCACCTTTCTCATATTACTCAGCGTGGATACCATTAAGGGATTTGTACTTGTACTTATTTCTGAGCGTTGGAGTAGATTATATGCACATTTATTATTCAAAAGACTAAAATGACACTTTGAAATTCAACCAATTTATACTACAAGTCCATAGATTTTGTCTTTGCATATTCTTCCCCTCGTTTGTGTGTAAAGTAAGCATTAAATTGATTAGAGTTTTAGAAACTCTCAGCATAGAACTGTCAACAAGACATCTTAATTCTACAAGGCTAATAAAAGAAAGCCACTAAAATTAAAGGTCATGAGATAAATTTTCGCACATGATATCATGAAGTGGATGAATTTAATCTTAATTTTATAAATTTTCTTTTGTACATTACTGCAGAATCAAAATAGATAGAGTTATACTACTTCCCTTTGCCATTTGTTAGGTTGTTTGTCACATAGAATGAGATTTTGATGAGTGATTCGCATTTGCTATCCTAGTCATTCTTATTGATGTATCGATTCCTTTCCCCTTCTTCATTCTTTTGTTATTTCCCTGCACAAAATACTACAAGTTAGTATGGTTTATTTGTAAGTGAAGAAATTTTGTCAAAATGCAATGTTATTCTTTTGCATTCTTCCCTTTTTAATTGTGGTGATGATGTCTTGGATCACAGGGTCATGATATTCTAACATTGAGGTTGTGGCTCTAGGCTGAATTTGTCTTTCTGCTATTCTATTGATGCTTTGGTAAAGGGCCTTATTCCTCTTCCCAATTTTTCTTGCAAAAGAAAAAATTTAGGAGTTAGAGGTTTTTTATTTCACTATCAAAGAAGTCTTCAAAGTGCATTCGTCTCAAGTTTTGAGTGCATTCTTCCCTTTTTAGGGCTGAGCACATGTATCTCTAACATGTTGGACCTTCTCGTTACCATATTCAACACCCCACAATGGTCTAACTGTTGTGGAGAGATATTTCGAATGATGCTCGCGATGAGACTATAGAGACGTATACTGAGTTTAAAGAGCTTGAAAGTCTTATCTAGCCTCTTGAGGTCACTAGGATGATGCTTCTTGGTAATGTCACTCCTTTTATTTTCATTCCTTTATATGCTTTACTTGTGAACACTCTGATTGCTTTCCTGCACTTTTATAACACTAATCTTGAATGTTAGTAGCAAAGTGTTTGGACAATCTTGACTAGGCTCAAAGACTTTATTATGCAAAGAAAGTATTTCACAATAAATGTATGCAAGTGTATTCATGTTATGCATAACATGCATGATCCTAATAGGTCTTTTGTTTGGAGCAAAGCTATGTTCACAACTTGGAGTGTGAGAATGAGGTGCCATATTAACAACTTGTAGGTTCAAGCACTTGATGCTTCATTGTTGGTACTTTTGATGTTTCAGCTTCTGATATAGTCTATCAGATAAATAACTAGGCCAACAAGTGGGGTCCATGGCTTTACACTGGAGCTCATGATTGACTGATGCACTATTGAACTTTTCTTTTTGTTACTGCTTATACTGTATGATAACTATTATATGTATATGCTTGTAGTATGCTCATTTCTACACTGAGATCATTTTCATTAACTTTGAAGTTCTACTATTATATTTACCATTTTACCACTAACTTGTCCCGGAGTTACATTTTGCCGCCAGCTTCATTTTGAATTCATCCTAGCAATCACTTTCTTCCTATGCATAAGAGACTCAGTTTGGTCATTATTGTTATTGGCCCTTTGTCTTACTAACCCTATTAACTACAATCTTATGTATTTAAGATGCATAAGAGTGGGTGAACTGATTGAAGTGAGTTCTGGATGATGAAATCAACTAGACTTTCACTTTGAAGAATTCTTGAGCAAAATATGAGGCTTGATGCTGATAATAATTGATGATAATTACACTGTATGGGTTATGGTACAAGCTACTGAACCACCAGGATTTTCTAGATATAAGAGGACTCAGGCTTTACATAAGCAGTCATAAAAGAAGAAGCAAAGACATCATTATGAATTAGTCTCATATTGCTGATTTTAAGCTTTCATGTTCTGTTTTCCTTTTTGGTACTTATGCATTTTGAATAAGATAGAACATGCAATGCTAGAACAAAAAATTCAATTTCAATATCATTCATTAATTAGGGCCAAAATGAGTACATCATATAATATAACTCCTGTTATCAGCTAGTTCTTTCAAATTTTCTAGCTGAACATATTTCTCTCACTAATTTATTTGCCCTAATTTTTGCCTGAGTAGCCCTTTGTGGGGTTTCTAGGCAGTGGGACCATCTCTTTTATTTTTATTCCCTAATTTTTGCCTGCCAGCCCTTTACAGGTTTTCTGAGCAATGGGAATGTCCTAACTTTTGCCTGACTAGCCTTTTCAGGTTTTCTAATCAGTGAACTTTATTTTCTTTATACTACTTTTTTATTTTTATAGGTAGTATTTCTTGAGGTGATCCAGGTTAACAGGCTCCATGAATTCATTTTCTTCTAGATCTGATATCTTTGCAGCTCCTTTAGGCAAAATCGATTTGACTAAATATGGCCCTTCCCAGTTTGGTCTGAACTTCCCTTTTGGATCAAATACCACTGCTCTGGACTATTTTAACACCATGTCTCCGACTTTTAAATTTCTAGGCTTCACCTTTTTATTGAATGATCTTGCTATCCTCCTTTGGTATATTGGAGTATGAAATGAAGCATTCATCCTCTTCTTATCCAGAGATACAAGATGATAATACCTATTCTATGCCCATTCACTCTCAGCAATGACTACTCTCAATGATTTGATCTCTATTTCTATAGGCAAATTAGCTTCACAACCATATACTAAGGAGAACGGAGTTTGCCCTGTGGCTATTCTAGCTGTAGTTCTATATCCCCATAAAGCAAAAAGAAGAAACTTAGACCAATCTTTATAGGTCTTGACCATTTTAGAGAGAATTTTCTTGACATTTTTATTAGTTGGTTCTATTGCTCCATTAGCTTAAGGGCGATATGGTGAAGACTTATGATGCTTAATCCCATACTTCTACAACAATTCTGATGTTTCTGCCTGAAACTAGACACCATTATTTGTCACAATGTGGTATGGAACCCATATTTGCAAATAAAGCTCCTCTCAATAAATTGTGCCATCTGTTTTGCTTTCATAGCATTGAAGGACTCAGCCTCTACCCATTTGGAAAAGTAGTCTATTGCCATAACTATGTACTTATGCCCATTTGATGTTGTCAGTCTTATTTCTCCTATGATGTCAGTTCCCCAGGCTGCAAAGGGCCAAGGTGACGATAAACTATTCAATACTGTAGGAGGAAGATGGTTAAGATTTCCATAAGTCTGACACTGATGGCATTGTCTCACCATTCTAATACAATCATTTTCCATGCTCATCCAGTAATACCCTTGTCTGAGTATCTTCTTAGCTAGAATCAACTTGTTCATATGAGAACCACAAGCCCCTACATGAATCTCTTGCATCACCTCTTCAACTTCATCCTTTTTTGAGGCACCTGAGTTGCATCCTATTTAGCATTCTTTTGTATAATACCCCATCATGACTTGTACAGTTACGTGTAAGAACATGAAGGGCATATTTCTTTTTTGAAGTCGCTTCATCTAGATACTTTCCTTCTTCTTTAAACCTCTGAACATCATAAAACCACGGTTTCTCTTCAGGCTCTATTCAAACACTCATAACCTATTTACCCCTGTAACATGGAGCTCTTGATGTCATGATTACCAAAGGCTTCATATTTGATCCCATTATACTATCCCACATTGAAGAGAGTGTTGCTAATGCATCTGCCATTTGATTGTCATCTCTTGACAAATGGATGAAGAGACATTTATTGAAGTTTTTCACTAAAGCTTTCAAATAGTAGATGTAGGGCTTTAGCTTTTCCTCTTTCACTTCCCATTCTTCATTTGCCTGGCTAATTACTAGCATAGAATCCCCGTAAACTAATAGTTCCTTTGCCCCAGCTGCTAGAGCTGCTTTAACTCCATAGGTACATGCTTCATACTCAGCCATATTATTAGTCACCTTGAAGTCTAATTTCTTGGCCATTGGTATGGTCTCTCCTTCTGGCATAACCAAAATTACTCCTAACCTAGCTCCTCTATTGTTTATAGCTCCATCAAAGTAGAGTTTCCACTCACAAGGCTCTACCACTGCTAAATTCTCATTTGGAAACTCTAAATTCCACTATTCGTCACCCTCAACTGCATTCTGAGCAAGAAATTCTACTACTGCCCTTCCCTTGATGACTTTCGTGGTGATGTACTCTATATCAAACTCAGTTAGGAGTACTAGCCATCGAGACATCCTTCCAGTCAAAGTAGGTGCTTGAAATAAATACCTTAGAGGATCGATCTTTGAGATTGCTTGGACCTTATAGGACTGAAAATAATGCCTCAATTTCCTTGTTGCCCAGATCATGATTAGACACATCTTTTCTACCAAGTCATACTTTTCTTCATATGGCAGGAACTTTTTGCTGAGATAATAGACTGCATGCTCTATCCCTTCTAGTCCCTCTTATGCTAACATTGCCCCCATTACATTTTTTTCTAGGGCTAAATACAAGATCAATGGCTTACCTTACCTCGGTGGTTTCAATACAGGTAGATTGTCAAAATACTCTTTAATTATTTCAAATGCCTTTTGACAATCATCATTCCACTTTGCAAGCTAATTTTTTCTCAGGAGTTTGAAGATAGGGTCACAAATATTAGTAAGCTTTGCAACGAACCTACTAATATATTGTAACCTACCAAGGAAACCTCTCATTTCATTCTCTATCTTTGATGCTGGCATTTCCCTAATAGCTTTCGCTTTATCTAGATCTATTTCAATTCCTCTGCTGCTAACTATGTGCCCTAGAAGCTTTCCTGAAGTAACTCCAAAAATGCATTTCTTTGGATTGAGCCTCAGATTATACCTCTTAATTTGAGCTAAGAACTTGTCCAGAGCTTTGAAATGTCCCTCTCTTATTTTTAATTTAACCATCATGTCATCCACAGACACCTCAACCTCCTTGTGCATCATGTCATGGAAAAGAGCGATAGCTGCCCTTTGATAAGTTGTACCTGCATTTTTTAATCCAAAGGGCATTACTTTGTAACAGTATGTCCCCTATTCTGTAATAAAAGCTATCTTGATATTGTCCATGACTGCCATCATTATTTGATTATAACCAGAAAACCCATCCATGAAGGAGTACGTCGCACTTGACGGTGCATTGTCCACTTTTACATCGATGTGAGGTAAAGGGAAGTCATCCTTAAGGCATGCTTTGTTTAAATCCCTAAAGTCGACACACATACACACTTTACCATCTTTCTTAGGTACCGGCACTATGTTTGCTAACCATTGAGGATAATCAACTACTTTTAGAAAATTAACCTGAATTTGTTTAGTAATTTCCTCTCTTATCTTTTTAGTCCACTCCGATCTTATCCTGCATAGTTTCTACTTAGTAGGTTTAATTTCTAGATAAGTAGAAATGTGATGCTCTGCAATTTCCTTGTCTAACCCTGACATATCCTCATAAGTCCAAGTGAATACTACCTTTCTTTTTGTTAATATTCTCTCAAATTTTTCCCTCTCTTCAGGACTTACCTCATGTGATATAGAAATGTTCTTTGGATTATCATTTGTGCCCATGTTAAATGAATTAAATTGAATTGAATTAATGTCAAACATGCATGAATGATCTAAATTATAATGCACAGAACTATCCGGATGCATATCACACAAGTAAGCAAAACTAGCATTCATATCATTGACCATGGAAAAAATAGAATTTTTGTCCTCAAATAGATCGGATGTTATTACATTAGTTTCATCATAAAAGACATCAATAAAACTATCACTAATGACAGTAGCTAAATCCTGGGGTGGCTTCTCTTCAGGTGGGAGACATAACAACTCTTTAATAGCAGCACTGCCTATCCTCTCAGCTGCCAGCTTCATCACTTCCTCTTTGTTGTCCTTCACCAGATTCTCCATAATCTACTCCTTGAAGATCTCAAACCCAGGGACATTTGCTCCAGCAACACTGACTGATTCCTTGGCTCCCATATAGTATTTTCCTTCCCCTAGCTTGATGAAGTTCTGACTCAAAGCACCAAATTTTGCATAAAGCTTCCTCTTTTATGCATTGAATCTCTTCCTTGCCCTTCTACCTTTTGGCTTTGCTTCCCCTGTAAAATCCAATCATGTTGTGTCATCTTGATTTTTGAATCCTAGGAATTCTAGACTTCCTTGTTCACTCTTTCCCAGTCCTTGTCCAAGCTGGTAATTCATGCTCTCCATCATTTTTGCTACTCTTGGATCCATTTAAGTCCTATCAAATATCCTAGCAATATGGAAACCAAAGGGTGCACACACTTGTTTCTGTTTATCCAATATGCATGCCATAACAGCATTAGTCCTAGCTTCTATGGTCACAACTTCTCCTTCATAAGGGAATTTTATCTTTTGATGCATAGTTGAGGGTACCCCTCCTACGACATGGAACCATGGCCGTCCTAACAACAAGGCATAAGTGACTGGAATATCCAGCATGGAAATGGTTGATTCACAGGTCCTGTTTTAACTAGAGATTGGAATGTCCCCTCCACATTCCTAGTGCTGTCATCATAAGCTCTAATTATAAGGTTTGAATATGTTAAGTCTTCAGCTTTCAAGCCTAAGTTAAGCATGATTTTCAAAGGACATACATCAATAGTAGAACCATCATCGACCATAGCAAAATTGGTTCTCTTGCCACTCACCATAGCTGGGATAAACAATGCCTTATTATGGTTTCTTCCTTCTAAAGGCAAGTCATCATCTGAGAACATTATCAGCTCGTGTTTCTTTTTTATAACCATTGATACCATAGCTTCTGGAGTAACAGTTGTTTCAATATTTATATTCAATAGAGCTTTTATAAGAGCTCTTATATGGCTGCCTAAATGCATCAGTAATTCCTAAATGCTGACATTTGCCTTAGCCTTCTTTAGTTGTTCCAAAATCATATCCTCTTTCTGTTCTTCTTCTATCTCTGCATCTTCTGTTTCTTCTCTTTCTGTTACTTTTTCTATTTTCTTTTCTACTACTTTATAATTCTTCCCACTTCTAGTGACATGATTCACTTTAGGATCATTACTCCAGACATCAAAATCGCCTGGGCTTTCCTCGTTAGGGTCATACCAGACATCAATAACTCTAATGATTCGATCTCTTTTCCCATCTTTCCAGACTTCCATTGTGCATGTTTCCTTCCCTTTTATATCTTCCATATTGAGCTTGTCTAAGTGTTGATTCAGTAAATCTTCAACTCCTTTTTGAGACTATTCAGGAGCTAAAGGATCATTCTCAAAGTCATCACCCCACCCTGTAGGCACAATCGATTCAATAGGGATGTTAGCGAAAGGTGGTTTTGAGTAGAATACTCTATAATCAAACTTGCTTGAGGGTTGGCCCAGTAAATCTTCCACTCCTCTCTATGGCTATCTGAGAGGTTCTCCATTGGGTATAGGGTTAAGGTCCTCGAAGGAGCTTAGCACTTCTTCTTTGCTAACCCCTAAGTTAATCATCATAGTGGCTGGTGGTAGAACATTTTGGTAGTCTAGGAAAGGGTTGTTTCTGGTGTTTAGGTTAGAGTTGGATTTTTAGGGTCGGTGATTTTTTTGGAGTCTATCAAGTTTGGATCTCATATTTAGGCAGATACAATTGTTTATGGGATGGCCAGCAGCTTGGTGGAATTTACAGTAACTGTTAGGGTTAAAACCAAGGACATTTGAGTTTGGTGGCTTAGAAAAGGTTAAGGGTAGGAGTAGGCCTTTTTGGATTAGCCTCTCTAGGACTTTGGAGTGGTTGGTTGAAGTTGGAGAACCTTCGGGGTTGCTGAACTGCACGCACCTCCATAATCTGGCTAGTGCTCCCCTATTATGTGCCCCCAGTTGGGTAATTATGGGTTGCTATGCCTCTAGAACTCTTATTTTTCTCATTCTCTATCTCTTCAACTTGCAGACCATCACCATACAAGTCTATGAAGGTCTTTGGATTCATTATTTGCAGTCTTTCGACCAAATTAGGTGATACATTGCAAATAATCATCCTAACTTGATCCTTTTCAGCCAGTTTATTTTTCATTAGTCCTGTCTTATTCATGAATCTAGTGAGGAAATCAGAAAAGGATTCATTGGGTTTTTGCTTAGTCAACTCCAAATCCCTAATAGACACTTCCAATTGAGTGTTATAATCATATTGTTTTAAGAATGCAATACATAGTTCCTTATAGTCAGCCCTAACAGACTTTTCTAACCCATGGTACTAGTTTACAGCCATTTCCTCCAGTGATAGTATAAATAGCGTAGCAACTACTGACAATGGTGCTTTAGTAGTGCTCATGGTTGTTATGTATTGGCTCAAATGAATTCTAGGGTCTCCTCTCTCATCAAATTTCTACAGTTTAGGTATTTTGAATTTTTCAGGCAACTTATCTCCTTCCATTTGCAATATGTCATCAAAGTCAAAAGAATATCCCATTCCTTGTCCTCTAATCAGCTCCTCCATCTTTGACATTTTCTGAATCAGTGCTTGCATCTGCTTGGACTCATGATCATGGACTAATTTAAGTGACTCTCTCTTTGCCTTTTCTACCATGTAGTTTTCAACGTCTTCTAGTCTCACATCAGTAGCAGGCACATTTCTAGCAGTAGGTTGCCCCCTAGCATTAGAAGGTGGAAGAGCTATAGTAACAGGTGGAGCTCCTACAATAGGTGGTTGTTCAACAGTAGCAACAGGTGGTTGTTCAACAGTAGCAACAGGTGGTTGTTCAATAACAAGTTGCACTAGTCCGGCCAAAACCTGTCTCAGTTCATCTTGCATCATAGCTCTCATGTCATCCATTAAATCTCCCTTAATGTCCTCTAAGGTCCACATCTTTAGTTGTTGTTCCATTTCAATTTATTCAGTCTGAGTTGGTTCAGCTTCTAGGTATAGTGGATTAATTAGACTCTTCTCTAGTTCTTGAAGGATCTCTTGAGCTATTGACTTTGGGCTTAGCTCGATTATGGTCAATCTGCCACCTCTTCATCCCCAGATATGAGAAGACCCAGATGAATCCATGATGGCTGAAAAATAAGGTGTTAGTATGATGTATGGATTGTATGTCTGCACGTATGGATGATGCATGTGTTTATGGAACAAGTAGCAAGCAAGCACTTAGCAAGTAACAAGTATTAAGAAGCAATCAATAGGCCATCATGTAGGTAAACCTTCCAACCTTATTTCTCCCACACACGTATTCAATGGTGAGTTTCTTTTCCTAGGATTTTTAGTCTTAGCCTTCATATCAATAGGGAATATTAAGAGCCAACGCATATGCCAAATCTCTCTTTAAAACAAAAATTCAAAAATAACATTTCTAAATATAAAGGTCTAGCCTAATCTTTATTAGGTTGAATGAGCTTCAAAGGTATAGGCTGGGGCTTTTATAAATAGAAATACCTCATGGAAATTTCAAACAAACAAGCACTTTGGGTAAAAATCTTAGGGGAAGTAACTAGGCCATTATATATGGTTAGGGTCCGGTGAAAAGTTAAGGTTCCCTTAGCAAGATGCTTTCCATTATAGACTTTGAGTTATAGGCCAAGGTCAGAGGGGCCTAACATCCTATACCAACTCGAGAGAAGGTTACCCCCCTTAAGGACTTGGGTTACAGACTCTAGTCAGATGAGCCCGGTAATCTCTCTTGAACCGTGTTAAGGCTAAGAGTGATGGTTAGCCAATCTATAACTCCATGAACCTAGTGGAATCATGGAATCATAAACCAATGTTATTGGTTTAGTAGGGACATGCAGAATGAATGCAAGAATGAAATAATAATCGATAAAATAATTCTACAGAACACAAGTAGAATCAGTATCTCTTATCCCCAGTGGAGTCACCACCGTAGACGGTGAGGTTTAGCACACGTCCAAGATTTTAGCAACCGTAACACTATTTAGGCTCAAGGCCTTAGGGAACACACTACTATGTCACAAAGTCATAGCGTGGAGAAGAGGAGTTGCTACCTAGGGTAACAACTGGGACAATTTGATTGGTGGTACTCGATTCTCTAAAAAAAAGTTAGCACCATAACCAAGAGATTCTGGGAATGGAATACTAACTTCTCTTAGTCTCATGTTCATTTAGAATAATTTTATAAATGATTATTTCATCCTCTAATTACATGCAATTTTATTTAAACCCTATTTGACATCCATCTAACCCTAGGCATCTAGTCAATAAAATCACATAAAAAATGCACTCAAGATTGCATTGTCCCTAAGTCTAAACTATGTTAATTTTATTAAAAAGTTAGCTAGATTTACATTTTAATTACAAGTGAGAAAGGGACTAAAGGTGGGCCTACATTTTTTATTAATTAGTGAGCCTAGATTTATTTATTTTAGTTTGTCTAAGAAATGGGCTTAAGTCTATTCAATTTTAAAGGAAAGTTAATGGGCCTAAGTCTAACTTGATTTTATTTTAAGTGAAATGTGGGCCTAGGTCTATTTATTTTAAAAGAAATAAAATTAAGTGGGTTGAGTTAAGTCTAAACAAGTTTTAATTAACTAAGTGGGCCTAAAATCTAATTAACCTAATGGGCCTAAATTGATTTTAATTATTTAAAGCCCTAAACCATTTTTTTAAGCCTATTTAAAGTGAGTTGGACCTAAGTGTGGGCTTGGGGCCCAAAATAATATAAAAATCTAAAAACACAACCCAAAATAAATAAAACATAAAAAAGGATCAAACAAACATTTTAGTGATTTTCTAGAAACCTAAATCAATTACATGCGAACCCTAAATTAAGCTACTGCCACCATTGATTTTAATTTATTTTTTACCCAATTGAACCTAATTACTAATTGATTTTAAAAGTAGAGAATTAAATCTTTCACTATTCTCACTACTAGGGCTATTACAAACTATGTACAAAATTTAAAATTAATCAATTATACAGCCATGAATTAAAATAACTACAAAGGACACCAAAATTTAGAATAAAAATTAAAATCCTAAGAACTATTGAAAAGTAGTACAGGTTAATCCATAGCATTCGATGGATCTTTTATTCAATTCTTGAGCATTACATTGTTTCCTCCTCAATCCCCGCTCAAATATAAAAAAACACAAAAAATTAGATTAGTGAAATTGAAAACTAAAATCAATAACAAAAATAAAATAAAAATCATTAAGGAAGAAAAGAATAAAAAAGAACACTGTGATGATCTTAGATGTTGTGCAAATGCCTTTTTCAGCCCTTCAGAGTAGGATTTTCATCGTTGAGATTGAAGTATTGTTGATTCTAGACTAGAACTAAAAACAACGCTGGATTGTTCTCATTGAAAGAACCGTATAAAAAAACTAAGGCTTTGACAGAATAAAAGAAATCAAAGTTTGTGGTGTTCGGGGTGTTCTCAGTAGCATTTGGATTTTAGGGTTTTTTTGCACACTGCTTCGCCTTTTTTTTCATCTCCTTTTTTCTGTTTACTCCCTCTTTTTTTCTCAATCTTTGTGTGTGAGTCTCCAGCCCCCTCACGCACTTAGACTTTTTGCTTTTTAAAGTAGAGTCTACGTACTGACTTCCCCCATTATAGGACCGAGCTCATCTCTTCAAAACAGACTGATAACAAATTTGATTTTGAAAGCTCCTTACGCATTTTGAATGCATCTAAAATAATTATTTGATAATAATAATAATAAAAAATTAGCTTTTTAACCAATCAAAACATTGAAAAATTGACGAAAAAATTAAGAAAATAGGTGAAAAATTGAAAAATATGGACTTTTTACGCATCGGCATTGTGCAATGCCGACCAGCATTATACAATGCCGGTCGACTTTGTGTAATGCCAATTGGCATTACACTTAATGCCGATCCTTTTTTTAAAACTTTTAATTATCAAAAGACCCTTGAAAAATTGACTTTCTTATAATCAAATCCTAAAAAATATTGCAATTTAGTCCTTAAAGTTCAGAAAATCGACAACCAAGTTTAATTTTTATATAAATTTCATCATAGGGGCTTACGTCGCAATTGTGTATAATTGCATCCCTAAATTGGGTGCTTACAAAGGGTGTGATGAGATTTGGTAGGAAAAGGAAGTTAGCACCGAGATATATTGGACCATTTGAGATTTTGGAGAGAGTGGGCACGGTTGTGTATTGGTTGCCTTTGCCTCTGAATTTGTCACAAGTGCATCCGGTGTTGAATATCTTAATGTTGAGGAAGTATATTTCAGATCCTTCACACTTGTTGTAGCCTGATAATGTGGAAGTGATCAAAGACTTGACGTATGAGGAGGAACTAGTCATGGTAGTAGACTATCAAGTTCGTTAGTTGCATTTAAAGTAGATTCCAATGGTCAAGGTGTTGTGGTGGAGCAACAACATGGAGGAACACACTTGGGAGATAGAAGCCGAGATGCAAGTAGCCTATCCTTACCTCTTTCCTCGATAAATTATTGTGTCTATTCTGTTATTTGTATTTGAGGATGAATTCTTATAAGGAGGGAAAATTGTAATGACCCAATATTTTAAATAATATAAAATTATTTTGAAATATGCAGTATTAATAAAATTTTAAATTTTATTTATATATTATCATTATTTATGTATATTATTCATTTATTTTATTCTAAATATTTTATTTACGTAAAATAATTATTTTGTGAGTTTTATTATTTAAAGTATGAAAATCATTTTCATTGCTAATATTTTAATAGTATTATTATTAATATTTTTATTGTTATTTGTCATTATTATGATTATTGTTATTGTTATTTTATTAGGGTTATAATTATTATAATTATTATTATTATATTACATGTGTTGTCTAAGTGTATATATATATATATATATATATATATATATATATATATATATATATATATATATATATAAGTGAAGATTTTTTTTTTCGGTTAGCTTTTCTTCTTCTTTCCCCTGTTTCTGCACGAACCACCACTGCCACGCACTACCCACGCCACCGGAGCCACCAACTGTGCCACCACTGCCACCACCCATCACCACCATCACCTTTCCTTCTTCCCCCTTCCTCTCCATCGCTTGGAAGCTGGCCTGGAGTCGCTGGAATTTGTAGGAAACCGTGAGAGCTCTATTTTTGCCGATGACGATTCCAGTCACGAGAGCTCGTCGTTTCGGTCTTGTTCAAACCTCTTAGCTCCAGTGAGTTTGATTCTAAGCTCAGTTTGAGCTTAAATTCCCTTGTTTTTGAGTTATGTCAAGTTTTAGTTTATGTGTCATTAGGGTTTTGAATTTTTATGTGATATTTGGGTTTGATTCATGAAAGTTTGCTTTGTTAATGTTGTTGTATGCAGCTTAAGCTTCTCAAAAATATTTTTTGTATATTTTTTTGAATTATTTTAGTTTATGGTTATTTTAATAATTTAAATTGAATTTTTGTTAATTATGTTAATTAATTATTTTGGGTGGAAATATGATTTAGTTAGTGTTATTAATTTAAGTTAGTAATTTTAGTATTGATAAAATAAGCTTTGGTAACTTTATATAATTTTTGAATAATTTTTAATATTATGAGAATTTTGGATATATAGGTTAATTGTGTGTTTTTATTGAAATTATAGTTAAATAATATGTTTTAAATGATTTTAAAATTTTATAGGGGATTAAAATAATTTTTACAAATTATTTACTATTTTTAACTAATTAATACTAATTTTTGAAAATTATATTCAAATAATAAATTATTTACTATTTTGGTGATTAAATGGGTTTTTAACTACTTTTAGAATATAATTAAACTTTTTGAGTAATTAAATGTGAATCTTACTATTTTATGTTGATTATTGAAAAATTGGATTTTTAGTAATATTATATTATTATTTGAGATTTTATTTATTTAATGTGAAAATAATTGTATTTAGTGTTCTTGATATATATATATATATATATATATATATATATATATATATATATATATATATATATATATATATATATATATATATATATATATATATATATATTAGGGATATTTATGAAATTTAATGATTTTATTACATTTGAACCTCAGTTGGGAATTTATGTAGTTTGGGGTCCCAATCTGAGGTGTTGAGCCTTGTGAATTTAGAAGTGTATTTTCTTGCAGAATCAAGTCTACTTTTCAGTAGAGAAATGTCCGTTTTACAGAGGAGGCTCTATCGATTTTTTGGTAGAATTCTCGTAAAACATGACATCGGGTCAATCCTAAGTTTCTGGTTTTTGATTGAATTTTGATTCTTAGATCGAGTCTTCCTTTAGAATTCTTAGAAGTATTAGTTAGGAATTATTCTGATTTTATTATTATTTAATTTTCATAGTTGCACCGAGACCGAGGCCTATTGAACCATGCCCATCGAGTCAGTCTCGACGAGCGTAAACCTGTGAGTTATTATTTTATATTTGCATTGCATATAGGATGCATGAAAGTGAGCTTGCATATTTTCATTATATGTTTAAACATTAATTATTTTATTAAATGATTTAGTTTATTTTTGGTATACTTTTAGTATATTTTGGTATATTTGCTATATATGTGACATATATGCTTAGTATGTTTTTAGTATATCTTTTGTATATATGTGACATATATATGTTAGTATATTTTAGTATATATATTTGGTATATTTTGACATATATTCAGCATGTATAATTGGTATATTTTTGGAATATCTCAATATATGTTTGGTATATTTCTAATATATTCATCTTTATTAGATGCCATTATATTTTAAATGTTGCATTTTATTATTTCCAATATATATATGTGATTTTATATGAAGGATATCGATAGAATGTGCTACTTAATGGGCTGCACTAGAACTGTGTACGTACTGGTGCGAAAGATTTTAGGGTTGAGTTTATACAATCATTTGAGGTGAAATTTGATTGGTTGATTATTATGAATTTCAGTAATTGAGTAGTATGATTGTAGGAGCTTGGTTGCCTTAGTGTCTCAGGTCAATCACACTAACACGGTTGACTTAGTGTCTTAGGGCCAGTCTACTATCCAAAAAGGAATAAGAGAATTAATTTGGAATTAAGTGATCATGATGGCTAGTGAGATATTTTGATTGAGGTGGCAGATATCTAGGGTTCTATTTGATCCTTCATTTAAATAAATGTTTTCTGCATTTATTATATATAAAAGTGGATTTCAGCATCTGTGTGAAATGCTTGTATATATTTATATATATATACTGATGCTTGATTGCATATGACAATAGGAGGTGTGTGTATATATATTAAAATAATTCACTCAGTGAGATCTGACCCCCTCTCAACCATTTTTTTAGGAGATCCTTCTTCGTCAGATCGTACTAGTAGTGTTTTATACTGGTTTTCTTCCGCCCCGACTATTTTATGTAAATTTTATATTTGAAATTTTATTATATTCTAGAAAACTGCAGTAGTAGTGTTTTTGTATTAGTAGTGTTGTATCAGTTTAAGACTATTGTATTCAAAATATTGTATGAATATTTTATTTATAAAATTATTTTTAAGTATTTATTTTATATTGATTTAAGTTTTAATTCTGATGTATTTTTATATTATTTATTGCATGCTTTTTTTTAGGGCTTGCTACGGATTTCGGATTTGAAAGAATTCTCATTCCCTAGCACCGGTCATGACTTCCGGTTTGGGTCGTGACAATCCAGACACAAAATTCCTTAATAAGTTTCTAATATGAAATATCATATTATAAGGAAAAATACGGAATAATTTTTTTTAATTTGCACCATCATGTATATTAAGACCTAATTGCATAAGAAATTAAAAATTATTTGATAGTCAGTTTATAATTTTATCTTGTCATTTTGAACTTTGAAATTTTATAATATTTATCATCTTTTAATTATAATATAAATCAGAAACTTAGTTGAATGATTGCAATGTCATTTTTTATTTTTAATAAAAAACAAATTCAATGTTAACACACATTCAAAAGCCCAATTTATTGTTTCCAGTTATTTTTAAATTATTAAATAGTAAAAATAATAGAAGGATGCTATTAGTTTTGTCTTCATTTAGGTTCCATGCAAAACTATTTTAACATACAAAATAATATCCATGTTCAAGTACTATTTTTGTTTTAAAATAAACCATTTTAGCAGCTTTCATTAAATGGATAAAAAGGAAATATCCCTATATACAATATCCAAAATATGATGAGGCTAAGTTTGCTGGTAAAAAAAAAGATATCTCCTAATTGCAAAGCATTATTCCCATCTCTATGAACAAAAGAGATCCTAAGAGAAGAAAATTAAAAGCAAAATTGACATAAGCCTACATAAAGTAGATCATGAATATATAAATCAAAATTGGTTTTATTCAACTATAATATCAGCTATTGAGAATTCAAGCCACAAATAATATCACTTAAACATGTTTGAAGGTAACACCCATAGCCCTTTTGAAGGAAGGAGTATCCTATAAAAACACATTTGAGAGATTTAAGGTCTAATTTAGTGACCTAAGTATGAACATCACGAACAAAACAAGTACATTAAAAATGTGTGGTTCAATAGGGAACAATGGTTTAAAAGGAAAGAGAAGGTTTATCATCCTAAAGGATAGATGACCACAGCCGATTGATAAAGAAATAAGCTGTCGTGATTACATTAGCCTAAAACTATTACGGTACATGCATACAAGTGCTCTAATAGTTTCAAGGAGATGTCTATTTTATCATTTCTCAGCATACACATCGAGGCATTAATATGGGATTAATATTGGCACAAAAATTTTTAAAATGTGAAAACAGCTTAAAATGATATTTTAATAAATAAGGCCACATCACATGAGAATAATCATCAACAAATATAATAAAGTATCTGAAACCAATTTAGACATAAAAAGATACAGACCTAAATATTAGAATGGACCAACTCAAAAGGAGAACTAGCCCTTTTATTAGCTTTAAAACTTGACGACAAACAATGATTTAATTTGAGTTTAAAGCTTTAAAGTTGTTTGGTACTCTAGGGATACTCCTCTATTCTAATCTTCTTCTCTTTACTAACAGTATCAGAAACCATAAGAGTTTTAACCTTAGATTATGACTTCCATATCTCATAAGCCTTAATCTAATCCTCAATCACAGGTGGTCCATCCATCACAACTACTTCTTCCTCACCATTAGGGTTGATCTCACTTTGAAATGAGGGAGGTGGAATGCCCTTATATGATGGCCTTGGGGTCTAACTACTCGTTTCTTTTATAGCTTACAATAACTGACCCAAATTATTTTAAATGTGCTTAGTTACCTTTTCATTAATCAATTTGCCCAAATTTTTCATCCTAATAGGCTCAGATGACCCTTCTATAACAAACTTGACTAATCTACCTTTTTCTCTCCTCTAACCAAACTATGACCTTGAGATACTATGGGGTTTACCTATGATGGGTGAAGGAATTAACATGTATTAATGCATGAGCAAATGCATGAATGCATGGGTGTATGGATGAATACATGAATGTATAAATGCATGAATAATAACATGTAAATAAAATATCACATAGAAAGCTTATAGTGTATGTTCCAATCTTATCTCTCCCACATAGGTGGTTTATTCAATTTTTGTCATAGGCAGAGTTTACTGTAACAAATCAACTCGTATATACTCTCAAAAGGAGAAATTAACAAACAAGGCAGTTTATGGTTAAATGTATGACTAAATTTGAGTAGAGTTTTAGGATACTTATATAATTTGAACCATTCATCCTTTAGAAGTATAAGTGTGTGATATTGAGATAATCATAATCGTAAATCTTAGAGATTCTAATACTACTTAAGTTGGTTTCTTCCTGGTTTAGAATTAGGTTATCATGATATAATGAACTAAATGTATAAATCCACATATATCCAAGCAAACAATAGGTTAACTTATCATGACCATTAGGGTGTATCATGATAATTTCTTAGTTGTCTAATTTATTTAGATATATAATGGTTAAAACTTATTACTCTTTAGGGTTACTAGTTTAAAGCATATAATGATCAATGATGACTTGAATATGGCATAACTAGGTGATTATATTTGAGTCAATAAGACTAAACAACCGATATCATGGTAACCATAACAATAAACCATGGATCTTAAATCCTATCCCTATAAGATAGAGATATGGTATTTATATGGTTTAAGATTTACAAGGTTATAACATGTTTACAATTCTAAACAGGACATACCCAATTAAACCATAAGTTAACTGGCCTATCATGGCCATAAAAGCCATAATGTTTAAGGCATATGACTTAAATGGGGAACACCACTTTAGGTCATAAAAATCAAGCAGTATGTATCAAATGTATCATGATGGGTTGGATTGGCTTGTTTCAACCATTCTAGTCCAAATGGGTATATGATGTTTAAAAAGTTTGACTCAACTCTAGTCCACTAGGTGCAACATATGTAGGTTACCAAAGACTCAACCAAATGAAGGCATAGCATGTAATTATGAACCAAGAAAACACATGCAATTTAAGGTAGATTTTAAGGGAAATTTCTAGGGCTACTACATGAGTAGGTCAATGTAATGTCAAGAGTTCCTTTAGCGAGATGCCCTCTATTATAAACTTGAGTTACAAGCCAAAGTAAGAGGCACTTGACATCTTTTGCAACTCGGGAGAAAATTGCCCATTTTAAAAACTTGGGTTATAGATTCTAGTCATATGAGCCTAGTAAATTCTTTTGGACTGAGTTAAGGTTAACGGAGAAAACACTAAACCAATCACCCCTTAATTCGAATGGAGTGATAGTGGATTATAACTTGGCATCATCTAGGATTTTAGGTTGGGTGCACATATGAAAAGTAGCATGATGCAAGTTGGTTTTGAAATAGTATATAGAATTGAAAGTAAAGTAATATTAATATTAGGATTTACATCTTTGTCCTTAGTGGAGTCATCATTGTTAACATAAATGCATCGATTTGGCACTATTTGATCATAGTCCTTTTTCTTTATTATGGGAAAATAAAGGAACAATGAGGGGAATATTGGAAGAGTGCTTAGGGATAATATAAAGACATTTCCAACCCTAAAACCCAACCACGAGAAACAAAGAGGCACCACTTAGTATCACCTGAGAAATTATCCAATTTGAGACTAGGAAAACTCGAATCCATTTTTGGAATGAATTTCACTCGTAGGATAAAATAATTAGGTTCAAATTTCAATATTAGTAGGAGTAGATGTTGTCTTAAATCCATAAGAGCACAAAATCATATATGTAGTATATAAAAATCATTCATATAGAGACTACAATCTATCCATATATCAACTTATTTCTAATTGTTTAAGACTTCAAAATCAAGTGTTTCCTACTTAATCTAAATATGAAATAAAGCTAACAAATAAAATAAATTTAATTCATAAAATAAATAGTGTAAACAATCCATGATTCAAACTGGCTAGGAATTAAACCACCTCACAATCACTAAGCTACATGATTTTGCTACTCTATTAGCTATGAAAATATTGAGTTTTCCTAAAGCATTAATTAGCCATTTTTAAGAATGAATTAATTTAAATTCATATTTACCAATCAAGGTAATAAATACTAAATTCTCATTAAAATCCAAAATACCAAAATATCAAAATCATGAAATAAGAAGCATAACTCAAAAGGAAATTTAATCAACTCAATTTATCGCTAACTTTAAGTTAAGTTGTACTTGTGTTTATAGGCCTATTAGAATTATTATCTTTCAATGTATTATTCCAATTAAAATCATGTTATTGGTGGCTAATCAACAACAAGCATTATGATTATTATGCAAATAACTAATGAGTATATTAAATTGAAAGCTTAGATCATGTTTGGATTATTAATTCCTAACAAAAATAACTTTAATGTAACATATTGTTGTTAATTCTTAATAATTTATAAGAAAAACCCATAATAAAAAGTATAAGAAAGAGACAAAGAATAAAATAGTTATGATGAATTTAGAATCTTCAATCTTTACTTTCTTGCTCCTTCAATCTTTTAGGGTTTTTTATGCCTCTAAGAACTACTACCTCCCCCTATAAAATGTGTCTTTTATAGCCCCATAAGAAGCCATAAGAATTCTCCAAAAATATATTACAAATACATGAGAAATAAAGCCATTTGAACTAAAGACTGCAATAGCAACATCCCCAAAAAAATCATTGATAAAGCTACAATGGTAGCTTGTAGGCATTGACAATAGCAACAACTTTGACTTAAGATTTCCATATGGAAGCTCAATTTTGAAAGCTTAAGATGTCTACTTCAAATGTTTAGGGGACCTCTTTCTCATTCTGAAACTCTAAGCATGTCAAAATCTTCTTAGAATCTTAGAGGTCAAATAAACCCAAACTCTAAAATTGCACTTTAAGCTCTAATCTACTCCTAATAAATAAAACCAACCATTAAACTCATATTACCATAAAATAAATCTTTAAACTAAATATAAATGAACTAAGAATATGCAAAATTTGGCTCTTAACAAATACATTCATACCTGAACTTTTGCTTATCCTTAAGCAAATTCATGAAAAATGCCCTATTAACATAAAGAATTCAACACGCATAACTTGACCTTCTATCACAATCTCTATTTAATTTAAAAATAAACTGATAACTCAAAGTCAAGGATGCAAAAATTATCAAGTGGATAACAAACTTCTCAATTATATTCTTAAAAATTTACAAGTTAATATCCAAAAAAGATGAGAGGAAATAGAAAAGTTATTTCAACCTCTAGTAACTCCTAAATGTAACACATAAAAGGTAGCAACATGATATTGTTTATTTATTTCTATATTTATTTCTTTTTTTCTTTTTCTAATATCCTTCCAATCTCAGTATCCCCCGCCTTTCCCATACTACTCAACATGGATACCATCAAATAGGTCCTTTAAATACTAATAATCTACTTATAGAGACTTGTAATAGTTATTAAAGCCTATAAAGATTTAAAAATTATACTTTTGCTCCTTTATATAAGAAAATTTTATTTGTCTATTTTTATTTTTATTTTTATTTTTTATGAAACTACATTATCATGTGCTAAACTCAAAAATTGAATTAAAGATTAAAGTTTATGTTTTACTTATAAACATCTTTCTCAAACAACAACTCATAAAATTCAATCACTCAAACGAAAAGTAAGCATTAAGTTCATTAAATGTTCAAAAGTTCTTACCTACAAATTATCAACTTAGCTTAAAAGTTACAAACTAAACATTAGTTGGAGATTATAACACATGCAAGAAAATCACATCCAATTCATCATGATGATAAGCGACACAAATTCAAGTGCACATGCAAGCAAATGCATCCTAAGAAAAACTTTAATAAACAAAAAAAAATTAAAGCAAATAAAATCTAATTATATGCAAAATAAAAAAAAAATACAATTCAATTCCCTCCCACAATTAATCTTCACATTGCCCTCAAAATGAAAATCAAGTGTGATAAAGAAATCAAACCATAAAAAAAATAATTAAAAAGAGAGAAGGGCGAAACAATTACTCCTCTCCTATAGGTGAACCCGAAGGTAATGAAAATAAGATTTGATACCCTGACGACTTGATGAATTTCACTTGCTTGGGCTAGTTGAGCTTCAACCACTTTTTTCTTCTCTTCTTCTTTTTTAGGTATGCTTGCACACGATTGTTAAGCTATAATGGAATAGACACGAGATGGTTATGATCATCGAATGATTTGAAAACTTCTTCGCTTGTCTCCCTTTAACAATTTACTTCTTTTTCACACTCATCAAAACCTCAACCTTCATAGGGTACTTCATTAATTTAGACATCATAATTTCCACACTTTCATTCCTTACATGAAGAGTCAATTTGCCTTTATACACATTTATAAGTGCTATACTAGTGTTTAAGATTGGTCTTCTAAAAATTAACGGTCACTTGTTATCCTCCTTAAAATTCAACGCAATAAAATCCATTGGGAACATAAACTTGTCTACCTTAACAAGCATATCCTCCATAACTCCATCAGGTTTCTTGATTGAATGATCCACCAATTGCAATGATATATTGATAGCTTTCGCATCTCTCAATCCAAGTTTCCTGAAAATAGATAAAGACATTAAATTAATACTAGCTCCTAAATCACATAAACATCTAGGAAATTCACTAATACCAACTACACAAAGTGTAATAAAACTCCATGGATCCTTCAATTTGGTTGAAATTTTTCAAAGAATAATTGAGTTGCAAGTCTCTATCAAGGGTATTATCTGGTTGGCATCCCATCGTTGCTTATTTGTGATAAAGTCCTTCAAGAATTTCATGTACTTAGGCATTTGGATAAGTACTTGAGCAAGAGGTATATTAATTTGTAGCTTCTTAAAAATTTTCAAAATTTTGAAAAATTGTTCTTTTTGCTTTTGTTTCCACAACCTCTAAGGAAATGGTATCTTTGGGACATAGGTTGAAGTTGGAGATTTTGAAGCTTGGATTGTAGGTTTAAAATTTTTAAAAATTTTATAATTAGGATATATATATATATATATATTAATTTATTTTGTTATTCGAAATAAGTTTTCCTTAATCAACCATTAAAATTAAAATTTTATTTGACTTGTAGAATTTAATTGTAAAAATTTCTTAATATAAGATCCAATATGATCTAATTTTAAAAGAAAAAAATTCTTATTAGAACAAAAAAAAAAAACTTTAAGCTCCAATGTTAATTTGGATGTGTAGTTGGCCTTTATTTTGTTATGATTTTTTTTGTTCTTTTTATCTATTTTTGGGGAAAATAGAACGTAGATAAAGAAGAGTGTGGGCAACAATTCTATTTTTTTATTCTGTAAAATAATCTAAAATATAGTGAAAAACAGTAGTATTACTATAATTGTTTTTAATCTTAGCATTAGCTTGTTTTTTTATTTTTAAAATTTATAATTTTTTAAATTTGTACATAATAATTTAAAATAGTAGAAATTAAAATAAATAAATTTATTTTTTATCGGTGAAAAGATTTTAAAAGTGATATATATATTAAAAAGTAAAAAATGATATGAATGTTAGAAATATAAAAATTCAGGAACCACAAGTAAATAATTTGTGTTAAAAAATTGACAGAAGAGTTTAAAACTCCAAACGTGTGAAGTTTAAGAACTAAATATACAAAACAAAACTTCAGGGGCCTAAAGCCAAAGAATGGGAAAGTTTAAGGGCCTTTGGATGCTTTTTGCCAAAAATAAACTATGTACTATTTTTATTTTGGAAAACCATCAATTCTATCATGAACGTTGAGCCAATTATTAATTGAAGCATGCTTTGAAAAATATTTCAATTTGCTCTTTCAACTTTATGAATTGTGCTAATTTTATCTAATTTTATATGAAGGACTTAATTGTATTTTTTAAAAATTACTTTTAGGTTCCTATAAAATAAATTTGACACTTATTGAATTTTTTATCCTCTTTTTCCTATAAAAATTAAAATGAAAGAAGGTGTTTTTAAATTCTAATTTTGTCACTCTTGAAATAAATTTAAAAATTAATTTTTGAATATTTTCATAAATTTTCAAATTTTCACTAAATCCTTAAATTTTAACTATTTTAAAATTTACTTCTAAATTTTCAACAACATTATTTAGAAATTTTTCTAATAGAGGTAAAAAAAATTATTAGATAAAAAAGAGAGAATTTGAGACACTAAATATATTAGTCAACAATATAAAAATATTTCTTTTTTCTGAAAATATGAAAAAATTAAAAATTAATTATTATTTATGGTGATAGTTAAAAGTGTTTACTTTATTTATTTTTATTTTTTAAAATATTAGTCTATATAGTAAATTGATTCACAAGTTATCATTTTTTTCTTATTATTTTAATTGATACATACGAAGTTAAAATTTTAAGCAAAAATTTAGTAATTTTAATTTCTAAATTTATTTCAAAAAATGTTCAAATTAAAACTTAAAAATATTTTTCAAATTTTATTTTTCTTAAAAAGGAGGAAAAATTGAATACTATCAAATTTATTTTACATGGATCAAAAAGTAGTTTTTAAAATTATAATTGAATTCCTTAAATAAAATTGGATAAAATTAAAATAGTTTGTAAATTTGAAAGAACAAATTAAAATAATTTTTAAAGTAGAAGCTAATTAATAATTGGTTTAAAATTGAAAATAACGCACCATTTTCCCTTTTATTTTCTTAAAGTTGTTACATGAGTTAAATTTGGATTCGTTTGTTTTTTCATGTTAGCTAAAGGCAAGGAAAAGCATTCATCTCTTAAAATAAAAGGGGTCTTCATGCTTGGATCTTGGTTACAATCCTGCATATATAGAGAACAAAACGAAGCAAAGAAAGGGAGAGGGCCATCGATAATAAATGAAAACTTGTTTTGTTCCATTACGTGAGTGACTTGGATGATGCGTACAAATTTAGCGACAAGTCTAAGTGGAAATTGCAGATAGGTGGCAATGGCCATTTGGGACTATCCACCTGTTCGTCCCATTTTTAACGTTTATTGTCTGGTGGTGTTTAGTTACGATCGAAATTGCCGTGAAACATTAACCTTTTCACTCATCTCTTTTTTTATTATTCAATCAAAAGACACCCAGAAGGGACATAGAAGTTTTGGGATTCAACAGATGTCGATAAAGAAAAAACAAAAGTTGCAAATAAGCTTAATAATTTGTTGTATTTTAGTCAGTATTGTATTGTTTCAGTATCATTTTCAATACATATAAAAATAAAAATTATTGATTAATTCTTATTTAATTGCAATTGTAGATATATATTATAGCCATAAATATACAAAAACTAATTAATGGTCAAAACTAAATAAAAACTCATATGAATCAATATAATTTTTAAATGTACTGAAATGTACTAATGTATTAGGCTAAATCTTTAGAATGTTAAGTTAATTAACCCTTTATATTTTATAGAGCTCAAATGGTTCTAAAATAAATTATCATATTGTCTTCTTACAGCTTCAATTTATATATTCAATTACAAAATTTTACCACGAACATAAAAATTATGGCTAGATATAATATATGGCCATGGAAATTCCAACTCTATAGCTAATTGCATAAGTTAAAAGTTTATTAGCCACATACATTTAATATTATGTAGCTTAATATTTATTATATATTTAGATACATGTTGTTAGCTGAAAAATTAAACATAGCTAATAATATCAATTATTCATAAACATCAAATTTTTTACAGTTAAAAAAAAAAATTTCGGCTACAATATTTGATATCATGACCAATATACTGTATTAGCAACAATAATAGATAAATTTATAGCTAGTTATAGAAAATTTTAGCTATAAAAATTAAATTGTAGTTAACTGAAAAATGTTAATGTGAAACTAAAAATTTTATAATTAAATAGTTTCCCTTTATATTATTAAATGGAAACCATTAGCTTTTTTTTTTAAAAAAAATGTTAAATGATATATATTTTTATTTTAAAAAATAATGATAGAATTAAGTAGCATTTAAGATAAAATTTAAATTTAAACTAAAATTTAAAATTTAAATGAATAAAATAAATCACTCCATTTTATTATCTCCAAAAATATTATTTCTAGAAAATAATTTCATAGCTGAATATATTTTATTTGCCACAAAATAATGCATTTGTGGCTAATATTAATATTATTTGCTACATTATTTATATTTTAGTAGAAATTAAATTTATTTTTAATTATTTTTATGCAATTTATCTTCTTTACCGTAACTTATGTAAATAAAATATGAAAAATAACTATATAATACTTAAACTCCATAGCTAACTTTTAGTGACACCACCTTTTGCTATGCCAAACTACAAATTCTATTTTTGTAGCTAAAATATTTATCTACAAACTTTTATAAATTTAGCCACAGTTTGTTGTAACGATGTAGGCTACAATTGTTATAGTGTCACTAGCCAAATGTATAAATCTTATCATGAAATTATTTTTTATTAATTTTTAATAAGAGTAAATTAAAATTCCATAACCTTATTTCAAAAGAAAGCGAAATAATACTATATTTAGATATAAGAGATTTGATATTGGATTTGGATCAAATAACTTGTGTGGCAACTATATGAATTTATTTTAATGAGGAATTGAAACAAATTTATAACAAAGTTAGAAGGTCATTTAATGAGGACTTGAAATAATCTCTAACTACATATTATTTGAAAGTTGTAAATTTAAATTGAATATTTAAAATCTAAAATTTTAAATAAAATATTTGCATTCAGACACAAAATTACTTAATAAGTTTATAACATGAAATATCATATTAAAAGGAAAAATACGGAATAAATTTTTTTTTTTAACTTGCACCATTATGTATATTAAGACCTAATTGCATAAGAAATTAAAAATTATTTGATAGTTAGTTTATAATTTTATCTTGTCATTTTGAACTTTCAAATTTTATAATATTTATCATCTTTTAATTATAATATACATAGTTGAATGACTGGGATGTCATTTTTTATTTTTAATAAAAAATAAATTCAATGTTAACACACATTCAAAAGCCCAATTTATTGTTTCTAGCTATTTTTAAATTATTAAATAGTAAAAATAATAAAAGGATGCTATTAGTTTTGTCTTGAGTTAGGTTCCATGCAAAACTGTTTTAACACACAAAATAATATCCAAGTTCAAGTATTATTTTTTTTTTTAAATAAACCAGCTCAGCAGCTTTCATTAAGTGGATAAAAAGGAAATATCCCTATATACAACATCCAAAATATGATGAGGCTGAGTTTACTAGTAAAAAAGATATCTCCTAATTGTAAATTATTGTTCCCATCTCTATGAACAAAAGAGAACCTAAGAGAAGAAAATTGAGAGCAAAACTGACATAAGCATGCATAAAGCAGATCATGGATATATAAATCAAAATTGGCTTTATTCAACCGTAATATCACCTATTGAGAATTCAACTCACAAATAATATCACTTAAACATGTTTGAAGGTAACACCCATAGCCCTTTTGAAGGAAGGAGTATCCTATAAAAACACATTTGAGAGATTTAGGGTCTAATTTGGTGACCTAAGTATGAACATCATGAACAAAACAAGTATATTAAAAATGTGTGGTTCAATAGGGAACAATGGTTTGAAAGGAAAGAGTAGGTCTATCATCCTAAGGATAAATGACAACAACTAATTGATAAAGAAACAAGCTGCCGTGATTACGTTAGCCCAAAACTATTATGGTCCTTGCATAGAAGTGCTCTAATAGTTTCAAGGAGATATCTATTTTACTTTCTACCACTTCATTTTGAGAAGGTGTGTCAACATAAGATGATTGGTGAAGAATGCCATTCTGAGTCATATAAGTTTAAAAAGAGTGAGAAAAATATTCTTTATCATTTCTCAACATACACACTGAGGCATTAATCTAGGATTAATTTTGGCATAAAAATTAGTAAAATGTGAAAAAACCTTGAAATGATATTTTAATAAATAAAGCCACATCACTTGAGAATAATCATCAACAATAATAAAGTATCTGAAACCATTTAGACATAAAAAGACACAAACCTAAACATTAAAATGGACTAACTCAAAAGGAGAACTAGCCCTTTTATTAACTCTAAAACTTGATGACAAACAATGATGTTTTGCAAACTACTATCACTTAATTTAAGATAGACATATTATGAAAAATATGATATAATTTTTTTAGTAAGAGGAGAGAAGGATGCCCTAACCGACAATGAGTTTTGAAAGAGGTTAAAATACTGGAGTAAGCATTAGGCCTTGGTACTAGAGTATCCAAGACATATTTTCTAAATTCATGTATACTACCAATAGTCTTCTTAATCATAAGATCATGAAAAAAATGATAATTATGGAAAAATAAAATCAACATTATAAAGCATGAGTCATTTTGCTGACAGAAAGAAAATTATATTAGTCTTCACATAAAAGTTAAGGTAAGTAAAGAATAAGATAAACAATGCCAGAACCAAGAATATATGAATAGGAACCATTTGTTAAGGTGGCATGAGTACTATAAATATGTGGTTTGAAAGTGGAAAAAGGAATGGGATTACCTATCATATGATATATGGATCAAAATCAATAATCCATTTGAAGGATGAGTAGAGGCATATGCAGCGTTCTTGTGATTCTGTAATGGTAGTGATAGGAGGAGATAAGGACTTTAGCACTTATTGAGACTAGATAAATTTCCCAAACTCGTTTAAAGAAATGGTAATGGTCTACTTAGAAAATGAGCTGAGTGTATTAAAAACATGAGTATAGAAAGAACTTTGAGTTCTATTTTGTAATTTTCCACATGTGTGCATAGTATGACTTAGTTCATGATATTTATAGCATATCACCCCCTGCATTTGGATAAAAGAAAATCTTAAGTATCAAAACCTCTAACTCTATTATTATTATTATGATTAATAATAGCACTAGCACTACGAAATCCTTTTAAACTATATAAAGTAAGTCAGAAGAGACTAATATTGTTCTTCAATATGATAAAATCCTTTACAAACTTCATAAACAAGAGATAAATTCCCTTTCCTAAAGTATATAAATTATAAGTAATCCATAAGCTCTTTAATTGTTAGTATAAGTGGTATGCCCTAGAGGCCAATCACATATTTTGACATTGTAAATTATCCTAAATGCTAATAAAAGAATATTTTATTATCTAAAGTGTTTATTTAATTGAATATTTATGTATCAGCATCATGTTAAATAAATTTATTATCAAGAGTTAATAATATGAGATATAAATTTATTTAGTACATGTATTATAAAATGTTCATAGTTAAATAATTAATATTCGAGTAATATTAATTAGATTATCACCTGTGTCTATTTTCCTTGATTAGTATGTAATACTAATAGTGGGAGTTAGTAAGTCTCATGTTACTTGATATAAATATCAGAATAGACATGTGGATACTTATATGATAGGTGGATTGAATAATGACATTAGATTTATGATTATATGGATATTCATTTATAGTTAACGATCATAATCTAGCTCATAATGGTGCATATAATCCTTTGACTTGAGGTGACACAATTATTCACATTTGAGTGGTTAGGGTTTATTACTGCTTACATACCTCTGTTAATCATACATGGGTATATTACATATGATAGCTCTAATTGGTTAAATGTAAGGATAAGTGTTCGACTAAGATGAGATTTATTGCCTGGAGTGAACTGGGGTAAGATCTTATATTATTTAAGTATTTTCTTAATGAATAAGTTCCTGGCCATGATAAACATAAATAGTTTGAAAGAGTTTCAATGCTAGAAAAGTGTTTCTAATATTTGTTATGTTGTATTAAGAAATAGAACTTGAGATGAGGTCATATAATACAACTATTAGAGTTTAACTAAACCTTGACTATAGGCTATATCAGGATCTTCTAATAAAGGAATTTTAGTGCACAGTAATTATGACTAAAAGGGTTTGTGTGAATCAATATATACATTAATTTATAATTGGGTAGTTGTGATATCTATGCTAAGGGTCACTCACAACTTATGAGAATTAAATGTGTATAATTGGAATTTTCACATTTATATTTGAAAGGAGTTTTAAATAATATCAAGTGTTGATATTATTTTCTCATTGCCAATTAGGCATGAACCTAATAAGTCACACCTAAAAGAGTTTTACCAAATCACCATCAATAGTAATCAAATTATTAATTAAAGTGTTTAATCAATTAAGTAAGATTAATGGAATTAGATTTATGTTTTTAAAAATGATTCTAGCATATTATGAAATCTAATTCAAATAAGGATTTGATTATTAATTTATACTTAATTAATAGAGATATTAATTAAAGTATTAAATTAATAATATAAATATATTGTTTTTATTTGGACTTGAATTAATTGCCTAAGTAGTTTGGGCCTAGGCCCAAAAGAGTTTTAGACCAAAGATTAATCTAAAATATTAACAAAACCTATGAACCTAATATAGGCCCATTTATTTTATAGATTGGGCTTAGGTTAAGTGTTGGCCCAATTATCAAGCCCAAGTCCATAAAATTGATATAGTTAAATTTGGCATATTAGGCACATTAAATCATTAATGTGTATATATTTGACTTTATCAAATAAAGATTAGGTTACTTTTATAAGTGTAAGGAGATGAATGTAGATATGATACATGAGATATATTTTCTACATACTTCCTTTTTGAAACTAGTGACTTATACAAGTTGTGTATTTATTATGCCAAGTGGCATGCTTGTAATGTAATGGGTAATGTCATAAAGTGCTTCCTTTCTCTATATATATAACCTAAGAAATGTTCTATGGTTTGTAAGAGTATAGAATGGTTAAAGACACATAAAAATAGAAAACAATATCTACGCAATAAACCCTAAGTGTTCTTGCAAAGGATAAAAAATTAGTGCAAGTTTATAAGGGTTAATTAAGAGGAAACTTGCTACTAATCAATTGAAGGAAAGAAGGTGATTTAGTGGAGTTTTAGTGTTTTAAGCTAGAGGCCTTTCATTTGCAAGGCTAAAGCTCTTGATTCAAATGTTGAACCTTAAGAACCTAAAGCTTGTAGATCTTCACTATTATGGTCTTTATCAAACTAAAAGTTTGTAAGTTTTCTTAAACTTAGAGTTTTTTAGGTTAATGTTAATATATGTATTTTCTTACTATTTAGTTATGTATAACATATGAAATGAATCCTTAAGAATGGTATTCTTCATATCATAAAGGGTTATATAAGTAAAATTTTTGAAATTTTACTTTACTTAGCCTTGTGCTTACCACACATGTTTCTAATGCCTAAGTTACATAACTGATTCCTTTAATTGGCATAAGAGGTCCTTTTTGCACTTTATACATGCTAAATACATTGATAATTGCAAGTTTTGTGATTATAATTGATGTTAGTTACAAGTTTTGTGGCTAAAGATGGCAAAAAATGTGTTTTATGGATGCTCTTGAATGTGAGGAGCTACCTTGGGGTTGTGAGTGGCCTAGAATTAAGCCATTTTCAATATGGTTGATCCCCTAATGACCCATATGTTGCACCTCATGACCATGAGGATCACTGGAAGCCTATGAACATCATTTTTCATGCTTGTATGCTTTGTAAATTGATTATGACATGTAAGAGTTGCATTTTATTTAATTTTTGCTTATCATACATACAAGGAATGATCATGGAATTCGATTACATCCTATGGTTTGTAATAATAATTAATTTTATTATTTGGTGTGTAATTAAATATTAATTATATAGAATTAGGATGTAACATTAGCTTTGGTATGCCAAAGATTCAATATAAATCACAAGAATTGTGACATGCAGCTTGAAGTGTTCAAGTTAAAGACCCATGAACATGGAGACAAGGAGTTTTATGCCTTACAAAATTTTCTTGAGATTACCTCATTTTGTAACTTATTTTAAGAGTTGGAATGAGTTTAGAAAAGGTTCATGATCACTCCTTATATGTGCATCTATTTATGCATGTTCTATGTATATATATATATATATATATATATATATATATATATATATATAATTGAAAAATTTTCAATTTGAGACCTCAAATAAAGACTAAAAAATCTTCCAAAATAAATTTAGGTCTTAGCTCTCCATTGAAGCAATGACATGCACATTTTTAGACAAATATACTTTGGCTATGGACACATATGGATGAATATTTGTGCTAAGAGATCTTTTTAAGGTTCATTATCCCATGATTTAAGATGAAGAGAAATTCAATTTCTAACACATAAACAACTTTCATAAGAGTTTATACAACGTAATTTTTTAAGAGAATTTTTAGAGCTCAATTGAATGCTTAATAGATAATGAATAATAAAAAAGTTTCTTAAACTTTCAATTGAATTATAAGGAGTGTTTATATAGAAAAACACTAAAAAATATAGTTTTTGGATGTATCAAACATTACTCTAATGTCTATATTTGATTTTGAATCAATTCTTGGACTTTTGGTAGCTCAAGGGATGCTCACGAGCGGCTCACCAGTGAACAGTACTCATGAGGAGGAAAAAATATATCTGTTGTATTCAAATATTCCTATTTGGGACTGACAGCACTACCCTTATAATCAGCTCATGAGAAAAAGTGCTCATGACTCTAGCTTATGAGCAGCACTGCCTATTTTTGCCAAAAACATGCTCAAAAGGCAATGTTCAAGTATAGCTTGTGACCACCTCATAAGATGCTCATGAATGGGATAAAAGACAATCGATTTAGCCAAAATATTTTTCATAAAAGTTATAGATAATTGTCTTATTTTTTCATAAAACTTCTAATCACCTTAATTGGACATTTGTAGCTCATGATATTGCTGAAATACCAAAAGTTATGCAAAATGAAATGGAAGCTGCATATGCTGACTTCAACTGAAGATTTTCATACCCAAATGAACTTATATTTTGACAAGAAAGCTCAATTTGAAAAGCTTATGATGTCTAATTTAAAAGTGAAGAAGATCATTTTCTCATTTAAGAGCTTTAAAGATGTCAAAAGCCTTCTGGAATTCAGATGTCGAATTAGCCTAGAAAGTCACTATTCATCCAAAAAATATATGCTTGGTATATGTTTGGTATATAATTCCTTACACACTTAATTGAAATTATTAATATCAAATTTTTTTGTCAAAGTCCAAAATTAAGAGTATGATGGCTCTAATCAGTTAAATGTAGGGATGAGTGTTCGATTAAGATGGGTTTCATTGCCTGGAGTGAATCAAGATTAGATCCTTTGCTTTCTAAGTCTTTTCTTGATGAATAAATGCTTGGAGTGAATCGAGACAAACATGACACAGTCTAAAAGAGTTTCAATTCTAGAAAACCATTTATAGTATTTGTTATATTTTAGGAAAAATTACAAATTTGGTATATGAACTCTTATGGTTTTCTATTTGAGTGTATGAACTTTTTTTTTCTAACAAAGGGATTTTGTGCATGGTAATTATGACCAAAAGGGTTTGTGTTAATCAATATATGATTAATTTCTAAAGGTAGTTGTGATATTAATGCTAAGGGTCCCTCACAACTTATGAGAACTAAATGTGTATAATTGGGATTTTCACATTAAGATTTGAAAGGAGTTTCAAATAATATCAATTGTTGATACTATCTTCTCATTGCTAATTAGACATAAACCTAGTAAGTCACACCTAAAAGAGTTTTACTAAATCACTATCAATATTAATCTAATTATTGATTTAAGTGTTTAATCAAGCAATTAAGATTAATGGAATTACATTTATATTTTAAACAATGATTCTAGCATATCATGAAATCTAATTCAAATAAGGGTTTGATTATTAATTTATACTTAATTAATATGAGATATTAATTGAAGTATTAAATTAATAATATAAATATATGTTGTTTCTATTTAAACTTGAATTAATGACCTAAGTAGTTTGGGCCTAGGCCCAAAAGAGTTTTGGATCAAAGATTAATCTAAATTATTGACAAAGCCCATGAATCTAATCTAGGCCCATTTATTTGATGAATTGGGCTTGGGGTCAAGTGCTAGCTTAATTATCAAGCCCAATTCCATAAAATTGATATAGTCAAATTTGGCATATTAGGCACATTAAATCATTAATGTGTAAATATTTGACTTTATCAAATAAAGATTAGGTTACTTTTACAAGTGTAAAGAGATGAATGTAGATATGATACATGAGATATATTTTCTACATACTTCATTTTTGTAAACTAGTGACTTATACAAGTTGTGCATTTATTATGCCAAGTGGCATGCTTGTAATGTAATGGGTAATGTCATAAAGTGCTTCCTTTATCTACATATATAACCTAAGAAATATTTTATGGTTTGTAAGAGTAGAGAATGGTTAAAGACACATAAAAATAGAAAAAAAATCTACATAATAAACCCTACATGTTCTTGCAAAGGATAAAAATTAGTGCAAGTTTGTAAAGGTCAGGAAACTTGCTACTAATCAATTGAAGGCAACAAGGTGATTTGGTGGAGCTTTCATGTTTCAAGCTAGAGGCCTTTCATTTACAAGGCCAAAGCTCTTGATTCAAGTGTTGAACCTTAAGCACCTAAGGCTTGTTAATCTTCACAATTGTGGTCTTTAAATGAGTTTGTAAGTTTTCTTCAATGTAAAGTTTTCTAGGTTAATGTTAATATATGTGTTGTCTTGCTATTTAGTTATGTGTAACATGCAAAATGGATAATTAGGAATGGAATTCTTTATCTCATGAAGGTTTATGTAAGTAAACTTTTTAAAATTTTACTCTATTTAGGCTTATTCTTACCACATATGTTTCTAAGGCCTAAATGACATAATTGATTCCTTCATTGACATACTAAAAGTGGTTAATTGAAACAATCTTAATGACAATTAAATTTTTAATTTACAAAAATAATTGAGCATTATCCCACAACCATGATTGATGAGTGTTATATATGGGTGACTCATTAGTGAGATAAGTGTCTATAGAAATACTCATTAGATAAATTCAAAAGTTTTTTTTACCAAGCTAAATAGTTTGGGTTGATTAATTTGTGTTCCATGATTTTAGACATCAAAGGAACAACATCAATGACAACCACATTTTTTATTCATTCATAATAATTAAAAGGAAACGTATAAAAACTACCATGTGGTTACACAGTTTTAGAGTTTTAAGTATGTATTTCATTTTGTGACAATTAGGGTCTTGTGTTTTTGTTGTTTGACAATTTTTATTATATGAGGCTAAAATTATTAAATGAGTGAAACACATATACTGAAAATCATCAATTGACGATAAACATAAGGCCTAAATTGTCACAAAAAGTGAAACACATACTTAAAATTGCAAAACATTGAAACCACAAGGTGGTTTTCTGTACTTCCCCTTAATTGTTTTTAGTTGGGTCGTACATGTGTCAAACTCATTTAATGGCATTAGGTTTGTATACTGGAAATTGTCAAACGGCGACAAACATAGGACCTAAATTATCATAAAATGAAACACATACTTAAAACTTAAAAATCGTGAAACCATAAAGTGGTTTTCCATACTTTCCCCATAAATAAATCGCAATCAATGTATTCAAATACAAAGGTCTAAAACCAAAATAATAATAGTAGTTTCTATTAGTGATATGCACTAGGTCAATCATGTATGACCATGTTTTAACTTTATCATTTTATTAATAAAAAGGCATTATTATTATTATTATTTTATTATAATAATTACTTGAATAGTCAATTCTTTCTAAGGTCATCAAGTATGTGACTTGCTAGTAAAACCCTTACGTTAAATATGAGTCATATTCTAATTTATCCCTAGTAATTCATTAGTATTGAAATAATGATGAATTAAAGCTACTATAGTGTTGACTGATGATTATGTTTTACTAATAATGTATATGAGATATTAAGTCAACTCATAGGTACTTGTTTGAGAAATGATGTACTGGATTGACCTAATATGATAATACTACATAGATAATTATCATAAGTAATTCTCATCACAATAATATTGTTTTAGTTTTCTAACCTTAAAATCACTAGGGTTTCATGTATAATTATTTTATATTTTAACACATTTTAACATTGTCTTTAATAAGATGATAAAATAGATTGTTATTGGATATAGAATAAGTTATATAAGGAATGTGAGTGATTGAGAATGAATTTGTCCCTCATTTAATCGAAATAAGATATATGTGGGCCCTTTGATAATATAGGCTAAAAAAATGCATGGCTATGCTAAAATGAATTGATAAAGAGTTATCATTCTCAATCTACTTAGAATCAAGAGGTAATGTGGTTGAATTATGTAAGGATGACATAAACTATGCCTTATGTTCAATCAAGATATTATATGATAAAAGGACTATAATATTCTTTGTAAATGAGACTATGTCGGATTATCGACCTTCATATTACTTGGGTAGTCATTATGTCTTACTTGAGGCCACTTATGACTAATAGGCTTGAATTGGGATTTTAAACCTATTGTCAACATTATGTGAACCTATAGGGTCATACACTTAGAATAGACCTAAAACGGACTCTGTGATAAATAAATAAATAAATAAACTCGTATATATATATATATATATATATTGTTGGGATTCGTGGTACAAACTCAGCGGAAAAATTAAAATTTTATCACGTACCCAAGCTTGGATCCATGTAATTTGACTACTTGATTAAATCTAGGATTTCAAGAATCTCACCAAAACGTAGAAGAGGTAAGATTTTCTGGAAGGATGAGAGGAGGTTCACACCGGTGACACCTTACCTCGAGCTTTTTGGCTTGGTTGTTCGGATCAAGACGTCTCCAAAAAGGATGCGTCCCCTATAGGTATCCACACGAACAGCCCTTCACAAAATGAATTGGAGTGTGTGTGCTAGCAACCTCCTTGATTGTCTCATAAATCAAGAATAAAAGAAAAACTCTATCTTTGTTTTCTAAGGAGAAAGAAAATGAATTTTGAGGCAGAAAACAAGTGTATGAAACCCTAGAGAATATAACATATTTATAGACTCCAAATTAGGGTTTCACCTACCAATGACCTTTTGGTAATTTTTATTTATTATATTCTAATTTTTTTTAAAAACAAATCAGAAATAATATCTTATTTATTATTTAAAATAACATTTATCTTAAATAAATAAACAAATAAATAAATAAATAAATAAAACACTTTAATTATTTATTTCCACAGAGTTTATTTTGGGCTTATTAAACCCATATTCATTTTGGGCTTATTCTAAGTGTGTGACCCTGTAGGTTCACATAACATTGGTAGTGGGCCTAAATCTCTATTTAGGCCTACAAGTCATAAGTGGCCTCTAGCAAGACATTATGACTACCCAAGTCATGTGAAGTCAATAATCCGACATAACCTAATTACAATGAATTTTATTGTCCCTTTATCATATGATATCTTAATTGAACATAAGGCATAGAATGTCATCCTTATATAGTTCAATATTATGACTTGATTCCAACTAGACTGAAAATGATAACTCTTTATCAATTCATTTCAGCATGGCCATGCAATTTTCTTTAGTCTATCTCATCAAGGGGCCCATAGATATCTTTCTCATATTAATGAGGGATAAATTCCTTTTGAATCACTCACATTCCTCACATAACTAATTTCATATCCAACAACATTCCAATTTAATCATCCGGTTAAAGAAAATGTTAGAATGTGTCAAAACATAAAATAGCTATGTAGAAATCCATGATGATTTCAAGGTCAAAGGACCAAAATAAAATTACTATAATGAGAAATACTTATGACAATAATCTATGTAGTATTCTCATAGTGGGTCAATCTAGTACATGATCTCTCATCATGTACCTATGAGTTGACTTAATATCTCATATTCATGATTAGTAAAACATAACCATCAGTCAACATCATACTAGCCTTAATACTTTAATATTTATATAATGAATAAATGGTTAGGGATAATTAGAATAGAACTCTTATTTTAATCTAAGAGTTTTACTATCAAGTCACATACTTGATGGCCTTAGTAAGAATTAACCATTCATATAATTATCATAAAATCAAATGATAATGAAATACCTCTTTATTAATAAAATAAGAAAGTCAATGCATAATCAAATGATTGACCTAGTGCATACCACTAACATATATATATATATATATATATATATATATATATATATTGATTTATTTATTTAAGGTCATTATTATCTTAGATAAATAGGAAATAATTTTTGTTTTAAAATTTGAATCACAACAAAAATAGAAAGTTGATATATATACTAAAAACATTTTGGTAAGTGAAGAGTTACCAAAATTTATTTTGGTAAATGAAACCCTAATGTGAGGTGTATAATACATCATTTTCTCTAAGATTTTATACACTTCTCATTATGCCACTTCTGATTCATTTTGATCTTACCTTTTAGAAAATAAAAAACAATGTTCTTAAGTTAAGACATTCAAGAAAAAGTGCTAGCATACACTAATTTTGATTTGAGGCTATTCGTGTGGATACTTGTAGATGTATGCATATTAAAGACATCTCTATCTAGCCAATAACACTAAAAGCTTGAGGTAGGACGTACCCATAATGGAGTGAACCCCTTCTCGTTCTTCTAGCAATCTTTCCCTTTTTCATATGTGGTATGGTTTTTGGAAACTCTAATTCAATCAGTTAATCGAATTACATTGATCTTGTTTCAGGTTTATGAATAAAATTTTTATTTTTTGCAATGTTTTTGAATCACAAAACCCTAATAGTTTCAAAGGAGGCTATAAAACAACATTAGCAAGGAAAAAGGAGTAAAAGACAGTAGAATCTAATCCCGATGTGTAATGGATAAATGTACCACACATGGAGGTTGGAAATTAGTGGGTGACTAGAGGTAAAATGGTTGGTAATGATGGCTCTCCCTCTTGCAACATCTCATGTCGACACGTGGATGAAGAGGTTTAGACTTCATACGTCATGTTAGGCTCACACGTGATGATTCATATTATTAAACTTAGGTCAGGCTAGTCGATGATGCATGCTTCTAGGGGTGGTAGCAGTAAGATATAACAAACCTCCAAAAGTGTTGAATCAAAACAAAACATAAAAGGAGCTCAAAAATAATAAATCTTCTTCTTACTGTATAGAACTGAAAAAATGATAAATCTAAGCAAATTAGAGGTGCTCTAATACCATGTTATTAGAGAGAACAAAAAAACTGGAGAAAATTAAGATACTACTTTATCATTCATAAGCTACATATATATACATTTAGAACTCTAATTTAGGATGGAAAAGATTAATCCCTAGAATCGATCTTTTTATGATTTTATTCACTCTAATTCCTATTGTGTAACTATGACACCCCTCCTTATCAATACCTATATTAGTTTTTTAATCACATAATAAACCTAATGTAGGATTAGGTAAGGATAAACATCATATTTTAAACCCTACCATCATTTCCTATTTATCATTAATCTTATTATTTCAAATGGCCATCCATAATTGAATTTTAAAATGATGGAAGAATTAATTAAAAATATTTAAAATTAATTTATATAAAGTAATAACTTAACTGGTTAATGGAACTTAGCATGCTAACTAGTAACTTAACAACCAATAATTAGAAATAAACTTAGTTATATGCGTACACATATTAGTAATTATCATCCAAAAAAATACTAGTATGAGATACAATGAAAATATATACAAATATATGCCAAAATAATATTGCATCCCTCTTGTATAGCTCATAGCTTAGGAGATTAATGGTAACCCAACATATGCATATTCATTATTAAGGGTCATAACCTAACAAAAGCAAAAAGAGTGGGATCCTTAACAATAGCTCAAATCAATATCAAAGTGATTTGCACATTTATGGCAATCACATAGTACATTTTAACTATAGTATAGTTACTATCCTAACAGTCCTCCCTAGACTTTGACATTCATGAAGCAACTTTAATAGGGTCAATGAAAACTCTTTAGGTAACTATTGCATATGATAAACAAATAATCATCGCCTCCTCACTAGCCTCATATAAAATTTCCAACTAAATAGCCATGATACCATATATATATATATATATATATATATATATATATATATATATATATATATATATGCTTTAAATAGAAATAAATTATATAGTGTGAGTATTTTGTAAGAAAATACTCGATGAATGAATATATCAAAGATCATAATTGAGAGAGATAATAATAATCAACAATAAAATCATGGCAAAAGCTATTATCAAGAAGTAGAATCCAATGGCATGAATGGCATACTCAATAATACATAATATACTATATGTTTTTTAATTTTACAAATTGACTAGTTAGTTTGTTTTATATGGTTGTATATTTTCAAACAATTATCTTCATATTTAATTATAAATATGTGATACATGTTGATGTTATAATTAGCATTTCCATTTTGAGATTTAAACTTACTTAACACTTAAATATTGCACCATATTTCATAAATATTTTGGTAGTTTACTTTGATATCTAATCATAAGCAATTTGTTTTATTTCTAGTATAAGCTCAACACTTAGACAAAGTAAAAGATTATTTCATTAAGCAATTTTTATTTCCTTTAAGTTATAGTTTAATAATATAGAATTTAAAGATTATTAATTTTAGAGCACCATATTACATGTACAAGTGATATCGATGTGATAAGTACCTATTAGCACACTGAAGGTTCAATACATGTGACACCCCTTCATACCAACACCTTTCATTAGATGACAACAACACCTAAACCATTCAACTCAAGCACTGATGTGGTAAAGCATTGTTTCTATCTCATATTAATTCTCTTTTATCCTATAAATTCTTACTTTTCCATAAATACTAAAAAAATTATAAAGTTACCTTTCCATTATTTTACTAATTAAATGGTAAAGGTTAGCATTAATTCATCACTTCTAATAACTTATTTAACATATTATAGAGAACTAACCCAATAACTCATTTCCAAATTAGATTTTGAACAAGAAAGTAAAAGAAATCAACCTCAATAATATGAAATAGAGAGTATTAGTCTCAGGAAATTATGGATATTGGTTTAGAAAAGATAAGAAAGGAGAGGATTAACTAACAAATTCTCCTTATTTTTCCCTTGACAATAACTTCAAATTCATAAAATTTCCATTTTATTTGTTTCCTTGATTAATTCAAAGCCTTCCCTTTAATTCTAGAACTTTTATCTCATCTATTACTTGAGTTAATTCCTCCAAAAATTCCAACAATTTCCTAATATCTTTTTAGATATCCTCTTTTCATCTTCCTCTCTTTATTGTTTCTTCCCTCTCTATTAGCGTCTTTCTTTCTTTATTTAATGTCAATGTTTTATGAAGTTATCACAAAGGACATTAACTAGAAGACTCTCCTTCAAGCTAAATTATGTTTCGATTCTTTTCCAAATGACACCCCCTTCTTCTACCCTTATTTATCTCAAAATTTTCCTTTGTAGTCTCTAGATTCTATGTCCATTACTTATTTGATCCTTTCTACTACCATTATATACATTTATACTCTTTTTTTGATATGATTGTTCCTTATAAAATTTCATATTTCAATTTTTAATCAATTAAATTAAATTTTATTTTATCATTTAGGTATTTTAATTATCACTAACATTCATTAGTATGGATGTGACAATTCTTCTCCTCTAAAAAAGTTTCATCCTTGAAATTTATTACACACAAATCATAACTTCTTGACCATTAAAATCACTCTATACCTTAAAATTTTCCATATTATTACACAATTCAACAATTCCTTCATCAACTTCTTATTTTAATAATGTTTTTCTTACTTATAACAGTCTTTACCAATTAGCTAATATAATATATCACTATATAAATTAAACTTAACCTCAAAACTTCTTATATTTAACATTGTTTCTTAAAAATATTCACATCACTACCAAATTTAATGATTTCCTTATTTATTTTGATGTACTTCTTATTAATAACAATCTTTATTAATTTTGCTTATGTACCTAAAGTTAAATCAAACTTACTTCGTAAAATTAAAGCATAAATATGAACTATATTAACATTTTCTTCTTTTTCTTATTCTTATACCATTATCATTTTTCTATTAGCAACAAACATTATCAACTAACTAATTTACTCAAGAATAAGTTAACTCAAAACTACCTTAAACTTAATCTCCAACAACAATAGTTTCCTTTCAGTAATTATCAAGCATATAAAATCCTGTATTATCCAATTTCTTTCTTATTTTCAAAACACCTTCTTATGTACTATTTTTAGTTATTATAAATGAATATATATTATATGATAACCATTATTAATATTTTTAGTTCCAATATATATATTCAACTTACTCCTTAAAATTATGTGTAGCATATCAATAAATTTTTCATTTTTCATTTTCTTAATTGGTACATATCCTTAGATGTAAGTCTTCAAATTTATTCATGTATTCTCTCATTGTCGTTGACCCTTAAACTAATGAAATAAATAATGCTAGTCTTCTTCTTTTTTTTATAAGTCTTTGTTAGATATTCCTTATGAAATTTCTCTATAAAAATTCACCACATCAAAGCCTCACTATGCAAACTTTTAATTCTAATAAACCAATCTTCAACTTTATTATATACCAACCCATATACATGTATCATCTTTTCCTCATCATTCAATTGCAAAATGTAGAAAAGTTTGTGCACATTCTTATCCATTTATCATCCCATTTAGGATTTAATGCACCATAAAACTCATATTCTTTACATTTCTTTTACATACTTAATCACTTTTCTAGGCTTTTTATACTTGTCCACTTCAAACAACATAGTTGTCAACATGTGTGATAATGTTGTAGTATCAAATTACATGATAAGTGGCATGGTAGAATTTACCACATTCGATAAAGGATGACCATTTCATGCTCTTCTTAGAACATTTCCAATATTTAGCGTGGATTCTTAAAACCTTGATCTTCTAAATTCATTACCTATTTGAATCATTAACAATAGAGGTAATTCTCTTTGTCATGCCCAACTCCTACTAGAACTCTTTGCTTAAGCAATTGATAGTGCTCAAATCCACAATTGCATGGAGTTTTCTAAGTAGTAAAAATATCAATCTCACAGGGATTTAAGAATTAAGATTGAATTACTTTGGTATTTGCTAATTACTTTTGAGCAATTATTTAAATAATGGAAATAAAAGTAGAAATTTAAAATAAACTAACTAACTACACTAAAATTCACTATATAGATAATTGTTAAGATTTTTATCCCCGATTCAAACTATCTAAAAATCATGTCAACTTTCTTTTTAACTATGAATTTCATTCCATTTTCAAATCATCTTTTGAATCATGGAAGTCTCTTTTAAGAACTCCCATAATTAATGATGTCAATTACCTGATTATTTAGCTCTCATTAACTCAAGCAATTAATCATAGTTAATTTTGAAGTGAAGCTTTTTAAAGGAATATTAACAACTTAACTATCTCTCAAATAATTTAATTTAATTAATAGATTATTATTGTGATCTTAATAGAATTAATTTCCCAACATAGCCCTATTGTCTAAATCAATTCAATGGCTGATCAGTTTAATGAAAGCATTAGGTTCAATAACAATTATGGAATAAGAATTTATCAATTAGAATTTTAACCTAATTAAGTTCATGTTGAGTTAGGTCTAAAAACCCTAACTAGATAATTTAGCTACTCATGGTGATTATTGAATAAGAAGATAAATGAATGACAATTTCAAACATTTTCATTATAATATAAATATTAAGAATAACAAGAATAATGAAAACAAAACCCTATTTTGATTCCTTTTATTTCTGAATGATGTTTGAGTTCTCAACACTTGAATCCTCCACTCTTGATCCAATGTAAATCAATCACTTAAATTGCAAGATTATATGTAGAAAATATAATTCTAATGATGAAAAGATAAAAATTCATAAAAGTATGTTGCTAATAAAAACTTAGCATCTTCTCCCTATCCTCTTTTTTTAGAGAGAAAAACATTTTATATTTGTATAATTATTTCAGAAACCCTAAAATAACTTTCCTTTAATGATAGCTTCAGGTTCATGGTTATGTAACATATGACCATGTCGAATGTGTTCTTTTGAAATAAACAAAACCCTATTTTGTTTTAAGCCAATTATGCATTTCTGAAATAATTAGGGCACATGGTTATGTAACATATGACCATGTCGAATGTGTTCTTTTGACTTAAAAGGTTTCAAACATGTTTGTGTGTCATAATGCACGCAGCCATGCATAATTGGCTTCTTAATAGTCTACTATCCTTTGAATTAGGCATGGCTGTATCAACCTAGGCACACGACCATGCCTGATTAGCTTCTCTATAGAGTTTCATGATGTGGCTTAAGCATGGATGTGCATCCAAGTGCACACAACAATGTGTCTATTCCTTTCTCTTGGAAAGCACATTTTTATCCACTTCCATAGAGATTTGAGCTTTACTCTTTAAGTCCTCACCTTGATACATCATGCTTTAGCTCCACATTAATCCCATCTAACATGAAAATAATTAAATGCATAAAAGCAAATAAAAATTATTAAAGATATAATTAAACTTCTAATACTCCTAAAAATCTTGACTTTAAATTTTTTAAACTAAAATGTGTCAATATTCAATACTAACTTAGAATTTAGACATATAAAACTTAACAAATTAGTGCTCAAAATATAGTATTTTTTATGCTTATCAACAACTCTATCGATTTGATCTCTTTAAGCACCATAACCTCTATCTCAACTTCTACCTCGACCTCTCCTCTGATTATTTAACCTCTCTCTTTTAAACCTTACAATCTTCCTAGAAAAGATAAAATCATATGCCTTATGATCTTTATATATAACTTATTCATTAATATCCATGATATTTCAATGATCTTGATCACTAAGACATTACTTGGTCAACTAGTGTCTTCAAAATTTGAATATTTATTATTATATGTAAAAGTCATTAAATCAATGCTCACTGTTTACAATCATAACTTTTTGTTACAAGATACTGTATACTGATAAGGTTATTCCTTCATATAACTAACTAACTCACTATTAACCTAACCTTATACAAAAGTCTATCCATTATGCTTTTACTGTGCTTACTTTAATACGCTGCTCTAATATGCTATTTGTTGTACATTCAAATTCAATAATTTTAAAGAAATTATTCATTTTTCTTTAAATTTCCTCAATTTTATCTTTTTATTTTTATGAAATTTAACATTTATTTTATTTACCTTTATTATAATAATGATCTTCTTCCTCATAATAATTTTACTTTTAGGTATCTTGTATACTACAAATGATGCAAATTTAGCTCAAAACCTAGAATTTTCCAGCCACTATATAAATTAGCACTTGTTCTAATAAGTAGTCGGTTGAGTTCTCAACTTATCCTTTTTTATGATTGTACCTTTAGTATCCTCAAAATAGTACAACTCTAATTAAAGTTCAAATTTCGAATCATATTTCCTTATTCTATACATTTACTTATGTAACCATCTTTTAGTGTACTTATATTTCATAGAGTTTATGAATTATGCCTATAACACACCAAACAATCATTTTCACTTATGAAATACCCATAATTGGCACTTAATTCACACTGTCACTACCATTTCATATAATTATGCAGCTAACTAAAGCAAATTCAAACTTAATGGTGCACTTTACTTCATTATCCAACCTTTATTTCCCTTTTATATATTCTTATATAAAAATAATATTTTAATAGGCTACCTATAACTCAACCTTATATATTATTCCAATTCAAGATAAATCAGTTTATTATGCCATTAAATATAAATTCTATTAATTATCAAACTATTGGGGTCATTTTTTAAAACCCTGAATGTCGATGATGAAAAAGCTTAAACATCTCATCATACAATCAATTTGAAGAAGAGAATTGACATTCAAGCCATTTCAAAATCGATCGAACCACTAAAACATTAGTTGATCACCAATTGCATCTTTTTAAGACCTGAACAAATCCTTATTGAACGTTAACCATACCATTTTGGTATTAAGAAAGAGGTTTGAGAAGAATAATAAAAGAGAAGTCTACCCGAGTTATATCTTATAAGCTAATAAGTATAGTCCTAAGTAAGGAATATTTGTAGTCTGTATTCTATAGTTTTTATTATAGTTTTGATTCCTAAAGCTTATATTTAACCTCTAGAAGCCCTGAGAATAAAAGTCAAACTTAAGACAATGAGAATTTTTAATGGTGCGCTATTGGAGTTGAATTTCAGTTTGAAGCTATTTATTAAAATTTCAATATGTTAGTAGGTCCTACTTGATAAAAAGTTAAATTTTGACCTCCAGTGGTCAAATCGGGCCCCACAATTGTTCACCTCACCAATCCTTATCCAAAACAGATAGCTATAAAAAAAGGTGCTTTCCAAGTTTAGAATATTCCAAATTTGGAATAGACTAAGACATGTGTCAAGCTTATAAAGGAAGGGGACATACTATTACATAATAACCTTAAAAATTCTCACTTATTTATACTAAATGCCACTAACTTTATTTGCCTATAAATATAAGCTTTGAGAAAAATTTTAGGGGGCTTTTTACAACTTCCAAAAAGAGAGAAAATTCCAACATAAAAACCAAAAAAGCCTTAAAAAAATTAGGAAAAATAAAGGGAAATAACACCAAAATTTCACTAGACCTAATTTCTCTCTATTTTGTTTTTAATTCCTCTCAAAAATACTAAATTCAAACACTCAAAACCATAAGCTATCTCTTACAAACTCATTCATCTTAAATTAAAACCAAATCCATAACTAAACTCATAAAAAACCATACTTAACCCTTTAAGCCCAATCTCAATTCTCTTCAATCAATTGTTGTTTTTTGGATTCTTGCCCAAGTTATGTGGCTAAAAACTTTTAAGAACTTCATACCTAATGATTCTTATCTCAATTTTGGGGTTTGGGGCTTTAAATTTGAGTTTTGAAAACAAAAAGGTTGAAATTCACACTATTCATGAATGAACAACCAGATTTGGCTCATGAATAGCCAAATCTGCTATTCATGTCTCAAATCCAGCTATTGGTGGCTCTTAGACCAACTATTAAGGCCCCAAATCTAGCTATTCATGGCTCTATTTTGGGTGTTCATCTCTATTCATCCCAAATGACTCTAATAATAGTTTTTAGGGTTTATCTCTAAGATCCTAGGATGATGGAATTGATGTATTTTAACATATTTTTCTATTTTTAAATAATTTTACCTTGATTTTCTTTTTATTTATTTAAGCTTCTCTTTAAGTGCTTTCAAGTGTGATCCTTGCTCTCACTTTTGAATGATGATTGTGATTATGCTTGTTGATGATTGTGACTTCTAATTGAATTTTTTATTCATTTATAATGTGATTAGTGATTTATTTTGGTGTGAATACTTGTTTAAAGTCTTATTTAAGTGTGTATTGTGCTTACGTTCTTTTTAATTGAGGTATTATGTGTTTTGATTATTGATTTGCTTTTATAATGATATTGTTTATTATATTCATGTTCTAATTTAGGTTTTTGATAATTTTTCAGTTATTTTAATTTTTTTTATTATGAATCATAATTTGTGCATTTGGTGAGCTTGGTGTTGATTTATGAGTCTTAATTTGCATTTATAGAGTTTTAAAAATTTATTGTTGTATTCTTTGATACAAGCATCTTGTTTATGTGTTTTATCTTCTTCAATTTACATATTTTATGTTTCGATTGAGTCAATTTAGAGATTTTCATGCATTGTTGATAATTAGTGTGTTAATTTATTTTTAAATAAAATTTGTGTTTATTTGATGTCTCTAGTTTAAGTAGAGTCTTGTTTCCTGTTGTTCTAAGTGTCATTTGGTTAAATTTCTATATAATATTACTTTCTTGATTATGCTAACCTTTCTTTACTCTTATATAAATTATATTATAATTACTACACTAATTCTCTACTTATCCTCCTATTTCCTTTGCATTATTACATTTTGATGAATTCATGTGCTTTTATGCATATCACTTGCTTGATGCATATCACTATCATGCATGTGCTCATTTTTAGTATCTATAGATGTATATTTACATGAATCCCGACTTGCATCATTAGCATACTTGTATGAATCCTAAAATTGCATCACTTTGTATGAATCCCAACTTGCATCATGCACCATCCTTTGCATGCACCCCAAATTTATTTAATGCTTATGTGAGCATGCATTTGTATTTTATATATATATCTTGTTATTAATCTCAATTACTAACTCTTACTAACTTTTACTAACTTTTAGTAACATTTACCTTTATTGTCATTTATTTTATAAGGAATCCTTATTATTTGTCTATTTTGATTATCAATTTATGTAGTATATTGTTATATTCTATTAGTTGCTATTATAATCTCAATCTCTACACTTAATCCTCATTTCTCTATATTTTTATGCATAATTTACATTTTTATATTCATTTTATTTTATTATTTACTTTTTGTCTCATTATTTGCAATCTCTACTCTCAATTTCACTTTCTACTTATTTATGTTTTATATTGTTATCAATTGTTATCGTATCCCAAACTCTCAACTTATTTCTCTTGTTATTTTTGTTTTATTTTTTCTATATTGTTAATTTCTAATTTCTACCCCTTTTTCTTTATTTATTTCTTTTAATTTGTAATTTTATCATAATATGTCTCTTTTTATGTAATTATTTATGCTTTATTTTTTTTATAAGATCATCTAAATGAACTTACCTTTGGTTATTATGCTTAATTTGTGTTTTATTTGGTGTCATATACTACAAATATACCAAACATATACTTGAAATAAACCAAATTTTTTTTGTTGTTTTATGAGGTAATTAATGCTAGAATAAAATGAATCTTTTTATTTTCTCATGATTAATAAATTGGTCTTTCTTTGCACTCATTTCTCTTCTCAAATTTCCTCCTTTTTATGAATAAATCTTTTTCATCATCTACTTTTATATGGAATTATACATTTTCTTTAAATAATAATAATTTTCATGGTAACCAAATATGCCTTATTATCTTCATTTCACATCTTATTTATAATCTTCTCAAAACCACTTTTTTTTATAATAATATATTTTTGTGTTTAATTTATACTATTATTGTGCTCTTTGTTGATCATAAATGCCATTCAAATGCAAGAATATGTATCACAATTTCTTTTATTTTCTAATTTTTCAAATAAATGATTTGACTATGTGTTCAATAATTTATGATGTGAGGAATATCCATACAAGGTACAAAATTGATGTTTTAAGGTCTAACTTAATGGGAACTCATAGTATGAATTAATGGTTCATATATGTTACTAAAAAAAATCAATTTTGAATATTTCATTTAAACTCTTTTTCTTCATTTATTTCCAAAATTGTTTTCAAATATTTCCATATTTCTCTTTTATTTCTCAAGTAAATTGTTTTATGGCCCAAAATTTGGAATATAGAGCAATCATGGAGGAGATGTTCACAAATGTGTTAGCCATTCTCATCTCTCTTTTAATTTATTGTTATTTTCTTGTTTAGCATGCTTATATTTATACATAACATGATTTTGCCATAATTACCATGCTATAAATAAATTGTTTACCTTGTTATTCCATATTTACCATGTTCAAATGATTCATGCATTATGTTGTTTAATATGTTTTCATGTTTATAATTCTATGTCATGCTTGTGTGTTATTGCTATAACATGCAATTATGCTGATTCCATATTTTTACTATTTATGTTTATTATGCCATGATACGTATATTAGTTCAACATTTACCATGTTCATACATTATAATTTCAACATTTACCATGTTCGTGCATTATAATATTATGTCATTTTTCCATGCACATTCACCAATCTATCATATTGTTATGTGTTTGTGTGTATATATTATGTTTGCATTTGTATGTAGTGGTTAGTCTATAACAGTACATATTTCTTCAAAGCACTATATATAACTAGTAAGGCTAGCCCTGCTCAACATCTGGGTACTATAAAGATGCCTTAAATATAAAGAGCGTAATCTTACTAACATCGACATTTGAACCCAATGCTTTTTCCAATGGGCTAATAAGGTTCCATGTGAGGGATCCAAGTTTGCCTAAATCCTTAAAACTAATAATTTCTTAGGTGATATCGAGTGGTGACTCCCTGTTTCTTTTACTTAAGTAAAGGGTTATAAGTGCATTATGTCATCCCTAAATTCTTTTAGTACTCCCCTCACTACCTTATTTTCTTGTAATAAGGAAAAAGGGTCTGTGATCCAAAAGGTTTTTTATTCGATCCCGTTGGCGTCAACACAGGTGCAGAGTTCCAATAGACTTGATAGCATATACTTATCAACAATACTTATAATTAGACCCTATTTCCTTAAATTTTTTATCATAATCCATAATTTCCATTATCATAGGAAATATTCCTATCGATTATCTCTACCTGCACCTTTACTTTCTATCTCTTATCATTTTTATATCATATGATGAAATATATTGAATACTTCCCCCATTACATACAAATTTCATGCTTAATGTACACATAGTTCTTGTTAAATGCATTATTGTCCATAATTATAAAAACATTACCATAATTAAATCTCACATCCTTTAATCAATAAGTCCATAAATCATTTGATCACTAACTATTCCCTTTTTTTTTTATACACTCTAGTTACATCAAAATTGATCAAACTTATGCTCTAATACCAATAATGTGACACCTATCCCTACTAGCACCTATTACTAGATGACCATAACACTCAAATCATTCAACTCATGTACCTATATGGCAAAGCATTCCTTTTTTCTTGCATTAACTCTCTTTTAGCTTAGACATTCTTACCTTTTTGTTATTGAGTAACAAAATTATAAAGCTTACCATTTATGTTTTATGGATGTTATTTCTTAAGCATTTTACTACAATTAAAAACATCTATATTGCATTCATTATATATAAAAGAGTATAACTGCTAAACTGACTAATATTAATATGTCATGCTACTTTCAAATACAAGTAGCTTATTAAATTACCTCTTTGGAGCAGTTAATTGCATCTTTCCCCTCAGCTCCACTAGCAAAACTTTTTTTACCTACCAAATCCTACTATTAACTCTTAGGATATTTTAATAATGCTATTTCTCACATCACCAGAAATTCACAAATCTCATTTTCTTCATTTTAGTACATCATTTAGGCTTTATTTATAGCCTAAACTTGATATAACTCTTCATATGATTAACCAAGTGAAGAATTCAACATGGAATAGCCATACATAATAACAATTTTATAAAAATTTTAAAGAATTTTATTGAATATAAAAAATTTCAAAGTTGTTTAAAGAATGACAAATCAACTAAGAAAGGTAGCATATTAAGAAGAATTTTATAGAAATAAAACCAATTTGGGAAGCATTAAAACACAATTTTCTTTTATTGGGTGCTCTCTAATCCTAATTCTATTATTTTCTAAAACACTCTCCTTTTAGTTTTAACAACCCTTAATCATAAAATAACATGCTACTACATTTCCAAGCGAAAACATTCTTTTTTTTTATCATGCATGCTTTTAAGAAAACTTTATTGTCATATTAAACATATCAACACCCTTTTCCTACCTAAATCAAGTTCTAATTTATATGTAAAAACTACATGCATGTGATCAACTACATAATCTAACCACCCAAATTGTTATTTACAAATGTGATAAGAGTGAATGGGTAATTGGTTCTATATAACTCCTTGATGCACCAAATAGCTCTTTAAGATGTCCTTGAGCCTTACTCTTACCAAATTTTTTGAAACCTTTTGATTGAGCCTCTTTTCCTTTACCAATTACAACTTCCTTTCTTAATCAAATTCTCGCTTTCTTATCTTTAAGCTAATTTGTGAGCCTACCTATGACATGTAGATTAATATTCCATCATTTTCTCTTAAAAGTTCTAAACTTACAAAGCTTCTACGATTTCTCATTTTTTGTTGTAATTATATGCTTAATAATGAGAATGCAAAGACAAGAATTTTCCTTCAATTTAATCTCTTGGTTAAATATAGCACACAAGTCCCCATGTTAGCCAAATCTCCTTCCTAAGCATGACAACTTAACTCTACTTCCACTTAACCTTTCTTTCTTACCTTCCAAATCCTTAGATTTCAAATGCTTCTTTCTTTGGCCCTCCAATTTTTGTTCACATTTACTCACAAGCATTTATCTTGAGCAATTTAATCCATGTCAACCTTTGCATTGTTTTCTTTTCACTTCTTTCAGGAATAGTTAACATCGTTGACATTATTATAAGGTATTGATGTTATAGTAACAGTATATAAATAAACATTTTATAATGAAAAGGAGTTTGATAAGATAAAAGAATAACATAACCTTAATTGTTTGCAAATTTAATGTCATATAATGTGAGACAATCAAGTCAATAAGCCAACCTTTTTTGTTTCAAGAAGGACATGTAGTATAGTTTGCTACCATGGGTTCATGGAAGGAATTAAATCTTTTGTATATGCAATACATGATTGTTTGGCATGTCTAATCACAAAACTGACAATTCTTATTTTTTTCCATTAGCATTATTAGTTAGATCATCCTTATCTTCCTTTTCTCATTGAAATAAAAGTCATAGGTTGTCTTTAGCTATTTCAATTCTTAAAAAGTATTGCACTATTAGAATTACCTTTTATGCTAATGTGTAAAGGCTTACTCCTATGTCTTACATTATCTTTATTGATTATTACATAAAACATATTTGGTTATATCCACTTAAAATGAAACATTACATTTTTTTATTTTCTAAATTCAAATCCTTGATTGAAAAATAATTTGTTAAGGTAATCACCTTTATTTATTATATTAGAGAGAGTGTTAAGTTCTATTTATGTCAACGCATTGACTTAGCACCAATTTGTTCATGATCCTTTTTCTTTATTATGTGAAAATAAAGGAATGATAAAAGGAAGACTAAAGGTGTGCCTAGGGATGGAAAACATGAGTTCTTAAAGCCCTAGAGCCTAGTTTTAAGAAAAATGAAGGCCCCATTTGATATCACCTAAAAAATTATTTAGTTAGGGACTAAGCCAACTTGATCCCTTGCTTAGAACTAAATTTGCCAATGAATAAGAAATTTGGGATCATATATCTATATGAGCAAGGGCTAGCTCTTTCCTTTGGAGGCATCCCCATACTATTCGAATACTAAGTATTGCCAACCTCACTATGTTGATACAATGCTTTTAAGAGATATGTACTAAGTTGAACCAACTGTTATATGCAAATGCAACAACAACATATAATTAACATAAATAACATGGTGATAATGAATGAAAATTGCATAATGCAATATATAACATGCATTACATATATAAATAATTGTACATAAAAGCATAGCATAATAAGAATATAGTCATACCATAACATGGCATAACATTGTATTTCATGGTAGCATGGAAATTATACATGAACATGGTACATTCTCATTGAACATAACATGGTAAATAAGTTAACAATTGTATATCATGACATGAAAACATTTTTAAGCATGGAAAATCAAGCCATAAATACTATACTAAACATGGTAAAACATGATATGTAAGTATGGCATGTTATAGCGAGATATAAACATAATAACGAAACACAAACATGCAAAAATGAACAATGATGCAAACAATATATAAGTTATTCATGCAAGGAAAACTAAAACAAGAAACTAAGTGGCTTAAACTTTCATCCATATCTCCTTTTTATGCCTTTGGTTAAAAGGAATGAGCCTTTAGACTTGATTTAGAGCCATTTATTAAAAATAAGTCAAAATTTAGTTTTATTTAAAATAAAGAAATAAAAAAATTTAAAATTGTGAAAAAAGGAATAAGAAATGAACTTTGAAATAAAATATTTGAAAAGGAAAAGTGAATCTCATAAAATTGAAGATAATTTATAGTAATGTTCACTTGATGTAGAAACCTTGTAGATTTAATTAAAGCTTTTGAATTTAAGGTGAGCCAATTAAATGCATGGAATCAAAATGTTTAAAAACCAAGTGATGTCATTTATGATATTGAGTATTTTACTACATTTATACCTTTAACTTGTCTTATGAATAAACATTTCAATCCACTATTTTAAGTATCAAAAGCTAGGCTTTAATCCTTAAATGGATTGATTTTATTCAACAAGTTATTATTCTTCATATTTCAAGCAAACAACATCACCCATGACCAAGATGAAAAATAAATGGTTAAGAAAGTTAAAAGCTGGTTTCAAACCAAATAAGGGAAATGAATAGAAGATTAAAGATTTAAAGATTGAAGGTTGAACTAAAACATAGAAATATAAGAACACTCATATGATGATGCAATATATACATATCACACTTAAATGATATTGAAATATATACACATATTTCATAGATAGAGTATATACTTGTAGATATAAATATATAAAGAGAAATGCATATTTTGAATAATAATAGAAGTGCCTAAAAGGAAAATGGCATGGAAAGCAAATTTTACTTGCTAATAAGAGTTAGTAGATGTTAGTAGAGCCTAAGAGTGAGAGCTTTGATATTTATTCATAAGAGATATATATTATGCAAGCATGTAATGCAAATGCATAATTCAAGTAACAATTATTCAGGGTACACACAAATGCATATGATGCATAATGAAATTTAGTGTTCACATAATATGTATGCAATTTTGAGGTTCACACAAGATTGATAGTAATGGAATTTGAAGTTCAAATAATAATGCTCCTGAAATAACTAAAAGATGAAGCATAAATATAATAGTGATATGAAATTAAGCACATGCTAATGTAATCATACACATAAGGATATAAATGGATGATGTAAGAATGCAAGATTCATTATTAAAAAATAAACAAATGGCAAGAGTTAGTAACACATAAATTACATAGAATAGATCATATATAATTAAGATCTAAAAGGTGCAATTAGTTTTGAATCATCAACTAAAAGCAACAAGGATGCTTTAAATTAAAATTCAACTGCTAACAATATAAAATAATGTATAAAATTGAAGTTATAAACTTAAAATAAAAATTTCAAAATGAAAATTAAAAATCATCTGAGGCACTTAGGGGTGTGTTTGATGTTCACAAACCACTTTTTCATAGGTTTAAGTGGCCTCCAAAGCCATCTTTAGAGTCATTTTATATGAAAAATAAAATGGAGGTTTGTGTCTAAACAATTGACTAAGTAAGATGATTAGTCAGTCTAAAACCAAGAACAACTAGTTTTGGGGGATGAATAGCCAACCAATTAAAGAATTGATAGTCAGTTATACATATACTTAGGCAAAGATGATGTTTGCTTTATTTTGGCTGAAAAATTAACTTGAATGGACCTTAATACCACAAAAAAAATTTAAAAAGGGGAGGAATTTTAGAAGATGTTTAGTCTCAAATTAACCAAAAACTATATTACAACTCACAAAATAATGGATCAAAAGAAGGTTAGAAGCAAGGTACACTAATTAAGGGTGTTTAGTTTATTTAAGGTTAAAAATAATAAGATTTTGAGAGGTTTGGTATTTGAAATGAAGATTAGAAACTCTTTTTCTTTTTTTGAATATAGGAGGCTTTGAATATATGGTAGAAAAAATGGATTAAAAGTGAATTTTGAGAAAGTTTGACTTAAGTTTCTATATTTTCTCACATTTTTCTCTTTTTTACTCATTTTCTATCTTTGATTTTTATCTAAATTCTCTCTAGCCATTCTCTCTCTCTCTCTCTCTCTTTCTCTCTCTCTCATTATCGGCTCTCTTTCCTAAAATTCTTCTTTAAAGCTACTATTTATAGACAAAAACCTTGCAATAAATGATGTAATTAAGTGACATGAAAAGGGACACTTTTAGATAACTAAAAGATAAAAGGACATACATAATTTATTCTTTTAATTACATATGTCCTAGAATATTGTAAAATTGAATATTGTTTACTTTTTCATGAATCCTAAGAACATGTGCCTTATTTTAATACTAAAAATATTGACATGGACATATGCGGGACCTACTTAGACTACTAGTTTTAGCCCTTTGACCCCTAAAAAGTACAACTAACCAAAATTTGACTTTTATTTTAGGTCTTATTAAGCATGAATCAAGGTTGTTAGGACATGAACCAAACCAAAAAACACCATAAGCTACTATACAAGGGTCCACTTTTAAGACTCGACATATTGACTTAGGAAGCACAATTCAAGAGAGATTTTCCACCAAAATAGAGTACAAACCTCTTAGTCCACATACATTAAAGTAAAAGGTTGAGTTAGGTTCAATTTACTTTATAAATGGTTCAATTTGACTTAAAAAGGTAATCTATGAGTTTTAGGGTTTGAGATGGTTTAAAGTTTGCTTCCTTACATTTGATTCATATCCAAACAAGATGCTTTCTAGTTTTACATCATCAGCGAACAACATTTTGAAAAATAACACTAATAAGCTCTTAGAAAGCTATTTATAACCCATGGTATTACCTACAATATGACTGCACCATATGCTTCCTAACACAATAACATTGCTAAAAGTTGTTATGTAGATGTTATAAGAACTAGATCAATACTATTATATCAAACCTCTTTATTACTTTCATTTTGGTCTTTTAAAAGTGCAATTTATTCAATAAATACATTGCCCATACCATTTTTAATCTCATCTCTCTACTTGAGTCATTATTTGATAAAGTGAATCATGCTAAGTTAGAAAGTATTTGTTACTTATGTTATCTAACAATACACTTATGCACCTCCTATAAATTAGAACCTCAATATACTCCATGTGTTTTCTTGGCTGCTCCCTGGACCAACGTGCATATTTATGTTATGATCCTAAATCCAAAAAAATATATATGTCTCATATGTTATATTTGAGGAATCTCTTTTTTCATGTATAACACTGACTATATCTAGTCCTCATGCTATAGAAATACCTTTTCATTGTGAACTAATCTACTTATTTTATAGCTACACATCTTCCTCTTCCTTAACCCATAATCTCATATGTTCACAAATCTGTTAATCCTTTATCTGGGATCATTTTGTATTACTTTTTTTATAATCACAATAGTAATTCTATGACATTCATCTTTCTATCCATGTGTCTATGTACTTCACCTTCATTCTCTTCTTTTATCAATCTTGCATAATACCATTACTAGTTCCACTTTCTCATCACCACTCTCTCCCTCACCATAAACATAAATACTTATCTTCAATATCCTTTGATAAATCACTCTCAAAATCACATTTTAAAACATGACCAAATATTTACTACCGTTAAGTACCAAATTCCTAAAACTTTAAAGCCTACATATATCATTCGAGCCAATAAAGGTCATTAATGAGAAATATGTTTGATGAATTCAATGCCTTAATTCATAATGCTTCTCGAGTGTTAGTTCCAAAAATCCAAAATGAGCATTTTGAATGAACCAAAATTTTGATGGTAGCATTGATTAATATAAAGCTAAAATAACTACTAAAGGCTTCCACCAGTGGCTTGGATTATACTACACTAACACATTTAATATAATTTTAAAGCTTACAACCATTTAGGTGGTTCTTACCTATGCCCTTTCTTAGGGTTGGTCATTGCATCAACTCAATGTCAGTAGTGCATTTCTTTAAAGAACTTTTTTGAAAGAAGTGTACATGGCTCAACCACCTAGTTTTGTCAATAGATGTCATATGGATTTTACATGTAAGAGACTGTATAATATAAAGCAAGCATGTTGTACTTGGTATAAAAAACTAAGCTATTTTCTTTATAAATAAGAACTTGTTAATTCTAAATAAAATTCATCTTTATTTATCTATACTTAAATTGAAATTATGATGTATATGTTGTTATACATAATTGATCTTATTATAATTAGTAATAATCCTCAATTTTATTTGTACACTTATTGGTATACAATGATGATCTCATTATAACCTGAAATAATTATATATTTATTTCAAAGTTTATAACCATTATATTTTGTAGATTCTTTCATAAAGACCTTAGTGATTTTCACTACTTTAATATTGTGGAAGTGATACAAACAAAAAATGGCCTCTTCCTAAGTCAATAGAAGTGCATTATTGATATTCTTCATGAAATAAGTATGCTTGGGGCCAAATCTATTACTACATCATTACTAACTTCCACCTCACTCTCTCTTAATAATGGTTCTCCTCTTGTTAGCTTAAAATGCTATTAGATTATAATTTGTTCTTTATAATAATTTACCTTTACCAAGCTAATGTAAATTTTATAGTAAAAATATACTTCAATTCATGAACTCACTATTATGATTTCATTGGATTTTAAGCAAGTTATATGATACCTTTAAGAGTATCATACATTATGGTCTCTTCCTCTCTTGCAATAGTAATAATGTGCATGCCTTTTTGGGTTACAAATTATATTGAAAATTTGAATCGTCGAAGTTCTACTACTTGTCTTGTCTATCATGGAGAGTATAATTTCTTAGAGATCAAAGAAAAAATCTATTACTCAATCTCCTTTTGAGGTTGAATATCATATATCATAGTACAATTTCTCCCCAATGAAGTTTACTTTTAACCTTCACAAATCCTGATTATGGTTGGCAATTGCATATACTTGATGTCAACAATGCATTTCCTCAAGGAAAGGTTGTCATCATAAAGTACATGGCATAACCATTTAGTTTTTTTCAATACATGACATTTTGATTATTATATCTATAAGCTCAAAATGACATTTATGGTTTAAAGCAAACCCTTTGTGCTTGGCATAAAGAACTAAACTCGTTTCTTTGTCAATAAGGATTTGTAAATTCCAAATAATGTTTATCTTTACTTAGTCTCAAAATGGAATCTTGATGTGCACAATGTATACATTAGCAATCTCATTATAATTAGAAATAATACTCACTTTCTTTTCAAGTCTATCACCACTATATCTTGAATATTGACATAACTATAGGCCAAATCATGTTGCAATTACAATATATATATATATATCTCCTCTGTGTGGATATACCGACACACACACATTACTATGTAATTTAAGACATTTCAGTAACCGCAAAAGGGTTTTTTTTTTTATATATATATTATTATTGTATCTACGTTGAAACTCTAACTATTATAGTATAGGATTATTGTTTCATTTATCAATGAGTTTACCCTAATTATCAATTGTAACCCATCCATTTAATTCTATCAGTTTATCATATCAAACTTTTTGAATTATTTTATTTATATCCAATATTCTAACAAGGATAAAAATATAGTTTTTAAAAAATTACTATAAAATTTGTTGCAAAAGTTTTTAGTGCCAATTTATTTGTAGTGTTTGGTTAAGTTATGTAAAGAGCTTCTATGCATTTCCAAATAAATTTTAAATGGAATTTATTTTCTATTAATTTTATGTGTTGGTTTCGAATAAATGTGATATTATTAAATTATATTTTTTATAAATCTAAAATACCATTTTAATCTAATCCTACATGATAAAGTAACAATGAAACAAAAGGAGGTAAAGCTATTTTTAGAAAATAAAAATAATAAAAATTGGGCACTTTATACTTATGGAAAATATAGACTTGATATCGTAAAACTTTATTTAGAAATTGAAACTAATTTGTTAGTATTTGATTTGCTTATAAGTAATTCTATTATTTGAAAATTAGGGAACTAGAAATAAATTTTCATTTAAAGCAAACAAATTAATTTGGATTCACAAAAAATTATAAAAATTATTAAATTTTATTTATAACATTTATTAAGTAATTTCAAATTTTATCTGAATTTTTTAAAACTATTTTATCATTGGTTGGGTTTTTTATTACTTAGTTTTTAATGAAATAAAAAATTAAGTGGATAAATTTTTTAAGGAAGTTTACAATAATTTATAAAAGTTTATATAGATCCCTATTAAAAGAATTGAAATAAATGAAATAATTCAAAAAAAATTGATATAATATTGATAGACCTTAACAAATAAGATGTAATTGATAATTTGAATAAAATTGAGAAAAATGAGATCGTTAACCCTATAACATATTGTCATTGCAAGAAAATTTATTACTTTCATTACTTTTTATATTTTTAGATATAATCTTGATATATAAGTTATATACTTATAACGGAAAACATATAAAATTATCATTTGATTCAAATGTTAAAAATATATTATTTGTAATTTTACTGTTGAAATATTGAAAAATAACTTTAATAGTTAATTAATAACAAATTATTTTGACTGATTCATGAAACTAACAACATTTTTTAACAATTTGTTTTAAAAACTTAGATTATAAAAATAGTAAAACCTTTAGAATTGAAAACATTGTTAGCTTTATTTACGAGGAAAAAAAGAAAGGTGAAAGGCTACACTACACAGAAATGTATGGAAGCCAACGTTTCCATATTTTTTATACATTTTCATGTCGGAAATGGTGAAAACGGCCCTAATACGTACTGAGACCATTTTTGTAAATTCTAAAAATATGGGAAACATGTTTTCTTCAATTCTTCAAGAAATAAATTAAGGAGAAGAAAACTGATAAGAGAATAGATATATTATAGTTGTAATAATAGAGTTAGACTTGGTATAGGACACTTGTGTAGTTTATCATGTACTCTTATGCTTGTCTCTTATAGTATATATATACATTTATTGTATTGAAATACTCAATGAATGTACTGCATAAATTCTTCATCATGGTATTAGAGCCATCAAGGGCTTAACAACCAAAGTTTTATTTTTCTTTTGCTTCAATCATGTCTGCTTCCAATTCTATCAATATTGCTATTATTCCAAGCTCATCATCCACTATCTCTTCCTTACCAAATATAACACATCAATTACCTATCAAACTCACAGCTACAAATTATTTGTTATGGAAAGCACAATATTACCTCTTCTCTATAGTTATGATCTTGCTAAATATATAGATGGAACATTAGAACCTCCTCCTAAAGTTATTAATGATAATCAAACAAATCCAGCTTTTACTGCATGGTTTTGTCAAGATCAATTGGTGCTCAGTTGGATTATAGGTTATATTAGTGAAAGTTTTGTCCCTCAAATCATTAGTGTATCATTAGCTTGAGTAGCTTAGCAAAAGCTTGACAATATTTATGCCTCTAGTTTGAAAGCTCAGATCTGAACCATCAAGTCTAAATTTTTTTGATTGTTAAAAGGGTCTAGCGAGTCTATTACTCAGTATATACATTGAGCTAAAAGTATGTTTGATTAGTTAGTAGCATTAGATACTAGTAAGTAAGGATAATCTTGTTCAAGTTGCAATTAATGGTTTAGGGGCTATGTATCACCCTTTTGTTCAATCATTATAAAAAATATTAGATGCCATAGGATTTGATGATCTCTATGGATTTGTTGTTAAGTGAAAAAGAAAACTTGGCTGTTGAAACATCAAAATATGTCACTCTCATTGTTGCACTAATGACATAACTTGCTGTTATAAATCAATCTCGTAGATAATAATAATCTTTCTCAAAAGGACATGGTAGTAGAAACACATAAAGTAGAGGTAGATTCAGTAATACCTAAGGCTTCCTCTTATTAACATTTTGGTGGCTCATATGGCATATATTACTTTTCAAATTATGTTATTAATAATTCCATTCAGTGTCGTAGTTATAGTAAATATAGACACATTGCAAGGAATTATTCCTCCTCTCATTCATGATCGATTATAAGCAAGCCTCAAACTTAATATCCTCCTATTCGACCAATTTCAAACTTTACAGCCTCCTCAACATAAGTTAACCATCATTAACCTTGGATCTTAGATACAGGTGCAACACATCGTTTAGCTCCAAAACTTAAAAACTTATGTCTTCATCTCGAGTATCATAGTCTTGAGGAAGTTAAAGTCAGAAATGGTAAATTCCTTTCTATTTCTTATATTGGATCTACTATATGTCGCTCTAATGGTAATTCTTTTTTACTCAATAATATTATACATGTACCCACTTCTTGTGATAGTCGTCTTTCAGTTCATGCTTTTACTAATGATAATGATGTATCTATTGAATTTTTTCTAATTATTTTGTCATTAAGGATATCTACATGAAGGAGTTACTTCATGTAGGCCCGAATGAGAAAGGTTTATATTCTATGTTACTTAAACCCTTGCAATAACCAAGTTCCTTAATTAAAGCTTTGAGGTGTTCTCTCTCTCAATGGCTTTCTAGACTTGGACATAATAATTACCAAATCATTCGCTAGGCTCTTAATCAAGTAGATATTTATTTTTTAGTCAATAAAAGTAATGATCATTGTATTGTGTGTAGTCTTAGTAAGAGCCATAAGTTATCATTTGTATTGTCTTCTTATAAAGGAACTAGTTGTTTAGATTTAATATGTTTTGATTTATGGGGTCCCTCTCCTATTACTTCAGTAGATAGGAAACATTATTATGATTTGTTTTTTACCATTTTAGTAAGTATTATTGGATTTATTTTATAAATTATAAATATGAAGTTAGTGTTTTTATCAAATTTCCTCATATTGTAGAAAAATTCTTTAATCACTATATCAAGTCTTTTTAGGCAAATTAAGGGGTGAATTTCAAGCACTCACACCTGTTAGGAAATTTTTCAAGTGCATGGTTCATGATAAGTAGTAAAGATGAGTATGAGTATTATTCCCATAAGCAAATTGATACAAAGTACTAGTCCTAATTATATTTCCATAAACTAACAATATAAAGCTATCGAGAAGAAAATAATAAAGTTATTAGCATCAATAATAAAATCCTAAATTTGAAATATTATTTTTATAATTCAATAATAAAAAACTAGAGTTTGAATTTGCTTTACTAACTACTACTTGAATTGTAGGATCATTTCATAATTCATTTTATTAATATAGTCAAGGGTAAACCCCCCAATTCACTTAAAGTCTCTTTCGAGATCATTTAAGCAACTAAAGTTAATTATAGCCTATTGGCATGGTCGCATCAATTAACTAAGGCTCAGTAAGTTCTTTAATGATTTAATACTCCTTAAAGGATTTGTCTACTTTCATAATTGAGGTTCCTAAGTTTTACAAGTCTATGAACTGATAAATTATACAACTCTGGTTTTCTCTAACCTATCCATAAACATGCATTCTATCGGGACTAAAATTGAACACAAGATTAATTAAAAACAACTTGTAAAATTGACTAAATATTAATTCATTGAACGAAAGCAAAATAAACGAGTAGTAGTGTAGCTACACAAATCCAAACCTTGAATGGTTTAGTTACACATAATTAAACTCTTCAACAACAAGATTAATCTAAGTACTAATAATAACAAGAATTAAAGAAAATCATTAATGGCTCAATTTCATTTTTTAAAATAATCAATCTTCCTGATGATGAGCCTCCTCCCTCCTTTTTTAGCTCTCTTACTTCTTTTTATATAGTCATTGCTCTATAGAATCCCTCTCTTCTCCAACTTCTTAATTCAGAATGGAAGGGGAAATTTTCATCATCAGCATGGTTAATGAGGGCAAGAATTGCATTATTTTAAGCACTCAATGTGTTAGGATTAAATGTCTTTTTAGTGGCATATGTGTGTTTTATGTTCAATTTTTACTTAGTTAAGTACTTATTGCATGATTTATGTGTTTATTTATTTCTAGTATTATTTGGTTTATTTTTAATTAATTTTATGCATTTAGGAAGTCAAAGAATAGTGGAGGAAAGTTGTATGGGAGTCATGGACATCCTAGAAGAGTCAAAGGAGTAATTAAAGCTAAGCGAGCATATTTTTGGAAGAAAAAGGTTGTGCACGGCCACGTAGGAAATGTGCAAGGTTGCTTAACCTACTGATGATAGATACAAACTTCAATTTAATTGCTAAAGTATAAGGGACATAAAGGAGATTTCACAAGACAATAAACCTAGGGTTGGAGGCTAGGGTTTTATATATATATGTAGCCTCCAGAAACAAAAAAAAAAGGAGATTAGGTCATAATTTTATTTTTCATTACATTCTTCTTTTACCAAATTTAGAGAAAAAGGGTGTTTGTCTTGTTTATGATTGTTTTGAAGATTGAGTAAGAGAATTAAAGATTATTCTAGGGGGTTTCTCTTGTGATTTTGGATATTTTTCATTTATATTTTAGATTAATAATGATGTCTATTTCCTTTATTTCTTGGTCTCTTTCTTTTATGATTAACATGAGTAGTTAAATTCTTTATTAGGGTTCTTGTTACAATTCAACCATGTGAATATTGCAATTAAACCTTAGCCATTAATTTAAATCCTTTGGTTGTTGTTAAACTTAATGTCTTCATATGATTGATCACCCTTTAATTGAATTCATATAATAAAACTGATTTGAGAGATAGGTTGAATTAGATTAAGGGAATAACCTACTAGGTGCTTTCTTAGTTGAGAAACATTTAAGCATCTAATATTGATTAGCGCTTGGTGCTTAAACTGGGTTAACTAAACACTTAGTATGCGAGAGCTATAAATCTAAGGATGTGAAATTACTTAGTTAATTATAGAAGTTGTCTAGGAGGAACATTTATGATTATTAAGAAACCCTCAAATCGGATTAAGGTCCAGGAGTTAATTGATCATTAATAATGGTTGAATTGGTAATAAGAACCCTAGCACTTTAAATTGATTATTATTTCATTCAAATTCTTGTGTTTGATTTTAGTTTAATTTAGTTTAATTCAAAATAACCTTTTTCATTGTTTAAACAAACCTACACAATTAGTATTACAGTAGTCAATTTACAATCTCTGTGGGATCGATATTTAATTACTACTTATATGATTCCGTATACTTGCAGAACCACCATCAAGTTTTTGGTGTTGTTACAGCGGATTGCATAGATTGATATTATTGAGAATTTTGTGTTATTTGATTTAGACTTTCTTTTTTATTAGAAAAGTGATATTGTGCGATTTTTATAAGAACTTGTGTTAGTGTATGCACACAACATGTGGTGTAACTAGACAAGGAGCCCAATTAATACCACTTGATTTAGGGCTTAAAAGAAATTTTCATAAAAGGAGAAGATAGAATAGAGGTAGAATGAACAGAGGGAATGAAGATGCAAGAAATCTGCCTCAAAATAGACAATATGGGCAAAATGGCTAGAATGAGTAGAATGGGTAAAGAACTATGAGGGATTTTATGAGTCCTAATGTTCAAGGTGATCAAACTCTAATTGTAAGGCTAGCGGTAGCAATAAATAATTTTGAATTTAAACACTCTATGATCCATCTGATTCAAAACTCACGGTTCAGTGGATTACTACACGAGGATCCAATTGGTCATATGACTTAATTTTTGGAGTATTGTTCAAACTTCAAGATGAATGGAGTGTAGCCAGAAGTAATTTGGCTGATCCTTTTCCCATTTTCTTTGATGGATATAGCTAAAAGGTGGTTCACTAGCTTGCCACCCAACTCCATAAATACATGGCAAGAGCTTTACACAGCTTTCTTTAATAAGTACTTTCCACCAACTAAAGTATTCAAAATTAGAAATAAGATCAACTCTTTTTATTAAAGAGAGGATGAGAGATTTTATGAATGCTAGGATAGATTAAGGGATCTTCAAAGACAGTGTCCAACACAACTAATTCCTTCATGGGATTTGGTGCAATCTTTCTACAAAGGACTTAGCCTTGCAGTTAGAGTGAACATAGATGCCTCAGTTGGAGGAACTATCATGTCCAAGACTCCTAAAGATGCCTTGGAGCTTTTTGAAGAGAACACTAACACCCAAAGCCTATGGTCTAGTGAGAGGACTATTCTAAAAAGAGGGGGAGCAATTAAAGTTGATAGCTTGACGATGCTTAATGCAAAGTTGGATGCTTTAACCAAGAGGATGGATTGTTAATGAAATTTCTAATTTGTCTACTTCTTATGAATTGTGATAGGGTGGACATCCAACTATTGAATGCCAAATGATGCAAGGATTGTCAACGGAGAATGTGAACTATGTGAACAATTTCAAAGGATAAAAAACCAAGTACATGGAAATACCTATAATTCAAGTTGGAGAAATCATCATAATTTTTCTTGGGGCAATCAAAGAAATAACTAGTGAAGGTCACAACCACCACCAGGTTTTCAAGGTCAGAATGCACAACATCACCAATCCAATTTTTAAGATAATAGTTCATCTTAGGACTTCTTTAGAGAGCAAGTTGGAGAAGTTCATGGATGTAATTTCTACAAAAATGAACCAAGAAGAAGAAGCAACAAAGAGGTCAAAAGGAAGATTTGAGCAAATGTACTAAGACACTCAGCTCATGTTTAAGAATCACTCTTCTTCTATCCATAATTTAAAGGTGCAAATGGGGCGATTGGAAAACTCTTTGTCAATTAAGAATCATGGTTCTTTGCCAAGCAACACCGAAAATAATCCAAAAGAGCAGTTGAAGGCTATCACTTTGAGAAGTAGAATAGAAGTTCAAACCCCAAAAGCAACTATGGAATATGAGAAAGAAAAGAAGAATGAATAGGAGAAAGAATAAGAGAATGAATGGGTTGAAGTGCAAGGAAAAGAAGACAAATACGAGGAACATGTCATTGAGAAATCAAAACCACCACCTATGAAGCCTTATGTAACTCCAATTCCTTATCCATAAAGATTAAAGAAACAAGAGCATGATCAGTAGTATGCAAAATTTTTGGAGAGGTTTAAGGCACTTCATATTAACATGACTTTGTTGGAATGTCATTCCCAAATGCCAAAGTATGCCAAGTTTCTGAAGGAGCTAATTTCCAACAAAAAGAAGTTGCATGAGTATAAGATAGTCACATTTACAAAGGAGTATAGTGTAATCATCTCAAATAAACTTCCCCTGAAAAGGAAGCATCCAGGGAGTCTCACTATTCCATGTTATGTTGGAAGTTTAAAATTTCAAAGAGCTCTATATGATTTAGGAGCTTCCATTAATCTTATGCCTTTATTTGTTTACAGGAAATTGGGGCTAGGAGAAGCTAAACCTACAAGTATCAAATTGTAACTTGCAAATAGGACAGTGAAGGAACCAAAAGGTATAGTGGAAGATGTAGTAGTAAGGGCTGGGAAATTTATTTTTCCAGTTGATTTTGTAGTCCTCAACTTTGAAGAGGATGAGGAAGTTCCATTGATCCTTGGTATGCCTGTTCTTTACACTGTTAAAGCAATTATTAATGTCTATGATGGAACTCTCACATTGAGAGTAGGAGATGAGAATTGCATATTTAATATTTATCAAAGCATGAAATATCCTTATGATGAAGATTATTATATGCGAGTAGATGTAGTTAATGAATGTGTGAGTGAAGTCCAACAAAGGAGGTTAGCAAAGTCTGTGGAAAATGAAAATATTGAGAAGCGTTTACAGGTACAATTATCCCAAAATAAAGTACACCTCAAACATTAATCCCCCATAACACACATGAAATTACCAAACACTTAACCCAAACCACCTTCAACCATCAAACCACCAAAATTTGAAGCCTTTACCCCAATATTTGAGGTACACTTTTCTAGGAGAAGAGCAAACACTACATGTGATCATATCCTCTAAACTGAGCAAAGAACAAGAGGATGTGCTAGTGGAGATGCTAAGAAGGAGAATAAAAGTAATTGGTTGGCAGATTTCTAATATAAGAGGTATCATTTTTTCATACCTCAAATTTGACTATCCCTAAAAAGGTCCAATGATAAAACGAATCCTTGAGATAACTAGAGTCTACTCATTCATAACACCTCTGAAGTGTCCAAGATTAAAAAACCTAATTGACCCCACTAGTGTGCAAAATCGATCACCAAGCCATTAAGTTGTACTCTAACCTTGCAAAATATGAATTATCGAAATTCAAGAAAACTCCTGTCAGCATTCTCAACTTGTTGGCCTAGTGTGCATTTTGTTAGATCGGAACCTAACTTTGTGAAAAAATGGAAATTTATTTTGATAAAATGGACTTCAGAAACACATCCAAAAGGCTCAAAAACCTTTGGAAGTGGTCCCAGAATGGTCCAACACAACTCGAGTATTACCGCTATCACTTAGAAGTGCGCATAAACACCCTTGGGTGTCATATGCTAACATTGAGGTCGAATTTAGCAAAACAAATTTTGAAAATGAATCCAAAATACCCAAAAACCCTAAGAACCAACCCCAAAATAGCACACGTAAAACTTAGGAAGTGTGCATGGAAGGCCAAAGTGCATATTAAAGCACACCATGCGCATACTATGTGCGACCACACACACACTATGTGTGACCACGTGCAAAATCCTTATTATACGCGTGTGACCACACCTTATTCTACCCAATTTTCCTTATAAATAGACCCTTTCACACTCCTTTTTGGAGGGGGGAGCAATTGGAAACACACACACACATAAAAAATTGGTCCAATCGAAGGCACTGTAAACCCCTTTCCAAATAGTTTTTGCTCTTCCACAACCTTTCCCTTAGGTTATTAGATCCCTTTTCCACTAAACCAAGCCTCATCTTTGTTAAAGCACACTTCAAAGGTATACAATCTAGCATCACTCTACCATCATTTTGAACCTCTCGACGAGAAAAGCTTAATAATCTTTTGAAGCTAAAGCTTCAAAGCTCACGCAAGCTTAGTCGAGTTTGAGGACCACACAATTATTTTAGCATCTTTATTTCATCATAGTGCATTTATTTTACTATCACCAGTATTTGGAAATATTATTATGCTTTTGTGATGAGACTAGAAATCTTGCATGCTATATGAATAATATATGCTTTATTATCCTCATTTTACATCATCATTCTGCATCTTTTATTTCTGAAATGATGAAATCACACCATAAATATTAATAACATGAAAAATTTCATGTCCCATAATAGAGTCATCATGTTCTCAATCTAGTAATGACCTCATGCATCCTTTATATTATCATCATACATCATCATAGTATAAATAATCACTATAAGCATGATCATCCTATTATTCATCAAGTAAGCAATGTAAATGGTTGTGTTATCATTGCAAATCAATCATATTAGATTCATCTTTTCGCAATCTTTCCTTTTTCATATGTATTTTATTAAGAAAGCAATGTAATAAAATTTTTAAACTTTATTATATTATACTATCTTATGTACTATGTGACTACTATACAAACGTTCATTACCGAAACTAGGGTGTTGAGATAGCTATACATCGAATATCGTATAATGAGAAAATAGTCAAAAAGTATATGCGATTCCCTGAACCGAAAAATCTCTACTAGGGTCAATACTCATTGAGTGACTTGATGTTGTCCCTTTCTTTTCCTAATTTTCTAAAAATCAGGTGGTGACTCCACAAAATCAAAAGCTTCTCATCCCTTCGAGACCAATCATTTGTCCCTTATTCTACAAAGTTTCCATATCCTTCATAAATGAAAAGACCCACTACATGTCCTAAAAAAATAACCATACAAGTCGCTCACAGTGGCAACTCTATTAGGGAATTATAAATAAGAGTGATCAACTTGAAAATGAATATTTCTTATTATGCGATACTTAATCATATAGAGCCCCTCATCACTGCATGTGCACTACTCATCACAGGTTTTGACCAATACAAATCGAAACAGCCTAGTTCTGAGAGCGGAACCATAGTCCCCTGATGACTATAGGTTCAAAACACACCTAGGAAAGAGACTAAATGACCTTGTGGAGAAATAAGGTTGGAAGCAAGAGCTTGGTTGTGATTGGTTTGTTCATTGTGTAGGAAAATGAACCAGCTTTAAATCATGCATACATCACATACATGTAGATAGCACGTACTAACCACTATTTCTTGCAAGAATGATCTTTTTTTTCATCATAGGATATTTGCATCCACTCCATGCATACATGCTCACCCTTTTCTTTTATAGGCACATGTCATGCATCATTCATTTAGCTAACCCTAATAAATGTATAGGAATACAACATCCAAACATGAGTGACTAAGAAGATACCTCTTATTAGCAATTTGAAGACAAGCTAAAAGAGGGGATCCAAAAGTTGCTCGTTGATGTCACCATAGCTAAAATTCTCCAAGTCCAAATCAAAGCCAAAAGTGCCCAAGATAGGAATGGCACACCACTGAATGAAGCATCTACATATGTTCACCTAAGGGTAGATAAGGCAAAGGGAATTCCCCACACTCTAGTTCAAGCTGATGATGACTACTACCAAGATCTTAGGGATGTACCAAAAGCTACAAAACATTGTTAATATGACCAAACCTAAATCGATATTGGAGGTCAAACTATTAGCCAATAGGATGGCTTAGTTGGAATTCACCTTCAAAGACAAGGGAACTCATGGCTCTAAAAGCTTCACCGACCTAGCACTACTCAAAGATGAGCCACTTCTATATGATTTTAAGCTACCAAACTTTGCTAAGTTTGATAGAAAAGGAGATCCAAGGGTCCATCTAAAGAAATATGCTACCTTTATGGCTACCATAAAGCTTACAGAATCACAGATTATTTGATTCTTCTTCACATCACTAAAGGAAGGACCGAGGGCATGGTTCTTTGACCTTGAAGATGAAATCAAAAGTGATTGGCTACTACTAACTCAGAATTTTATCAAGCGGTATGAATATAACACTCAGTTAGACATCACTCGAAAGGACCTTGAGACTATAAGGCAAAAGCCTGGTAAAGCTTTCTTTGATTATATGACTAGATGGTAAGGAATGACAGTTAAGATGAGAAACCATCCTCCTAAGGATGAACAAATAGAGCTGATAATTAAATGGGCACTACCATACTTTAGAAAACATATGATATTTGCTCATTATCCTGACTTCAAAGCTCTCCATCAGGCTAGGATCAGAATTAAGGATGAGGAACTTTAGCAAGCAAGAAACACTTTTCACCACAAATACCCAACCAAACATCCAAAACACCTTGACCCAAACCATAAAAATAAACATGGTCCAACCTAACAGCCACAGCTCACCATCTATCAATGCCATTAGACCACTAAGAAAATTCTCAAACTTTAACCTCCCACTATCCAAAGTATTCCAAAGACTTTAACAAAAAAACCTCCTATAGCCACAAGAGCCTAGGCCACTTCCAAACCCACTACCACCTTAAATTAATTAAAACTTATTCTGCCACTTTCACTAGATGCTTGGTCACACTACTAATACATGCAAAACTCTCAAAAATGCAATTTAAGACCTTATTGACTCTAGAAAAATTGATGACCTAGAAAAATGACACAATATCAAGATCAATCCTCTCCTAAACTATCAAAACATGCCTCCACCAATGATCAGTATGATCTCCTCCAATCTACCAGAAGACCTGGTTGAACAATCAATCCAAGCCATACAAGAAACCCAAGATAAGCCCTTAGAGGACAAACCCTCAAATCCCATTCTTGACCCTCATGATTTTAGTGAAGATAAGCAATGCTCTTCCACCTTTGAATACATTCAAATGCCTCAGAAATTCCTTTCCCACTTGATGATGCAAAAAAGAGCCAAGGATATAGCTCTGCCTATGAACAGTGAAGTGATTGATTACCCTTACTCACAAGAAGCAGATAAAAAAAAATTTCAACAATGACCATGAGATATGGGATTTACTAGGCTAACCATTTGGGAAGTTCAACTACAAAGAATATAGCACCCTCTGCTACCCACACACTCTTAGAAGACATGGTGCCCTTAGGATGGGGAGAAGAATTGGATAAGGAAGATGGGATGATCAGTACTATTTAGCTTCAAAATCTACAAGTTATGGGGATAGACATATGGTACAACTCTGATGATCGTGAAATCATTGTATGGGACTAGAACAGTGGTATAAAAGCAGATAGGTAAGCAGCTGAGAAGCCCTCACTAGAAGTTAATCAAGTAACTTGTAGTGAGTGAGTATATCAACCTCTTGAGAAAGAGAAGGAACCCTCTAAGGAGAAAGAAGTAGCTCAAGCCAAAAAGGAAGACATTATCCTCAAACAACTCAAGAAAACTCAAGCATAAGCCAGTGTCTGGAACCTACTCATGGCCTCTAAGAAGTATAAAGATGCCTTAGTCAAAGCACTAGATGAAGCAAAGATTTCAACTGAAGCCTCACCTTGTGAGATGATAGCCTCTATAATGAAAGCTCCTTCCAATGCCATCACCTTTTCAGACGAAGATTTACCCTTTAAGGGAAGGGTCCACAATCATCCTCTCTTCATACAGGCAATTGTCAGGACTAAGAAGACCCCATGTGTTATGGTAGATGATGAGTCTACCATTAATTTTTTCCCTCTGAGGTTGCTGCATAAGTTCAAGATGAATGTTGGAAACCTAGAAGAATCCAATGTGATCATACGAGCCTACGATGATTCAAAAAAGCTAGTCATCGGCACTTTCAAAGTAGTAGTTACAGTGGGAGATATTGAATTAGTAACAAAATTTACCATCCTGGACATCCTTTTGAATTTTTCCCTGCTACTAGGAAGACCTTAGTTCCACCCAGTAGGGGGCATACCTTCCACTATGCATCAAAACATCAAATTCCCTATGAATGGAAAGGTCGCTACCATCCCTGCTGAAACTAACAACATTATTGTCTGTATGAATGTGGTCCCACTAGGATTCCAGGTTTTTATGATCAGTGATAGTCATGTCAATCCCAATGTTGCTACTATGATGAAGAAGATGAAATATCTGCCTAGAACAAGATTATGAGGAAGAAACATTGGAGTCACAGAATTCCTTAACTTTCGAGGATAGACCAACATAAATGGTCTAAGGTATGATCTTATAAAGGATACTGGGCTAAGAAATCAACCTCTTTTGTGGTTAAAAGCTCAACCCAAGTCTATCATGGACAAGCTGAGGAATGGATGAGCAACAAAATCAAGAAACTAAGGTTCAAGATCTTCAATGACACCCTTAAGGAGAAACACTTACCATACATGATCACAAAGACTGACATTTGTGAGCTAATGAAAAACATGGAGATAGAATATGAGAGTGAAGCTATCAATTATGCTCAAGTTGTTGCCATCCTTGAATCGAGCATTGATGACATTATATTCAAAGACATTGCCAATGATGATCTCTGTACTTTTTCTTTATTTGAAATTGATAATGTAATAAACTCTAAAGTTGATGCGAACTAAGTTTATCTAACAAACAAAACCTGTAACAATCTATTGATACCCACACCTTAGATCATCCAAGAAACAAGTTGTCTGGAAACTAAAACCCTTAATTATCTAACAATTAAGAACTCTAGCTATCAGGAAGTCACCACAATTAGATATGGATGTTCTAATTAATAAGACAAGTAAACTATCAAACAACCTATTTTGTTTAGAAAGTTCAAAGAATAAAACTCCAAGTAATTTGAAGCAAAATTCGTCATTTTATTTGATTGATAAAAAATGATGCCTAAAATAGGCTATAAAATAAGCTATTTATAAGAATTGTTAATCCTAAACCTAAACTAAAACAAATCCTTAAAAGATAAGGATAATAAATCCCTAAAAGATAAGAAAACAAATCCTTAAAGGTAAAGAATTATTTTGCTTGTCAATTAAGTTAAAGAAAAGTATTCCTAACTAAAAATAAACACTCTAAAAATGTTTTGGATAAGTAACAAATCCAAAATTCATTTTAAAATACTAATTAAACTAAATAACACATATTTGGGCTTCATCTTAGGCTTGGAATATGTATAGCTACTCCTTTGAGCTTAATACATCCAAATTAGACCCAATAACACTACTTGGGCCTAAATCTTGAATTTGCACTAAATGAATAAGCTTTAGACTAGAATTAATTCCAAGTGCATCAAATGGATAAGATTGATTCAAATTTGTACTTTGAACCCATATTGCTTCCTTCTTCTTCTTAACACATGCCCATGTGATTGGACTTCCATTATAAGTCAAAGGATCGTCAATCCTTATTGGATTAGGATTCCCTGTTACACCTTGAATCCTTATTGGATTTGGATTCCTTGTCACATCTTCAATCCTTTTTATTAGGATTCCTTGTTACATCTTGAATCCTTATTAGATTTGGATTGCTTGTCAAATCTTGAATCCTTATTGGATTAGGATTTCTTATCGTCCTAGTTTCTTATCATTCAAAATGATGCGAGCTGAGTTTATCTAACAAACAAAAATTGTAACAATCTATTAATACCCACACCTTAGATCGTCCAAGTAACAAGTTGGGTTGAAACTAGAACCCTTAATTGTCTAACAATTAAGAACTCTAGCTATCAGGAAGTCACCATAATTAGATATGGATGTTCTAATTGATAAGACAAGTGAACTATCAAACAACCTATTTTGTTTAGAAAGTTCAAAGAATAAAACTCCAAGTAATTTGAAGCAAATTTCGTCGCTTTATTTGATTGATAAAAAAAATATGCTTAAAATAAGCTATTTATAAGAATTCTTAATCCTAAACCTAAAATAAAACAAATCCATAAAAGATAAGGATAATAAATCCCTAAAAGATAAGAAAACAAATCCTTAAAGGTAAGGAATTATTTTGCTTGTCAACTAAGTTAAAGAAAAGTAATCCTAACTAAAAACAAACACTCTAAAAATGTTTTGGATAAGTAACAAATCCAAAATTCATTTTAAAATACTAATTAAACTAAATAACACATATTTGGGCTTCATCTTGGGCTTGGAATATATGTAGCTACTCCTTTGAGCTTAATACATCCAAATTGGACCCAATAACACTACTTGGGCCTAAATCATGAATTTGCACTAAATAAATAAGCTTTGGACCATAATTAATTCAATGTGCATCAAATGGATAAGATTGATTCAAATTTGTACTTTGAGCCCATATTGATTCCTTCATCTTCTTAACACATACCCATGTGATTGGACTTCCATCATAAGTCAAAGGGTCATCAATCCTTATTGGATTAGGATTCCTTATTACAACTTGAATCCTTGTTGGATTTTGATTCCTTATCATATCTTGAATCCTTTTTTCTTAGGATTCCTTGTTACATCTTGAATCCTTATTGGATTTGGATTGCTTGTCACATCTTGAATCCTTATTAGATTAGGATTTCTTGTCATACTAGTATTCTCATCAAAAGTTAATGGAATGATATTTGATTTTGCTTACTTGTTTGATGTCTTTCCTAATGATAGTGTGCATTGCATTGATCAAAACATTAGCATATTTGACATTCATTCCATATGCACATAATCATTTAACATTGGCATGGAATTTAAACCACGCATTCTACATATTTTGAAAGATGTTACCCTAAAAAGAGGAGAGAAGTTGAAAAAATATTAATAAAATATTCAAAAGTATTTGCCTAGATGTGCGATGATATGTTTGGTATTGATAGAGACATTACTCAATTTTTACCAAAGAAGGGTACAAATTGGTAATGCAGAAATTGAAAAGACTCAAACCATAATGGGCCCAGCTAGTGAAAAAGAACATCGAGAAACAAATTAAGGAAAAATTCCTAGAGGTAGTAGACTATTTAGAATGGTTAGCAAATGTGGTGCTAGTACCAAAGAAAAATAGAAGGGTTAGAATCTGCATCGACTATAGAGATCTAAATAAGGTCTGCTCGAAGGATGATTTCCCACTACCCCACATAGACATACTGGTTGACAATGCCACCATATATGCAATGTACTCCTTCATGGATGGATTCTTCGGGTACAATAAGATCCTAATGGCCATTATCAACAAAGCAAAAATAGCTTTCATAATAGGATGGGGCACTTATTGCTACAGAATAATGCCTTTTGGACTAAAGAATGCAGGGGCAACCTACCAGAGAATGGCAACTGCAATGTTCCATGACATGATACATAAAGAAGTGGAGGTATACGTCGACAACATGATGGTTAAGTTAAGAACTAGGGAAGAACACCCCTCTAATCTCGAGTCAAAAAGTATAGTTTTAGGCTAAATCCAAATAAATACATTTTTAGGGTCACTTTAAGAAAGATGTTAAGGTATGTTGTTAGTCAGAACGGGACCAAAATGGATCTAGACCAAGCAAAAGCCATCATAGAGAAAGAAATAAGAGTTTTTATAGGGAAATTATAGTTCATCAGTAGATTCATTGCTAAGTTGACAACAGTGTGTGAACCAATCTTCAAGCTACTCAGAAAAGATTAGCCAGTTGAATGGAATGAATAGTGTCAGCTAGCATTTGACAAGATCAGAAGCTACCTAGCCAACCCAGCGATTCTAAGACCACCTAAACTAGGGATACCTCTAACCCTGTATCTGGCCATCGAAGGGAATGCAATCGGTTCAATGTTGGCCTAAGAGGGAGAAACGAAAGTAGAACACGTAATCTACTACTTGAGCAAGAAGATGTTGCCATATGAGGAGAAGTACATCCAAGTTGAACAGATATGCCTAGCAATGGTATGGGCAATGAAGAAGGTCAGACACTACTTTTAATACGGAATTTAGGTCGTGTCTAAAATGGACCCAATGAAGTACCTCTATGAAGCTCCCTCTCTAGTGGGGAAACTTGCCAAGTGGCTTGTACTGCCAATAGAATTCAACGTGCAATATCTAACTAAGAAGGCAGTAAAAGGGAGAGCAATGGTTGAATTTCTAGCTCTCAAACCCATTCTAAACTCAAAAGAAATCCAACTAGACTTCTGAGATGACCTCAGCTCAACCATTAAAATCTAAGGATGGCACATGTACTTTGATGGAGCAATCAATCAGTTCAGCATAAGAGTCAATGTCATCCTACAATCTCTAGAAAGTGAAGTAGTACCAATTGCTAAAAAGCTCTAGTTCAGAGTCACAAAAAATGAAGTAGAATATGAGGCATGCACACTCGGAATAAAAGCACTGATAGCCCTAGATATCATAGAAGTCAAAATCTTCAAAGATTCCATGCCAGTAATCAACCATGCCATGGAAGAGTGGGAACTGAAAGAGCAGCACTTAAAGCCTTATTTGGACAACTTGAGGCTACTCACCGTGTCCTTTTGAAAATGCAAATTCATTCATCTCCCTAAAAATAAAAATCAGATGGCAGATGCACTTGCTTCCCTGATTCTACTCAAATCGGGATGACACTGTCATAAAAACTATAGAATAGCAAAGATAGAAGTAGCTAAAAATCCCTGGTTCTATGACATCTAGAGATATTTTAAAGGAACGAACCTATCCTAATCAAGCATATAAAAGAGATAAAGTAGTCATTCGATGACTAGCATCAAAATTCACATCGTACTAGGGTGTGTTATATAGGAGAACCTCATATGGTTTACAACTTTGATGTCTAAATGAAATTAAAGATGCAAGAGTAATAAAAGAAGTACACGAGGGTTTTTGTGGTCCACACACGAATGGAGAAATCCTGGCTAAGAAGTTAATCAGACAAGGGTTCTTCTAGATGCAATGATGGAAGACTACATCAAATTTGTAAAAAAATGCCACAAGTATCAAATCCACGAGAATGTCAGCCACCTTCCCCCAACAGAACTACACTACATCTCCTCTTAGCATGGGGACTATACACAATTGGGGAAATCCATCTGATAAGCTTAAATAGACACAGGTTCATCCTAGTAGACTACTTTACAAAATAGGTCAAAGCATAATCATTTACAAGGATAGGAGCTAAGCAAGTAGCTAAGTTCATAAAAAAAAACTTGCTCTATTAATATGGGACCCTTTATCATATCATCTCTGACAACGGTGTCCAATTCCAAGGGGAAGTTAGAGAGCTAGTAAGAAGTTATAAGGTGGAACATCATAAATCTTCTCCTTACCAACCACATGCAAATGGGGTCATCGAAACTACAAACAAGAACATCAAAAATATCTTATCAAAGATAACTTAGACTTACCAAGATTGGGTAGATAGATTGCCGCATGCCTTATGGGGGTACCAAACAATATTCAAAACTTTAATAAGAGCAACTCCTTTCTCATTAGTGTATGGATTAAAAGCAGTCCTTCCAATCGAAACAGAGATCAAGTCTCTTCAGGTAGCAATCGAATATGAATTGCCAAAAGTACAATGGGCTCAACCGAGGCACAACAATCTCACTCTCTTAGAGAGAAAGAGGCTCAAGGCTCTATATCACACACAATTATATTAGGCTGGACTAGCCAAGATCTTCAATAGAAGAGTCAAACACAAAAATGTGAAAGTAGGAGACTGGGTGCTAAAGCAAACAAGATAGAATGTTTTGGACCCTAGAGGGAAATTTAGATTGAACTGGGAAGGCCCATACCTGGTCAAACATGCCCTATCAAAAGGAGCAGTCAAATTGATGGATTTTGAAGGCAATGAATTCTCTGAACCAGTCAATACAGACCACTAGAAGAAGTACTATGTTTAAGGCAAAAAAAATCATCATCTTAGTTAAAAACCTAAAAATGGTAGCTCAGAAAAAAGTTAGGGACTTCATACTAAGATGAAAACCTAAAAAGACAGCTCATGCAAAAATTAGGGAAAGAGAAAAAATACTTAAATAGAAAACCTAAGAAGGCTAGTTAAGGATAGGGGTAACCTCAAGTTTAAAATTTGTACGAATGCACGTGTGCTTTTCTTAAATGATTATAGTAAAATGAGAATGAATGCCAATTTATGCAAAATGTCTTTGAAAAGTGCAACACATTTTATCATTATGAATTGCATCAAGCATGCTTTGCATTTTTCTTCATTACATGACCATGGTTCTTACCATCTTCTCTGAGCTCTCCTTTTGAGATCAACCACTATTGTAAAAAAAAAAAAGCCCAGCTAGGTGTGAAAAGCTTTGAAAGGAGACACCCTAAGCAAAAAATGAAAGAAAAAGAAAACCTAGGTTCATATAAAAAGCTCCAAAAGGAGACGCCTTAGGTTAAAAAGGGAAAAGAGGCAAACGATAGTAATGGCAAACATCATTATCAATGATACACAACAGGAAGCATATACAATCATCATCATACAAGCATCATACAACATGCAGGATAAATGCCCATATACAAAACCTAGAGTCCATAACCTCGGGAAAATGATACAATAAAGCAAACCACAGGCCAAAAGTCCTACACCTAACTCCTAATACAACTACATCAACTGTGGTTGCCATTAGAAGTAAGCACTAATCCTTCTCAAGCATTCCCCTCTACTAGTCCTAACTCATCATCGTTCATCACAAAGGACGATAACCATGACTCTAACTCACTGATGCGATCACAATAATTTACACTCTCCTACTCTCATTCACCACTAGTGATACAGTGCTTAACCTGCATTACATATTGCATATCATACACTCATACATAAAACATATGAAAAAAATAAATAGGTACAATAAAGAAGGTATACCCTCTGAGTGGTAACAAACTACAAAAAGCACTATTATGCACTCCCTACAACAGTATACTAGTACTAACCAGAGGAGACAAGAATCTACAAAAGTAATCAAATAAGTCAACCACCACTCACTAAATAAATGGAACACGAGCAAGAATAACTGAAGAACATGAACATGGGTAGCATTTTCAAGAGCAAAACCTGACTGAGGGAAGCTAGGTCTAGGCAAATTGAAATTCACTACTCTACCAAGGATATCCATCCCAAGTAAAGACAAATATGGTTAAACTATCAAATCCCTAAGAATAGTACTACCAAAAGCCACACCACTAGCATGGGCAGTCGCCTTAATACAAAACATACCCTTATCCTCCCCAAAATGAGATTTGGATCTCCTCCAACATCACTGCAGATAAGTTCTCATAACTATTGTCAATTATAATTTATTATTAATAAAGTTTGTTATATGCTTACACTAGAATAGGAATAAAGGCTTACCATATCAGAAGAAGCGACTCTTGATGATCGGCATGATGGCCTAATCCTCAAACTCAAAGGACGAGATGCATCTGCCTAATAAGGTGGAAGTGAAGGAAAGGTCCCACTAGCTACAACATCAATTAGTTAAGTGATCAATACATCGGCATAAGGTAAACCTGCACTCTTCAAGAGACTCTCAAAGGGGAAACCCATCATAACAGTAGCAAGATCATCACCATAAAGCCCGTGGCCCTAGAACATGTCACTAGGGGGAGTGATAGGAAGTTTCCTCATATATGGGCCATCCCACTAATGATGGACTCGCTCACCCAAATACCACACTTTATTAATGAGGCCAAAAAGAAACACTTGTCTTTCTGTTAGCTACCATGCAACCACTATCTCTACCATGCAATGAGACCTCTCTACCCACTGGCAAAGAAAGATCTGCTAAAAGGGCAACAATAAACAAAAGATCCCTAAGAAAGAAATAACCAACACAATAGGAATTAGACATACCTAATTAGGGAACAGCTTCCCTATATGATCCCGAGCTACCATGCAATCCTTAATCAAATCAGTAGTCTTTCTGATCTAGAGAGGATAATGAGGGAAGCCATCCTCTTAGAAATGCTCGATGGATGGACAAGGGAGAATCTCAAACTCATATGCCCAAATCTATCAAAATCAGAGGGTTAGAAATAATAAACCAAAAGCAAAAGAACAAACAATAGAACTCCTACTCACGTCTAGCATGGACAAGCATCCACAGATCCTTAAGCCACCTTGGTATGCTATATCAAGGCTCGAGTATATACGAGCAAAGATAGTAGTGCCCCAATAATAACCCAACAAGCCATCCAAATCTCTCAAGATAGACAGTAATTGTAGATCACCCATACTCGAAGGGTTTGGGAAGATAACAACACTTAGGAAATAATACAAAAAGCAATGAGCCAGCTGCTCTGCGGAGACAAGACCATCATCATAGAAAGTCCATATGGAAGAAACAAACTTTGTGTATCGAGCAAGATATGGGCAACCAGACTTCATAGGTGTGACTACCCCAAGAAAATCCATCGTAACGCACCTCCTCACCATAATAGTAGAACACTCCTCCTTACTAAAAGGAATGGGCTCTCTAGAAAAGTTCAAGCCCGTGATAGAGACAAAATCAAAGGGGGTAATAGTCATCTGCCCAACGTACAGATGGAAATTATGTGTCATGTCCATCAACTGCTCTATCAATATATACATGGCAATCTAAATTAACAATACGAGTCATAAGATAATGCAACAATACTACATCAAAGCCCTTCCTGGAAATCATCTACTTAACACACACCAGGAGACCCTAATAATACATGCTAACTCTAATGAAACTACCAAGCAACACAGTAATATATGTACGAGGCTACAAATAATAGGTATGCTATTAAACATTTGCACAACTACTAAATACTAACATATCTCTCTCTCTCTCTCTCTCTCTCTCTCTATCATTTAACAGGATCAATAACAAAAGCCAAAAAGTAAAACATTATGGTAAGCATACAATCACAAAGAGAAAATAAAGCAAGAGCTATCAACCATCAACATTTACAATAAAGTTATGACTAGATAGACAGTTTCAGTAAGAGCTATAGAGCTACAGCTACAACAACCTCATATAGCAAAATAAATAGCAAAGGAGCCAATGAACAAGCTTTAGAAAATAAGGGCAAATAAGGATATGCCTTGCAATGATGACACACCCAATCATGAGTCTCCAAGCTATAAATAATAGGGATTTGATCTCCTTGAGAAAGCCTGGATGGCTGAGAACTCTGAGCACCAGATGTGCTAATCCTACAACAGACATCCCAACTCCAGTGGCCTCTACAAAGCCACCCTCAAGATCAACATCAACATCAATAAAAGTGTCCTCTAAACCCTCAGGAACATTAGGTAATTCCATTTTATGCAGAAGAAAATGGAAGTACAACAACAAAAAAAGAGTAGAGAGCACCTGAAACACAAAAAGGGTCAACAAAAGTTAGAAAACATCCAAAGAAGTCTGGACAAGGCCTCCCCAAACCTCTAAAATAGTTGTTTAAACAGGCCCTAAGGGGAGGAAGCATGTGACCACACGCCTCCCATGGGCAGTCATGGGTACTTCCCCCTTCCACACTCTCTTTTATGGTTTTACACGCACTTCAAGACTTTGCACACTCACTTCTATAGTCCAAAACTTTGATTTGAGCCTAAGACATGCACCAAACTCATATAAAAGTAAACTAATGTGGACTCCATCTATCTAAAGACATTGTGCGCGCACTACCTTTTTCAGAAATTTAACACTGTGCAAAAGAAGAAGAGCAAGGAAAATTCACTACAGGATATCTCTCTCCAAATCATCAAAATAACATCCTTAACATAATAAATAATGGCATCATCACTGCATCATCACTACTACCTCATTCACATTACTTAGAAGCACTTTCATTACTTAGAAGCACTCACACTCATTACTTAAGAGCATTCATATTTCTTAAAAGCACTCACATGCTTAGGAGCATTCACATTGCTTAGAAGCACTTTCGGTGCTTAGAAGCATCTTCTCATATGCTTAGAAGCATTTTCATTACTTTAAAGCATCCTCACATTACTTAAGAGCATTCACACTACTTAGGAGGATTCTCATAGCATCTTCATTTCGTGTGACACCTAAGAAGGTTATAATAGCATGTTCATTTGTGTGACACCTAATAAGATTATAACTGCATGTTCATTCGTGTGACACCTAAGAAGGTTATAGTCGCATTTTCATTGCTTAATAGAATGATCATTCATGTGACATCGAAAAAGGTTATAGTCATATCTATTTTTATTAGTAGCATATTCATTTCCATGATGCCTAAGAAAGTTATAGCCGTATAAATCCTAATTCACTTTGAATGAATCATAAGCTTACATTTGTCCCAAATAGCACCTTGCACAATGACCAAGTCACAAAACAACAACAACAACAAACAAAACATAAGAACAATAGTCAAATCTTGATAAGATGTCTAAAGACAACCTACAGGTAAGTACCTCTCTCCCTACTAAAATATTTTTTACATCTTTGCATTTTGCTTCACGCCTATTGATGCTACTGTTAGGTGGCTAAGCAACATATGTGAAGCAGGGGCAACTGTCATGCCTCAAATTTGACTGTCTCTAAAAAGGTCTAATGATGAAATAAATCCCCGTGATGACTAGAGTTTGCTCATTCATAAGACCTCTAAAGTGTGCAACCTTAAAAAACCTAGTCGACCCCACCAATACGCAAAATTGATCACCAAGCCATTAAGTTGTACTCTAACCTTGAAAAATATGAATTATCAGAACAATGAGAGGTTTATTTTGAGAAAACTCCTCTCATATTACTCAACTCATTGGGCCAGTGTGTATTTTGTTAGATCGAGACGCAACTTTATGAAAAAATGGAAATCAATTTTGAAAAAATAGACTTTGGAAACACATCCAAAAGGCTTTAAAACCTCTAAAAGTGGTCCTAGAATGGTCCAACACAACCCAAGTATCAGCGCATATTGCTCAGAAGTGCATGCAAATGCCCTTAGGTCTCATGTGCTAAAATTGAGGCCAAATTTGGAAAAATGAACTCCAAAAATGCTTCCAAAAGACCTAAAAACCCTAGGAAACAACGCCAAAATAGTGCGCATAAAACTTAGGAAGTATGCGTGGAAGGCCAAAGTGCGCGTAAAAGCACACATGCTAAGCGTGTGACCACACGCACACTGTGCACGACCACATGCACTTGGTGTGGTCATGTGAAAAATTGTCATTATATGTGCATGACCACACCCCTACCACTTTATTCTAGTCAATTTTCCCTATAGATAGACCCCTTCACACCCCATTTTAAATGGGGAAGCAAGTGGAAACACATACACACTCAAAAAATCAGTCTGATCAAAGGCGTTGGAAAGCCCTTTCCAGATAGTTTTTGCTCTCCCACAGCCTTTCCCTTAGGTTGTTAGATCCTTTTTCCACCAAACCAAGCCTCATCTTTGTCAAAGCACACTTCAAAGGTATACAATCTAGCATCTCTATCATCATTTTGAACCTCTCGATGAGGAAAGCTTGATAATCTCTCTACACTAAAGCTTCAAAGTTCACATAAGCTTAGTCAAGTCTAAGGACCACACAATTTTATTAGCACATTTATTTTATCTCATTGCATTTTATTTTAATGTCGCTAGCATTTGGAAATATTGTTGCGCTTGTGTGATGAGACTGGTAATTTTGCATGCTATGTGAATAATATATGCTTTATTATGCTCATTTCACATCATCATTCTGCATCCTCTATTTCCAAAATCATGAAATCACATTGTAAATATCAATAACATGAAAAGTTCATGTCCCAAAATAGAGTCATCATGCTCTCGGTCTAGTGATGACCTCATGCAACCTTTATATTATCATCATACATCATCATAGCATAAATAATCACTGCAAGCATGATCATCCTATCATTCATTAAGTAAGTTATGTAAATGGTTGTGTTATCCTTATAGATCAATCATATTAGATTTATCTTTCCGTAATCTTTCCTTTTTCATATGTATTTTATCAAGAAAGCGATGTAATAAAAATTTTAGCTTTATTATCTTATACTACCAAATGTACTATGTGACTAATATACAAATTGTCATTACCGAAACTAGGGTGTTGTAGTAGCTATACATTGAATATCATATTATGAGAAATAGTCAAAAAGTAGATGTGATCCCAAATTGTCAAAAAGTAGATCGCCCGAACTCGAAAATCTCTACTGGGGATAATACTTGCTGAGTGACCTAATGTTGTCCCTTTCTTTTTCTGATTTTCTAAAAATTGAGTGACGACTCCAAAAAATCAAAAGCATTTCATTCCCCGAGACCAATCATTTACCCCTATTCAGCAAAGTGGCCATCTCCCTCAGAAATGGAAACACCCACTACACGTCCCAAACAAAATAACCATACAGGTTGCTCACACAATCCTTCTTATTGCATGCATAAGATCCTAATTGAGGATGGTCACAAGCCAACAATTGAAAGGCAGAGGAGGCTCAATCTGAATATACAAGAAGTAGTGAAGAAAGAAGTAGTAATCTTCTTGATGTAGGGTGAGTTTGATTCAGTGTGTACCAAAGAAAAAGGGTATAATAATTATGACAAATGAGGAAGGGGAGTTCATTCCTACAAGAGTTGTAAGTGGATGGAGAGTGTGCATCGATTACCAAAAGCTAAATACATCCATAAGAAAAGACTACTTCGTTTACCTTTTATTGATCAGATGATGAATAGAGATGTTGTTGGCCAGATATGATGTAAAGCACATAGTAGCTACACCTTATCACCCTCAAATAAATGGACAAGTTAAAGTGAGTACTAGGGAGTTGAAGAAGATCTAAGAAAGAACAGTGAGCAAGTTAAGAAAAGAATGAGCAAAGAAGTTAGATGATGCTTTGTGGGCATATAGAATAGCTTACAAAATACCTATTAGGATGTCTCCTTTTAGGTTAGTTTATGGTAAAGCATGTCATCTTCCTGTTGAACTTGAGCACAAAGCTTATTGGGCGGCAAAGGGCTTGAATTTTAATTTTAAGAAGGCAGCTAAAAAAAGATTACTTCAAATGAGTGAACTTGAGGAGATTAGAGAGACTACCTATGAGAATTCAAGGATTTACAAGGAACGCATAAAGAGGTAGCATGCTGCAAGAGTTAAAGTGAAAACTTTCAAGGAAGGAGATCGAGTATTATTATTCAACTCAAGGCTCATATTAGTTCCTAGAAAGTTGAAGAGTATATGGTCAAGACCATTTACAATGACTCGTTCATATCCTCATGGAGCTGTGGAATTGTGCAACACAAGAGGACACACATTTAAAGTGAATAGACAAAGGCTGAAGCTTTACCATGGAGCAACAATTAAGAAATTTCATCAAGCTTCAAGCTTAAAGGAATCAAATGAATGATGAATAGGGTGGTCTAGCTCATGGACCCCTTTATAGAGTGCTTCTTAGGGGCTCAACCAAGATTTTTTTTATTTTTGTTTTGTTTTATTTCAGTTATTTTATGTTTTTGTAAATTTAAGTTATTGAAATGTTTATTTTTTTGTCATTTCAAGAAGTGAAAGAAAGGTTGGAGCTCTTGAAGAGGTTTTGTAAGTTTAATTTATGTGCAATGTTGTTTAATGCAAAGTACAAGTCATGATTATGATGCTTTGCTTAAATATTTATTTGTTATGTGCTTAAATTATTAGATTTTTCATGAAAAAAAATGCATGTACAGGCCGCACGGCCATGCATAAATTGTTCATAGCCATGCATGTTACAAGCACGACCATGCTTGTGTAAGTCACACGGCCATGTAGGATTCTGGCATGGTTGTGTGAGTTACGATGTCGAATTTTGGGATTAGGTCACATGGCCAATCTTAAATAGTGCATGGCCATGCTCAGTTGACTTTTAATTTTTTTCAAAGATGCAAATTTCATTTTACATGAAATTTTTCCATTTCCCCATACTTCCCACTTCCTAAAACCATAAGGATTCTAATTTTAACCACTTTACCCACTTCCCAAACCCTAGAAAACCTAACCCTTGACCACTTTTTCAATTTCCCATAAACTTCACCCTCTTCCACTACCCAAATTCTCTCAAGTATTTATCTTTAAACAATTCACTATCGAGAGTGATCAAAGGAAGAAAAGCATAGCAAGGAAGAAGACCAATCCTCCTTCTAAGAGAACTAGACATAGTGGGCCTTCCAATAATATGGGTGGTGCTAGTAAGGAACATAGGGTAAAACCTTTCCCTACTTAAACTTAATTTAGGCATAGTGAGCATAGGAATAAATTTTAAAAGATGATGAATAGGAAAATTGTGCCAAATAGATATTTAAGTGTTAACTCTTTAATTGAAATTGGGTTACTGGAGGACATTAATTGTATGCCAATAGGATAGGGTGGCATGATTTTATTTTGATTCAAAACCCTTCTTATGACACACCCATTAGTGAGTTTCTCTCTTTTTTTGAATTCAATGACCACACTCTCATGAAATTTTCATTTGGGGAATGAGAAGCATATTTTAGTCTTATTTGAACTTAATAATGTATTTCATCTTCCCAAAAATCAAGATGCTAATGTAGCACATAATAAGCATGAGTTTTAGAGAGAGTTAACCAAGGAAAGGCAAGTATTTTATAAGGCTACATTAGTAAAAGAATTAAGGATTCAATCTTTCACTTTTAAATATCTTCATAGGCTTATGGCTCATTCCTTATTTCCAAGGAAAGAGGGAGACTCCGTGGTCACCACTACCAAGCTTAATGTTTTATATTGTATGTTAATGATAGCAAGCTCGATATGTGTCATGCTATAGCTGGGAAACTGAAAGATGTTGTTGCAAAAGCAACTGGGGCTATCAAAGTGAGAGGACTAATCACCGCTATAGCTAAGTGCCTAAACTTTGACATTGAAAACATGCCTTTTAAGATGTAGCAGGTCATCACTTTATTGACACCAGCATGATGGAAGTTAGAGTTGAACATACAAGGAGAGCTTTTCTTATCCAACCTGCACCCCCGAAAGCTCAAGAAAAAGAAGAGGAAGATGCTTTAATTAAGGATGTCATGGAGAGGCTAGATAACTGAGAGCTGCAAGTTAGAGTCATAGACTCAAATGTGGGATAACTGAATTCTAAACTTGAAAGAATGGGACGCACTTTAAGATAAATGAATCCAACATCAAACATGATCAATCATAACCTTAGTGCCTATTTCAAAATATAGAATTTTGTCCTACCGCCATTCCCATATGATGAAGAGATGGAGGAACAATACTCCTCATTTGAGGAAGAAGGTGAAGAGTGAAGACTTTGCTTTGTTTTTAATGATGTTTTTTTCTAGCTTGAACAACGTTTTTCTATGTTTATTTGTTTTAGTTCTTTTTAATTTTATATTTTGAGGAACAATGTATTCTCATGTCTTATGTTTTATTTTGATATTTTAGGATATTAAAGTTTGTTTTTATTTAACTTGTCATTGTTAAGAATTTTAATATTATTAATGTTAGCTATTTTTATTTCAATTTAATTTCTCTCTTACATTATTAGAATATTAGTATATATATGCTTGTCCTATGCAAAGTGATGGAAACAAGTCAAATCAAAAGCTCAAAAAAGCATCAATGCAAGTTTGCTTCAAGCCAACATTCTGATTTTTTGGGAAATAGGTGGCTCATCCATGCATCTTTTGCACATGGTCATGCATAAAAGATTGTCAGAATTATGTAGAAGCAAGTCACACGGCCATGCATCTTTTGCACATGGCTGTGCAACCTGATGACTATCGACAACATAAAATTTTTTCCTATTTTTTGATGTCATATGCTCATGCAATGAGGACATTGCACTTTTTTAAGTCTGGGAATTAATGTTGCCAAAATTTTAAATTTTTTAATTTCTTTTAAATTTTTGAATTTTTTTGAATTTGGTTTTAATTTTTGAAATTCTTGAATTTATTTTTTATTTTCTTAATTTTTGAAATTATTTTAATTTGGTTTCCTCTTTTCTTTTGATTTTTGATTTTTGACTTTTAATTCAAGTTTTCTTATTAAAATAGGATTTTAGGTGAGTAGAAATTCCATTTTAATTCCTATTTCCTATTTAATTTAGGAAAATTTTAGTGATTTTATTTTTTTCCTTTAATTTTAAATTTATTTATTTTCCTTTTTATTTTAGGAATAGAATTTCTTGTACCTTATTTCCTTATTTAAACCCAAGTTTTCTTTTCTTTTCTTCTATTTTTTTTATTCTTGTTATTTTTGTTCTCATTCTTTTGTGTTGTTTTATTTTTTTGAAGTTTTAACATTGTTGTGATGGCTAGAACAAACACACAATTTCAAAGAAGGAGGCTTAGTGATGGCAAGGGTAAGCCCAAGGACATTAGGAATGAATATGAAGCTTTCTTTGCCATTTATTCTGAAGAGGAAGGGAAGAAATTCTGCTCCTTAGTCAAGAGAAATTTCAGCAAGTCAAAAAACTTTGATAATGAGGTACTTTTGAACATGGGGATTAAGGGAACCATATATGTGTTGTGCAATAAGTTGGGATGGTCTAAATTGGCTACAGCCTAATATGAGGTATTCTTTGAGCTAACTATAGAATTTTACACTACATTTAAGATTCTAGATGCAAATCAAGGGGTCTTCCCATGTAGATTCTATAGGAAATAGTACTATTTTGATTATGCAATCATGTATTACATCTTTGGTTTTCCTCAAAGAGGTGTTTGTCAACCTCCATTAGATTATAATATGAGTAGTTTTTAGCATGAAATCACTAAACGTGATAGATTTTATGAAGGACAAGTAATGACTAGTGGTTTAATCAAAGATCACTCATATTTAATCATGCATAAATTCATGTCACACATAATTTTTGGAAGAAAAGATAGCACTAGGGTTTCTCTTGATGAACTATTTATGTTATGGTGCTTAAAAACTAACACAAAAGTATATAGTACATACTTTTTTTGTATTCTATGTGGCGTGTGGTGTAGGCTAGAAAGGCATTGTTACCAATGGGACATATTGTCACTAGTTTGGCATTGTATTTTGCTTCATTCGAATTTACCAAACATCAATTGGAGTCTTTGGAAGCCGAATCCCTAGATGAAAACTACCTTGTGCGAGCTAAAATTATCATGAAGTATAATGAATTTTATGATGTCACTTCAAAGAGATACTATTTATTTCATCAAATGGTGATGCAACATGGTAAAGTTCCTTTGACTCCTAATTCAATGAAGAAATAAACTAATGAAAGTGAGAACCAAGCAAGGAAGAGAAGGAACATCACAAATTGGAGTGATGAAATCATGGAAAAGATCAAGGAGCTAATGGAAAGATTCGACAACAGGATTGGGAATATGATCATGGACTTGTCCAATGACATGGGCAAATTTAAGAGGCATTGTGAATTAAGGGCTATAAGGTTGCAGCACCAAATTGATGAAATCTTTCATATACTCCCCCAAAGAAAAAGTTCTAAGATGGTTAATGAGGTAGCAAAAGCTATTGTTATGACTCTTTTGACTTCCCCACCAAGTGCATCAAATTAAGGGTAGTTCACTATTTTTTAATTTTTATTTATGTAATTTTATTTTCTTTTTGTTTGGATGTTTGTGTGTTTGTTTTACTTTAAGAGTTATACATGTTTTAATTTAACATTTATATTGCTCATGCATTGCTCTCACACTTTAATTTTTGCAACATATACACATATAAAGTCTTATTAATCAATTTTAGTTTTCTTGAAGAAATGCTTTAATCTTCCCTTAATGATTTGTTTGGGCTTTTAAATTAAAGAGCAATTTGTGGTTAGGAATTTTAAATTTTAATGAACTTAATGCTTACTTTGCTATTGAATAAATGAATTTAGATGTTTGATATTTAAGAAAAGTGTTTGTGAGTAGGAATTTGAGGCTCCTTTAGAGTGGTTAAGTGCTCATATGTTTGGTCCATTTTCTTTTTTAAAAAAAAGAAATGAGATGGAGCGTAAAATGCACTCATTTGGAGCTTGAATTAAAAAGAAAAATCTTTAATATGCTCCTTCTACTCTAATGCCCTTTTCAAGAGTAAGAGTATCCAAAGGACCCTTTGGAGGTATTCACACTGAGTAATAAAAGAAAGGTGGGGAATGCTAAAATTGGGAAGACATTGATTGAATAAAATTTTTAAAACCATATATATGCTGAATTCTTAACTTCCTACTTGTTGGCATGATTCCTACTCACTTCCATTTTTCTTGAGTGTCAATTGTTTGCTTTCATGATTTTAATAAAAAAGTATGCTCTTCACACGATAACAATATATTCTTGACCTCGAGTTGTTGTTTTAATTTTGAGTTTTTAAGCTTTTTATTAAAGGAAGATTGAGGTAGTTAGTCAAGTTACAATTAGTTGATGAGCATGATTCTTTAGGTGTATATATGTATTTAAGCTTTGCTTGAGGATAAGCAACTATTCAAGTGTGGGGGTATTTGATGAGTGCAAGAATTGCATTATTTTAAGCAGTCAATGTGTAGGATTAAATGGCTTTTTAGTGGCATTTGTGTGCTTTATGTTCAGTTTTTACTTAGTTAAGTACTTACTGTAGGATTTATCTGTTTATTTATTTCTAGTATTATTTGGTTTATTTTAGTTAATTTTGTGCATTTAAGAAGTCATGGATGTCCTAGATGAGTCAAAGGAGAAATTAAAGCTGAGCGAGCATATTTTTGAAGGAAAAAGGTTATGCACGGCTATGTAGAAAATGTGCACGACCATGAGACTTGCTGATGATAGATACAAACTTCAATTTAATTGCTGAAGTATAAGGGACATGAAGGGGATTTCACAAGATAATAAACCTAAGGCTGGAGGCTAGGGTTTTATATATATGTGTAGCCTCCATAAACAAAAAAAAATATAAGGAGGTTAGGTCATTATTCTATTTTTCATTACATTCTTCTTTTATCAAATTTAAAGAATAAGGGTGTTTGGCTTGTTCATGATTGTTTTAAAGATTGAACAAGAGAATTAAAGATTAATAAGCTACTATTCCAAGGGGTTTCTTTTATGATTTTGGATATTATTCATTCATATTTTAGATTAATAATGATATCTATTTCCTTTATTTCTTCGTCTCTTTCTTTTATGATTAACATGAGTAGCTAAATTCTTTGTTAAGGTTCTTGTTATAATTCAACCATGTGAATCTTGTAATTAAACCTTAGCCATTAATCTAAATCCTTTGGTTATTGTTGAACTTAATGTCTTTATAGGATTAATCACCTTTTGATTGAATTCACATAATAAAATCGATTCGAGAGATAGGTTGAATTAGATTAAGGCAATAACCTATTAGGTTCTTTCTTAGTTGAGAAACATTTAAGCATCTAATATTGATTAGGGGTTGGTGCTTCAACTAGGTTAACTGAACACTTAATATGCAAGAGCTATAAATCTAAGGATATCAAATTACTTGGTTAATTATAGAAGTTGTCTAGGAGGAACGTCTATGATTCTTTAGATACCCTTAAATTAGATTAAGGTTAGGTATGGCTTAGGAGTTAATTGATCCTTAATAATGATTGAATTGGTAATAAGAACCCTAGCACTTTAAATTGATTGTTATTTCATTTAAATTCTTATGTTTTATTTTAGTTTAATTCAAAATACCATTTTACATTGTTTAAACAAACCTACACAATTAGTATTACAGTACTCAGTCTGCAATCTCTATGGGATTGATATTTAATTACTACTTGTACAATTTTGTATACTTACAGAATCACCATCAATGGTCATGCCTTATCCCAAGTACTCACTCCAATTCTTCTTCTCAATGATGACATGGTCATCCATATTATCATGTTAAAGCCCTGTTAGATCTTGCTTCTTCATCTTGCTACCTACAGAATGATGCATTGTTGGGATCATGCTTATGCACTTGACCATGTCTTAAGAATCTTCAATTGCTTTTCTTAGCAAAAAATAATATGACAAGAGCATGGCTTGAACTTTTTGGCAACCAGAGTATGACATAACTTAAGGCATGGTGATGTCCAGAGGTGTGCTAAAATAATTCTCCTTCTAATATAAGACACAGTTGCTAGAAGGGTTGTGTCTTAAGCTTTATTAGTGCTAGACCTTGCATTTAGCCAAATAACTTCCATAAGAATGACCTATAAAATAAGAGAGCTCAATTAAATACTAAACAAAATAAATTAACAAAAATGAAACTTGAAAATCCAAAACTAACCTTAAAATAACACTAATTAAATTCTACTCAATGTAGTTTATATTTCTAACAATTAAGTATATTTTAAATAAAAAACTTCATAAAATTAATTAAAACTCAACTAGAAATATATGCATAAATGTCATGCATCAAAACCTTATTTATTAGATAATGGTATAACACAACATAGTTCTTGTCCTAAAACCCCAGAACAGAATGGTTATGCTAAAAGAAAACATAGACGCATTGTTAAAACATGATTAGCATTATTACAACACTCTTCAGTACCTAATGAGTATTAGAATTATGGTTTTAATATTGTTATGTATACAATAAATAAACTATCCATACCAAATCTATCCAATCAAACACCTTATTTCAAACTCTTTGGTACTAAGCCTGATTATAACAATATGCATAGCTTTGGCTATCTTTGTTACCCTTGGTTGTGAACTTATAGTTCATATAAACTTGACCATAATCCAAAAAGTGTGTTTTCATGGGATGCAATAAACTTCATGAAGCATTTTATTATCTTGATTTATGCTTTAAAAAATTTGTTATCTCACACCATGTTATCTTTCATGATCAAGTCTTTCCATTGTGTTAAATGTTGTGGTGCACTTGCAAGGTCCAATGCAAACTCCAGTAACTATATTTCTACCATATCAAATATCACTTAAAAACTCATCGCAACCAACTCATACAAACATCAAGACAAATATTTCCACACCAATAGCTTCTCCATTACTTATATCATTACCACATTCACCTCAACACTACTGGTCTCCACCACTCTCTAAATCTACCTTTACCCACCCCACATCAACCATCTCCTGGCCTTTTTCTTGTAGTTGATCTGTCTAAATATAATCAACAAAATGCTCAACTTGCTTGAATTCACAAAATGGTTACTCAATCTTAAATAGGCTCTCTTAAACCTTCATACCTTCTTGACTAATTCAGCTCTAAAAATTGGACCATCACGTTATTCTCAAGTTGTTAAATATCCAACTTAGAGGAAAGTAATGATAGAGGAATATAATAAATTCTTGAAAATAATACTTGGGTTCTTGTACCACTATCATCATCTCAAAATAGTATTGGGGGCAAATAGGTGTTTCATATTAAGAGACAAAAAGATGGTTCTATTGATTGGTTTAAAGCTCGATTAGTGGCAAAGGGGTTTCATCAAAGACCAGGTATTAATTACAATGATACCTTTATTTTGGTGGTTAAGCCAATATCCACCAACTTAATTCTTTCTTTTGCAATGTATGATGGTTGGCATGTGAAGCAACTTGATACTTTCAATGCATTCTTGCATGGAACATTGGAGGAAGATTTCTTTATGCACCAACCATACGGTTTATTCATCCATTGTTCCATGATTATATATGTAAACTACATAAATTCATCTATGGCCTCAAATAAGCACTAAGGCAATGGATCAAGTGTCTTATTACTACTTTTAAGGAACTTGGGTTTCAGAATTCAAAAGCTTATTCTTTTCTCTATTTTTATAAGCATGGTTCAGTGCAAATTTTCTATTTACTTTATGTCAATGACATCATAATTATAGGAACTCATTCTTCGATGGTTGATCGAGCTATTATATCTTTGTAACATAAATTTGCAGTAAAGGACTTAGGGGAACTCAACTATTTTTTAAGCATTGAGGTGACTTGGCATAGTGATGGATTGCATTTTACATAAAGAAAATATATTAGAGACATATTATTCAAAGCCAAAATGGATGTAGCTAAAGGTATTTCTACTCTAACTTGCTCAAAATTTCAGTTTACAAGTGTTAGGGAAGACTTTGATTATCCAAAACTTTATTGTAGTATTGTGGGAGGCCTTTAATCTTATTGTTTTACTTGGCCAATTATTTATGTTGTGGTTAACAAGGTCTCATAGTTCTTACATAGCCCCAAAATAACACATTAGAATAGTGTTAAGCATATATTATGCTATTTAATTACAATAATAAACCATGGTCTTTTCATTTGAGCTTTAAAATAAAATTAGATCTCCACCTACAATGATGCAGATTAGGGTGGAAGTATGGAATATGGTAATTCTACCTTAGGTTATTCAATTTATGTTGCTACAATCTAGTTTCTTAGGGCTCTCGTAAGCAATGAACTGTTGCTAGGTCCTCTATTAAGGCTGAGTATAAAGTAATAGCAACTATTGTTACTAAAGTGCATTAGCTTCGATCCCTAATGACTGAGATTAGTAATTGTCCTATGGCTATTTGTCTCATTTGGTATGATAACCTTAGTGTCACTTATCTCACCACAACACTTATATTCCACTCTCTTTCCAAGCATTTAGAGATTGACTTTCATTTTATATGAGACAAAGTGTAAAAAAGAGAGTTACAAGTTTAGTACATTTTAACTATTGCTTAGATTGTTAACATCCTTACCAAACACTTGCCAAGATTCTTTAATTCATGAAACAAGTTGTCTCTTCTTGCTAGACCAGCATAATATGAGAAGGAATAGTTATGTTACAACTATAGTAATAGAGTTATACTTGGATAGGACACTTGTGTAGTTTATGATGTACTCTTATGCTTATTTCTTGTAGTTTGTATGTGTGTGTGTGTAGTAATAAAAAGAGTCCTAGAGGGTGGTGAATAGGTCTATCAAATAAAAATGAGAAATAAAAAGAATTCTTTGAAAGAATTGATGGTAGTTGAAAAGGAAGAATAAAGAACACAAAAATTTCAGGAGTTTAGGTTCAACAACAATCCTACATCTCCTCCTAAATTATCCCCAAGTTAGGATTTTCAATCACCCATAATCTTATTCATAATATTGAGATTACAAAAAAGTTTTATGGCTCACTCTTACAACCTTATAACTTGAGTTTTCAAGGCTCACTTAAAAACCAAATCCTAAGTGTTTCAATGGGCAACACTTAAACCAATTCCTTTAGAGATAAATCTCACTTCCCTTCTAATATATCCTAAGATTTAAGATGAAGAGAAATTCAATTTCTAACACACAACCAACTCTCATAAGAGTTATACAAATAAAGAATTGTTTAAGAGAATTTGAGAGCTCAATTGAATGCTAAAGAGAGAATGAATGAAAAACAAGTTTCTTAACCTTTCAATTGAATTATATTTAGTGTTTATATAGAAAACACTAAAAAATATGGCTGTTGGATGTATCAAACATGTCTCCAACTTCTATATTTGATTTTAAAACAATCTTTGACTTTATTCTATCAGAACGCCACTCATTAGTGAACGGTGCTCATAAGGAGCAAGCTTTGGCTTGTGAGGAGCAAAAAAATAGCCGTTGCATTCAAATATTTCCATTTGGATCTAATAGTACTATCCTCATAAGAAAAAATGCTCGTCACTCTAGCTCATGAGCAGCACTGCCCCCTTCCTCAATAAGAACACCAAAAGGAGACAACTCGTAACTGGCTCATGAGATGCTCATGAACAGGACCGAAGAAGATACAATTAGCCTAAATGTTCTTCATAAAAGTTATAGATAATTTTCTTATCTTTCCATAAAAATTTGATTCATCTCAATTGGACATTTTTAACTCAAGATATTGTAGAAATACTAAGGCTTATGCAAACTAAAATGAAAGCAGCATATGTTGACTTTGACTTAAGTTTTGCATACCTAATGAGCTTGGATTTTGACAAGTAAGTTCAACTCAAAAAGCTTAAGATTTCTACTTCAAAAGTAAAGAAGATCCTTTTCTTATTTTAGAGCTCTAAAGATGTCAAAAGTCTTCTTAAATCTCAAAGGTCAAATTTTAACCCAAACTATCACTATATACCAAAAGTGTATATGTTTGGTATATAATTCCCTATACACTTAGTTTAAATCATTAGTATCAAATTGTTTGTCAAAGTCCAAAATTAAGAGTTTGATTATGCAAATGGTCAACAATCTGCCCCTTTTTGGCTTTGAAAACAAATTTGAAAAGATAATAAATAATGTGTGTGAGTGTGACAAAAATAAATAACATGAGTAAGCATGTTAATTAAAATAGCTCCCCCTTTCAAAATAAATAGATGCAAAATGAGAAAATATCCCCCCCCCCTTAAAATATGCATAAATTCAATATTTATCATGTATCAAAGCATAAAAATAAATGAATTATCATAGCATATATAAGGGTTGATATAGCATGTTTTAAAAAAATAAAATAATCATAAAGGAGATAATTTTTGAAAAGATACCAACTGAAATAAAAAAAATTATTTCCTTTAAAAAATATATTTTTTATTTCTCCTCCTTTTTCGATATGATAGGAAATATAAGTTTAATACTTTATTCCCCTTTTTTTAAAAACAAAAACAACATAAAAATTTAACATGAGGGACAATGTCTATCAAGACAACGGTGTTAAAAACATGATAACATGATCATTAAAAAATCATGCTAGATAACATGAAGGAAAAAATTTCAAACATATATGTAATGCATCACAAAAATAGTAAATATGCTATATTGAAATATCACATTATCATGTAGAGTTTAGCCAACCAATCAATCATACATAATCATGTAGGTAGCCAATCAATCATACATAATTGCATATCATAAATACAAACACAAATATTTATCCCCATAGCCCATGCCCATATCTTCTTTTCCCCCTTTGTCAAAGATAAAAAGAAAAGAGAGAGATATAAGGGGAAATTAACCTAAAGGAGCCAAAAAATTTTGGAGGGAATAAGAGATCAAGAACCAAAACAATGAAAACAAAGACACTCAAAATCTTTATAAATTCATGCTATACATAAACAAATTAGGCAAAACAAGGCTTTTTATCATAAGGATAAAACTAGCCACATTTACATTATTGCTATGCATGCATAAAAAAATTTCTCCCCCTATTTCAAAGAGTTATATCACTAACACAAATACATCTTTGAAAATAATTCATTCCTAAGAGGAAATTAACTAAGTGTTTCTCCTCCTTTGTCAAAATGCAAAAAAAAATTATATTAAAAAGGATAGAATTACAATGATATTAAGATATCAATTGTAGACAAGACATAAAACTAACAGCTCATAGCTTATATTCAAAAAATATCCAGAAGATAAACTGAATTGAAACTAACACAAAATAATCATAAAATAAACTAACAGCTCATGGCTTATATCCAGAAAATAAACCGAATAAAAACTCACACAAAATAATTATAAAATAAACTAACAGCTCTAAAATTAGATATAGAAAGTATACCAAAGGAAAACTAAAAATATATAATTCATGATTAAGCATGAATTTAGGAAAAGGTATCAAATACAAAAAATAAACAGAAATGAAGCATTTAGTGAAAAACATGATTTCAAATGAATCTAATCATTCATTATGCAATTAAGCAAGTCATTAAGACAAGCTTGAACCATCAATCATACCAAGTTCATGGTTGATAAAATTTAATCTTTCCTCATAAAGAGGCTTAGTGAAGATACTTGCAAGTTGATTATTTGTATCAACAAATTCAAGTGAGATATCACCAATTTGAATATGATCACGCAAGAAATAATGTCTAATATCAATATGCTTAGTTCTAGAATGCTAAATGGGATTGTCACTAAGGTTTATAGCACCTGTATTATCAAATTTAATTGGAATATGATTAATATCAATGCCATAGTCTACATCTAGCACACAAGCAAGTAGCAAACAAATATCAGGTCTACTAACGGTTAAATAAAGAAGGGATCTAATCATACCTCTAAATTGCTTTTCATCAACTGGTTTGTCATTCTCATCTTTGTTGAGTTTAGTTGTGGTGCTCATTGGAGTTTTGCTTATTTTAGCTCCATCCATACCAAACTTCTTAAGAATGTCTCTTGCATATTTGGTTTGATTGATGAAAATCCCATATTTACATTGCTTGATTTGAAGTCCAAGAAAGAATTTGAGTTCTCCCATCATACTCATCTTAAATTCTCCTTATATTAATTTTGAGAATTCCTCACACAAGAAATGGTTAGTAGCACCGAAAATAATATCATCAATATAAATTTGCATAATTGATAAATCATGTTTGGATTTCTTTATAAAAAGAGTTGTGTCAACCTTTCCTTTAGAGAAACCTTTCTCTAGTAAAAAGTTACTCAATCTTTCATACCAAGCTCTTGGAGCTTATTTCAATCCATATAATGCTTTTAAAAGTTTAAACACATGATTTATAGAGTCAAAATTTTTAAAACCTGAAGGTTATTCAACATATACCTCCTCTTTAATAAAACCATTTAAAAATTCACTTTTGACATCCATTTGATAAAGTTTAAAATTCATGAATGATGTAAATGCAAGTAGCATCCTAATAGCTTCTAACCTTGCAACAGGGGTAAAGGTTTCATTATAATCAATGTCTTCCTCTTGATTATAACCTTTAGCTAGTCTAGCTTTGTTCCTAATCATAACACCTTGTTCATTCATCTTATTTATAAACACCCATTTGGTGCCTATAATAGGATGATGTTTTAGTCTATGAACCAAGGCCTACACCTTGTTTCTCTCAAAATGATTTAACTCTTCTTGCATAGCAAGGACCCAAAATTCATCACATAAAGCATCATCAACATGTTTAGGTTCAATTTGAGAAATGAAAGCTAGATTAACAATAGATTTAAATTTTGATCTAGTAGTTACCCCTTTTGTAGTGTCACTTGTGATGAGATCTTGAAGATGAGCTTTCTTGAATTGCTAATCCTTTGGAAGTTTATCCTTCAAGGTAGGTTGAGATGTCTCCTTATTTTCCTCCTTTCTTAGACCTTCAAGTTCCAAAGGCTTAGTAACATTTTCTTCTTATGCATCCACAGTCTCACTATCACCTAAAAGATCATCAACACTACAAACATCCTTTCTATGATCAAGTGAGTTTGATTCATCAAATACAATATGCATTAACTCTTTAACTACTAGAGTTCTCTTATTAAAGACCCTCTATGCTTTACTAAAAATAGAATAGCCTATAAAAATTCCTTCATCGGCTTTGGAATCAAATTTCCCAAGATTGTCCTTAGTGTTCAATATAAAGCACTTGCATCCAAATACTCTTAGATATGAGATTTTGAGTTTTCTATTATTCCATAGCTCATAAGATGTTTAATTTAAAGTTGGTCTTTTGAAAACTCAGTTTAAAATATAATAAGATGTGTTAACGGCTTCCACACAAAAGTATAGAGCCAAATTATACTCATAAAGCATTATTCTAGCCATTTACACAAGAGTTCTATTTTTTCTTTCAACTACCCCATTTTGTTGAGGAATTCTAGGAGATTAAAATGTAAGTGAAATACCATTTTCATTACAAAAGGTTTTGAAAAACTCATTTTCAAATTTGGTTCCATGATCACTACTAATAGATGAAATATGAAATCCTTTTTCTTTCTTAACTTTTTTGAAAAAATTTCAAAATCTTTAATTGCATCATTCTTATGAGCAAAAAAACATACCCAGGTAGATTTAGAGTAGTTATCAATCAATACATATGCATAGTGCATTCCACCGAGACTAGTAACTCTAGTTGGTCCAAATAAATCCATATGTATAAGTTCAAGTGGCCTAGAGGTGGACACTACATTTTTTAGCTTAAATGAAGACTTTGATTGTTTTCCCTTTTAGCAAGCATCACAAGGTTTATCCTTAGTGAATTCAAGCTTAAGTAAACCAATAACAAGTTCATGTTTACAAAGTTCATTCAAAAGCTCAAAATTTGCATGTCCTAACCTTCTATGACATGTCCATGCATCATGGGAGATAGAAACTAAGCATTTTATGTCTTGGTTATCGATTTTATTCAAATCAATGACATAAACATTGTCTACTCTTTCACCATTAAAAATAACTTTATTTTCATCAAAACTACTAACAAAGTAATTTTTAGGATAGAAAGTTACCTTATTTCCTATGTCACATAATTGACTTATACTAAGCAAATTATATTTAAAACCATCAACAAACAACACATGATGTATAGATAAGAAGGATTGAGGATTACCTATTTCTCCAATGCCTATAATTTTTCCTTTTGTATTGTCTCCAAATGTAACATGTCCTCCATCCTTAGCATCAAGTTTGTTGAATTGCTCCTTATCTCATGTCACATGTCTTGAACATCCACTATCTAAATACCACCTAATTTTTGTTCTTATGGATTTCAAGCACACCTACGAAAAACAATTTAAGTGTCTTTTCAGACCCAAACCTTTCTTGGTCTAGGTTGATTAGTTTAAAGATAGTCCAAAGGAAGTAAATTTATATATAGTATTCTATAGAATCACACATTGTTAGTATATCCTTTGATCATACAATATTTTTGAATTTATTTCTTCTAGGATGATGTGCTTTCCTAGTATATGTAACATGCCTTTGGTGTTGTGTGTATCTCCTATTTTTTTGTGTTATTGAGTGAGATATGCATTGGCAATGGTGATGTGTATTTTAATAAGTCTGTGCAATATATTTATGTGCATTGTGCTATGTATCATGCCTACTATAATGGTCTCTATTGTACATATAAGCATGCTTGGGTTGAGGTGCTCTAGTTTGAGCCTTACCTCTTTATGTTAATAAAGGGTTAATCTAATAAGACTTTCCCTTGCTATTTAACACATGAGATATTTTAGCTTTAAAAGCTTAAGTCTCATTTGATTTGGAGGTTAAAAGAGTGGAATCATGTGAAGCTTTAATATGTGATGAAGATAATAAAGACATTCCATTCTTATATCCAATTCCATGGTTATCTCCATGAAATTTTTGAGAGTCAAGAAGACCATCTAAAGTTTCTTTTCCTTTATTAAATTTAGCAATGGAATTATTTAATTCTAAAACCTCTTTAGAAAGCTTATGATCTTCATTATTTGCTTTCTTAAGTTGACCTTTCAAAGAATTAGAAGATTTTGCATCACTAATAAGTTTTTCGTTTGATGCAACAAGTTTAGCAAAAATAATTTTTAAATTTTCTAATTCTTTATTTAAGCTACCTAACTCATTACTATAATGTTTCTTCTTAGATAATAAAATTTTTCATTTAACAAGTAATTTTCTCATAATAGAGCTCTCATCATCATCACAACAATTATCACAATCATCAAAGAAAGAATAAGAAGTGGATGGTACCTCATCTTCATTTTCAATGGCCATGAAGCAAAGATTGGCAACTTATTGTTGTTCCTCTTCCTCTTTGGATTCAGAGGAATCATCCTAAGTAGTTTTGAATGCCTTCTTCTTATCTTTTGCTCTTTTGCTCTTGAATTTGAGTTTGGGACACTCACTTCTAATGTGTCCTGATTTCTTGCATTCATAGCAAGTAACCTTTTTTGTTTTCTTCTTCCCCTCTCCTTCAAACATCTTATTGAAGTCCCTTATTCTTGAGAAGTTTTTATTTCTCAAGAACTTCCTAGTGAGCATGGCAATGTCACCATCTTCATCACTAGAATCTTTATTGCTTTCCTCTTCACTATTTTCTTAAAGAGCTTTTAAAGCAATGCTTTTTTTTATTTTCTTCTTTCTCTTCTTATTCTTCACCTTTTTGCTTGATAGTGAGCTCATATGTGAAGAGCTTACCAATGAGCACATCGATTGATAGAGTTGAGAGGTCTTAAGCTTCTTCAATTGAAGTAACATAAGATTCCTAATCCTTCTTAGGTAGGATTCTTAGAATCTTATTATTTACCTCTTCTTTGGGGAAATTTTTTCCAAGTTTCTTGAGGGTTATGAGGAGAGCACTAAGACAGTTTGTCATTTTTGTAATTGATTCATGAGGATTTTAAAGAGTTCATGTTCATACATATAAAGTTGAACCTTCTTGCTTCTTACTTGAATGTTGCCTTCATAGTGGTTTTCTAAGGTCTCCCACATTTCTTTGGCTGAAATGCAATATTGAAGCTTGCCTCTTTCTTTTCTTGTCATTGAAAAGACTAGAGTGATAATAGCCTTTTTATTTTTGTGATTTTCTTCTTTTTGATCAATGTTCCATTGGCTTCTTGCAAAAGTAGTCACCAAACCATCAATGATAGTTGTAGGTGGTTCCCAACCTCTTAGGAAAATGTCCCAAAGTTTGATAGAATCACAATCAAGGTATAGCTCCATCTTGAATTTCCAATGAGGATAGTCACTACCATCGAAAAATGGCCTAATAGAAGAAATATTTTATGATTCACTCTCCATGATCTTGTATTCTAGCAATGAAGTATATAGAATTTAAGCTCTGATACTAATTGCAAAGAGTCCTAGAGGAGGGTGAATAGGACTATAGAATAAAAATGAGAAATAAAAAAATTCTTTACAAGAATTCTATGGAAGTTAACAAGGAAGAATAAAGAACACAAAAATTAAAAAAGTTTGGATTTAACAACAATCCTACGTCTCTACCTAACTTATCCCCAAGTTAGGATTTTCAATCACCCATAATCTTATTCATAACATTGAGATTACACAAGAGTTTTATGGCTCACTCTTACAACCTTACAACTTTAGTTTTCAAGGCTCACTCAAAAATCAAATCTCAAGTGTTTCAATGGATAACACTTAAACCAATTCCTTTAGAAATAAATCTCATTTCCCTTCTAATCTATCCCAAGATTTAAGATGAAGAGAAATTCTATTTCTAACACATAACCAACTCTCACAAGAGTTATACAAACAAAGACTTTTTAACAGAATTTGAGAGCTCAATTGAATGCTTAAGAGAGAATGAATGATAAACAAGTTTATTAACCCTTCAATTGAATTCTATAGAGTGTTTACATAGAAAAATGCTATAAAATATGGCCTTTGGATGTATCAAACATGTCTCCAACATCTATATTTGATTTTAAATCAATCTTGGACTTAATTCTATCAAAATGCCGCTTATGAGTGAACAGTGCTCGTAAGGATCAAGCTTTGGCTCGTGAGGAGCAAAATAATAGTCATTGCATTTAAATATTTCTATTTAGAGCTAAAAAAAATTTCCTCACAAGCAGCTCACAAGAAAAAGTGCTCGTGATTCTAGCTCATGAGCAACACTAGCCCTTTCCTTAATAAGAACACCAAAAGGGGACAACTCATGACCGGCTCATGACATGCTCATGAACGAGATTGAAGATGATCGAATCAGCCTAAATGCTCTTCATATAAGTTGTATATAATTGTCTTAGCTTTCTATAAAACTTTTAATCATCTCAATTGAAAATCTTTAGCTAAAGATATTGCTAAAATACTAAGGCCTATGCAAACTAAAATGAAAGCTGCATATGCTGACTTCAAATTAAGATTTACATACCCAAATGAGCTCAGATTTTGACAAGTAAGCTCAACTCAGAAAGCTTAATATGTCTATTTCAAAAGTAAAGAAGATCATTTTCTAATTTTAGAGCTCTAAAGATGTCAAAAGCCTTCTTAATTCTCAGAGGTTGAATTTTAGCCCAAAATATCACAATATACCAAAAGTATATATGTTTGATATATAATTCCCTATAAACTTAGTTGAAATCATTAGTATCAAATTTTTTTGTCAAAGTCCAAAATTAGGAGTTTAATCATGAAAATGGTCAACAATCTCCCCCTTTTTGGTTTTGACAACCAATTTGAAAAGATAATAAATAATATGTGTGAGTGTGACAAAAATAAATAACATGAGTAAGCATATTAATTAAATAGCTCCTTCTTTCAAAATAAATAGATGCAAAATGAGAAAATATTTTGTTCCCCCTTAACATATGCATAAATTCAATATTTATCATATATCAACGCATATAAATAAATAAATTATCATAGCATGTATAAGGGTTGATATAGCATGTTTTAAAAAAAATAATCATAAAGGTGATAATTCTTAAAAAGATACCAATTGAAATAAAGAAAATATTTCCTTTAACAAATATATTTTTTCATTTCTCCTCCTTTTTTAACACGATAAGAAATATAAGTTTAATACTTTATTCCCCGTTTTAAAAAATAAAAACAACATAAAAATTTAACATTAAGGACAATGTCTATTAAGAAAAAGGTGTTAAAAACATGATAACATGATCATTAAAAAAACATGATAGATAGCATGAAGGAAATAATTTCAAACATATATGTAATGCATCATAAAAATAGTACATATGCTACATTGAAACATCACATGATCATGTAGAGTTTAGTCAACCAATCAATCATACATAATCATGTAGCTAGCCAATCAATCATACATAATCATGTGGCTCTTAGCATATCACAAATACAAACACAATTATTTATCCCCATAGCCCATGCCCATAGCTTCTTCTCCCATTTTATCAAAGACAAAAAGAAAAGAGAGAGATATAAGGAGAAATTAACCTAAAGAAGCCAAAAAATTCTAGAGGGAATAAAAGATCAAGAACCAAAATAATGAAAATAAAGATACTCAAAAACTTTATAAAATTCATGTCATACACAAACAAAGTAAGCAAAATAAGGCTTTTTATCAAAAGGACAAAACTAGTGACACTTACATTGCTGCTATGCATGCATAAAAAAATTTCTCCCCCTATTCCAAAGAGTTATATCACTAACACAAACACATTTTGAAAATAATTCATTCCTCAAAGGAAATTAACTAAGTATATATGCAAACTTAATTATTCCTCCTCCTTTGTCAAAAGCAAAGATAGACCAAATCTTAAAAAAAATATCCATAACTTATCAAAGATCAAAACAATTTCTAAGAAGAATTTATACATGAATAAATTAAACATGAATTTTGCATGAATAAACACAATTAAAAATCATGCATAAACACAATAAATAATAAATTAAAAAAATTCAAATATTTCTCCTCGTTTGTCAAAATGAAAAATATTGCATTAAAAAGGATAGAGTTACAATGATATTAAGATATCATTTGTAGACAAGACATAAAACCAACAGCTCATGGCTTATATCCAGAAGATAAACTGAACTGAAAGTGACACAAAATAATCATAAAACAAACTAACAGCTAATGGCTTATATCCAGGAACTATCTAGAAAATAAATCGAATAGAAACTGACATAAAATAATTATAAAACTAACTAACAACTCAAAACTCAGATACGAAAAGTATACCAAAAATAAACTAAAAATATATAATCCATGATTAAGCATGAATTTAGGAAAAGGTATCAAATACAAAAAATAAACAGAAATGAAGCATTTAGTGAAAAACATGATTTCACACGAATCTAATCATTAATTACCCAATTAAGCAAGTCATTAGGACAAGTTTGAACCATCAATCATACCAAGTTTATGCTTGATAAATTTTAATCTTTCCTCATGGCGAGGCTTGGTAAAGATATCTGCAAGTTGATTATTTGTATCAATAAATTCAAGTGAGATATCACCAATTTGAACATGATCACACAAGAAATGATGTCTAATATCAATATGCTTAGTTCTAGAATGCTAAATGGGATTCTTACTAAGTTTATAGCACTTGTATTATCATATTTAATTCAAATATAATTAATATCAATGCCATAGTTGTTATTTTTGCGATAAAACTTGTGAACAATAAAGACTTACTGCAATATATTCAGCTTATGTAATGGACAAGGCAACCGAAACTTGTTTCTTACTAAACCAAGAAACAAAACAATTTCCTAAAATTTGACAAGTTCTGAAAGTGCTTTTTCTATCTAGTAAACTATCAATAAAGTCTTCATTTATATATCTTTTACATCCCTCATATATTTTCTTGATAGAAATTATGTCAAAATGCTTACATTTACATTGTTCATTCAGCTTATGTGAAAAATCATCATTTTCATAAAAAGTTCACACTTTGCATCCAGTGAATTAGAAAAATATCATTTTCGATGAAAATCATCAATTTTGCATCATGATTGCATTTTCTATCATATTTAAATCAATTTGTCACCTACATGCTCAAAATCACTCTTTTTCATATCATTGAATCAAAACTACATCCTCGTATCTTTTACACTCTCTAAACATGTAAATAGGTATTTTCTCTCATTTTGCATTAAAATGCATTCAATAATGTCAAAGTTCATAACCTCAAGTTAAAGCCTCCATTTTGTGGTCCAATGATGTGATCATGCATCTTTGCTTATTTATCTTATCATTTAGGAATATTTTGCCATTTTAGCAATCATTTTATTTTCATTTTAATGATCCTAAAAGTGCACATAACTACATGTATTTATCTTCGTATTTGTTATCCTAATGGATGAGTGGATGGTTGCATATAGTTATGTTAACCTCTGCTTTGCAAATGATTTCTAAACCTAGGGCTAAATTTACATTACTACACCTTTTTCTCTTTCAAATGTATTTACTTGGAAGGCAATGTAATAATTGTAAATAATTTCCTTACTTTCTGTTATCATGTGTTGTGTGAATCTATTTATAAAAATTATTATTACTGAAACTAAGGTACTATGGTAGCCATGTGTTGAGCATTGTATAATGAGAAATAGAAATAAAGTAAATGCGATCTTCTAAACCCATGAATCTCTACTAGGGACGATACTCGTTCAGTAATCCAATGTCGTACCTTACATCTTTTCCCAATTTTTAAAATCGAGTGGTGACTCCACAGACACAAAATGTCTCACTTCCTCCTAAGACTAATCATTGTCCCTTTCTTATAAATGGAAAGGATTGATTCTTTTCATCTTCTCAGTAAAGTCACCCAAAAAAAATAATGTAACCCTTGTTATGGGGGGCATTCTCGCTCAAAGGAACCCTTAGCCTTATACCTTTAACTTAGCCCACGTAGATAAACCATTATAAACTTCCTCTCAGATCTTACTGAGCTTTGCATGCTAACCCTAATGTTGTCCATTTGACCAGACATTCATAAACACTATGATATCCCTAGTTTCTATTACTGAGTGACATCATTACGTCGGTTCTCATAGACTTCTTACACTTAGATCCGAGTGATCTTTATTTACCTCGTGTAAGCATAATATACAAGGAATGGTAAGATCATATATCTTAGTCTAAATATCCTCTTAGAACTAGTGAATAGTGACATCTTTCGATGACAGAACCTACGAGACATCATCCATTTATCCTTATTTGATCAAGTGAACAAATCAGGGATTTGCTAGATTATAGACATTCATATTAAAAGAATCAAATTGTAAACCATTGAATAATAATGTCATGCCTCTTAGTAACCATATTGATTATCGATGTAAGGACATCAACTTGGACCCCTTTTGTTAACTATAGCCCTTGCGCACACGGGCACGTATGGATTATAGACACCATTGGTGACCTAATGACTAGTCCCCATATTGACATTTTATGTTTACCTCGAGAGCATTTCTATATTGTTTCTTATCTTACCTTTTAATTATGATCAATACAAATAAAAATAGCCTAGTCTGAGAGTAGGACCATAGTCCTATATTGACTATTGGGTCAAAACCCACCTAGGAAAAAGACTGAATAACCACATTGAGCGATAAGGTTGGATGAAAGAGCTTACATGTGATTGGTTTGTTCCTTATGTGGGGAAAAACTAAGCAGTTTTCTTAAATTCTTTTTTTATCACACATACATAACATGCATGTAGAAAAGCATACACTAACCATATTCTTCTACAGCCATCCTACGTTTTTGCATAAACATGCCATGCATACATTCTCATCCCATTCTTTTTCATGGACACGTCATGCACACATGATAGCTCTTGTGCAACTTATAATATGACAAGCATTCAAGATCCTTTCTTTCAGCTCATCTATTTTTTTCATTAACCCTTTTTCTTTTACTATGTTTTCTTTTCATATACATTGAGCAAGTGTATCAAATGCACTTCTAATAAGGCTCTATGCATAAATTCTTAACACGATCTTTTACAGTACATAACATAACATGAATTCATGACATCTTTATTTTTCATAATCTCATCCTTTTTGCATAGCATTACACGTATACATTTTTACAATAATTGCACTTATACATGCATTTCATAACAATTACACTAATCCCATCATTATTGTAGTTGCACACCCTAAAAGTAACCTTAAAGGGAGAGTTAACAATGGTTAGAATTTGAAATGGTTGAGTAATTTAGGAATCAAAGACTTAATGACCAAATCAAAGAGCAAATGAAGAAATTTTTATTTAATGGTGGCTTAATAGACATCCTTAGAGCTAAAATCAATACCATTGTTTAGACTAAAATCAAGAACATCCTAAACTAAGCCCCAAACTCTAAGGATGAGATAATCTTCTTAATCGGCAATCCTAATAACAAGGGGGCACTTGGCACTACTAATGTTAAGTTGAATAAAAGGGAAGAAATCATAACCATGCCTAAGGATATTGAAGATTGCTATGAGTTTTACCAAGAAGGGTTTCCACGATCCTCTTTTATGGAAGCAAGTGCAAACAAATCTATATCGATAATGGACATTCAAGAACTGGCTTACAGGATCACTCAACTTAAGGTTCTAGTGAAGGAAAACACAAAAACAATAATAAAAAACTTAAATCAACTTACTGCATTCATGAATGAGCTTCTACAAAATCACTCTAAGTAGCCATATTGTTTTAAGCATGACAAAGCTAAAAGTCTAAAATTTGGTAACTAAAGTTTGGTGGACCATAATCCATTGCATTTAGAATTCCTAGAATCACCCAAAATTGACCACCCTTCAACCAATGGAAAACATTTAAAGTTCAATCAACCCTTTTCTAAGATCTTCCAAACACTTCAACAAAGAAACCTTTTACAACGTCGTTAACTAAGCCACTACCACTCTATATTAACCCAAACCTTTATTGTCACTTCCACAAAATGGTTGGACACACCACTAATACTTATAGATCCCTTAGATTTTCCATTCTAGGCCTAATTAACTGTGAGAGAGCCAAAGACTTGGAAAAGAAGCCTAGTGCTAAAATTGGCCCTTTGTCCAAATACCGAGATCAACCCCATACTGAAAACAAATCACTACTCAAATATCCAATCACATCATAGCCAGACATCATCTCCTTTGGCTTACATGAATCTTAAAGAAGTGATAAGGCATTTGCTCTGCAAGCACCATTTATCTTCTGAATCCCTAAATTTGATCATCATCAGAGTAAAGGATAAAGAGGAACTATAGAAGTTTATCCTCTCTAAATGTCATAAACAAGTAAGATTGAAATAACTGGAATGAAGAAGAACAATAAACTCCTTTTTGAATGTAATGGTCATATTAGAACAGTGAACTCTTGCTTTGTTATTTTGCCAGTGTTAAGTGTTTATGTGGTTTATCAAACATCATGATGGAATGTTAAGTTCTTTGTTTATCATTATCCTATAATCTATTAATTAGCTTCATTAAAACTGCAAGTGTTCAATTCTTGCTATAGCCTCATTTGAAATATAAAAAGAAGGAAAAGAAAAAAAAGAGAAAAGAAAAAGAAAAATAAATAAAGAAGAAAAGAAATAAAAAAAATAAAAAGATAAAAAGCCCAACTAGGTGTGTAAAACCACCTAGGAAAAAGAGGGAGGATGAGACAAGAAATAATAATGATAATGATGGTAATATGAGGCATGTGCTTGAATGAATACTTGTTATAAGCCACTATTTGACTCATCACTATATTATAAGGAATACAAACAAACAAGCAACCAAACTTGCATTCTATCAAGCATGCTTTTAGTATAAGTTAATTCTCATGAAAAGGAAATAAGAGTATCAACCACATGTCAACTCATATCTAGAAGACTTGAAGTCCTGCACAAAGGTTTAACATGCTTGACAACTCAATGTGTCGAATGTACTATAGCCTTATTAAGTTTTAACGCTCTTCATGGCACATTGAACTTTGCATGTAATGGTAAAAACCAAGGATCTACCAACCATTTTAATGGTCATTTAAAAATCCTAAAATACCTTATTTTTCCACTAAGACGTAGGTCTATCTATAGCCATCCTAAACTCAAAGCTCATATTCAATAAAAGTGTTTTCCTAAACCAACCCCTATTCACTCTCTTCCAATAAAGTTTCCCTTTTCCCAAATAAACATTTATACCAAGTTTTGGGATGCAAACCCTTTACTGATAAAACTAACAAATTTCCAACAATAAAAGATTAATGTCTCTATAAGACTAAAACCAAGTCCTAATAAGACCCAGAAAAATATGCTTAAACCCTTCCCAATATCTCCAAAAAGCTACCCATACAATGAGCAGACCACCTAGCACTTAGCTCAGAACCCTAAAGCCCCTAAATGGCCATTAGCTCAATGCACTATCATGAAGATCTATAGGTTTGCCCCTAAATGATTTGGTCTGCTTGCTATAAACATTGATCATAGTATCTCCAATTAAGAATTACTAATCGTTTGACTCTCCTTAATGGGCCTTGACCCTTTTCAAAAAACACTCCTCTTACCTTAGCCCTAAAAAGCCAAAAGACTATCTAGAGCCCAACACTTACCTTCAACATATAACATACTCATTTACATCACATGTAAACATGAATCTTATATTCATACTTTAACAAAGTGCAAGTATAAGTTACTTTTCTATATACCAATACCATCATCATTTCATGCATACATGCATTGTGCATACATGTGTTGTGCATGTACCTCTAATAACAAAATGAGGTCCTAGCATTATCTTGCATCAAGATCATTAAATGCAACCATACATAAGCTTAAGAAAATAAAAAAAAATATTTTTTTTCATTCATTTACATGCACACACACACACACATATATATATATGAGAAATAAGCTACCATTCATCATCTATACATTCACATGGCATAGTCATCATTCGAATACAAGCATACAGCCATCATCCAGGGCTACAATAGGCTGCACAAATATAGCAACAGTCATGCAACAAAAAATAAATGATACAAATATAACACAATGGACAAATGCCCAAACACAACATCTAGAGTTTGTAATCTTATATGATAACACAAGCCTCTATGCCCAAAAAGCCTATACCTAGCCCCTAAAATAAACTAATAGGCCATAATAACTATCAATAGGCAACAACTGTATCCCCTTAATCTTCATCTTCATTATAAGCTTCAATAACTTCCCCATCATGCCTCACAATCACCTACTCTAGCTCCCTAATACGAGCACCCATAGCAACCTCTCTCAACTCCCACTCTCGATGGGCTAGAACATGATGTTCCAGCATAAAATAAATAAATAAATAATAATAATAATAAATAAATAAATAAATGCATCATAATGAGCACACCTGCATATATACATACAAACTTATCATATTGCTACAAGAAAATTACTTGCGAAAAGTAAGACAATACTAGCTATAAACCACAGTGCATCATAAACTAACGTTGAGCACTAACAACATGAGCATCCAGCATCTTCCCCTCGACATGAGACATCTAAAGGAAGAAAAACAAGTTAACCTTAAGACAAGAATAAATGAAAAAAGTCTCAAATATAAGCAAAAGTATATATGGTTGCCCTTTTGGGGAGCAAATGACACTGATGAAAAGTCAAGAACAAGCAGTGGATAAGTCACAGACCACCAATAATAGTCACTCCTTGTAGCATGGCAATAATAGGATCAAAGATACTGTAAGCACTCAAATTTTGGATGCATTAATGCATATAAGCAACGAGAGCTCCTATGATAAAAACTTGATCTAAATTGATCTCTAGATATTGATTTTGGATTTTTTGGACTAAAATTGTGTGTTTTAAGGACTAAATTGCAATTTTTTTTTTTTTGCAAAATTGAACTTCCATCAGGGGCCTTTTGGTAATTAAAAGTTTATTGGTTTTACAGAAATCTGATCGGATTTTCATAATTTCGATCAGCAAAGTTTTTATTTTATTTTTGAAAAAAAAATACGTTTATTTAATTTTGATTGGTTAAAAAATAATATAAATAAGTATAAATAAATAAATTTAATATATCCTCTTTTCACACGTGTTTTTTCTGTGTATTAGATAGTTTATTTATCTTGGATTAAATCGTGAAAAAATTATAAAAGATAAATCAGGAGTTAGAGACTTTTGAGACAAAAGGAGATTTGGATTAAAAAAGAGGGTTGTCTCTTTTTAAAAAAAAAAAGATGGAAGAAAAAGAAAAAGAAGAGGTTGCTTGAAAAAAAAAAGACACTGTTGAGAGTTAAAAAAAATATTTCAAAATAAAAGAGAGATACATTCTTTAGTTTTAAAAACATAATAAGTCTACTGATATCCAAAATCAATCCGGAAGTCAATTTTCAACGGTGATTCCCATTCTGAGGGGCAATTAAACTACATAGCATTATCCCATTTTTTTTCTATTTCTTCTATTTTATTCTTTTCTTTGATTTTGATTTCATTTTGTTATTGGATTATCTACTAATTTTTTATTCTATTTTGCATTTTGTTTTTGTGATTTTCATTGTGATGGACATAGCCAAAACCGTGGGGTGAATATGTGAGGAAAATCCATAGGATGCTATGGATTTAAATCTGTAACCACTTTAATTAGATTTTAGGCTTTTTATATTCTGTGTTTTTATGTTCTTTTTTATTTATTTTTTTTATTTGGGCATGTAATTAATTATTTTAAATTTATGTACGTAGGAATTGTAATAGCCCCAATAGTGGGAATAGTGAAATCCTTTATTTTTCTACACTTAAAATTGGCTAATAATTAGGTTCATTTGGTAAAATCTAAATTAAAATCAATGGTGGCTTTAGTTAATTAGGGTTGCATGCAAATTAAATTTGGATTGGAAATCACAGAATGTATGTTTTTTATTCATTATTTATTTTAATTTATTATTTGGTCTTATTTGTATGTTTTTATTCATTTTGGGCCCCAATCACATGTTTAGGTTCTAACTCATTTAAAATAGGCTTTTAATTGGATTTTAGGTTTTAATTAACTTTAAAACAATTTAGGCCCATTTTAGGTTAATTTTAGATTTTTAGGCCCATTCTAGTTTAATTAAAATTAATTTAGACTTGGCTCAGCCCATAAAGCACTTCTTTTAAAATAAATAGACTTAGGCCTATTTTTCACTTAAATTAAAATTAATTAGAACTAGGCTCATTTATTCAAACCCAGTCTAATTCATTTCCATAAAATTAGTAAATTTAAGCTCACTTTAGATAATTAAAATAAATAAAAAGAAGTTCACTAATTTAATTAAAATGTAGGCCCACCTTTAGTTCCATTTCACTTGTAAATAAAAATAAAAACTTAGCCAACCTAATTAAAATTAACATAGTTTAGACTAATTTAGGGATGTTGCATTATATGGATGCATTTTTTATGTACTCTTTCATGACTAGTTGCCTTGGAGTTAGATGGATGCTAAATAGGGTTTAAATGAAATTATATGTAAATAGGGAATAATTTAGTAATTAATGAGGTAATTCTAAATGAATACAAGACTAAAAGAAGTTAGTATTATGTATCCAAAATCTCTTGGTTATGGTACTAACTCTCTTTTAAAGAATCGAGTTACCACCACCTTCTAATTATCCCAGTTATTTCCCTAGGTGGTGACTCCTCATCTCTATGTTATGTCTTTGTAATATAGTAGTGTGTACTCTAGAGCCTTAAGCTCAAATAGTGTTACGGTTGCTAAAATCTTAGACGCGCTCTAAACCCTACCGTCTACAAATACTCCCAACACTCTTTAGAACAACACCACTGGTATGAGAAGTTCTAGCACCTCCCTCTACATCAAGCTTATCAACCATATCAGATATGGAACCAGTCCTCATATAACGAGGATGAAGATCCTATAATATAAAAAAATAAATAAGAATCTCAAAACTTCTTTCATTTTGCTTATGAAAGAGATGCCTAAAATTCAATTCACATTAACAACCATTTGGCAGCCATATAATCTCAAAGCTCCTTGATTAGCAACATCCAATCCCTTATACAGATGTAAGAGAGTAGCAACACCCTAAGCGTACTTATAAAGCCTATCTAAATCTCCAAGAAGAGGCACTAACCAAAGAGCATCGATGTGTGAAAGGTTCAAAAATATACTCACTCTGAGCAAGTATAAGAGAAAGCAATGAGTGAGATGATCCATTGTCATTTTCTTCCTAATGTAATCAACATACACATCCTTAATAAAACTAGAATAACAAGCAAGAGAACCACACTTCTCCTTTAAGATCATCTTGAGCCTAAAGAGCTATATAGCCTACACCTGAGTATCAATGGTAGTAGTATAAGTTGTAGCCCCAAAGGGAACTGGTGAACTAGTAAAACTCAAGTTAGTGATAGCCATAAAGTCGAGAGGAATAATTGTCAACTGCCCAAAGAAAAAGTGAAAGGTGTGAGTAGAGTCCATCCACCTCTCCACCAAAGTAGTCTGAAAAGCATGACTGCAATTACATGGGCCCATGCTTAAGGCAAAAATAATGCCATCAAAACTAAGTCCAACAACCCTTTACTTCTCCTCAGGAGGAAGGACTTGATAATATCATACCATATTATTGATGCTGCCAGGAAGTTGAATGACCTTCTCAAGCTTCAAAAATGATCGGCAATATACGTAAAATCAAAATCTAGTACTACTAACGACACTCATTTTTTTATTTTTTTTATTTTGTAGGAAGCATAATTTTGGCAACAATGTTGCCAATAACCAATAAATAAACAATCACACACACAAAAAGAATCAGTTTAATAGCAAAATAAGAATTTTAAAAATAGAATCAAAATAAGAAGTAGAAAGACCAATTCAAGCTAAGAGAAGCCACATCAAGCAATACAAGTAGAGAGGCTACCACAAGCTAAAAAGCTACTTGAAGTTAGGGAGCTACATCAGGCTAAGAAGCAGTTCAAACAAAGAAGCTAAAATAAGGGAAAAAAACTACAGTAAGCTAAAGAGCTACTAAAAGCTAAGAATTAACAAAGCAAACCCAAGCGCATAAAGGTGAGAGACACCCATAAAGCCACACAATAAGAGCTACACGATACAATAAGTGTTATACCTATAGCAAGATCTATAGAATGAAACTGCAATCATAGCGAGAGCTACAATAACAACTATAGTTAGGACTACAACTATAAGAATAAAGAAAGGGCGATAGTATCATGCAACAGTGGCATCAATAGCCAATAAGAATGAAAATAGTAGAGAAAATTGAAAGCATCAAATCAAAAAATTAACAAGAGTCATCATCACCACCTTTGCACCAGGGAGTGCCCTCTTCCTTTTTCTCTAAATACCTACGTTTGTATTTGCTGTCATGCATTAAAAATAAAGATAATGATAATAATGACAATAATATGTATGCTACAAATAACAATAGCTCTTTTCTCATATTTTTATAAACTTTATTTATGTCATGAATTGCATATGTTAGAGCTTAGTAAGCTATTTTAATTGTTATAATCTACTTTTAATACTCATTTTATAATTTCCTAAGCACGACTGATAGCTCTAGGTTAGGACCTTCTAAACATTAATTAATATAATGCTTGCTTACCATATGGATGGATGAAGAACTCACAAGACAAAACTTATAAAGGACATTGACAAACAAAATAAATTATAGTTATCAAGACATCTTCCGAACAGGCTTATGATCTTCAAACTATACTTACCTACTCTAATGCTCAAAAATAAATAAGAGTTTCCAAAAGAGATCCTATTGTGGTATTCATGCTGAGCAATGTGAGAAAGGCAGGGAATACTAAAAAGGGAAACATTTGTCAAAAAATAAAAGAATAAATGTAGTAAAGGCAAAGCAAAAAAAAGGTCAATCAAAATCTTTGCATACTCTAATGCTTTAAAATTGGAGTATGAGTATCCTACAGGACCTTTTAGTGGTACCATGCTGAGTAATAAGAGAAAGGCAAGGGATACTAAAAAGGAAATCCCTATAGAAAAAATAATAATGTATGGTCAACTATCACTTTTCTTACTTAGAAGCTTCTTGATAAATTTTTATTTTATTCATATGCATTCTTTATAATTTTTATTTCACTACATTCTTCATAAATTCACTTAAGGAGCTTGCTCTCCACTTGGTGATATAAGCAGTCTTGGCCATGAGTTATGGATCATGTTTTCAAATTGATGAGATTTGTATTAACTCAAGATTATCATAGCTATAATAGCTCAAACCCTCTAATACATGTGACTCCTAACATTGATGAATTAATTACATGAATTCAAGAATAAAAGCACTCTACTCACTAAGATCAACTTAATGCATAAATTTAGAAATTCTATAAACATGTTTCAAATAAACTTGAATGCATATTGTTCACTTGTGCATCTATATTTCTTAAGACGTCGAGCTACAACCAGTTAATAAGAATTCAAAAGTCATCAATCAAGATTGAGAAGCACTTACAACAAAACCAAAAAGGACTTCAAGCTGCAACTAGCTAATAAGAATCCAAAATTCATCATCAATGAAGATCAAAAAGCACCTTCGATAAAACCAAAAAGGAAAAAAAGACACATTGCACTTTGCATCATATGTGCTTGACTGCATATCATATGCCTGACTATATATCATTACCATATGCTTGCCTTATTCTTTAGACATCTTAGTAGCATTATTGTATGAACCTCGAACTGCATCACTATCACTTTTTCTTAATCCCTAAAATCTGCATTCATAATGGTTAATCACCAAAACTGCACCATGCATCAATCACAATCACACAGTAATCACAATCTTAATCATAAATCATGATAGCCCTATGCATTAATCACAATCATACACAAATCACACATTAATCACAATCTCACTCATAAATCATGACAGTAATCACAACTTTGATATCGATCATGATCACAACCACAATTATTATTATAATTTATCTTTCCTACTCAAAACCTTAATTATGTGAGACTAGCATTATTGCTTTGCATGACACCTAATCAGGTGATCATAGCACTTTTGCTTTACTCAAAACCCTAATTAGGTGAGAGTACCATTATTGCTTTGCACAATACCTAATCAAGTGATTGTAGTACTTTTGATTTACTTAAAACCCTAATCAGGGGAGAGTAGTATTATTACTTTTCATGATACCTAATCAAATTATCGTGGCACTTTTTCTTTGTTCAAGACCCTAATCAGGTGAGAGTAGCATTGTTAGTGCCCCCTTAACATTATTAAAGAGTGTTAAGAACCCTTAACACAACTATAGGGTGTTAAGTACGATGCCCAAAGGGGTGGTCATTACATTTTCATTTTATACACATGCTTGCATATCACTATCACGTTCTTATCTTATTTGATTGAATTACTCATGTGAATAATGCATCTATGCATGTATCCTGAATTGCATCATTTTGCATAAATCTCAAAGAACATCATTTTGGATGAAAAAAATAATAAATGAATAAAACCATCACTACCACATTCATGTGAAAATTACATTCATTTTTGCATGAATCCTGAAATTGCATCATGCATCTCGCACCTCACATATGTCTAAAACTGCATCGTATATCTTGCATCTTACATGTATCACTATCATTATTGTGTGAATCCTAAGATTAAATCTTGCTTAAATCCTAAAATTGCATCTTTGTATGCATCCTAAAATTGCATCTTATGTGAATCCTGAAATTGCATTTTGCGTGAATCTTAAAATTGCACTTCATGAATCTCAAAACTACATTTTGTATAAATCACTATCATCTTTGCATGAATCCTGAAATTACGTTCTTGCATGAATTATTATCCTTCTTGCATAAGTCCCAAATTGCATTCTTATGTGTGTCCAAAATTGCATTATTTCATGTGTACCAAACTACACCTTGTATGACAGACAAATCACAAAACAATAATAAGAATGAAATCATAAAACTACAATAAGACAGACATCTAAAGACAATACAACACTCTGCCATATAAGTACCTCTCTTCTTAAAAACTGTGTTTGCATCTCTACATTGCTTTGCATGTATTGACATCAGTACTGGGAGGCTATATAACATGTACAAAGTAAGAGGCAACTGTTATACCTCAAAATTTGATTATCCCTAAATAAGGTCCGATAATGAAAATAATGATAAGAGTCTGTTCAATTTGTATCGACTCTAGAGTAAGTAAGAGCATGACAACATTCAAAAATCCTACACCAAACTTCCATGATGACAAGTCAGACTTTAAATCATTAAGTTAAGTCTCAAATTTATGAAATACAAACTCCTAGAAAGGTGAGCCGTGAATTTTAAGCAAACATGCAGCCTATTGGTCTGATGCTTATCTCATGAGATTGAGACTTGATTTCATGAAAATAGGACCCTATTTTGACAAAAAAAAACATCATAAACATGTTCGAAAGTTGTGAGAACATTAAAAATGACCCCCAGACTTGTCGAATTTGCCCCTGAGAATGTCGAAAATGCATTGGAACGTGTCGGTGCTCCCCAAAAGGAGCGCGGCATGTGCCCTAGGCTCATGAACATATGCCCCTAAGGTGTAGGGCATGGCACACACCCTAGTATATGAGCACATGCCCTTAAGGCATGGCATGCACCCTAGGCGAGTGATGCTCCCCTAAGGCACGTGTCACATGCCCCAAATACACACCAGGGGCGTGAAATAACCCATTTTTGTCTTTAAATAGAACCCTACACACCATTTTTGAAAGGGGACCTGATCACACATTATACCAAAACTCTAAGACTCAGGACTCCCATTTTACACACTTTTAGCTCATTTACTGCATTTTTCTTAGGATTTTTAGGCCGACTCAAACCAAACTTAGCCTCATCTTTGTCAAAGCATGCTTTAAAGGTATATGAATTTACATTTCTCATGTCATTTTTAACCTCTCAACGAGGATAGCTTAATCTCTACATGAAGCTAAAGCTTCAAAAATATAAAAATAAGCTTAGTCAAATCTTAGGATAAACCAATCATTTCTGCACATTTATTTTACTATTCTGCATTTTTACTTTCTTATCACCAACAGTTAAGAAATTATTATGATTGTGTGATGTGACTAGTAATCTGCATGTTATTTGAATAATTATATGCTTTGCTTGATTATAATAAATTGTCATTTTGCATTCTCTAGCTCCAAAATGTGAAAAATCACAAAAGGCATCTTTTTTTCATCAGATTTGCCCCTTTCATTATCTCTATATCATTTTCTTTATAAAAATAACATTTTTATCATAAAGTTTACATTTTTTATGTGAATTCTACATTTCATGAATAAAAAATATCATCTTTTGTATTAAGCTTGCATCTTTATCTTAAAAAATATGAAATTTATCATTTTTACATCATTTATATATCTTTTGCATCCTTCACATATTTTCTTGGTAGAAATCATGTCAAAATACTCACTTTCACATTTTTCATGTAGCTCATATGAGAAATCATCACTTTTCATATAAAGTTCGTATTTTTTATCCAATGAACAATAAAAATATCATTTTCAATAAAAAATATCAATTTTGCATAATGATTGCATTTTCTATCATATTTAAATAAATGGCATGCTCAAAATCACTCTTTTTCAAGTCATCAAATCAAAACTACATCCTCGCATCATAACTACATCTTTTACACTCTTTAAACATGAAAATAAGTATTTTCTCTCATTTTACATTAAAATACATTCAATAATGTGAAAGTTCGCAACCTCAAGCTAGAGCCTCCATTTCACAATCCAATGATGTGATCATGCATCTTTGCTTATTTTTCTTATCATTTAAGAATATTTATCATTTTAGTAATCATTTCATTTTCATTTCAATGATCCTACAAGTGCACAAAACTACATGTATTTATCTACTTATTTATTGTCCTAGTGGATAAGTGGATGGAATTGTACATAGTTATGTTAACCTCTATTTTATAGGTGATTTCTAGAACTAAAGCTAGATTTACATTTTTGCACCTTTTTCTCTTTCAAATGTATTTACTAGGAAAGCAATGTAATAATTGTAAAAAATTTCCTTCCTTTCCATTATCATGTGATGTGTGAATGTGCTTATACAAACTATCATTACCAAAACTATAGTGTTATAGTAGCCATGTATCAAGCATTGTATAATGAGAAATAGGCATAAAGTATATACGATCTTCCGAACCCATGAATCTCTACTGAGGACGATACTCGTTAAATGACCTGATGCCATCCTCTTACATCTTTTCTCAATTTTCTAAAAATTAGGTGGTGACTCCATAAAGAAAAAATGTCTCGCTTCCTCTCGAGATTAATTATTATCCCTGTTCGATAAACATAACATATTGGTCCCTTTCATCTTTTAGTAAAGTCACCTAAAAAAACACTAAAAAAAAAATCAAGTTGCTCATAAATACTGTACAAATATTGAAATGAAAAGAAACTCATCTAGAAGAAGGAAAAAAACTAAATCAATAACAAGAAATGCATAAATCAAAAGAAAACAGAATTGAAATAAAAATGGAAAAATACCCAAACCAAAAAGAAAAAGGATACCTAAATTAAAAAAAAAAACATAAATTCAATATAAATAGACTCAATCAAAAGAAATTTATCATAAAGAATATATAATCATACTTCATACATATTTAGATGAAACAAAATCGCCAGCCTTGATACTTTTTTTCTCTCTGTATGGGATTGTGTTTTGCTGGCATTTTATGTTCTTCTTCCTTCTTTATTTATCTAATATCATTCTCTTTGATTATCAACATGTATTCTTCTTATGATTTGCTATACTTTTTTATAGCATTTTTGGATGGTTCATTTTTTAGTGTGAGACAATCACATTTATCTCTTTTATTTCCAATGGTTGTATTTTTTTTATTACCGACACAATTAAATAAAGTATATTATGGTTGGGTTATTAATTTTTGATGGCTGGGTTTTTCTTTTATGACTTATCTTTTCACTAGTATTTTTATTTTTCTTAGTAACGACCCTAAAATTATTTTTTGATTATAAATTTATTAATTTTAAGTGATTATTATGCCTCAATCCAACTCTATTTTTAACATTTTTATTTATTTTATTAATATATTTATAATTTTACTTTATAAAAATTATTAAAACTAACTATCCATACATGTCGGTTCTTTTATACTATATTTCATTAATTTTGAAATTATTAGTAATTATTTAAATTACTAATAATTTAAGTTAATAATTCTAACTTTAATATCTAATCTAAATTACTAATTCTTTTATTAATTTTCAATTTCGTTAATATGGACTCTACTTTGAGAAGTTCTAACACTAGTAGCACAACTTTCAAGAATAATATCGATGAAAGGAATATTCTTTTATAGAAATATGCTAATTCTATTAAAAAGAGGAAGTGGAAGAGGTAATTTTCAATGGGTATATAACTTTTGTGGTGAAAAAAAGTAAGGATCTTATACTAGAGTGAAGGCTCATCTTTTAAAAATAAAAGGATAAGGAATTGAGATTTGTAAAAAGGTTAGAGATGAGGATTTATTTTAAATAAGAAAAGTAGAGCCTTAAGCTGAAAATAAAATTTCAAGCTCTAAACCAAAAAGAGTTTTTTACCTACTATTGATGTTAGTCGTTCTTTGACTTTAACTAAATTGAATGCTTCAGATACTTTAAGAAAGAGAAAATTTAGCCATATGCCTCTTAGTAAAGCATTTGACATGCAAACTAGAGTTCAACTTGATGCACAAATAACTAGAATGCTTTTTTCTAAGGGTTTACCTTTTAATTTATTTAGAAATCCTTATTATATGAGCTCTTATTCATTTGTTGCTAACTATTGGGTGGTTATATTCCTTATAGAGATAATATATTGAGAACCACATTACTTCAATAAGAAAAAGAACATGTTGAGAAATTGTTGGAACCTATTAAAAACACTTGGTTAGAAAAAAAATAAAAGGTGTTAGTATTATTAGTGATGGTTGGAGTGATCCACAAAGGAGATCTTTGATTAATATAATGATTGCTTTTGAATTAGGCCCCATGTTTGTTAAAGCTTTAGATTGTTCAAGTGAAGTAAAGGATAATTATTTTATTTCTAATTTGCTAAAAGAGATAATTAGTGAGATTGGGAGTCAAAAAGTAGTTCAAGTTATTATTAATAATGGCAAAAATTGTAAGGGTGCTAAAGATGTCATTAAATGTATATGTCCTCATATTTATTGGACCTCTTGCATTATGTATACTCTTAATCTTGCTTTAAAGAATATGTGCAACCAAAAATATGGAAGCTAATTAGGAAACTTATGATGAGTGTCATTGGAATACTAAAATTAATGTAGATGGTTTGCAAATTAAGAATTTCATAATGCATCATTCAATGAGATTAACTAAGTTTAATTAGTTTATCTCTTTAAAATTTGCTTTCTATTACGGACACTCATTTTGCTTTTGTTATAATCATGCTTAAAAGATTTAAACTTATCAAACAATCTTAAGAAGCAATGATTATGAGTCAACAATGGGCAAAATATCAAGATAATGACCAAGAAAAAGTTAAATTTATTCATTAAAAAAGTATGGATGAGGAAATTTGGGACAAGATTGACTATATTGTTGCTTTTACTAGTCTCATTTATGATATGATTAGAGTGTGTGATACAAACAAGTCATGTCTTCATTTAGTTTATGCCATAGGGGATTCCATGATTGAAAATGTGAAGAAGATTATGTATGAGCAGAAGAAAAAAGAACTACATGAGCTTTCACCTTTCTACTATGTGGTCTATACTATTCTTATTGCTTGCTAGGCAAAAGATAATACTCCACTTCATTGTTTAGCTCATTCACAAACCCAATGTGAGATTTTATATTAATCATTTTTTTCTTTTTATAATATTATTTTTCAATTAATTTTTTAATAAAATTTTCTTTTAAAGGTATTATATTGATAAATGGTTTCAAAAGGGAGAAAAAAAAAAGATTGTCTCATGTGGATAAAGAAGTATCCATTGAAAGAGTCAATTATTATAGGAGATTATTTCCTAATAAAGATTATTGTAAGAAAGCTATTGATGAGTATTCATAGTTTTTTTTCTTAAATGTGGACCATTTGGAGATCCAAATTGTATTAGTAATATGTATGATATGGATCCTAAAAAGTGGTAGGCTTGCTTTGGTTCACATGCACCTTACTTCAAAAAGCTAGGTTTTAAAGGGACTGGACAACCTACTTCTTCATTTTATTGTGAAAGAAGTTGGAGTATATATTCCTTTATTCATTTATGTAAAAGGAACAAATCAGCTCCAATACGTACAAAGGATTTGGTCTTCATCCATAACAATTTTCGACTTTTATCAAGGAATACCTTCCAATATTACAATGAAAAGACAAAATTGTTGGATGTTGATGAAGATGATTTTGATAGTATAGAAGATGTAGAAGTTCTGGAATTTGCAAATCTTTTGTCAAATGAATAAGATTTAGAGTCTACATTTATTTAGATCCACAAGTATTATAAATCACATTACTTTTATATTTATGTTGTTTTAATTTATAAATGTGGATAATTTTTATTGATTATATATATATATATATATTTATATTGTGTTGTTGTTGTTATTACTACTGATTAAATTAGCTTTTAGCTTTTATTTTTGTAAATAATTATAATAGTGTTAATATTTATTTAGATACATAAGTTTTTTTACTATTTCTATATAAAATTAAAAATTATAAAAAATATATTTTAATATTTACACATTTTCCTATATATTTGTAATCTATATTTTTAAAAAATAACGTTCCTCGTATCCATATGCGCATTTCTCATATTTGTGTATCCGTACACATTCAACTTAGGTGTTCATGCCCTAACCAACAAAGATAGAAATAATTTTTTTTTATATGTTTCTAAATTCTTTTTTTTTTTTTTTGCATGTTAATTTCTTTTCCAATTTTTTCCAAACAAACTGTTAACGATTTTAGCACGCTAAGGGCAAAATACACAATAACAGAAACTTTAAAATTGCTTATTGGATAAAATTGCAAGCATAAAAGAAAGCGAAGAAGATTTTTCTTAAAAACAAACAAAAAAACAAAAGGGAGACCCTATTGCTGCTGGGATTTGATGCGAAAACTTTCGGGTGAGGATGTAAAGAAAAAGATAAATCAAAAAGTAGGAGATAAGACATCTAATTATAGTAAACCTGGGACATGGAAAAATAGTTTTGGGTCATTTCGTTTGAAAGTTTTGTCTTCGTGCCCACCACTCTTCCTTCCGTCCAACCAATCCCCGTGCAGAGAGGAGCACTTTCGACATGTTAGATGCTAAGATTTAATTAGATCTTTAATAAAGGTTGTTTGAAAAACCTATCTAAATTTTATATAGCAAAATTATTTACAAATAAGGTGATATATATTTTTTATAAATAATTTATCAACTTTATTTATTAATTTAAATAATTTTTATTAATCAACTCTCAAAAATTAAATTTTTATTTGATTTATAAGATTTATTTATAAAAAATTTTAAAGGGAAAGTTATTAAAAATTAAATAATAAAAAAAAATTTTGGCAAAGTAAAACAAATTGTACGCCTTATAACTATTTAACATATAATAACAACAACAAACGTAATTTTAATAAATAATATAGGATAAGGTACAAATGAGATCTTCAACTTTATCTCAAACTTCATATTTAATTTTAATTTTTTTTATTCCAATTGGACCATAATCTATAAAAATTGAATTATATTGGGCTTTTCTTTAAAAAAATTGTTGTAATTAAGTTCTAAAATAAATAAAAAATCAACTTTAACATTAATTAATAAAAATTAGTTTGAATAATAATGAGAACTAATAAAATTACTTTTAAAATATACATTTACAAAGTTTTTTAAAATTTTTAATTTTTTAAGTTTATAAAAACCTTTTTTAATATTTTTTGAAAATCAAAAAAAGTTAAAAATAATTTTTATAGATCTAAAAATTTTACAATTAAACTATATACATTTAATGAAAAAAATTAAAAAGTGTCTATACACTCAAATACCATGTAATAGATAGCTATAAACAATCAGCAGCCTATGAAAATGCTACCAGTTACTGGCCATGGCAAGTAATTATCAGTTATTATAAATAGTTAAACTAAAACAGGGTGTGCAAGTAATTTTTATAGAATTCAGCTCTCAGTGACTTATCTTGGGGTGTAACGAAATGAGATGAATCAAGCTGCTCGCAAACAGTTCAGTGTTCAACATAATAAAAGTTTATCTAAATTCGTATATTGAAAATCGTTTAATAACAAGTCAAGCTCAAGCTATTCAAAGTTCGCCTTATGAAGCTAATAAAATTGAATATAAACTCGTAAATCAGTTTGTAATTTTACTGTTTAGCAATTTCATTTTAGATATATAATATATAAATTTATATTGTAAAAAATATATTATTAGAGTAAAATTATAATTTTTATTAAATATATTTTAATTTATTTAATAAATATTTTATTTTTAATTTGTAAATATATAATTTTAATTTATATCTTATATTTTTTAAAATTTTTTAGACTCATTTAAACTAATAAATATCATATAGACCAGCAAATTCAGTTCATTTATAAACTAACTAAATCTAAATTAGTCCAATTTCGGGTCTTGACTCAATTACACTGATCCAACTTTAATTTGTTACCGGTAAAGTTCACATGTGCAGCAAACATCTGAAAACCTCATGGAAATTTTATCCAACTTTAATTTGTTTCAGATATCCGCCCACCTAACACTTTCTCCACTTTAATTGCCTCATGAGGTCCCCAACATTATCCTTTAACGAAATGGGCCAGTTGGAGAAGGCCATTTCATTAGAAGTGAACGTTCTCTCTTTCTGCATCAACCGTCAAAACTTTTTTATTAATCTTTTTCTTTTTTTTTTTTTTGCCAATAACTTTTTGATTAATCAAATACTAATGTTGGGATAACTTCCCATTAATTAATTCTTCTTTATTCTTAAAACGAAACCCTTTTTTTTTTAATTGTCTTTTTGTCAATGTAATGTAAGGGACAGAAAGGGACAGCATGCACATATTTCCATAAAAATCCAAATGTATTTGCTTAATAATTTTTCTTGAATCTTGTAGCCTTCCTTTTAGGTCCCAAAAGAAAAAGGGCTGTAATTAGTTGATTGATTAGAGCACTGATTAGTCATAATGACCGTGCCATGTTCGTTGGTCTAGGCAGTTGGCAGTTTTTTCAGGTAAAGTTGGTAAATTGGTTGGTCCAACTACGTTGCCTCAATTATTTATCTTCATTGGCATAATTTCTCCATGACCAACGGGGACACTATCATCCCATGCTGTCTGGTCAATTACAATTTGATATAGATAAATTTTAGGTTCATTACTTAACACTTGCACTCCCTACAATTTGATAATATATACTAAGACAACCCTATAGTTTAAAAAATTATTTTCACCCTCATGCATTTCATTGAACTAAAAGATAACTACTAGATATAAATTACTATCTCCACTAGTTGTCTGTGTTAGTCAACTCACATTACAAGAAATATATTTGTCTGTAATTTTGCTTATTATTAATTTTTTGAAAGGAAAAAAGAAAATACATTACAAAATTATAATAGTACTGTAACAAAATCTTTCTTATATATTTTTGACCGATTGTATATCGATTATCAATTAGTAACTATTTGTCCAAGAAATGTGTTAGACAATCTGTTATGTATTTGCAATAGAGTTGTAGTAGATATAACAACTTTTACAATAAAGTCAAAATTCATTACAAATTTCGCAATGAAATCAAAATCCATTAAAATATGTAATTTTGATTCTATTACAAATTTGACAATATATTGTAATAGATTATATGTTGCAAAATTATGCTGAACTTTTTATATTATTGCTACTACCACTACTGCTAATACTAATAGGTTATATGTAATTTTGACTTTATACTAATGTTAATTTTGATTTTGTTTTAAAAATGGTACCACCTAGAAATTATAGTCCTTCAACTTTATCTTTTTCAATTTAATCCAAAATTATAAAGAATCTTATAAATTCCTTCTCTTACCTTTTTTCACAACTATGATGCCACTAAAGGTAAGCTCGAGAAGGACTAATCTAGCTCAAGAAGGACTAATCTAGCTCAATAAGTACTCAGGAATCAAGAAAGATTAGATATAAAATTTCTTAATTCTTTCAACTTCATCTACCAGATCTAAAGATTTCTAATGTCTTAAGCCAAACTGCTTTTTTATTGCATTAATGGTAGGGTCAACAATATAGGAAACCACTTTTCTTATTTTCTGCATCTATTTTTCTATTATAGGTACTTTCAGAGCTTTTTTCCATTATGTAGCATATAGCCTTTCACCAGCCTGCCTACTTCAGATGTTGAAATAGGAAGTACATAAAATCAAAATGAACAAAATAAATTTTCAGAGAAAATAGAAAGTAAATAAAATCAACTTAAGATTATCTAAAATTGACTAAATAGATAAAGATGACTAAGACTTTGTAGGTTGCATGTCTAGAGTTTTGTTGCTTAACTTAATTTAGGTACATCTCAATTATACATTCTACATCAATCCTTTCCACGTGAAACATCTACCTCAAGTTATCTAGAATTTTTGGATACAATGGTTTATTAAATGAGTAAAAGGAAAAAATATGTTAAACGTTGAACATCTTGAAAAGTCTCTAGTTATCTAGCACATTAATAACATATGCATTATCATTTATCTTTTTAAGAATCTTATAGGGACCATACTTTTTACATTTAATTGTTGACTAAAAAGTGCTTGTTCCTCAAAAGAAGCATCGCCATATCATCCACCTCAAACACTTGTACTCTATGATGTTTGTAAACTATTTTCTTGTATTTGGCATTAACTTGCTCAATCTTTTGCATAAACTCTGTATGTATTGCTTTGTCATATTGGACCAAGGTCAAATTTAAGGTGCTTTCATATAAGCAATATAAATGGCAATTTTTCTATAGCTCTCTATAAATAATATTGATGTAAGAGAATTCTCCATATATGCTACACACCATATTGCTTAGGGTTCAATTGAAACAAAAAAAAATAAAGATAATTTTTTTGTAGCTCTGTGCACAACTTTGTTAAGTACATATTTTTGATATATTTTGAGTTAATATTTAACTAGTTTTACATATTATTATGTGATTAATTAGGAATATATTTATTAATTATATACTCATGTAAAATTAGCACTTAGTAAAGTATTTGTTTATGTTTAATCCACATAAGATTAACAATTGATTTTTAAGAATTTAGAACTAGGTTCATAGTATTTTAATTAATTTATTTCATGTGTATTTAAATGGATTTTGATGTGTAATTTTCATGTTCTACAAGGTTAATCAAGGTTGAAATTGATTAATGGTCATTTGGAGATACTAGGAAACCTAATTTATTAAGGTCAAGTTGAGGAGAAATGTGCATGCCATGCTTGAAGGACTAAAAAAGGAAGAATTCACTAGAAGCTTAAACTCATGTGCACAACCATGTAAAAGGAGGTGCATAACTAGGTGCATGGCCATACTCAATAGCCTGAAAAAAAAAAAGAGATTTAAGGTTAAGCCTTGTACAACCATGTGCACGGTTGTGCAAAACAAAAGAGGAAAAATTTTGTTGTTTTCAAATAATTATAATTCAACACTAGTGTAGCTTTTTTAAGTCCCACTTCAAAAAGAACAAATGTTTCATATACAAAGGACCTTGGGATGCATGGAAATAATCATTCTTCATTCATTAATCATTATTTTTCATATTCTACAAAATCTTATTCATCGTATTCATTCAAACATTATAAATCATTATATTCAAGTGCACAATTATGGAGTTTAAGCATTCAAGGGCTTCAAATCAAGATTAGGGAGTTTTTTTTCTTGTATTTGCTTATTATGGTTACATGAGCTTTCATAAATTGCATTTTAGTAGTCATAAACATGTTAGGCTAGATCCATTATATACTAAGGTGATTCAAGTAAATTAGGGATGTATTGACTTATAGTTTTTGCTTTAATCTAACTGTGAATTTCTTGTATATGGGTTTTATGCTTATGATTAATATGTTTAATTATTATAGTTAAAGTATATTAAAATTGAGAGATGATCCATGCTTTGTGCTTTAGTTTTAGAATGGAATAATTTGATAACTATTATGAGATCGAGAGGTAATGCCTAGGATCTATAATTAAGGTTATTAATGTTAATTAAGTAGAGATGCCTTTTAATTGTCGATATTGCATAAATTACATCTAAGGCTAAATTTAGTTAATGGTTTGTTAAGTTATATGTAGTAAGGTGAGATCCATGAGTTTTAGCTAAACATTTGATATAATCATACAATCTTGTGATTGATTGAAAGAGAATTATACAAATAATAGTTAGTAAGGATTATATGCATGATTCAAGTTAGGTTAAAGTAAAAATGATAGTAAGTTGATCTATGAATCAAGTGAAAAGTGCATCTTTAATATGCTACATTAATAATTGACTATTGAGAATACTTGCTTTGACTTATTTTATTTTATTTTAGAATTAAAGTCTTAAAATCAATTCAACTTGAGTGATTCATTTAGACAAGCAATTAATAAAGTGAAATAATACTCAATAAATTAATCTCCATAGTAATAATACTTATACTTAATCATTATATTACTTGAGTGGTCTGCACACTTATAGTTTAAGGCAATCAAATGCTATTATAAGAGAATTCTCTATATATGCTGCATATTTTATTACTTAAAGTTCAGATGGCCACTTTTAGTTGACCATTTATTTGAGGATGGGATACACTATTACAATTCAAGAAAGAGTCAAACATCTTCCATAAAATTCCTTCAAATGTTCTAAATGAGCTTACTATCATGATATAATGTTATATACTTAGGCACATCATAAAAATGGACAACTTTATAAAATAACTCATAATACCATATGACATTTGTATAGCACCTGTTGATGCAAAGAACTTTAATACTAAATGTCTCAATGTTTCGTTGTCCCATAAATATGTTCCCTCTATATATGCCCCTTCGTTTAAGTACCTCTAAATGTCATAGTACGTGACTTCTCATCCACTTCCACTTTTAGATACTGAACCTATTTATGTCATGGTTATGTGGCTCTCATAAGAACCATGGGTTTTATAGCATTTTGGTTGAACTCCCCTATACTATCACAAAGGAGGCTAATGCATTTGTCATTTGGTTATGAGTCCTAAGCAAATGCATGAATGAACCGACACTCTTAAAATGATTATTCTAGGAGGCAAATATGGTCTAAAAATGGTTTCAAGCTCTATTTGTCAATTCCCACTCTTATATAGCCTAAATTATCACTAATATGGACTCCTCTATTATTTCCAATTCATTTACTCCTGTAACTATTAGTGCTTCCATGCTCATAAAACATGTTTCACACTCCACTTTAATTTTTATGGCTCTAAAACCTAGTTTCTTTAATATTGGCATCACTTCTCCTTTTAGCATAATCAAAATCACTTTATTACTTGAAAATAATTCATTACTTTATCAAAATACATCTACCATGCTTGCACCTTGAAGGTTGCACTTACATTATTAAGAAAGTCAAACTCCACTTCTTTATATTACTTTCCTTTTACTATCTTTTTAATTATATACTCAACATCAAACTCTACCATCAATACTAACCACTTTGCTAATTTACCTCTCAGAGAAGGCACTGCATAGAAATACTTCATATTATCATTTTAGAAATAGCTTGGATATTATAGGTTTAAAAATAATTTCTCAACTTTCTCATCATCCATACTATTGCCAAATAGATCTATTCAACTTAACTATATTTCTCTTCGTATGACAAGATGTTTTTACTTAAATAGTATATGGTGTGCTATGACCTTGCTTCTCATTCTTGAGCCAATATGGTGCCAATATAGTTCCTTTTAATAGGCAAGTAAAAAAGTTCAAGGATTTCCTCATTTTAGTGGATTCAATACTACTACCTAAATAAACATCAAATAAGTAAGCAAAGTTTGATTTCATTATATTAATCTTCAAAATAAATACCTATCAATTTCAAATATATTAATGGTACAAATATCATCATTAACAAATACATATTTAAATAAAAGACCACCTATACTATTTTCAACATGAGTAGCAACGTCAGTGCAAATAGCAGCTTCAACCTATAGTTATTTATTCTTGATCAGATCACAAATCTGATCTTAAATGATCTTGTACCTATACTATCTTCCTTTTTTTATATGTTAACCACATCAGTAAAGATCTTAAATTTTGGCTTCTTGGTGCCATCTTTCTCCTACTCCTTAGGTTGACTTTAGAACTTCTTCTTAATGCTTTTAGGAATAAAAGTAGTATCTTCCCTACTTAGATAACATTATTAAAAAAGGCCAATATACAGAAGATTGTATTAGTCACTAATTAGCGATGAATTAGTGACAACCAATTAAAAACAAATAAAAATGGTGGTTTTAATAACAATTTTAGCAACATACCATCACTAAAAAGTGGCAGGTGTATAATGCCAATGAATTAAGGATCAATTAGAAATGATTATTTTATTGCTAAATGCTTTTAGGTGCGAAGTCCTTAAAAATCAACAAAATATAAGTCTATCATTGATTTTTAGGGCAAAATACACCCCTTTCATTTTCAATAGAACATCAAAATAAAAAAAATAAATATTTTGACACCACCACCCAACTCCCATGATTGTCAACCAACCAAGCTTCCACCATCAATAACATCTCTTGTTACTAATATTGATGTTATCTCCAGCTCTCCTTCATTTATATCATCTCTAATCTCTCCATCTTCTAACTCTATTGGAAGTTAAAATGAAGTATGAATATCTTGGGCTAATTCAACCTCTGAGATTCACATATTGAAACTAAGATGATGCAATAGCCATGTATTGAGAATTGTATAATGAGAAATAGCCAAAAGTATATGTAATCTTTTTAACCTAGAATCTCTGTTGGGGATGATACTTGTTGATTGACCTGATGTTGTGCCTTACACTTTTCTGAGAAATCAAGTGGTGACTCCATAAACATAAAACATATTATGTCCTCCCAAGACAAAGCATTATCTTTATGTTGTAAATAAAATCGATCAATCCTTACATTTTGGAAAAGTTTCCACCCATTAAAAAATTATTCGGTCACTCGTAGTTATAAGTTAATTAGGAAACTCAAAACTCTATTATTGAATACCATATCCAATTTTTCTAATATGCATTGTTTAATTTAGAATATATTTTAATTTAAATTTCTAAGCTCAATTTTATTTAACCATAATTATAAACTTTTCCTATGTGGAGTTTTCTCTCCACTTAGACTTAGGGTTCTAAGACTAGGGTTAGCATTTTTTCTTTCTTTGGTTAAGATCTATGATTGTATTCTCATTAGACTATGTGTTTGCTACTATTTCTGATGGCTCAAAAGTTAAGCCATCTATTGAAATAGTTCATGTTGAATCATGATGAAGAAGAGATAATAAAACTCAGCTCAAACGATGGTAACAATTCACATCAACTTGATTTATATGTAGCTAAAAAAGTTATATCAGGAAATTGTTCGATCTAAGGGCTTTATCTAGTGCCCAATCACAAGTATTAAAAATTAGAACTTCAAGAAGTGGGATTGAATACATTTGTGTGTGACTTTACATTAAAGAGTAATAAGTTATGAGTCTTGCAAGATGGTCCCTAGGATTATAATAGACAGCTAATCATCCTTGGTCAGTTGAAAGGGGATGAGCAACCTTCCATGATTGATCTAAAGAGAATAGATAGAGCTTCATTAAAGAAAATTGAAGAAAGGTTAGGGCCTATTTTACAAATTCTTGAGTTTAAGATAAATTCTTTGGCTAGTTATTTTCATATTATAGGTGTCTATCAATACCCAACAACCTATGAAAAGAGGTTCCATTATGATAAATAGTGTGGGAGAGAAGGTCTTTGTCTATTTTTTATATGAGAAACTTCTAAATTTTTGTTGTTATTTTGCCTTATCAGACATAGTAAAGATGAATGTGAAATTAAGCTAGATGAGGTTAACTCCATCTCATGGCCATATAATTCATTACGTTTAGCCTTTCCTTTGCATAATAGATTTTTTTACTTTATGGTATCTTCCAAAGGTCATTCAAGTACTTCTCAATCTAACCTAAAGATTTCAATAAGTTTGAAGTCTTGCCTTGTTTGTTGCAGACTTCAAGTGGATCATTTTATCTCATTTCCAGGGATGGTTGATGTTAGAAAGGTCCTTAAAAATTCAATCATAGCTAGAGAGGAACATACAACTTCAAGTTTGTAAACTGATGAATCCATTCATTTTTCTCAAACTAAAAGAAATAAGTCTATATCTTAACTAAGACATAATCTTTGCCTTTAGTCTTTATGATCAGAAGGTTGAAAAGGTTTCCTCAGTTTAAGAGGAAGACAAGTGAAGAAATAAAATTGGGTATGAAAAATGAGGCATCCTCTCACTTGTTTCTTTTATCTCCTGGTAAAAAATATAGTTTGGTTGATGCATATAAGGTTGAGCAAAAATTCTAAGGTTTCTTAACCATTGGCAACTGATGAGCATAATTTTTAGGTGAAGGCTACAATACAAACCTATCAAGCCTCATAAAGATTTTTGCTTGGAACATCCAAGGCTTGGAAACTCCTTAGATAGTTCAAGCACTTTAGCTTTTTATTGTTATTCCTCATGGAAACTAGACTAAGTTAAAGTCAGGTTGAAGGTTTACATTTTGTGCTTCCTCAATTGTGTTTCTTTCCTATTGAAGCTATAGGGAGATCAAGAGGATTACTTCTTTTTTAGCACTAAAGAAGTTAACTTAGTGATTAAGCAATTTGCTTCTCATCATTTATTATTTGAACTTTGCTTTAGATTAAGGGTGACCAATTGGCATGGCATCAATTTTTATTGCTAGCCAAGACTCATTTGAAGCTTCATTATTGGGAGTTGTTATTTTATGTTTGTTCTTCTATTTTGTCACCATTGGTATACTTTAGTGATTTTAATGAGATAATGCATGTTTTTGAGAAAAAGGGTGGTTGGGATGTGATTTATTCCTCTATATTGGGTTTTCATAATGTGATTGATAATTTATAGCTTTAGGATATAGGTTTTATGGGGTGCCCTTTCACTTGGGATAACAACAAAAGGGGAGATGAGTTTATTACATAGTGATTAGATCAGAGTTATTATTCTTCTTCTTGGGATTTACATTTTTTAGATAGTGGTTATTCATTTAATGGAAATTTCTTCTAATAATCTCCTGATTCTTCTTTATATGAATGGCCAGGCTCATGATCAAGTCAAGAAAGTCATACTTTTTCTCTTTAAAGCTTTTTAGGTTAAAGAAGAGTCCTGTGAAGAGTTTATCATAATTAATAAGGGACTCAATTAGCTAGGGTTGGTTCAATGTCAGTGTTAAAAAAGATATTAAATTGCAGCTCTACATTATAAGTATGGCATAAGCATCAACTTGGTAACTAGCCTTATGAAATTTGTAAAGCCTTCAAACAAATTGAAAGAATGCGACTACAATATAATGATAGGAGGGATCATATGGAGTTTTTGAATCATCAATAATGAATTTATGAGTTATTATAATATAAAGAAACCTTTTGTCATCAACGATCTCATGCTTTATGGTTGTTAGATGAGGATAGGAATACAAAATATTTCATAAAAAGGCCTAAAATTATCACCAAAATAATTTGTTACATTGACTTAAAAATTCAAATAGGGATTGGAAAAAGTGTTTAAAGGCTATTTTTCATGTTATTAATGATTATTTTTCTTATCTCTTTTATAGTCGTGGAGTATTACTTGTGGAGCAGTATTAAATGGTGTCCATTCTTTTTTGTCTGAAGAGGATATGGAATTTTTAAAGGTCCCATTTCATGCTAAGTTATTTTAGCCCTTAAAAAAATGCACCCTATCAAATCCCCGAACCTTGATGGTATGTCTACCTTTCTTTCAATGTTATTGGCATATTGTAAGCCCTGATGTTAATTCCTTTATGTTGGATTTTTTTGCTAATGATGTTATACCTAACAATCACATCTTTCTTACTTTAGTCCTAAAGGTTAAAAGCCCTGACTCTATGAAGGATTTTAGATCTCCTAACCTATGTAATATCTTGTACAAAATTTTTGTCAAATGGGCTCTAAGTTATGCTACCTTCATTGTTATCCCCAAATCAAAGTGCATTTAAGCTTGGTAGACTAATAATTGATAACTTCATTGCCCATGAGGTGTTTCATTCAATGAAAAATAAAAGATTAAGGAATTTTGGTGCTCTAGCTTCTGAAATTATATATGAGTAAAGCTTATAATAAGGTTGAATGGCATTTTTTTAGAACGAATTTTGATCCATATGAATTTTCCTAACTATTTTTAAAAGTTGATTATGTAGTATGTAAGCTCTATTTCCTTTAGTTTCATTATGAACGTGTCTCCTCAGCTATCTTTTACTCCATCTAGGGGCTTAAGGCAAAGTGACCCATTATCCCCATATCTTTTTTATTTTATGTTGAGGGCCTTGGTACTTTAATTTCTTATTTAGTGAGAACCTATTTTTTGCACCCAATTCAAGCTTGTTGGTCTAGGCCTAGTTTTCTCATTTGCTTTTTATAAGTGACTTCTCGGGTTACCCCATTGGATTATGTATAGATTAAGGAAATACTAAAGATTTATGAATGTGCTACTGGTCAATTGGAGAATTTTGATAAATTTATAGTGTCATTTAGTAAAGTGGCTTCTGATGATAAGCGTCATGAGCTTCATTCAAGCTTTGCTTGGTGTACGAGTTATTTGTAATCATTCTAAATATTTGGTTTGCCTTCATTTATAGGTAAATATAAAAAATTTCTTTTTAGTTTCTTGAGGGATGTTAATAGAATAATATGTAAAAGAGAGGGAAGGAATTTGTTATATGTTTCATATATATATATATATATATATATATATATATATATATATATATATATATATATATATATATATATATATATATATATATATATATATAACCTACAAATTAGTATGTCAATTACTTCTTATTTCAATTAATTCTTATTCTAATCTATATAGCCTATAACTTTCCCCCTCGGGGCTGCTATATAATATGTTATCTAATTCCCCTCATGTATTCATATATTTATACGCCTATACACGCACACACATACGCGCATACATACATACATATATATATATATATATATATATAACCTACAAATCAGTATCTTAATTACTTCTTATTTCAATTAATTCTTATTCTAATCTATATAGCCTGTAACACTCCCCCTCAAGCTAAAGCGTAGATGTTAATCTTGCCTAACTTGTTACAAAGATCATCAACCTGAACCTCATTAAGGGCTTTTGAGAAGATATCTCCCAATTGTTCTCTAGTCTTCATATATCCTGTAGAAATTAAACCCTCCTTAATCTTTTCATGAATGAAATGATAATCAATTTCAATGTGCTTATTTCATTCATAAAAGAATATATTAGAAGCAATACGAAGTGTAGTTTGGTTGTCACACCATAATTTAGATGGCATTGAGTCTTTAAGACCCACTTCATTGAGGAGCTGATATAACCATATTATTTCACACAGAAACTTGGCCATAATCCTGTATTCAAATTCTGCACTCGATCATGAAGTTACATTCTATTTCTTGCTTTTCTATGAAACCAAATTATCTCCAATGAAAACAAAATATCCTAAAGTGGATCTTCAATCTTCCTTAGACCCTGCCCAATTAACATCCAAAAACCATTCAATCCTAGTATGACCATGATTGCCCTATAGAATTCTGTGTACATGTGCTCTTTTTAAATAGCATAAAATTTATTCTACTACTTTCCAATGATTAATAGTTAGAGATGACATATGTCGACTTACCACAGTAACTGAATAAGTAGGATCTAGATAAGTCAAAATAAGATAATTCAACTTCCACCAATCTTCTATATCTCTTAGGATTTTCAAATAATTTATTATCTTTTATAAGCTATAAATTAGGAACTACTAAAGTACTACATGGTTTAGCCCCCAACTTTCTTATTTCAGATAGTAAATCAAGCACATGCTTCCTTTATGATAAAAAGATTCCTCTATTACTCCTTGTCACTTCAACTCCCAATAAATATTTCAATATCCCTAAATCTTTTGTATGAAACTATATGTGGATAAAGGATTTAAGGGATGAAATCCTTATAGAATCACTACCAATGATTACAATATCATTCACATATACAACTAATAGAATGATGTCGTCATCAGATTATTTATAAAAAAAATAGAGTGGTTGAACTTACTTTTCATTATACTAAAATTTTCAATAGCCTGACTGAACATTATAAACCAAGCATTAGGACTCTATTTCTAACTATATAGAGACTTATGAAGATAAAAAAATTTCCATACTCTTCCTGAGCAACAAAGCTAAGCAGTTGCTCTATATAAACCTCCTCTTAAAGATCACCATAAAAAAAAAGCATTCTCAATGTCTAACTAATGAAAAGGCCAATTATAAGTAGCTACCACAAAAATAAATAACCTAATAGAAGTACGTTTAGCAGCAGGAGAAAAGGTACTAGAATAATCCACTTTATATGTTTGAGCATATCCTTTAGCTATAAAACAGGCTTTCAATTGGGCAATGAACCCATCAGAATTGAGTTTCACTATAAACACCTATTTACAGCCAATAGCATTCTTTTTTATAGGTAAATCCACCAAGGACCAAGTACCATTAGCCTCTAAAGCATTAATTTCCTCAATCATTCTATTACGCGAGCCAAGGTGAGAAAGAGCTTCTTTAATAGTCTTAGGAATAGAGATAGAATCAAAAGAAGTAATAAAAGAATAAGTAAAGGATGACAAGTGGTTTAGGCATAGCAAGGAAAAAGTCTATATGTGGCAAAATAGTTAACGAAATAGTATAGCTTAATAAATCATCATCCTCCCCTGATTAGGATAAGGGGTAAATGGAAAGAAAGGTGTATTTTCTTAAAAAGTAACATCAATAGACACAAGATACCTATGAAAAGTGGCCCTATAACATCATAACCTTTTTTAACATAAGAGTACCCAAGAAAAACACACTTTAAAAATTTTGGATTTAGTTTGGTAACTTGAAGACGAATATCCTGAACAAAGCAAGTACACTTAAAGACCTTAGGCTCAATAAGAGACAAATGTTTATTTGGAAACAAAACATGATAAGGAGTCTTACCATGAAGAATAGATGATGACATATGATTACTTAAAAAACTACTGTAGAAATTGCATCAGCGCAGAAAGGTTTGAGAGCCTTTATTTGAAATAACAAAGCTCTAGCAGTTTCAAGAATGTGTCTATTTTTTCATTTATTAACTCTATTTTGAGATGGTGTATCTACATAAGATGTTTGATGAAGAATGTCATATTAAAGCATAAAAGTTTAAAAGGATTCTGATAAGTGCTCCTTAGCATTATCACTTATTAATATTTTGATAAAAACATTAAAATGAGTTTTAATTTCATAACAGAGAGCAGAAAAATGAGAAAACACCTCAACATGATTTTTCATTAAATATAACCATTTCATATGAGAATAAGCATCCATAAGAGATACAAAACATTTAAACCTAGTTTTGGACTTAACTAGTCAAGGACCCCAAACATCTAAATGGACTAACTCAAAAGGAGCACTAGCTTGCTGATTAACTCTTAGACTTGAATTAAGACGATGGTGTTTTGCAAACTAACAAGACTCACAATCTAATAAAGATAAATTTTGAAATTGAGGAAAAATTTGCTTTAACACATAAAGAGAAGGATGACCTAATCGATAATGTGTTTCAAAAGTTATGACCCCAGAACATGTTATTGATCTTAGAACTTATGTATCAAGGATGTAGAGACCTCTAGATTCATATCCTTTACCAAAAATCTTCTTTGTTGTAAGATCCTAAAATAAAAAATAATCGATAAAAAAATGGAACATAATAATTAAAGGTACAAATGAATTTACTAACATAAATTATATTGAAAGATAATTGAGGTAAACTAAGAACATATGACAAAGTGATGGTGTTAGACTTATTATACTGGAACCAATGACACAAGATGTTGACCAAATCTTCTAAAGTAATAGGAGAGGTAGGTTTATATGACTAAAAGGTAGAAAACATATTAGAATTACTTGTCCTATGATCTATAACACCAAAATCAATGACCCACTTTAAAGAGGAGGAAACAAGACATGTATAAAGTTTACGTGACTCAATGATGGACTTCTTAGACCAAGACTTTTTTGAATCTTCAAAAAGAGGATCCTATGCTCAATAAATATAGTTTAATGAATTTACTCTAATCTAGATAATTTATATCGTTAAGATTATATTCCATGATTTTTGACATCATTAGAACCGCATCAAAAATAATAATAGCTTTTTTCACATCCAAAATGCAAAAGAACATCCAAAAAAAACTCAAAAAAAATATAGAACTGAAATACTAACAGTATTTGGACAGAACCTGTATAGCCAAAAGGTCTGACAACTGTACAGATGTAGACCCAACCAAGTATGAAATTGAAGAGTACAAACAAAAGTGAGATGAATGGTGTCAATTAGAGCAAATTCCAACAGTCTCTCTAAAAAAACCTAAAACCTAGAAAATTATTTGAACATAATTTTTAAATTCTTAAACCCTCTAAGAGAGCTCTAATACCATGTTATTAGAATAATACATGAAAAAGAGGAAAGGAATTTGCTATATGTTTCATTTATTAATTGTATAGGTATATATATACAAGTTTAAGAATCCTATTTTAGGAAGCAAAATCAAATACAATAAATCAGCTTATAAATTAATATGTCAATTACTTCTTATTTCAATTAATTTATACTCTAATCTATACAGCCTGTAACAAGGGAAAAAATCTAAAAAAAGATTCAAGGATGGAAGGAGAAACTTTTGTCTATTGCTGGTAAGGAAGTTTTTATCAAAGCAATGGTTTAGGCCATTCTTACCTACATAATAGCTACTTTGCTCTTCCTCAATTGAACTTCAACTATTAATGAATAACTTTTGGTGGGGAAACAATTTAAATGATAGGCATATCCATTTAATGCATTATTGGAATTGAATGGCAAAATCTAAAAAAGGATGGAGGCATGGGTTTTCATCATCTATTCTCTTTTAATTTGGCCCTTTCAACAAAGCAAAGGTGGCATATTCTCACAAGTCCAAATTGTTTGAGCTCTCAAGTGTTAAAGGCTAAATATTTTCACCATTCCTTATTATTTTAAGTTAAATTGGGTTCCAATCCCTCTTATTCATAGCATAGCTTAGTCAATGTTATTCTGATTCTATCTTCAGGGTTATATTAGAGAGTTAGAGATGGGAAATTAATTAATATTTGGTCTGATAATTGGATTTTAAGTCTTGGACTTAATCATATTCCTCATGCTTGAATATCTCATATGGCTTTTATTGTGGTGGATTTCATTAATTTTGAGATACAAGATTGGAAAGTTGATTTGGTGTGGTCTATGTTTGAATCATTAGAAGCTAGGCTATTTTATCAATTCCCATTAGCTTTCATTTGCTAGCTAATTCATTATTTTAGAAATTTTCTCGTAATGGAGCTTTTGATTAAAATCAAGATACTTTCTGGCCGAATGTCTCAACCTTCAAAAACCATCTTCTTTAGCTTTAGCAAATAGATGTAAACCTTTCGGAAGAAGTTGTAGACACTTTCCATCTCTCCAAAGGTTAAGAGTTTTGCTTAGTGATTATGCAATAGTATTCTCCTAACTTATCAGATTTTACGAGATAAGGGTCTTCTCATTATTAACAACTATAACTTTCATGGTTAACTTAGGGAGTCTTTTTTACATATTTTCTCTTTTTGCTCCTAGGTGCGGTGTGCTTGGTTGGCATGTCAGCTTTCTATTAGAGCTGATGTCATTCAGTTCTCAAATTATTTGATTAGGTTTTGTAGATTTTTTAGATTCTGTCTCGTGATCAATTTGAATTGTTTCTTATGGTTCTGTGGACTTTATTATTCCATAGAAATAAGGTGGTCCATGAAAATGTCATCCAGCATCCATTAATGACTGGTATCTAGGCAATGTCTCAATTATAAGCCTTCTAAAATTCTCGATCTTGTGATTCTGTGGAGTTGTCTATAGTTCTTTACCTCAAAATTGGTCTCCACCAACTTCCATGAATGTCAAGCTTAATACAAATGTCTATGTTGTGCAATGTGATTCAGTAGTGGTGATTCAGGATTTGCATGGTGAGGTTGTATTTTCTGATGGCAAAAAGGTGGTTTAGGTCAATTCAATAGAGAACCTGGAGGCACAAGCAATTCTGCTTAGCCTTTAGCTAGCCAATAATTCTTGCTTAAATCAAGTGGAAGTGGCATCTGATAGTCTTTTGGTGATAAACGGATTGAACCAACAATCTTCAAACTCGTTAAACTTTGCTCCTTTAGCCTTTATTTTGGAAGATATTCTACATTTGTCTAAGTCTTTTGATTTTATTTCCTTTTTCTTTTATTTTTAGGAAATTTAATAAAGTAGCTCATTTTATTGCTAAATGGGTTGGTTATAAGCTTTATTGATCTTTGTCTTTTGATGGAGGATGTTCCAACTTGTGCTAATTATGTTATATTAAAGGATATTGTCTCTATTCCTTGATATATGAACGAAATTTCTTCCCAAAAAAAAGTTTAATTTTATTTGTTAGTTTTTGATAATTAGATTACTTAATTAACGAGTTTTTCGTTTGCATTAGTCCTTGTGGAAACAATGTCCCATTAACTTTTGTATTACTTGAATAATTCATGCACTTGTGATAAAAAAAAAAGTTGTCTTGTGATTCAATCTATTAGTAACTAGACGTAATTTACACTAATAACGTGTAAGATGAGGAAATGACATGAGGAAAAATGAATTGCAGAGTACTTATTAGATTTCAACCTCCAGTTCAAATTAAGTGAAATCATATGGTAGTTATTTGTATTTTTTCAAAATTTTAGTCTAAAATAAAATGATATATTTATCTAAAACTATGTATTTTAATTTAAGAAGGAAATATGAAGAACTAGAGGGTAGTTATTATTACTACAAATAAATATATCAATAGTGTCTGAACTTTTTTCACTTTTGCTATTTTACGGATAAATATACATCAATAATGTCTGAACTTTTTTCACTTTTACTATTTTGGTGTTCAAACAGTTTTTTTTGCAATTAGGTGTTTAAATCTATAAAAAAAATTCTAAATTATTGTACTTAGCAGGTTTTACAGGTTAAAAGGGCTTATGTGTCAACTAGAGGATAATAGTAGTAGTAGTAGTTATTGTTGTTGTTATTATTATTATTATTATTATTATTATTATTATTATTATTATTATTATTATTATTATTATTATTATTATTATTATTATTATTATTATTATTATTATTACGGATAAATACATCAATGGTGTATGAACTTTTTTTACTTTTGCTATTTTAGTGTTCGAACAATTTTTTTTACAATTAAGTGTTTTAATCTGCAAAAAAATTTTAAATTAATGTATCTAGCATGTTTTACAAGTTAAAGGGCTTATATGTCTTTTTTTTAAGTAGTAAATCGACTTAAATGACTTTTTTTTTAAGTAGTAAATCAACTTAAATGCATAATTAAATATAAATGTCATTCATAACACATAAATATGCCATATATATACTAGAAATATACCGAAAATATATAAAATATATTTCAAGTATATATATGCTATATATAACTATAATCAACCATAAATATACAAAAATATACTAAAAGTATACCGAAAATATACTAAAACATTTAATGAAATAATTCATATCAAAACATAATTATTTATAATCATGCACTATATACGATGTATATATAAAATAATAACTCACAAGTTTGCGCTCCTCGAGACTGGCTCGATGGGCCCTGTCCGATAAGTCTCGATCTTGGTGCAACTAGAAAATAAATAATAATCAGAATCAGAATAAATTTCTAACTTATACTTCTAAGAATTCTAAAGGAGACTCAATCTAAGAATTCAAAACTCAGACAAACACAAAAATTCAGGATTGACCCGATATTACATTTTACGAGAATTCTACCAAAAATTCGACATAACCTCCTCTGTAAAATGGACACCTCTCTACTAACAGTGGAGTCGATCCTGCAAAGAAAACACACTTCTAAAACCACAAAGCACTGCACAAATTCCCAATCGAGGTTCACAATTCACCAAAATCAATATAATATAATAAATTTACATAAATATTGATAAAATCCCAAATATAATATATTTGAACATTAAATCACTAACTATAATTATTTTCACAATAATTAAATAAAAATCTCAAATAATAATATAATATTAATAAAAATCAAATTTTTCGATAATTCCACATAAAATAGTAAAAATTCACTTCTATATACTCATATAGCTTAAATATATATTAAAAGTAATTAAAAATTCATTTAATCACCAAAATAGTAAATAATATATTATTTGAATATAATTTTTGAAAATTAGTATTAATTAGTTAAAAATAGTAAATAATTTATAAAAATCATTTTAATACTCTATAAAATTCTAAAATCATTTAAAACATATTATTTAACTATAATTTCCATAAAATTACACAATTAACCTATATATACAAAATTCACATAATATAAAAATATTCTCAAAAATTATATAAATTCACTAAAAAAATTATTTTAATAATTCTAAAATTATTAACTCAAATTAATAACACTAATTTAACTAAATTTTCATTAAAAATAATTAATTAACATAATTATCAAAAAATTCAATATTTAATATTAAAATAATAAAAAATTACCCATAATTCAAATTAATTCAAAAAAATAAAAAAAAATATGTATTTTTAGGAAGATTAAGTTGCCATAAACAACATTTGTAAAGTAAGAATCCATGAATCAATCAATATCAAGCTCAAAAAAATAAAAACCCTAAAACATATAAACTAAAAATTAAAGATAACTTAAAATCAAAGGAGATTAAGCTTAAACGGAGCTCAAAATCGAACTCATCAAAGCTTGGAGGTTTGAACAAGACTAGAGCGATGAGATTTGGTGGCCAAAATTGGAGTCATCAGCATAGAGCTCCTTTTGTTGTTGCTGCTATTCCAGGCGATTCTGCGACTACCAACGCGTCCCGACGTGACGGAAGGGAAGGAGGAGGTGAGGGGAGTTGATAGTGGCTGGTGATGGTCGTAGTTGGCAGTCTGGCGAGCTAGGTTGCACAGTGACAGCTTTGGGAGAAAACGAAAAGAAGAAGAAGAAAAAGAAAAAGTGAGGGGGCTGACCTTTGACTCAATTTTTTACTTCTTTATATATATATATATATATATATATATATATATATATATATATATATATATTGAGTTTCGTGATTCAAAAAAACGCATCGGAAATTAAAACTTTTAACCATAAACCCTAACCCAGATCCAAGTAATTCGATTAATTGATTTAAAATTAGGGTTTTCAAATCTTACCACAAATGCAAAAGAAGCAAGATTTCTAGAAGGCAGAGAGGAGGTTCACTCTGGTGGCACCTTACCTCGAGCTTTTGATTTTGGTAATTCGGATCAAAAAGTCTCCAAAAGAATAAGCGTCCACATGAATAACCTTTGATTAAAATGAAAACTTTGTGTGCTAGCACTTCACTTGATTTCTCACAAATCAAGAATAAAACACTTTGTGTTTTAATTTTTCTAAGAGGAGAAAAATGAATTACAAGTAGTGGCTAATGATTGAGTTAGTGAAACCCTAAATAATATAACATATTTATAGATCTCTAATTAAGGTTTCACTTACCAAAATAACTTTTTGATAATTTCTCAATTATTAATATTATGATTTTATTTAAAATTAAATCAAAAATAATATTCTATTTATTTAAGATAATATTTACCTTAAATAAATAAACTATTTATTTATTTCCACAAAGCATATTTGGGCTTCTCAAACCCATATCCGTTTTTGGGCCTGTTATAAGTGTGTGGCCCTGTAGGTTTACATGACGTTGGCAGTAGGCCTTAAATCTCTATTTAGGCCTACAAGTCATAAGTGGCCTCTAGCAAGACATTATGACTACCTAAGTCTTATGAAGTAATAATCCGACATAACCTAATTTATAATAAATATTGTAATCCCTTTGTCATATGATATCTTAATTGAATATAAGGCATAGTTTCTATCATCCTTATATAATTTAATTATATTATTTCTTGACTCTAAGTAGACTGAGAATGATAACTCTTTATCAATTCACTTTAGCATAGTCATGCATTTTTCTCAGTTTATCTTATCAAGGGGCCCATAGATATTTTATTCAGATTAAATGAGGGACAAATTCCTTCTCAATCACTCACATTCCTCATTTCATATCCAACAACAATCTATTTAATCATCTTGTTAAAGACAATGTTAGATTATGTCAAATTATATAATAGTTATGTAGAAATCTATGATGATTTCAAGGTCAAAGGACTAAATCAATATTATTATTATGAGAATTACTTATGACAATTATTTATATAGTATTCTCATGATGGGCAAATCCAATACAATATTTCTCAAATAAGTACCTATGAGTTGACTTAATATCTCATATTTATGATTAGTAAAAGATAATCATCAATCAACATCATACTAACCATAACATATTATTATGATTAGGGATAATTTGAATAGAACTCATATTTAATGTAAGAGTTTTACTATCAGGTCACATACTTGATGACCTTAGTAAGAATTGACTATTCAAGTAATTATCATAACACAAAATGATAATGAAAAATGCTTCTTTATTAAATAAAATGATAAAGTCAAAATATTATCATACATGATTGACCTAATACATATCACTAACAATATATACATATACACATAAATACAACACATAACACAACAATAATAATAATAATAATAACAACAACAACAATAATAATAGTAATAATAATAATAATAATATTTAAAATAATAAAAATGATAATAATTTTAATGAATTTAAATAATAAAACCCCTAAAATAAATTATTTTCCGTAAAAAAATTCTTAAAATAAAATAAATAAATAATATTTACAAATAACAATAGTAATATATAAATAAAATTTAAAATTTTATTAATATTAATATTATTTAAAATATAAGGTCATTACAATTTATCACTACTTATTATTATTATTATTACTATTGTTAGACTTCACAATTTAATAAATTAATTTTGACATGAGTTGTTATTATGTTTTATATCAAAAAATTAATAAATTACGATAAACATGCCACAACAGTATTTCATAAAGCGATATGAAAATAAAAATTAATAAATAATTCAGTTTCAAAAATAATTAAATAATTTAAATAAATGAAAAATAATTTTTAATATTATTATTTTAATATATAAATGAATTAAATAACAAGATTTTAAATCAACTCTATTATATATATATTTTGAGAGAGAGAGAGAGAGAGAGAGAGAGAGAGATCCAAACACGTAGGGAGCGAACACGTACTACATAAAAGAATGTTATGAGATTTAAATGGTTTATCATCAGCATTTCAATATATATATATATATATATATATATATATATATATATATATATATTGAATTGAAAAAATGAGATATGACGATAGGAATTAGGATTATACGAATGTATATTTTATTATACTTTTCCAGTGGGCTAAGGTCATCCATGACATGACATTAACCAGACAAATCGTACGAATGATAACAATTATTTAGAATCTTTTTTATGCTGAAAGATGAGTGTTAGAAAATGCTCGATATTAGTAAGTATTAAACATTGTTTATTGTGGTAAAAAAATAAAAAATAAAAAATAAAAAAAGCCCTTTCTGGAAGAGATGAATGATGCTAACAAAATGCAAGTTTTACACTTGACCATTGAATGTTACCCAAAACTTCAACCAGTAGCTTTGCCCACCAAACATGCTGGCGTCTAGATCATGTAGCCGAGTTAGGTCTTTTACTTCTTGCCCCCCGCTTCCTAAACTTTGCTTTTGGAATATAACCATTTTTTGACAAATTTTTATTCTACTCTTTCATAAAATCTTTAAAAAATAATTAAAATTTTATTATATGAATAAGAAAACTTTTAATTCAATATAATTAATTTTTGAAGATATTTTTTAAAGCACAAAGTTTTTTATATTATTTTACATAAAACAGAATTATATATTTTTCTTAGTCTAATAATAGCAAAGAAAATAAATTAAACAATCAACAACTGTTAAAATCAATTGATAGTGAATTATTTCCATTTAAGCGAAGTGTTAAATTTGAATTCTAGTACATGCAATCGTGTTGAATATGTTGTTGTGAGATTTTTACCATCATTATAATTTTATCTAGATCGAACTAAATTTTTCAAAATTTAATAGAATTTGAATACTAATAGTTCATGCAAAATAATAATAATAATAATAATAATAAATTAAACCAATCACAATATCTCATTTCGCTCCTAACAGGTGTTCATGCGCCTCACTTGTCCTACCTTGCCTTAGAGGACAATCCCTTATTAGGGATACTGGCACCACAAGTTTTATAACCTTTTAAAATTACAATTAAATTGTAAAAATTTTTGTTTTAAATTGAGTCCTACTATCTTTTAAATATTACTCTTTAGTTTTTTTTTTTATTAATTCAAACAGAATGTAACTATGTGATTTACACTCCACCAAATTAACCCACATTTACAGTCAACTCATGCCTACTTTCCATATTATCAACTACATCTGCATACAATTCCAAACCAAGCTCTCCTCTCCACTACTAATTAAAGTGAAAAATGAGGGTTTTAACTAATTGAATGTCATTTGAAAAAAAAATAGTGCTCAAAGAGTATATTGTTAACTAGTGATAATTGCTTTTCAAAACTCTTGGACTTGATGTCCTGCAAAGCACGAACAGAGGGCAAGGTGAGAGGTGGGGTGGATCCCCACAAACACTCTGACGCCTAAGTTAGAGAATAGAAGCAAGAGGAATGTAAGATAGCCTGAATGTGCGAGAATGAGATGTCCCCTTATGAGGGATATAGGGTTATATATATAGTGATACTCAAACCTGGATGGAGTCAGATTCCGTGTGGGATAGTGAATCATAATCTTAGTAGGAGAGTATTCCTTCTTTGGTTAGGATTCCTCTTTGGGGTAGTTCCTATTCTGGACGGATCTATCTTCTCCCTGATCCAAGTGTTCCTATTTAGGGGGTAAAGGATCCCTAATTAGGCAGGAACATTCTAGATAGTATCAAGAGTCCCCCCCCCCCGGAGTATTCAGATATTTATATCCGTTGCGTCCAGGTAGGATGTTGATGCCCTCATAAGGGTTATAAGATGCTAGTGAGCTGAGGTGGCCAGTCTCAGTCATGATGAGTAGAGCTTGGTGTCAAGTATTTGGTTAGTCATCGTTGAACCGTAATCTGTGGAGTTGGGGTACCTGCCGAGTGCATATGAGCACCGCAATAGATTAACCCGTCTATTTGGAACAAGATGGAACCAGTCATCACTGGATTTTTGATGCTCGGTGCATGGACACGAGGCTTTTCGAGCTCGGATCCTCAATACTACAGAAGCGACCTAAGGGTGCCAGTTTCAGTCACTGGTCTTAGGTATACGAGACTTAGATGCTCGGTTCAGGGTCACGGGGCTTACATGCTAGGAACCTCAGTACTACGAAAGCGACTTGAGGGTGCCAGCTTCAGTCACTAGACTTAGATGCGCAAGACTTAGATGCTCGGCTCAAGGACGCGAGGCTTACATGCTTTGAACCTCAGTACTACAGAAGCAACTTGAGGGTGCCAGCTTCAGTCACTAGACTTAAATGCGCGAGACTTAGATGCTTGGCTTAGGGGCGCGAGGCTTACATGCTCAGAACCTCAGTACTACGAAAGTGACCTGAGGGTGCCAGCTTCGGTCACTAGACTTAGATGCTTGGATACCCGGAATGGGCTGGAAGCGATGTTTGAAATGCCTTCCGAGTTGCTTGATGAAGCGACCCAGTCGAAATATAGGTGGGCCAACTCTTGAAATCGTGTGATTGATGCGTCATTTCATATGTCAGTAAAAAAAATGCTTGTGCCGCCGTTATTACGACTCCTCATTTAATGGGTTATTTTATTCCCAAAAGGCCCTTGGTGGCCTAGGGAGGAACGCAGCAATAATGAAGGCAGTTAATGGCGTGCTTCCAAATCCTTCTGTGTCTCTATAAATACTGATGCGCTTATTAACTGGCATATTTTGCTTCTTTCACTTTTCTGTCTTTTATTTTTGCTGCATTGCTACTGCCTCCATTATTTCCATTTCTTCCTACCATAGTTCTTGCTTGTGGCGACCAGGTGATTCTTTTCATCTTTTCTTCCTTCTCTTTTTGCCCTTTTTTACTATTGCATTTTTCTTTTCTTTATTATGGCTCCCTGGGAAAAAATTAGTTATGACCTATTTGTGTCCAATGTAGATAACGAGTTGCTAGGGTGGTATCAGCGGCGATTCTGTATCCCCGCCAATTACACCCTCCACACCGTAGATAGGAGGTTTAAGGCCCATACCCCCTTATCAGGGCTAAGTATATTAGTAGTATATTTTGACCAGTTAGAGGGGGGTTTGAAATTTCCCTTAGATCATTTTGTAAAAGAATTTCTTAATAGGAATAACATTGTGCCCGGTTAGCTTCTTCCGAATAGCTATAGCATACTGACCAGGTTCGTCCAGCTGATGCATAAAGAGGGTAGGGACCCCAATCTAGATGTCTTCCGATATTTGTATAGGCTGACTAGGAAGAAGGGAGAGCTGATGTTCTCCCTGTCAGTTGTACTTAACCATACACTTTTCGTTAAGCTTTCGGATCTCCATAAGAAGTGGAGACACCATTTTTTATTGTGGAGCATCAATCGAACTTCTTGGATGTCTAAAGGATGTGGTCGGACGAGTGTCATAAAGTGACCCATCCAACAAAACTTTCCAACCTTGATACGGAGTTATTTTTGTGGCTACATCTCGATGGACTCGTCGAAGCTCGATCAGCTGAAGATGCATCCCAGAGGTACCTGTGGAGAGTCTGTCCAAGTCGCGACCACTCCCCTGGTATGTTTATTTTGCTTTGAGCTATCTTTCTGACTTGCTTTATTTTTCCATCTGTAAATGGTTGACTTTTTTGATTTTGCGGGCGAGATTTCCTTAGTAGATGAGCCAGCTGCAGTGGAGTAGGTTCGGGTCTCTCCTTTACAAGAACTTGAGGCTCCTACAGCTTCGGAAGCTGTTCCCGCCAACCCCAAGGGCAAAGCACCGATGGAAAGTGATCGGCTGAAGTGGGTTGGGCATAAAAAAAGGCAACTAATCGACCCGGGGTCAAATGCGGAGGGGCTGGATGAAGAGATCTATGTCCAGCGCCCACGATTGTCTGGTTGTCTGGATATAAGGGGCTGGATATTGAAGAGGATGAAGCCCCCGAGCATCTCCAATAACTAAGTACGGGACCAGTACACTGAGTCATTGCGATTACCTGGTGACATGCAGCGTTGGTTGGAGGAGGGCCCAGATGGGTTGCTGGATTCCATGATTGGCTAGTCAATAGAGGTAAGCTAGTTTCTGCCACTTGATACAGTTGTTGTACTTGCTTCTTGTCTAAGTTGTCTGGTTATTTTTGGCAGATGACTCAGGCCTTACTACTAGCGAAGGATCAGTACTTCTACTTGAAGAGCTAGTACATCTTAAAGGAAACTGAGGTAGGGACAATAGTAATAGATTTTGAGAAGAAGCTGGATAGCGCGAAGGCAGCTCTAGAGCATTGCCAGACAAGATACGTTGAGGCCAAATCTGATGCTGAGGTGAATCAAAAGAAGGTTTCTGAGCTTGAACATAGCCAGGCCCAGCTGACGAGGAGGATCGAGGAGCAGGATCTTCAGATTACTAAGCTCTAGGGGAGGCTGGCGGAGCTTGAGAAATCCCGCGCGAATGATAAGAAGGCGTATCAAAGCATGGTAGGGGGGTTTCTCAAGGCTTATCAGGCTGAGTGCAAGAGGATCCTGCTCTCCCAAGACTCAGGATTGGACTTAGGGGCATTAAACCGAATAACTCCAATAAACCTTGCCAAGCTTGCAGCGGAGGAGGACGCCTGTCGAAAGGCCAGTTCCATTCCTATGAGGGAGTCTGAAGAGGTCGCTGTTGTTACTGGGTTCGTTGAGCATCTAGAGACTGCTGATGCTACTTCCCCCTCCATTTTCGAGCCTGGGGGTCCGGGTGTACAAATAGTAGAGTAGATATGGATAGGTTTTTTTTTTGTAACTGATCACATGTAAAGACATTCTTATTAATGAAGATAATTTATTATTGAATCATATCGTTTATTCAAGTACAATTTTACTGATAGTATTTCCTGAGAGAGTCTGAGTTCCAAAACCTCGGTAGTTTTTTACCTCCTCTTTCTTTTAGTCTGTACACCCCCTTCGTTGTGCATTTTGAGATCTGGTATGGACCTTACCAGTTTGGACCTAACTTGCCAGTTCCTAAGGTGCCTTTGCCAATATCTGCTCTTTTGAGTACCCAGTCACCCATCTTGAATTATTCTGTTCGATGTCGCTGATGATGGTACTGAGTTATTCTTTGTCGATGTGCCTCAATTGTGGCTGCCGCTTGTTCTCTTCGTTCCTCTAGTAGGTCAAGGCATATTCGGGCATCGGCGTTGTTGATGGTGTGATCGAGGTCTTGGCTTACTCGGTAACTTGGGGACCCAAACTCCACGGGAATTACTGCATCCATGCCATAAGTCAGTCTGAATAGCGTTTCACCAATGGATGATCGGGGTGTGGTTCTGTAGGCCCAGATTACGTTGTTCAACTCTTTGACCTAATTCCCCTTCTTGTCATTAAGTCTCTTCTTCAACCCTTGCATGAGGATTCTATTTGTGACCTCGGTTTGCCCGTTCATTTGCGGGTGAGCTACTGAGGTGAAGCGCAGCTTTATACCAAGGTCCGAGCAGAAACTTCTGAATTTGTGGTTGTCAAACTATTTGCTATTATTCGTAATTAAGGTATGGGGGATGCCGAACCTGCAAATGATCTCCTTCCAGAAAAAATGTTGTATCTGGGCTTCTGTGATGGTTGGGACCGCTTCTGCTTTTACCCATTTGGTTAAATGGTTAATGGCCATAATTAAAAACTTTTTCTGTGAGGTAGAGGGAGGGAAAGGACCAAGGATGTCCATCCCCCATATGGCGAATGGCCAAGGGCTGCCGATGGGATGCAGAGGCCTAGAAGGTTTGTGACTAAGTCGAGCATAGTGCTGGCACTGAGGAAATGCTTGCATTAGCTGTTGGGCATCCTTGGACATGGTGGGCCAGTAATACCCTTGGAGTAGTGCCTTTTTAGTGAGCTAATAGTGGGACTCATGTGCTCCATAAATTCCCACAGACAGTGCCACTTGATAATTGGTTTTTAGAACTCTTGGGCTTAATGTCCTGCAAAGCAGGAACAGAGGGCAAGGTGAGAGGTGAGGTGGATCCCCACAAACACTCCGATGTCTAAGTTAGAGAATAGAAGCAAGGGGAATGTAAGATAGCTTGAATATGTGAGAATGAGATGTCCCCTTGTGAGGGATGTAGGGCTATATATATAGTGATACTCCAACCTGGATGGAGTCGGATTCCATGTGGGATAGTAAATCATAAACTTAGTAGGAGAGTGTTCCTTCTTTGGTTAGGATTCCTCTTTGGGGTAATTCCTATTCTGGATGGATCTATCTTCTCTTTGATCCAAATGTTCCTATTTAGGGGGTAAAGGACCCCTAATTAGGTAAGAACATTCTAGATAGTATCAACTAGATAATAAAATAATACTCTTTTATTATCTTTACACTTGTCTTCATCTTCTACAACAACAATCTAAGAATCTCATTTCACTTTTCTCAAAATATCACTATTTCTATTCACTAGAAGAAAATATGCATTTTCTCAATCTTTTTAGTTTCTGAATCATAAACTCTTTCTCAAAATGTGCACCATACATAACTCTTAAGATTTTTTCTCAATTTTCTACATTGATTGTTATATTCAAGACACCAAAAAAATCAAATATTGAAAACTAAATCTGATAATATCTACTTCTCATTATTCAACACTTTTGTTGCATAAATATAAACAACATAAATACAACATGAAAAAGTAAAAGAGCATAAACTTGTGCTAAAAACATGATATTTTTGTACTTAGAATCAATTTTTGTATCTAAATATGAGATAAACATTTTTTACTATTAAAACCCAAATTTTATATCTAAAAATGGAAGAAATATTTTCACTTTAAAACCTACTTTCATGAAAATATTAATCAAACTTGTGTTGGCTTTGTCAATATCCAAAAAAAATTAAAAACTCAAAATGAATTCTAAAATTAATACCTAAACAATGATTTATAAATTAGTCTTTATGCCTTCCTAACAAGCTTTGCATCAATCCATATACGTTTTCCTTTCAAATATAAGAATATCTTTCCATAAAAACTCATTTACCTTCTTCTCTGTAGATCATGTAAAATTCTAAATTTCATTACAAATTATAAAATGACAACCAGTTTTGAACCACTAGTTTATGTTTTTATGTGTGATTATAAGTTAGGTATAAGGATTTACAATTAGGTAAGTTATGGAGGTTAAATTCAAGTTAAATTCATATTACATGGGTGCTCATAAATGGCCCTCAAGATCATGAGCGCTCCTAAAAGTACAAGGGTTTAAAAACTAAAGTATTTTAAGAATTTCAAAGGTACTTATAATATGAGTCATAATCATAATCAAAAGAATCTAGATCGCGATCAAGTTCATCACGATCATGAGCATGAATTTTCAATTATTGCAAATGTTTCAAAGGTCTTCATAATCTTATTTTCAACTATGATAATAGAACTCACAATTATAATCAAGTTATTCACAATCTTGAGGTAGAGAGGATTTATAGTTGCAAAGTTCAAAAGGTCTTCACAATCACAGTCACAATCGTGAGAAGGGTATTATGAACTATAATTAAGTCCATCCTGATTGTAAGCTTGAAAGCCTTAAACAAAGTTCGAGTTAAGGACTCCTCATGATTATAAGGAGGATTATGAGTGATGTGACATTCAAGTAATAGTCAAATGTTTAAAAGCCATTGTAATTTTTTTATACCCTCATGATCATAACCTTTAAATTTCTTGGAAAAACCAAATTAAACATGAAATGAAGATAGAGATGTTAGGGATGATTTGGCAAACTTCCAACAGCTATTTTCTAAGCTTCTATTATAAATACAACCCTCATAACTCATTTATGAGTTTAGACTAGTGGTTGATTAAATTTACCACTTAGCATTATCAATTGTTCTAAAATTCTCTTTGTAATTAATTTATTTGTTTAACTTTTGAGAGAATTGGTGAGTGTTAGAATTCTCATTTCCACTCTTTCCTTGGGGTTTAAAGAAGTAGTTAATAAGATTATTTCTCTAGTTTAATGTTAAGCCTAATTAAAAACATAAGTTATTGAAAAATATTGTATAAATCTAGAAAACATAAGTGTTTATAAGTGAAAAGGCCCTAAAGGAGGGGTGAATAGGGCAATTAAAAAATTTAAAGATAATTAGCAAATAATTAAGAAATAAGTAGAAGAAGGAGAAAAACAAGGACACAAGAATTTAAAGAGTTAGGATTAAAACAATCATACATCTACACCTAACTTCCCAAGTTAGGATTTTCAACTACCTACCAATCTATTTATGAAATTGATTATAATGGTGTTTTGTTTTGGTTAACACCCAACCTTACAAACAATAATTATTTCTTAGTTCAACTCAAAACAATTCCAAGTGTTTTAGCAAACACTTAAACCAACTAACCAAAATAATCAACCTCACTTCCTTTCTAGTTTAACCTAAGAAATAGATAAAAGAAAAGGCCTAATTCTATCACACAACTAACACTCATAATGAAAGTAAATAAACAATAAATTGAGAGCTTTTTGAGTAGTTAAAAATGAATTGAGTGCTCTTATCAAAGTGTCTAACATCTTAAATGAAGTTTTCAGACTCAATTTTGAAGTTGCTTCTTGAATTTTGGCCATTAGAGGTCATTAAAATTGCCCCCTTGCTTCACTAGCTTCATTTAATGTTCAAGTAGCTTTTTACAGGGAATTTGTCGGTCACGGTCGTGATGAGACATATCATAGTTTTGACCCTTAATTAAACTAGTTGTTAAGACCGCCAAGTGACTGTTGTGCATCTACTAGTTAGACCGTGAGTGCTTGGTTGCAGTTGTGATTGAGACTATAAGCACCTTTGTCATCTTTGATATGTAATCTTCACTAAAGCTTGTGCTTATGACTTAGAGTCATGATGTTAGTTACGAGAGTGATCACGATCGTGATCAAGCTCAAAAGGACCACTAGACTCTTGTCTCATGAATAGTGCTTGGCTCGTGGTCGTGATTGTCTCTCATGATGGTTATTATGATCAGGTCATTTTCATGACTAAGACCGTGAGCACCACTAAACTCTTTTCCAATTGACGAGCTCTTAGTCATGGCTATGATGCTAGATTGTAAGCCTGATCAAGGGTGTGATCATGGTCATGACCTAAACCATAAGCACCACTAGATGAAAATTCATTTAAGATCACGATTAGGTCTTGGTAATGACATGGACCATGACCCAATTGCTCTTTACCTTTTACTTGACTTTTTGAGTCCTTTTTTATGTCTTACTAATACACACTTAGATGAACATAATTAGCACTTCCAAATTGTGTTGTTAAAATTAAAATAAGGTTAGATTAAGCCTTAATCATGAAAATGGCTAACAAGAAGGTTGGTGTTGAGCCTAAAACACCTTGTCTATACAATCTTATTCATAAGATTGGTGTGGAAGTTTTATATATTCTAATTTGGGAAGAGGTTAAAAAGGAGATGTATAATTTACTAAATTCAAACCTCTATAAATTTGAGCATGAATCTTCAAGTATTACAAACATTTAAAAGGTCCGCACAATCTTAGTCTGGATCATGATGATAAAAGTTACCACTATAATCAAGCTATTCATGATCATGAGGTAGAAAGGCTTTATAGTTGCAAAGTTTCAAAGGTCCTCACAGTCACAATCGTGAAAAGGGTAGTCTTAACCTCTATAAATTTTGTATTTCAAAAATTATAATTTGAGGAGAAATTAGGTAGGGGACATAGAATTTACTAAATTCAAACCTCTATAAAGTTTGGATTTCTTGTGTGTTTGTTCTTTGCTCATATTAGATTTTAGTTGATAATGAAGTGGCTATTGCAAAATGATTTTCTTCCACTAGATGCTGAGTAATCTTATTCTAAGAAGTTATGATGTGTGAAGTTTTGGTAAAATTGAAGAATTAGTAGTTAATAGCTATTAATTCAAAACAACTCTTATTCTCATCAATTCTATTTTGGAACTTTGTTGCACCAGCTGGCAGTTAATCTAAATTTAATATTTATTTAAAAATGTTACCTTATGGAAAATAACAAATAATTTTTAGTTAAATATATAATATGTTTTCTAATGTACAATAAAGTAAATATTCTTTAAATTATAATTAGTAGTCATTAAATAATTATAATATGTATATCTATATATTTTTTTAAAAAATTAATTTGTGAGATTTATATTCTAAAACACATTAATTTTTAAAAAAATTTGTCAATAATTTCAAAAAAACATATATCAATGATAATAAATTACTACCTATTACTATATATTATTTTAAATTAATTTTTATAATTTAAAAATCTTGATTAAAAATACTATAAGGAACGTATAAAATTATTTTCACATATAAAGTATATTATTAACGGTAATTTGACATAATAATAATAAAAACTAATAAAATTTCACTAAACAGTTCACATTTATATAATATCAATTACTAATTAACCATAACAACTAGCATTTATAAAAAGTTAATTTTTTTATTTAAAACTTATTTATCTTCTTTCAAAATGTGTAATTATGTGATAATTTTATTATTTACTCTACCTGGTTGTAATAGTATATGAATGAGCAAATATATTACGTAAATGTATGAAGGTGCATAATCATATATATTTAGTAAATGTGTTAGTTTCATTATATATTATTTTACGTTGTTTCAAGCACAAACCGAAGGCAATGTTGCCATCACGTACTTTTGGTGAAAAGAAATGAAAACAATGATTGGTGTAAATAGTGTAATTGTAGGAGTGGGAAGACATGGTCAAATAGAAGTTGAGCTTTTACACGTACATTTGGATATCTTATGTGCCAAACAAAGTTGAGCAATAGGAAGCCAAACAGGCGGCGAGCAGCGATGAGGATGGGATTGGGGAGGGAAGGCGTGTGGGGCTTCTGATGTGAAGTGATCTAGATTTTCGTAGTTGCAGGTAAAACTGAACGAGCGCACAACAAAGAGAGAAAGCCACGTGTAGTGCTGGTTACTCTCATTAGAGGGCAGAACGCGGGGTTAGACGTGTAATTCAAAAGGGACCAATGCGCCATTAATCTCTCCCCCCAACTCCAATCGTGATCCCAATCCTTCCCATCCCATAATGGTCCAATCCACTAATCCCACCTTCCCACTCCATTACACGACGCTTACTTTCATATATATATATATATATATATATTATTTTCTCTTTATTTTTAATTACTATATTATTTCATTTCTAATATTTTAAAAGATATTTATTTATCTTTAACATTTACAATTCGTATACTATTTCATCAATAATAAAAGAATTAATGATTGCTAACTGTTACAAATATTATTGATAATAAATATTTTTTCAAATGTCAAAAATTAAATAATAAAATATGTCAAAACACAAGAAAAATAACAATTATTCCTTATTTTAATATTTTTTAAGTTTAATATATTTATAGCTCTTTTGAATTAATAATTTTTTTTCTAAACTATCAATATTTAAAATTTATTAAACTTTAATTAATTTGATTTGTTTAAGATATAACCACAAGTACGATAAAAATCTCTTAATTCTCAACTTAATATTTTACAAGCTTACCATTTAAATATATTAACTTGCTAAATATAAGATTTATTAACACTATTTGGAGTATTTATCTAATATTTTATAATTCGAAATGAAACTATTTATTTATTCAAATTAATTAAAATTTGTTGATAAGTTATACTTTTATGAAGTTAAGATGTTAAAATAACTTATTTGTAAATTAAAAAATAAGTTGATAAAATGTATCCAATTTAAAATATTATAGATATATTAATCTTTTTAACTTTTATTTTAAAAATATTAAGACAATTAGTATATCAAGACAATGTTGATAATATATATATATTTTTTTCTATAACAACTCTTTTTTTAAAAAATTCTAGCTGCGTGGCCTTTTTTCTCTTAACTTTCTCTTCTTTCTTTTTTAGCCACTTATCTTTCTTAAGTAAGGAGAGATATTTTTTGTTATTTTTGACCTGAAATCATTCATTTACACATTTTTTTTTATCAATTTATTTATTAAATAAGTGGTTATTTCACATAAATTTTGATTTTATTTTGTTTTTCTTGATTTCGTCATTTTGTTTGCGATGTTTGGGTTTTTATCATCTTATTACGACATTTTATTTTTTGTTGTCTTATTGTTGCTTTTTATGTGTATGTGGATGATTCAGACAGACAAAACATATTCGATTTGACAAAAATAACAAATTAGATTATAGTCGTCAGTATATTACAGAACTAGAGTGATAGATATTATTGTCACTATAGTATTATTAAATTTGTAGATTTTGAACCGATTACTATGCTAATAACTTGGGTGCTGCTTTATCTTTTATGATTTTTAGTGAATTTATATATGTGTTTCTATTAATATATTATTAGTTTGAATCAATAATTTTTTTAAAAAAAAAAATAATGTTCACAATTGTCATAATTTATATTTTTTAATTACTAATACTTTTTTTAAAAATTAGTAATAAAAAAAGTCGTCCCAGAATGCAGATGTAAAGTTAGTAAATCGTAATTAATACCACCACATTTTAAAATATAATTTTATATAATTATCAAACACTAAAAACTTTGAAAAATCAAATTTATGCAAAATTCCAAATAAGTGATTGTAATATAATACTAAAATTGGAAGCTTGAGACTGATGAGTGTTACTTTAGTTTGTTGTATTATTTTTATTATTATATTTATTGTGTTAAAGGCAAATTATAACATGAATCGTATATGTAGCGGTCCTATACAAATAAAAATACATCTCTTTTTTTTTTTGGTAAATTCTACCATATGTGAATATGGTTCACATAAACTCGAATAATGTGAAAATTTCGTAAAAAATGGAATGCTATTCTGCACTTTTGTAATGAAAAACGTGTTTAGAGCTCATTTGTTATGGTTAATATTTGACCAAATGCAACGGGATGATTGCCTTAAAAAAATTTTCTTACTTTTGTCTCATTTATTTATATTAACAGGAATTATGTTCATTTATTCTCACCAATATTATTTTTTATGTTGTTGATTTAATTAAAATAGTAATTAATGGGTTTTGTACTTGGATAAAAATAATAAAAATCATGATAGTACATAAAAATTACTATTATTGTTATTATTATTTGTAAAAAAAATTATGACTTTTAGTACTTTTTATAATTTAATCACGACATTTAAAACTTGATAAAATAAAACATAAATTTTTAAATTTTGATAACTCAAAGGACCGATAAAAAATTTAATTATCAATTACTCACGTGTATAACTTGCAGTATTGCTAACATGGACAATTTGCCTAATAGAACACTAACACACAAAACTTCGTTTACCAAATTCTAATTTTGTGCTTTGAGTTGTTAAAATTTTAAAAATTATGTTTTATTTTATCAAGTTTTAAATGTTGTGATTAAATTGTAAAAATAACTAAAAATCAGAATTTTTTTTCTGCAAATTATCGTTATGATTATTATTATACTATTTTAATGAACATATTGAAATTTTAAGTAACGTGTTGCTTTTGTTTTACTTTTATTTAACTCTTATTCCCTTTGTTTTTCTAATAAATATATCTATAATAATATATATATATATGTAAGAAGGGGGACAAATAAAATTACGAAATAATTTTCACTAATTATTATATAAAAATTTAATAATTTAGACATTTACTAATAAAAATAAAATATAATTAATTAAAATATAATTTTAATTTGATTGAAAATCTATTTCTTATTTTAATTAAGTTAACTTCTATTTTATCTCTAATAAAAATTAAATTAACTAAATATAATTCTAATTTAATTAAAAATATATTTTCTATTTTAATTAGGATAACTTCTGTCTTATCTCTAATAAAATTCTAATTAAAATTATATTTTTATTCTAATTAGGTTAACTTCTATTTATATCTAATAAAAATTAATTTAATTAAAATATAATTGTAATATAATTGAAAGTATGTATTTTATTTTATTTGTAATAAAATTTATAAATTAATAATAAAAAATAGAGTATATATCTAATATAAACCAAATTAGATAACATAATTTTATAAGTTTTATTATATTAAAAAATAATTAAAATCAAAATTAATAAATTTTATAAAAATAGGAAAATTATATCATTTGTTTTAAAAGTAGATATTTTTATAAATTAAAAATTAATAAATAAAAAGTAGAACATATAATTTATTTGGAAGTATATTTTCTATAAGAAAAATAGTATAATTATTGTTTTTAAATATTTATATAAAATTTAACAAAAAAGAGTTACAATTAAATTAATTAATATTTATAATTTAATTATTAGTTGAACTTAAAAAAATAGCATCAAATTAATTTTTTTTATGTAAATAAAAGTATTAATATAAAAAATATTAAAAAAATAAAGTGTCATAGCTTAAAAAAATATTTACTAAAATTGTAATAAATTATAAGTTCGATAGAATTGAAATATCTAAATTATTATATAAAGAAAGTATAACTTTTATTTTTTAAAATTTTTATTAATAAATAACTAATAATTTTTATTATCTTATAATTAATTATGATCATAATATTTTTTTTAATATAAAATCAATTTTAAAGTTAAGAAAAATTTATTAAAGAAGTATCATATAATTATTTAAATAAAAAATTTATAATAAATTATAACTATATTAAGTTAATATTAAATTATTAAATAAATAAATAATAATGTTATTATTTTTAAAATTTTATTTAATAATAATAATATATTTAATTATTTATTTACTATATATTATGAATCTAATAAATTTTTCTTTACGTATTTACTAATATATATATATATATATAACTATAACTGGATGGTGGAAAGTGAGGCTCCGACTATTTCAAATCATAAATCCCTCCTCCTCTTAATCGTTTACCTAATCGCAAAATCGCACATTGAACTCCATTATTTTTGTTAACAACCCATTACTCATTTTTGACTTACGAAAACACCATCATTACATGCAACGATAACCTTCACAGACAATTACACAAGCAAAAGATCCCCTAATTAGAAATGAAAGAATTTTTGAGTTAATCATAATTGGCTGAATATACAGTTTCATCCTTGAATTTTACAAAATTAATCTTTGACACTTCTTAAATTTTATTATTTTCTATTGAACCTTAAAAATTTTATTTTAAACTTTTTTCCCCCATGAATTTATACTTTTGAATTCAATTTAATTCACATAATATTAAAATACACAAATATTTGATTTCAAGTGATTTTAAACATATAAAATGCTAATAAATTCAAAAAAATTAAAAAAATTAAAACAACTAATATAAAAAGTTAGAAAAATTTGTCTCCAATTATATCATATATTCTAATTAAATATTATTTGTCACCATATGTTGATAGAATGGTGACAGATTAAATAAAATAAAAAGCAATGAAAATATAAAAATCGAATGCCAAAAATTAATTGAGTAAAGTTTCTGGAGTGAAACCATGCATTTGGTCAACATATTTATTACAAAAGATTATGGACATATCAATATAAGGTTTGGTTGATTTTTAATCAAAACAGATATGATACAATTCGTGCGAGTTATATCAACGCATTTAAACCCCTTAACTCTAGTTTTCTTTCTAAATATTTTTCTTTCATACACCTTTTTTTTTTATTAATAATGAGTTCATATGACCTAAATTTTGATAAATTATATAATAAAATGTAGTCCAATCTTTGAAATCAACGACGACATAAATTAAACACTGTACCTTAAGATATCATTTGAAAGAAATTATCACTTAACTATTTTTTCACTAGTCATACATTCTTTTATGTGGAAGTTGGAGATGATAATGATAAAATTGAGAGATAAAGTTATCGCATAACTAGGCAGAAAGTGGTGATATAAGAAAAAATTTATGATTTTCAAACCAAGCATCGTGAACTAACATATTAGATAAATAGGTGGATAGATTGGATTTTAATTTGAAATTTATAGGGAAAAAAGAAAGAGAAAAATAAAAACCAGTAAATGGAGATGTGGCTTGTAGTTTGGTATAGAAAAGATGGGTGGGGGTGTGGGTGAGAGCAATAGAAAGTCACGGGGATCTAAATGATTTGTATTATGTTGCTAAATTAAAATTTAATTCCTAAGTTATCATATACGCTCAAAATTTTTGACGAAAGAAGCAGAAGATAGAGGAGCACAAATTTTAGAGAATTTTTAATTTACTTTTATAAAAAATGAATGGATAGAAGAAACCTTAGGAGTGTGAAAGTAATTATCCCCTTCTCCATTTCTGATTAAAAAGTTGAATTCTGACTAACAAAGTCAATAAAATTTCAAACTATGAATCTTGCTTTTCCAAATAAAAATATACATGTGTATGCTCTCGTGTCACGTGGCACATTATAAAAATACAGACACATGAACGTATTAATAATTAAGTCTTTTTTTTTTGGGGGGTTATTTAAAAGAAAAAGGAGAGTGTAAGGAGTTGGATTATTGGGTGAGGAGGGTGGGGTGGTCGTCGTGTCAAAATATTGAGAGGTTATGTCCCCACATGCCCCTTTCACCTCCTTTATATCAACACACTGTATATTTTAATAAATAAATAAATAAATATATATATATATATATATATATATATATATATATATATATATATATAGCTGACACCAACATGAGTAGTGATAATATATATAAAATAATTTTTTTATTTTTTTCTTTCATTTGTGAACCTAGCATATAAAGCAATGAATATAATTTTAACAAAAAAAATTTTAATAAAAATTTTATATAATTTAAATATCGATGAACTGTATAATAAAAAATAATATTTTTTTATTTTAAATTAATAACAATAAAATTTTAACTATACCTTTTTTTTAATAATATAACTGTACACTTTCATATGTATTTAAAGATGAGTGATGATCTATGTTTTAATGTTCATGCATATCACTATTAATGACATGAATTAATGTGGATATTTATTTCCTCGATGGGTATAATGAGCCCCCTTTTTCTCTCAAATGCAACACGTGGTCATCTCTTACATGTTTAAGGTGGACCTATTTCCTTTCTTTTTCCCCCCTATATATATCCCTCATTCTTCACATTACTTCTCCAACTCTCTCTCACTCTCATCTCTCAAATTCATCAGCTGCACAACATTTTCCTCAAAGTCCACAAACAAAAACCCATATACCAATAACCTTCAATTTAAAGATTTCTCTATTTTTCAGCCAATTACACCTCACCCTCACCCATTAATTGACCACTAGAACATTTAAATTTGCTGCCGACCACAGCAAATACCATGGCTACTCCTTCACCAGCAATAAGCAGGAGCTTCTCCTCTCCCCTATCTCCCAATCGGCCTAGCAGTAGAAAACACCACAATATTACTTCGTGCTCTCTCCACACTCCTTCCATTCTCCATTTCCCTAAACAATCTACTAGTACCACTACTACTTACCCACCCTCACCTTCTATTTCCCCTCCTCCCCAAAAGAAACACACCACCACCACTACTACTACTACTGATAAATCATTGACACCCCAGCACCGGAAGCAAGAAGAGCGAAAATGGAATCTCTTACAAAAAGCTGCATCCATGGCTTTGGATGCAGTTGAAAGTGCTTTAGTTTCACATGAACATAAAAGTCATCTGCCAAAAACTGCCGACCCAACAGTCCAAATCTCCGGTAACTTTGCTCCTGTGCCTGAACAATCTGTTGTACACAACTTACCAGTCACTGGAAAAATCCCAGATAGCATTCATGGTGTTTATGTTCGAAACGGCGCAAACCCACTTCATGAACCGGTTGCTGGTCACCATCTTTTTGATGGTGATGGGATGGTTCATGCTGTCCGGTTCGATAAGGGGTCAGTCAGCTATGCTTGCCGATTCACTGAAACAAATAGGCTTGTTCAAGAGCGTGAGTTAGGACGTCCAGTTTTCCCTAAGGCCATAGGTGAGCTTCATGGCCATTCTGGGATCGCTAGGCTGTTGCTATTCTATGCTCGAGGACTCTTTGGTATTGTTGATCCAACCCATGGGACTGGTGTTGCCAACGCCGGTCTTGTTTATTTTAATGGCCATCTTCTAGCCATGTCTGAGGATGATTTGCCTTACCATGTTAGAGTTCTGCCTTCTGGTGATCTCACAACTGTTGGTCGTTATGACTTTAATGGTCAACTTAAAAGTACAATGATTGCTCATCCAAAAGTTGACCCTGTTTCTGGCGACTTATTTGCTCTCAGTTATGATGTTATTCAGAAACCTTACCTGAAATATTTCAGATTTTCTTCTGAGGGTCAAAAGTCTCCTGATGTTAACATCTCACTTGATCAACCAACGATGATGCATGATTTTGCTATTACTGAGAACTTCGTTGTAATTCCTGATCAGCAAGTGGTGTTCAAATTGCCTGAAATGATCCGTGGGGGCTCTCCAGTTATCTATGACAAGAACAAGATGTCAAGGTTTGGAGTACTAGACAAGAAAGCCAATGATGGTTCCAAGATTAAGTGGATTGAAGCACCAGAATGCTTCTGTTTCCATCTCTGGAACGCATGGGAGGAACCAGAGACAGAAGAGGTTGTTGTAGTTGGATCTTGTATGACTCCTCCTGATTCAATTTTCAATGAATGTGAAGAGAAACTCGAAAGTGTTCTATCCGAAATCAGGCTTAACTTGAGAACTGGTAAGTCCACTCGCCGTCCCATCATTTCTGAACATGAACAAATCAATTTAGAAGCAGGAATGGTGAATCGTAACTTTCTTGGAAGAAAGACCAAATTCGCATACTTAGCTCTTGCAGAACCATGGCCAAAAGTTTCAGGATTTGCTAAAGTAGACCTCTCAACTGGAGAGGTACACAAGTATATCTATGGAGACAACAAATACGGTGGCGAACCTATGTTTCTTCCTAGCAATCCCAGTTCCAGTTCAGGGACAGAAGATTCTGGGTATATTTTATGCTTTGTACATGACGAAAAAGAATGGAAATCAGAGCTACAAATTGTGAATGCGATGAATTTGAAGCTAGAAGCAACAGTCAAGCTTCCGTCTCGGGTTCCTTACGGTTTTCATGGCACATTTATTAGTGCAAGTGATTTGCAGAAGCAGGCCTAGGCCAGATGGCTGCAGTCGATCCTGATTCCTTTGTATGTAGATGGCAGATTTGGAGAAGAGATTTGCCAGAGGGATGCTTGCAGATGTGTCCCCGGGTCTCCTCTGTTAGAGTATTATAACCCAGTTTCTGAGTTCTGTTTCAGTGTTTTTTTTTTTTGTCTTAATTTTTTTTTACCGTGCTTGAAGAAGTGAAGGTTTCGAGGGTCCAACTTGTAGCTTTTGGGTACAGATAGATTCGAGCTCAGTTGGTCTCTGCTTATTCTTTCGCTTTTATGTGCATGAGCATGAATAAAAAAAAAGTGTATACTTACAGAACATGTGATATTGTGTTCTCTGGTTTTCTGTCTCTGTTTTCCTCTGTGTTGCTCTGTCAATATTATGATTTTCAGAAATGACTATAGTTTCTTTCCAATATACAATCTTCCTTCAATCCTCTGCATAGGTTTAATTATTTGTTCATAAAAGTTGATCTAAATGTTTTTGCCAAATTGAAGTGACCCATACTCTTTGCAGTGTTAAAATTTAACCATTTGATATAGATAATAAAAAAAGTAATAATAACTAAATGCTAAATAGTCTGAATATTTTAGATGGAAAATATACTTGTACAGGAGTTATGGCTTTCAACTGTTATTTCCTAGGGAACGGAGAAAATTTTTTTACTGGAGCAATGGATTGGAGGAACCCATGAAATACGAAAGTGCGCCCAAATAATAAATTTATTGAATATTAAAATAAATCTTTTTTTTTAACAACAATATTAAAATAAATCTTAAATGAGGGAAGAGTCTGTCGGCCAATGTAAGTTTTTACTAGTACAGTTTCTAAAGAGAAGGATTTTTTTTCGTGCGCTCTTTCCGGAAATCGAGAAATACAATTTTACAGTAACTATAATTTCACTCAATATTAAGAACATCTTTTACTATTACTGCAATTGTTTAAGTTTTTCTTTTATGTTACGCAGTTCTGCAGAGTATGAATTATACGGGTCGATTAGGATTAGATTTATTTCTTTTGAACTCTGTATTGTAAATGAGTCGCTGCATTTTCTTCAAGTACGACATATTCTTTAAACATATTAAAGAAGGAACAAAAAAAATATTAGACTATTAATAAATTTCAAGCTAACTCATATAAAATAAAAATACATAGGTCCAAATATTAACTCAAAACACAATCAAGTATAAACTATCATATATAGGGTTGTTAATTTTAGAAAATTTTGAAAACTAAAATCATAATTTTCGAATAAATATACAATTTTTTTATGAACTTTTAGTAAAAAACATTAAATGAAAATTATATTTTTTAATTATTAAAATGAATCGAAAAATTAATTTTCACAAACATAAACCATTGGATCTCGACTTTATAGAAAATTAATAGTATTTTTTTTAGAATTTTTCTTAACTAAATAAGTTTATCACGATTTTTTTATTTTCTCACAAAGAAAAAATTAAAAACAAATAAATAAATTTAATATTGTTTGGTACACGACTAAAGTCCCACATTGGTTAAAAGTGGAGAGAATCATGTGTGTATAAAGATAGACAAATATTTCCATTGGTATGAGACCTTTTGAAGTAAAACTCAAGAGTAAATCCATGAGGGTTTAGGCCCAAAGTAGACAATATCATACTATTGTGAAGATATGTGGTGTCTATAGTCCAACAAGTGGTATCAAAGTCATGCCCTGAAGTTAGCTATGGTCTATGAATCCTCGGAATGCCGAACAAAGGTAGTAGAGGCCCCAATGATTCGTGGATGAGCTCTATTGGATAGGCGGTGTGCTCTAGATACTTCATGGATGTGTCTTGACCCTAACACAGTGAAGAGTAGTTTACTTAGATAGAGCCAAACTCTCAAGTCAGGTAGTGCTCTCTGGATGCTTCATTGACGTGTCCTAATCCCAACATGGTGAAGTGGAGAGGAATCCTAATTGGTAGAAAGTGAATGGATATATGATCATTTGAGAGGAACCGCAGTGGTCCTTTGTTTGAGGGGAGGATTGTTGGCTATACGACCAAAGTCCTACATTGGCTAGAAGTGGAGAGGATTATAGGTATATAAGGATAGACAAATATTTCCATTGGTATGAGGCCTTTTGGAGTAAAGCCCAAGAGCAAATCCATGAGGGTTTAGGCCTAAAGTGGACAATATCGTACCAATATGGAGATATGTGGTGTTAATAGTCTAACAAATACAAACATTATTTTAATTATATAGAAAAAATCTACAAAAAAGGAATCCAGTGGTACCGACAATGTAAAAAACAACCACTTGGAATGCCTTCACGTGCCGCCATTACACGTGGGCTGTTAAGGCCTTGTTTGGTTGGTTGTAAAATAACAACTAGTCTTTGCCCACTTTTAGGTAGTGGAAAGTGTATTCCACTCGTCGCCTTAAAGAATTATTTCGATTCTAAACTTTTTTCTACCCCCTATTTTCGATTGTTTTAAGTTTAATGATGCAACCAAATTTCTAATTCAAGACCTATAAGTAGTACATTAACATATCATCATCAACCTTGAGATTTTTCTAAGTTTGAAATTAATTTCAGAAAATGACTTTCTAAGGGTTTAACTTTGATTCACCCTAACTTTCTCTGTTCTTTATATCAAATTAAAGCTTGCATTATGAACTACAAATGCATGTAAAAAGTATCATGAAACATAGTATATAAAACAAAAAAAAAAGCACGAAGTTGCAACCATAATCATGTTCATATACATATAATTCATCATTTTCAAGCATAAAAATGAAATTAATCAACAAATTAACATGGAAATCATCAATTATACTCTGATATTGTTATTATAATGTAGAATTAAAATCATAATTAAGTTTGGATCATATACCTTTTGATGATTCCATAAGTAGATTGTATAAACACTAAGTTTTAATGTTAATCACACTAAAAAGGGGAAAAACACTAATTGTATTTACTTTAGTAATTTTGTCTTTATTTGGGAGAGTTTTCATAGCCTTTTGTTTTATGTTGTTTTTCTTATTCTTCATCCTCTTTCTTATTACATACTTTTTTTTTGTACATTTTCTAAGAGCAATTGCCCCTATAATTTTGGAGGCAATTGCCTTTTTGACAGTTGCACTCCTTTTTTAAAAAAATCAAGTTGGAATGGGTAAACCCGTTATGGGCAACCATAATTAAAAATCCAACATATTCATAAATAAATAAGTATAAATTAAAGTAATAATTATTATATTTTTGAAAAAAATTATTACTTATTGTAATATTTCTTGTCAATCACCAAGTGAGTCACTACAAAAGTCTTAATAAATCCTAAATAAATTTTAGTGTACATGCTTTTATTGAAAATTAAATAAAGAGACAAAAGTCTCCTTAAACACAACCTTAAAGTACATGTTTATAAGAAATAAGAGCCACAAACCCTAAATAAATCCTAACTAAAGTAGAAAATGAAAGTAAGAATAAAATAAAAATTGTAGATAAATACAAAATTATCCCTAACTAAATAATTTATCTTAAATAAAAAAATAAATACAAAAAATTCAAAACTAAATATAGCTATTTGTGATGCACGATTGTGTCAAAAAGTTGCACCGCCATTTGCATTTGTTGTCCTAAATTATTTGCTTGCAAACACAGTCATGTCAAAACTTCACACAACCATGTCAAAACTACACACAACTATGTGTGGTTCCAAACTTTCCACCTTAAGTTTATCTACCTTAGGTACAACCTTGTAGAGGATATGCACAGCTATGTATGACTTTCATGCACTCATAAACACCCCATGTTAGTCACCTCCACTTATAGAAAACTCATCTTTAAGTTTGTGCTTGAGAATTAAAGTCATCTTAATTTGAATAACTTAACACCTTTGAGAAAAAATTCAAAAAAAATTACTTCAATTCAACATTTTATGAGACCAAAAATTTATAGAAGATGATTAATAGTAATGCAATCAAATTTTTTGAATCCAAGGAAATCAATATACTATAGCTTATAAAAAAGATCTTGAGCACTACATCATGAGCTTCTAGATTTTCTAACAAACTCACCTGACTTTTGAAATCTTTAACATCATAATTATTTTTTTTTCAACACCATCATTAATTTCTTCTTCAATCTCCACATCGCTTTCTTTCAATTTCTTCAACCATCAAAGATACCTCATCTTCTTCTCAAAGTTGAATTGCAAAATAACCATAGACCAACTTTTTTCTCAAAGTATCTTCAACATAATTCACCATTTTTTTCCTTTGCTTGATTATTGGGAATAGGATTAATGATGGGTCCAATGGGGCCAATTCCTCTACCTTGTTCAACAACATCATTCATATACCCTTTAACTCTCAATAACGCTTGCATTAGGTTTTAAATTGACTCCAATTGCCATATTATATTTTGAGTTAATTGTTGTTGCACTTCGATTGCTCTCCAATCAACCTGCAATCCCCAATCACTGTCTTGGGATTGGTTGCCATTACTACTACCAATATTAGCCATCAATTGGGAGAAACTCACTCTCATACCAACTGATGTGTCATGACCCAAAACAGGGGCCACGACCGGTGCTAGGGAACGGGAATTCTTTCGAATCCGGAATCTGTAGCAAGCCTAAAAATAAAATAAACATGCAATAATAATAACAACAGCTCTTAATGCAGTGGAAATAAAATCATAATTATCAAGATAAAAATCCATATCTCATATATAAATAAACTCTTTTAATACAAATCCAGTTCAACTTCTTAAAATACATAACTCACACAAATATATTACATAAAATCCACAATTTATTTACAACTACTACAGTGTCTAGATTATAAAAATAAAACTCAAGACTCAGATAAGCAGTTTACACAAAGAAGCCGGGGCGGAAGAAATCCGGCGTACAGACCTACTACTGAGGTCTGAAGATGATGACTCTCCTGAAAAATAGTCAACGGAGGGGAGTCAGACCTCACTGAGTGAATTACTATAATATATATACATGCATACTAAATGCCGATGCACACAGTCAACAGTATATATATACTAAGTATATATACAAGCAAATACACACAAATGCAATAAAATCATTTTATATATATTTTTATTAAAAATCATAGTTCATGAAGGATCAAATAGAACCTTAGAATATCGTAACCTCGAAAACAGTGTTAGACAACACTCTAGCCTTATAGGCTCACTTATTCCAAATATAATCACTTGATCCATTTAGATAGTAGACTGGCCCCGAGACACTAAGTCAACCGAGCTCTAGCAGTCTGACTATCAGTGTGATTGGCCCCGAGACACTTGGTCAACCGAGCTCCAGCAATCACACTCCCAAATCATATAACACATCAAATAATCATATCCAATCAACATCCACACATGGTTAGTAATATAGCCTAAATACTATAAGCGTACCGGTACGTACTTGGTCCTAGTGCTGCCCACTAGGTAGCACGTTCTATTGATATCCTTCATTAAGATATAAAGCATACATTCATAAAAGTAAATGATGCATGAATTTGAAATAAATTGCAACATAAACCATATATATACTAAAGATATACCAAAAGTAAACCAGGTATATTTCGAGTATATATACATCAAATAAATCCAATATAATTACAAAATAAACTAAGAATATACCAAGGATGTAGATAAAACATTTTAAGAATAATTATTAATAAAACATGCATATAATTTGAAAATATACCAAAATATACCGAAAATAAACTAAAAATAAACTTAAGTATTAATTAAATCATTATGCATATTTAATCAAAATAAAACATATATTTCTAAAATCATGCACCATAAACATATATATATAAAATAGTAACTCACACTTAGTGCGCTCCTCGAGATGGGTCCGACGGGCCTGGTCCACTAGGTCTCGATCTCGACGCAACTAAACAAACAAAAATAACCGACATCAGAATAAACCTAATAGAAAATCCTAGAAACTCGATCTAGAATATTAGACACAGAAACATAATTAGGGTTCGACCGGACATCATGTTTTACGAGAATTCTACCAAAAATTCGACAGAACCTCCCCTGTAAAATGGACATCTCTCTACTCAAAGAGTAGAGCTGGCCCTGCAAAGAAACACACTTCGAAAATAAACGTAGAATTACAATCACAACCCCTCGGTCGGACTCCAAACTACAGTCTACCGACCGGGGTCCACAATCACAAAACAATATAAAAATACCAAAAATACCCTTATATCACAGAAATACATTTAATAAGTAGAAATTACGTAATTAACCTTAAAACACAGTAAAAACCGATAAAAACTCATTTTATTAGAAAAATCGTATATTATATATATAATTGAAAATAATTCACGAAAAATAGTTTTAATTAATTAAAAATACTAAATAATTTGTAGAAATCATTTTTATACCTTAAATGACTATTAAAAGCAATTAAATTACATTTTTTTGTCAATTTAGGGTAAAATTACCAAAATACCCCTATATATATGAATATACTAAAATTACTCCAAAAATTCACCAAAAAATAATATAATTGCAAAAAATTAATTTTATCAACATATTTATCAATAATATCAATAATTAAACTCAATTAACCAATTAATTTCAATTAAAAACATAATTAAGCTAATTTTCCAAAATTACATAAATATAAATAAATTCAAAATAAATACATAGAAATTCATAAAAGTTCCAAATAAATTTCTATAATTCATTTCAACACCTATATTTATCATATAACACAATTTCATAATTTATTTAATTAATTTTTGAAAATTAGAAAATAATAATAAAATATTCAAAAATACCCAAAAATCAAAATAATCTCAAAAAATTCTAAAAAAATTGACACATGTAGATTAAGCTAATGGGAAAAATATTTGTGAAGGAATTTTTCATGAATCAATCAAATTGAAGTTCAAAAAAATAAAGAACCCTAAAATGGCCGAATTACCAAAATCGAAACCGAAGCAAATCAAGACCATTTTAAGTGAAACAAAGCTTGGAATCACATTCACCGGAGCTCAAGGAGAAGAAAGAGACTGTTGGTGTTGAAAACGGTGGCCGAAAACGTCGTGAATGACGGTGGCCAAAGTTTCGGCTTCCCGAGCTAATTCCGGCCAAACCTCGATGGAATAGAGCGCTGCTGGCGGCAGAGAAGGCTGGGGAAGGAGGTAGCATGCTGGGAGGCACACCGACGTCAAGAAAACGGCATGACAGGCGGTGGTTGGTGATCGGGCGTGCGTCAGGAAGAAGTAGGAGGGTGGATGGCAGTTTTGTAAATAATTCAAACTTTATAATTTGTTTTAATATTAAATGTATATATGTATATATATATACTTTACACTATATATTAAAATAATATAAAATCACACACATTAAATATACACCACACACATATAACTTAATAGTTTAAAAATTTAATACTAAATAAAAATAATTAAATAACAATAAAACTAATAAATAAATAATAAAATATTAGGGTAATTAATCAAACCCTAATTAAATAAATACACATATATACGTTATTTAGTACTTTAAAAATATATATGAGTTTATACAAGTCCGTAAATCTAATTAAAATAATTAATAGTAAATTATTTACGTGAAAAATTCCCCGAAAATGCAAGTCTCGGGAAAATTTTACGTAAAGCACTTAAAATAATATACAATAATTAAAATAAGTTTTAAATACATATTAACTCGTAAAAAAAAATATCATAATTATACAGAAATATTAACAGTGCATATCCCGATACAGTATTAAAATATTTAAAAACACGGGATATTACATGATGTTGTGTGTAACATGACTGATCAATAAGGATAATAATTCTCAAACACAGAGACTAAATTCTCAATCTAAAGAAAACAAGGTAAAGCTTTATTAACAATTGAATAAAGAGATAAAAGTCTCTCTAAATAAAACCATAAAGTACATATTGTTAGGAAATACAAGCCACCAACCTTAAATAAAATCCTAATTAAAGTAGAAAGCTAAAATAATAATAAAATAAAAAATCTAGATATATATAAAATTATCCCTAATTAAAAAATTATCTTAAATAACAAAATAAATAAAAAATTCAAAACTAAACATAGCTATTCGCAACACACAACTGTGTTGAAAAGACACACAACCATTTGCATTTATTGTCCCAAATTATTTTCTTTTAAACACAACTACCTTAAAACATCATAATGTCATGTTTGTTCTTAGACACAGCCATGTCAAAACTACACAAAACTTTGTCTAGTCCCCTTTCCACCTTGAGTTGATTTGTCTTAGCCATAACCATTGTTGAACATTTGAATGATCAAGTGTTAATCCATTCCTATTTTGACTCTAACAAACATCTTTGGATCATTAATGTTCTTTGTTTAGGTGCGATTATAAGCATAGGTACAACATTACTCTCAATGAAAGCCAAGTCATAATTCAACTTAATAGAGGGATATGATTGAAGCAAGGCTGCCATGGTGATAGAAAGCTTGTAATTCAGCTCAAGTAAATGGTTATGACTGAAGCAATTCTGCCATGGTAACAGAAAGTAGAGGGTTGCAATTGAAGCCTTGCTTCTATGGTGACATCAAACTTCATAAAAATCCAATGGATATTTTTGAAATTATTAAAGGAAAGAGATGTTGGAGGGCTACAGCTGAAACAAGGTTGCCATGGTGATAGAAAGTAAAGGGCTTGATTGAAGCCTTGCTTCTATAGTAATATCAAATTTCATAAAAATCCAACGGACATATTTTTAAAATTATTGAAGGAAATAGATGTTGGAGATATAATCATTGGCTCCAACAACCATATCTTTGAAGCTTAATTTATAAATATATGTTCTAGAGTTATGATAATAAGAATAGACATTACATTACTCTTTTATTATAAAAAACTCTTTATGCATTCATTAAGCTTCATTTTTTTCCTTTATATCAATATTCTTTATATTGATTAACTCTTGTGTGATAGAAATAGGACTTCATCTTCATGTAATTCTTGGGATATTTTAAAAAGAAGTGAGGTATATTTCTAGTGGAATTGGTTTAAGTGTTTAGCCACTAAAACACTTAGGAATTAGTTGATGAGTTAGCCATGAAACTCTTATTTGTGTAAGGTTATAGAGTGAGCCTTAAACTCTTGTAATCTCAATCTTGTGAATAAGATGGGTATTGAAAAATCCTAACTTGGGGATAAGTTAGGTAGAGACATAGGATTGTTGAAAATCTAAACTCCTTAAATTTCTATATTTATTAATCTTCTTATTATATTCTCTTTCAATTATTAGTCATTCCTTAAATTCATTTTATTTTTTCTAAAATCCTTCATTAGCCTTATTCACCCCCCTCTAAGGCACTTTCATTTGGTATCAGAGCTTGAATTCTGGGAACTTTATTACTATGATACAAGATCATGGGGAGTGAATTTCAAAATATTTCTTCACTTAGACCATTCTTTGATAGAAGTGATTACCCACATTGGAAGTTCAAAATGGAGCTATATTTAGATTGTGATTCCATTAAACTTTGGGAAGCTATTCTCAAAGGTTGGGAACCACTTAAAGCTACCATTTATGGTGTACAAATAGCTCTTTTGAAAAGTCAATGGAATAATGAACAAAAGGAAGAAAACTAAAAAAATAAGAATGTTTTGATCACTGTAGTCTTTTTTCATGTCAAGAGAAGAAGGAGGCAAACTTCAACATTGAATTTTGACTAAAGAAATATGGGAGACCTTACAGAACCATTATGAAGGCAATGTACAAGTAAGAAGCAAGAAGATTCAACTTCACATGTTTGAATATGAACTCTTCAAGATGAAGCCTCATGAGTTAATCATGGAGATGACTAATCAACTCAATGATCTTCTTATAACTCTCAAGAAACTTGGAAAGCATTTCTCTAAGGAAGAGTTGAATAACAACATTCTAAGAATCCTACCTAAAAAGGATTGAGAATCTCATGTCACTTCAATTGAGGAAGCTCAAGACCTCTCTACCTTATCAATAGATGTGCTTATTAGAAAGCTTTTAACACAAAGCTTACAATTAAGCAAAGAGGTAAAGAGTAAGAAGAGAAGGAAGAGAAGAAAAAAATAATTATTTTAAAGGCTTTACAAGAAGATAGTAAAGAGAAAAGTATTAAAGATTCTAATGATAAAGATGGTGACATTGTCATGCTCACTAGGAACTTCAAGAAGTTCTTAAGAAAGAAAAATGCCTCAAGAACAAGAGACTTTAACAAGAAGTACAAAGGAGAAGGCAAGAAGAAAACTAAAGAGGTTACTTGCTATGAATGTAAGAAACCGGATCACATTTAAAATGAGTGCCCCAAACTAAAATTCAAGAACAAAGAAGCAAAAGAGAAAAAAAGGCCTTCAAAGCTACTTAGGATGACTTCTCTAAATTCGAAAAGGAAGAGGAATAATAAGAAGTGGCTAACCTTTGCTTTATAGCTCTTGAAAATGAAAATGAGGTACCATTTACTTCTAACTCCTCTTGTGATGATTACTGTGATTATGATGATGATAATAAGAGCTTTATTATGAGCAAACTCTTAGTTAAATGCAAAAGCTTACTTTTTAAGAATAAATAATGTAAATATAAGTTAACTAGCTTGATAAAAAAAATTTAAATATTTAAAGAATGAACTTGCTAAGATTGTTAAATCAAATGAAAAACTTTCTTGTGAGTTAAAATCTTCAAATTTCTTAGAAGAGTAACTCAAGAAAGCAAGTGATGAAAATCATAAGCTTTCTAATGAGACATTAGAGCTAAAGAATTCCATTTACAAATTTAAAAGAGGAAAAGAGAGTTTAGATAATTTACTTGACTTTGAAAAACTCCATGGAAATACTTATGGAATAGGATATGTAAATGGAATGCCTTCTTCTTCCTTATCATCACATATCAATTTTGTTAAAGCATTATATAATTCCACTTCTTCTACCTCTAAATTGATTGAGACTCAAGCTTTTAAAGCTAATAAGTCTCATGTGTCAAATATTAAAGGAAAGTCTTATAAGACCTAATCCTATATAACACAAAGAGGTAGGTTTCATGCTATAAAAGCACAACCTAAACATGCTTAGATGTACATTAGACATAACACTTATAAGCATGTTGCACAACATAATGCACCTAAACATGTTGCACAAACCTATTAAAATACTTATTGTCATTGTCAATGCATGTCTCACACTATGACTCAAAATAATTTTAGGAGACACTTACCACCACAACACAAAAAGTAAATTTCATATACTAGGAAACCATATAATCCTAAGAGAAACAAATTTGAAAATGTTATATATTCATATTACATGATCAAAGAACACACTAATAATGTGTGCTTCTATAGAATACGATACATGAATTTGCTTCCTTTGGATTATCTTGAGACTAACCAACCAAGACCAAGAAAGGTTTGGGTTCAAAAGAACACTTAAATTGTCTTGTGTAGGTGTGCTTGAAATCCATAAGAATAAAAAGCAATTGGTATCTCATTAGTGGATGTTCAAGACATATGACGGGAGACAAAGAGCAATTCAACCAGCTTAATGCAAAGGAAGAAGGACATGTCACATTTAGGGATAATGCCAAAGGAAATATGGTAGGCATTAGAGAAATTGGTAATCCTCAACTCTTATCTATAGACCATGTGTTGCTTGTTAATGGTCCTAAACATAATTTGTTAAGTATAAGTCAATTATGTGACATGGAAAATAAAGTCACTTTCTATCCTAGAAATTGCTTTATTAGTAGTCTTTATGAAGACAAAGTAATTTTTAGTGGTGAAAGAATAGATAATGTTTATGTTATTGATTTGAATAAAATCGATAACAAAGACATAAAATGCTTAATGCCTATCTCCCATGACACATAGGCATGGTATAGAAGGTTAGGACATGCAAATTTTGAGCTATTGAATGATCTTAGTAAGCATGAACTTATGATTATTTTATCTAAACTTGTATTCACTAAGGATAAGCCTTGTGATGCTTGTCAAAAGGGAAAACAATCCAAGTCTTCTTTTAAGCTTAAGAATGTAGTGTCAACCTCTAAGTCACTTGAACTTATACATATGGATTTATTTAGATCAACTAGAGTTGGTAGTTTAGGTGGTATGAACTATACTTATATCCTAGTTGATGACTACTCTAGATACACTTTGGTGTGTTTTCTTGCTCATAAGAATGATGCCCTTAAAGCATTTGAAATTTTTTAAAAAAGAGTTCAAAGAGAAAAAGGTTTTTGCATTTCATTTATTAGGAGTGATTATGAAACCAAAATTAAAAGTGAATTCTTCAACATATTTTGCAATGAAAATGGTATTTCATATACTTTTTCTTCTCTTACAACTCCTCAACAAAATCAAGTAGTTGAAAGGAAAAATAAAACTCTAGTGGAAATGGCTAAAACTATGCTTCATGAGTATAATTTACCTCTATTCTTTTGGGTGAAAGTCATTAACATATCTTGCTATATTGCAAATAGAGTATTTAAAAGACCATTTTTAAATAAAACTTCTTATAAGCTTTGAAACAATATAAAACACAAAATTTCATATCTTAGAGTATTTAGATGCAAGTGCTTTATATTAAACGCCAAGAAAAATTTTGGGAAATTTGATTCTAAAGCTAATGAAGGATTTTTCATAGGCTATGCCACCACTATTAAAATAGATAAAGTCTCTAACAAAAGAACTCTAATAGTTGAAGAGTCAATGCATGTTGTATTTAATGAATCAAACTCACTTGATCCTAGAAAGAATGTTTGTAGTGTTGATGATTTTGTAGATGAGTATGTGGATGTGAACACTCAAGAAGAAAATGCTAGTAAGCCTTTGAAACTTAAAGGTCTAAGCAAAGAGGACAATAAGGAGATGTCTCAACCTACCTTGAAGGATGAACTTCTAAAGGATTGGCAATTTAAGAAAGCACATCCTCAAGACCTTATCATAGGTGACACTACTGTTAGTGATATGCACTAGCCCAATTAAGTAATGGCCATACTTTGACATTGTCATATTTCTATTTTAATAATAAAGATGCATTTTTATTATTATTGGCTAATTCTAGTATTATCCTTGATTAGTTCATTCTACTAAGATCATTAAGTGCATGACTTGATAAGTAAAACTCGTAGGTGATGCTTGAATTCTAATATAAATATCCTTAATCGATTATTGATGTTGGAATAACAATGAATAAAGACTAGTATTAGGTTGACTGATGATTAAGTTTTACTGATAATGTATATGAGATATTACGCCAAACTCATAGGTACATATTTAGGGAAATGATGTACTAGATCGACCCATTATAAGAATACCACATTGATTATTATCATAAGTAATTCTCATCATAATAGTATTATTTGAGTCGTCTGACCTAAGATTACCATGGTTTCCTACATTATAACTTTTGTATTTTGACACATCCCTACACCATACTTTAACCAAATGGTAAAACATGTTGTGATTGGATATATAATGAGTTATATGAGGAATGTGAGTGGATAAGATGGAATTTGTCCCTTAGTTATTTTAAGAAGATATCTGTTGGGCCCCTCAATGAGTTAGACTGAAGAGAAATGCATGGCCATGCTAGAATGATAAAGAGTTATCAGTGTCAGTCTACTTAGGGTCAAGAAACAATATGATTGAACAATATAAGGATGACATAATCCATGCCTTATGTTCAATTAGGATATCATGTGACAAAAGGACTATAGTACATGCTGTGTATTAGGTTATGCCAGAGTATCGGCCTTCACATAACTTGGGTAGTCATAATGTCTTGCTAGAGACCAATTATGACTTATAGGCTAAAATGAAAATTTTAGGCCCACTGCTGATGTTGTGTGAACCTATAGGGTCGCACACTTAGAACAAGCCTGATATATATATATATATATATATATATATATATATATATATATATATATATATATATATATATATATATATATATATATATATATATATATATATATTATTTTCTAATTTATTTAAGGTAATAGTTATCTAAAATAAATAGGAACAAATTTTAATTTGGAATTAGAATCAAAATAAAAAGAGAAGTTTAAACTTACCAAAACTGTTTTGGTAAGTGGAGATGTATGAAACCCTAAAAAGGATGGCTATAAATACATTTCATTCTTTAGGGATTAGAAATAAAAAAAAAGTTAAGCCACCTTTTCTCCTTCTTCTTCGTACACTTCTTTTTTGAAAAGAAAAGACATAGAGAGAAAATGTATTGTGAGATAACAAAGGTTCTAGTAGACCTACTTTGTTTTGGATCACCTTGTTCATGTGGATACTATAAAGGACGTGATCTTTTAATGATGTCTTAATTCAATAAGAAGACATGAGCTCGAGGTACGGTGTCACTAGAGTGAACCGCCTCTCTTCCTTCCAGCTATCTTGCCATTAGATTATCTTGGTGAGTGTTTGGAAACCCTCTTAATTACTTTAAGTCGAATTATATGGATTCGGGTTATGGGTTTTGTGGTTAAAATTTTTTGTTTTCCACTGTGTTATGGATCACGAAACCTAATAGTGGTATCAGAGCAAAGGATAATAGCACATGACAATGCGATGCATGAACTATATGATTCCTGGGAACTCTCATGCGTGATCATATGATGAAGCGTGGCTCTCCGTTAAGGAGCATAAGTGTTGTGTGCTCTGATAGGTGCATGTGGATGTCACCTCATGTGATGAGACTGAATCCACACAGGTGATTTGATCACCCTACTTGTTTCCTAATAACTACAAAGGGGATAACTACTAGATGTCAACTTAAGTCTATTATTAATTTAGCATTCATATCTCAAATTGAACCAAAAAATGTTGGTGATGCTTTAAGTGATGAATTTGAGGTCTTTGCTATACAAGAAGAATTAAATCAAAGTTCCTAGACCTAAATATCATCCTATTATAGGCACCAAATGGGTGTTTAGAAATAAAATGAATGAATAAGGTGTCATAACTAGGAATAAAGCTAGATTAGTAGCTAAAGGTTATAATCAAGAGGAAGGCATTGATTATGATGAAACCTTTGCCTGGTTGCAAGGTTAAAAACTATTAGAATGCTACTTGCATTTGCATTATTCATGGATTTTAAAATTTATCAAATGGATGTTAAAAGTGCATTTTTAAATGGTTTCATTGAAGAGGAGGTATATTTTTAACAACCTCTGGGTTTTGAAAGTTTTGATTTTCCTAGTTATGTATTTAAACTTTTAAAAGTATTGTATGGATTAAAACAATCTCCTAGAGCTAGGTATGAAAGATTGAGTAACTTTTTATTAAAGAAAGATTTCTCCAAAGTAAAGGTTAACATAACTCTTTTCATAAAGAAATTCAAGCATGATTTACTTATTGTGCAAATATATGTTGATGGCATTATTTTTGGAGCTACTAATCATTGCTTGTGTAAGGAATTTCCAAGTTGATGCAAGGAGAATTTGAGATGAGTGTGATGGTTGAGCTTGAATTCTTTCTTGGACTTTAATCCAAGCAATGCAAAAATAAGATTTTCATTAATCAAACAAAACATGCTAAGGACATTCTTCAAAATTTTTGTATGGATGAAGCTAAATCAAGCAAGACTCCTATGAGTATCACCACTAAACTCATTAAAGACGAGAATGGTAAGCCAGTTGATGAAAAACATTTTAGAGGTATGATTGGATCCCTCTTTATTTAACTCTTAGTAGACCAGATATTATGTTTGCTACTTGCTTGTGTGCTATATTTCAATATAGACCTAGAGAGTCTCATTTGAATGAAATTAAAAGAATTTTTAAATATTTAAGTGAAAGTTTGTATTTAGGAATTTGGTATCCTAGGAGTTCTTCTTTTGACTTGATTAGTTATTCTGATGCAGATTTTGCTGGTAGTTTGCTAGATAGTAAAATCACTTATGGAACTTGTCAATTCTTAGGATAAAGTTTAGTTTTTTGGTTTAGCATGAAACAAGTTTCGGTTGCCTGTCCACTGTTGAAGTTGAATATATTGTAGCAAGTCTTTGTTGTTCACAAGTCTTATGGTAGAAACAATAATTGTTAGACTATAGAATAAAACTTGATCACATTCCAATCAAATGTGACAAGACAAGTGCTATTAACCTTAGCAAAAGTCCCATTCAACATTCAAGAACCAAGCATATAGACATTAGACATCATTTCTTGCATGATCATGTTCAAAATAATGATATCTCACTTGAATTTGTTGATACATATAATCAACTTGCATATATCTTCACTAAACCTCTCAATGAAGAGAGATTAAATTTCATTAAGCATGAACTTAGCATGATTAATGGTTCTAGTTTGTTTTGATTTTATGCTTAATTGATGGTTCAACTATTTTCATGTGAAATTATATTGTGCTTATTGATTGGTTTGATTATTAATTTTGATTTTGTTCTTAATATTTTTTATATTTAATAATTAATTATTGAAATAATTTCAATAACTTAATTATTCAAATTAAGCATAATATTTTTTTAATTGTCATGCATTTATATATATTTAAATTCAATATGTGCATTATGATATGTATATTCAATTTTTTTTAAAAAACCTTCATATTTTGCAAATTAATAAATAATTATTGAGTTAAATTTAATTAATTAATTATTTTTTTAGCAAAACTAATTCCTTTTTCCTCCAACTCAATAAGATTAGTTATTTTTTTTATATATTTTTATGTGTTTTTCACCAGTTTCTATTTCTCATAACCCGAACTTGAGGGCACGTGACTGACACTAGGGAATGGGTAGGCGTAAGGCCCCCGAAACCTGTAGTAAACCTTAAAGAAAAGAAAAATAAAACCTTCCAATTAAAAACTTTATTTCATAATAGAACATATTATCAAACTGATTTTTTTAAAAATAAACATAATCAAGTGCATAATAAAATATTCTTCATCGTCACATATCATAAATCAATCTTAAATCATTAAACATAAGCGTGGTTCATTAAAATAAAATACACAAGTATACTTAAATCGTACAAATTCTTAGTATAGTTACTACTACAATTTTCTAGAGTTACTACTACAGTTTTCTAGAGTTACTACTACAGTACAACTCATAGTGACCTACATAGTATAGCCGCTGATGAAGAAATCCGGCGTAGAGGGGGTCTGAGGTCGATCTCCCAAGCTCCTAAAAAAAATAAATTGAGGGGAATTAGACCTCACTGAGTAAGTTAATAAAAAGAAATGTGCGGTTTGAAAACCTTTTTGAAAACCATATAGTTATAGTGAAAATAATTTATAATGTATAGATATAGCTTTTGAAAAATCTCAGTAGAACCCTAAACTCAGGTTTCTAACTGGCCAACTGGGCCCACTTATTCCAACTAGACTGTCAGTCCCCGAGAGCAAAGGCATCAATCGAGGCACTAAGTCGCAGTTATCCACTTAATCCAAATACATGGCACTGGCGGTCCCTTAGAGCTAAGGCATTAACTGAGGCACCCATCCCAGTCCATTATTAACTTTCCAATCACAAGCGATCCCCGAGAGCAAAGGCTTCCACCGAGGCACCCGTCCCAGTTTACATCCACAAGTTATTTATATATCGGATCCATCTCTCAATTTTTACCATGTGCACACGGTCCTGGTGAAACCCACCAGGTAGCCCGTTCTACTAAAAATTTCTCAAAAATTGATTTTAAATAAATAAAATGTGCTTAAACCTTAAATAACAACATTACATTAAATAAATCATATAATAAAAACATAAAAATATGAGTGCACGCATCTTTAAATAAAACACATGCATAGATCATTTTATCAACTTACAAGATGAACGAGAAGGTTGACGATCGTGCGTCTGCCTCGATCCAACAGCTTTCGCTCCAATACTCTTTAGAAAATAAATAACAGACGTCTTTTAAAAACATGTCTATGGAATTCAAATCGAAAATCAACAAAAATAGTGAAATTCTAGACTGACTCGAGGAAGACCAGATAAGATTCTATAGATAGGAAAAAACCTAATTAACGGTAGACATTTACTGAAGATATCATGTTTTATGAGAAAATCTACCAAAATTTCGGCAGAGTCTCCTCTGTAAAACAGACATCTCTCTACTATAGGTAGAATCATTCCTGCATGGAAAACGCACTTCTAAAAATTCACACACAGTCTACACTCGGGTCGGCTCTCCAACACAGTATTAATCTGATCGAGTTTACAACGTAACAAAACATCACAACTTAATTCTAACTAATAAATTCATGAAAATTTTACTTTCATAAATAAACATTAAAATCATATTTAAAATATAACATGACACTTAATTAAATTTAATTAGACATAAATATATAAAAATCCATAATTTCCAATAATATTCATTATTCTTAAAATATGCATATATAATCTATAATTAATATAACTATCAACAAATACCTTAACTAAATCCATTATACCAAATATGCTAAATATAACCATATATACATTTTTGTTACCAAAATAATATATTATACATATATATAATATATGGAAACAATATTCAAAATTAACATTACTTAGTTAAAAATACCAATTAATTTATAAAAAATCCTCTAAACCTCTTAAATATTAATAAAACCAACTAGAATATATATTTAACTATACTTAGCATAAAATTACATATTTATCCATATAATACAAAATATACAGAATATACTATTATTACTCAAAAAAATTCCCTAAAAATTTTACAAATGCCTAAAAATTATTTTCTCAACATATATATTATTAATATTAACTAAAACACATAATTAAACTAATATTCCAAGAAAAATCCAACTCTAACCTAATTATTCAATTTTGACATAAACTATAAAAATTCCTAAAAATTATATAATATTCTCAAAAATTGTTTTCTTTACTCTAAAATTAATATCAACTCATAATAACACTAAAAATACCAAATTTATAATTTTAATAATTAATTTACGAAAATTCATAAAATAATAATAAAATATTCAAAAATTCACAAAAATTAAAATAAATTCCAAAAATCAAAAAAAAAATTCTTAGAAGTAGATTAAGCTTCGAGGAACAACTTTTGTGAAGGAAGTTTGCAAGATTCATTAAGATAAAGCTTAAAAAAAATTTGAAACCCTAAAGCTCCAAAAACAAAAATTCAATAAAACTCAAGAAAATGAAGTTTTAAGCTTAAACTAAGCTTAGATTCATGATCACCAGAGCTAGGGGAGTTGATAGACATCGAAAACTTGAGAAACGGTGGCCGAAAAAGCGAGGTTGGCTGAAAATGGAGGTTTTCGGTTTCCTTTCAAAAATGGACTCCACCGGCACTGAGAAAGAGAAGGGAAGACGACAAGGGGAGGGAGAAGACGATGGAGGATGGTGGCGGTCCGGCAGAAGGCTGAGAGGCACAGTGAGGGTGGTGGTTTGGCTTGTGCGATGGGAAGAGGAAAGAGATAAAAACGTTTCTGTGTTTGTTTGTTATGTATTATGCATATATGTATATGTTTGGGTGTTGGTGCAGGTGAATGTGTGTTTATGCATATATTTATTGTATGTATGGGTTTATGCATGTGCATATATATATAATATTATAATATATAATGTGCTTACATGTATTAACCTCCACCACATGCACATATTATATATATAACACAATAATAAATAATATAATCACATATAATAATAATAATAACATTAAAATAATAATGCACTAAATTAAATATTATTAAAATAACATTATTCAAAGTAGTAAATATAAATAACGTAAATTAATTATCCGAAATAATAAGTTTCAAAATAAATATTTAAATAGAAAATTATAATCAAACGTAAAATAATAAATATTAACCACAAAATAATAAAATACTCAAATATAACTTTTGATTTTATTAATACTGCATATCTCATTTTAAAATAAATTAAATAAAAAAAATAGGGTCATAACAGTCTCCTCTCCTTATAAGAATTCGTCCCCGAATTTAAGAAAAGAAGAATTACAAAGCTAAGAGGGAAATAGATACGGGAAAGAAACTCGCATCTCAGCTTCAGTTTCCCAACTGCAATCCTCAGCATAACGGTTACTCCACAGCACCTTCACCATCGGTATCTCCTTAGTCCGCAACTGTTGAATTTGGCGATCCATAATCGCCACTGGATACTCCTCGTAGGTCAGATCATCACTAAGCTCTACAGCTTGAGGTTGCAAAACATGAGATGGATCAGGAACGTATTTCCTCAGCATAGACACATGGAATACAGGATGGATTCTTGACAGTTCTGGTGGCAACACCAGCCTATACGCCACTTCACCCACTCTAGATCGAATCTCAAATGGTCCAATGTATCTAGGAGCTAGCTTACCCTTCTTGCCAAATCTCATGACTCCTTTCATTAGAGACACCTTTAGGAACACCATGTCTCCAACCATAAAGGATACATCCTTCCTCCTAGGGTCAGCATAGCTCTTTTGTCTGCTGAAGGCTGTCTTCAATCTCTGCTGTATAATGGGGACTTTCTCTGAAGTCACCTACACAAACTCTGGACCTATTAACTGTATTTCACCAATCTCCTAACATAATGGTGATCTACACTTCCTACCGTACAGTGCCTCATACGGAGCCATCTCAATGCTAGCATGATAGCTATTATTGTAAGCAAACTCAATCAATGGCACGTGCGAATCCCACTGTCCTCCAAAATACATCACACACATCCTCAGCATATCTTTTAATGTCTAGATGGTCCTCTTTAACTGACCATCTGTCTAAGGATGGAAGGCCGTAATGAAATCCAATATGGTGCCTAAGGCCTTGTGTAATTCTTGCCAAAAGACTGAGGTGAATATGGCTCCTTTGTCTGACACTATACTCACTAGTACTCCATGTAGACAAACAATCCTATTGACATAAAGTCTTGCCAGTCTATCAGTAGAGTATGTCTTCTTTATTGGTAGAAAGTGTGTTGACTTAGTTAGCCTGTCAACAATCACCCAAATAGCATCATAACCTCCTATCGTCCGAGGTAGTCCGGTCACAAAGTCTATAGCTATCATGTCCCATTTCCATTCAGGAATTGGAATAGGTTGCAACAATCCCAAGGGTCTCTGATGTTCAAGCTTCACTTGCTGACAAGTCCGACATCTAGACACAAACTCTGCAATATCCTTCTTCATTCCATTCCACTAATATATATCTTTCAAGTCATGATACATCTTGGTAGAACCTGGATGAATACTATAAGCAAAAAAATGTGCCTCTTCCATAATTTCCTTCCTTAAGTCATCAACATCCGGCACACAAATCCTAGTGCCCAACCGCAATACACCTTCTCTGTCAACCACAAAGTCTCTTAACTGCCCTTGTTGCACTTTATACATAATCCTCTGCAATTGTGGGTCTTTATTTTGAGCTGCCTTAACTTGATCCAAGTATATAGATCGTACTTTGAATTGAGCTAAAAGACACTTTCGGGTAACTTTCAACTGCAACCCTTGATCAATCAACCTGTGTAACTCCTTGATAATGGGCCTCCTTTCTATGCCGATGTGGGCAAGACTGCTCACTGACTTCCTACTCAAGGCATCAACAATAACATTTGCCTTGCCTGGATGGTATAAAATGGAACAATTATAATCCTTAAGAAGTTTCATCCATCTTCTCTGCCTCAAGTTCAAGTCCCTCTGCTGGAAGATATATTTCAAGCTTTTATGATCAGTGTATATCTCATATGTCACCCCATACAAGTTATGCCTCCATATTTTTAAAGCAAACACAATGGTTGCCATCTCTAAGTCATGAGTAGGATAGTTTTGCTTGTGCTTCTTCAACTGCCTTGAAGTGTAAGCAATTACTTGGCCATTTTGCATTAACACATAGCCCAATCCTACTCTGGAAGCATCACAATACACCGTATACCTTTCATTTCCAAAAGGCAAAGTCAGAATTGGAGCTGACGTGAACAAATCCTTCAATAACTAAAAGTGCTCTTCACATCTGTCTGTCCACACAAACTTAGCACTTTTTTGGGTTAACCTTGTCAAAGGTGCGGCAATTTTAAAGAAGTCCTTCATAAATCTCCTGTAGTAGCCTACTAGACCTAGGAAACTCCGTACTTCTTTGACTGTAGTTGGCCTCGACCACTCTGTGATAGCTTCTATCTTCTTAGGGTCCACTTGTATACCATCCTTAGAAACCACATGGCCTAAAAATGCCACTTGATTCAACCAGAACTTGCACTTTGAAAACTTGACATACAACCTGTGCTCCCTTAAAGTATGAAGTAGCCTTCTCAGATGCATAACTTGCTCAGCTTCACTCTTGGAATAAACCAAGTTATCATCAATGAAGACTATTACAAACCGGTCCAAGTATGGCCTGAACACCCGATTCATCAGGTCCATAAAGGCTGCTGGAGCATTAGTCAACCCAAAGGACATTATTGAGAACTCATAATGGCCATATCTCATCCAAAAGGCTGTCTTGGGCTCATCACCACTTCTAATTCTCAACTGGTGATACCCAGATCTCAAGTCTATTTTAAAGAAGCATGTAGCACCTTTAAGCTGATCAAATAGGTCATTAATCCTTGGAAGTGGATACTTGTTCTTGATGGTGACCTTATTCAACTGCCTATAATCAATACAGAGTCAAAGGCTACCATCTTTCTTCTTTACAAACAACACTGGAGCACCCCAAGGCGATGTACTGGGTCTTATGAAACCCTTATCAAGCAACTCCTGCAATTGCTCCTTTAGCTCCTATAATTCAACTGGTGCCATTCTGTAGGGTGGGATAGAAATAGGATTTATACCAGGTATGACATCGATATAGAACTCTATCTCTCTGTCTGGTGGTAATCCTGGTAATTCTTCAGGAAGACATCCAGAAATTCATACACCATTGGCACTTGTTCGATTGCCCCATTCTCTTTCTCAACATCTCTTACTACTGCCAAGTAACCTTAATAACCCCTTCTAAGCATCTTTCGAGTTGTAATTGCAGAAAAGAGATTACAAGGCATGGAGCTCTTTTCACCTTTAAAACAGAACTCTTCTTCATTTGGAATTCTAAACACCACTTCTTTCTCTTGATAATTCACCAAAGCATAATACCTCAAAAACCAATCTATACCCAAAATGACATCAAATTTCAACACATCAAGTAACACCAAGTCCGCTAATAATTCTCTACCATCAACTGACACCGGACACAAAGGAAAGAGAATATCTATCTCTAACTCATCACTAAGAGGAGTCGATACAGATAGAGGAAAGGATAACCTTGAAGGCTTTCACTCAATTCTCGAAGCAAGCACAAGAGAATTGAATGAATGTGAAGTGCTAGGGTCAAACAATACTCTAGCATTATATGCACAGACTGAGAGAATACCTGCTACCACTGCATTAGAAGTTTGAGCATCCTACGGTGTCAAAGTGAACACTCGAGCCTGGCCACGACTTGCTTGCTGAGATGTCGAAGGATGTACAAACCCACGACCACTAGGCCTACCAACTGAACCTTGACCTTGCTGGCCCAGAAGCTGTGGCGGTCTCTACTGTGGCTGTACTAGTGCTCTATACTGCTGGGGCATCAGATAGTAGGGCTGAGCCACTGATGAAGACAAACCCCTGAATGTACTGTGGCTGATATCCAGAGTGAGGATAAGCTCTGGCAAGATGACCAACCTGTCCACATCTGAAGCAAGCGCCCGACAATAAATGACATGGGCCCTGATGGAATCGACCACAACTCACACATGCACTGGCCCCAGACCTAGAACTACTCTGTCCGGAGCTCTGCGCACTGCTACTGCTGCTAACTCCAGTACTAAATCTGTGACCTCTGCCACTTCTCCTATTCGTGGCATAACCATGTCAACCAACTCGATGGGTCCTGGACCTCCTACCACCCTACTATGAACTACCCACAGCTTGCTGACTCGAACTACTAATGTGAAATGCTGGTTGCTGATACCCGAGAGCTACACCATATCCACTACCACTAACCATATAAGGATCTAACATGGTGCCCTGGCGGATATGTCGCCTCTCAATCAAACGGGCCTCCTCAATCACACCCTCCATAGTGCGGTCCTCAGTATGCATACCAATAAAAGCGGGTCCCAAACCAGTGACATATAACTCTACTGCTCTATAAGGGTCTCTCCTGATGTCCTCTGTATGTCGGGATAGCCTGTTAAACTCCCTAGTGTAATCCTCCACTGACCTATCCCCTCTAATGATGTGGAGCAACTGCCACCTGTAAGCATCTCTGGTGGCTAGAGGATAGAAGAATCTCAGGAAGCGGTCCTTAAACTCTAGCCAAGTCAACTCATGCATGGACAGTTGAATCGACTACATGAACTAGTCTTGAGTTGCCACTTGAACTGACAACTCCATAATCATTATCCATTGGTAGTCCGTGTGTCCCATCCTGGTACGTGCCTTAATTACGTTAATGAAGTCTAAGGCGTCACCCGTACCGTCAAAGGAAACTCTACCGATTTGGGAGTAGAGGAGTGTTGCATCAATATTTGACATCCCCTGATTCCTTTGCTGTAACATCTGTTGCATAAGCGGCATCGCCTAATTCAATGCTGTAAGACCCTAATTAATTCCTACTAGTCCATGGGGTCTACAGTTGGAGGTTCAGGCCCAATTGGCTGCTGATCAGGAATCTCAGTTGCAGTTGCCTTAACTCGACCTCTACCTCTGCCCCTACGATGTGGAGTAGGAGGAAGAGCCTCATCATGCACAGACTACTCATCAAGCCCAAAAGTTAGATTGGCAACAAGGTTCATTTTCACATGCCTCATTCTGAAAAGATAAAGAAAATTGAATTCAAAACAAGGCAAGAGTATTTAACGCAACGCATAATTAAAAACAAGAATATCACAAAGAAAATTATCAACCTAATCATTGCAGTAGTTACACTGAAAGACAAACATAGACACTTAATTAAACTTATGCTCTGATACCAACTTTGTCATGACCTGAACCTGAGGGCACGTGACCGGAACTAGGGAATGGGTAGGCGTAAGGCCCCTGAAACCCATAGTAAGCCTTAAAGAAAAGAAAAATAAAACCTTCCAATTAAAAACTTTATTTCATAATAGAACATATTATCAAACTGATTTTTCTAAAAATAAACATAATCGAGTGCATAATAAAATATTCTCCATCGTCACATATCATAAATCAATCATAAATCATTATACATAAGCGTGGTTCATTGAAATAAAATACACAAGTATACTTAAATCATACAAATTCTTAGTATAGTTACTACTGCAGTTTTCTAGAGTTACTACTACAGTACAACTCATAGTGACCTACATAGTATAGCCAGTGATGAAGAAATCCGGCATAGAGGCGGTCTGAGGTCGATCTCCTAAGATCCTGAAAAAAATAAATTGAGGGGAATCAGACCTCACTGAGTAAGTTAATAAAAAGAGATGTATGGTTTGAAAGCTTTTTTAAAAACCATATAGTTATAGTGAAAATAATTTATAATGTATAGATATAGCTTTTGAAAATCTCAGAGAACCCTAAACCCAGGTTTCTAACTGGCCAACTGGGCCCACTTATTCCAACTAGACTGTTGGTCCCCGAGAGCAAAGGTATCAACCGAGGCACCAAGCTGTAGTCATCCACTTAATCCAAATACATGGCACTAGCGGTCCCCGAGAGCTAAGGCATCAACCAAGGCATCCATCCTAGTCCATTATTAACTTTCCAATCACTGGTGGTCCACGAGAGCAAAGGCTTCCACCGAGGCACCCATCCCAGTTTACATCCATAAGTTATATATATATCGGATCCATATCTCAATCTTTACCATGTGCACACGGTCCTGATGAAACCCACCAAGTAGCCCGTTCTACCAAAAATTTCTCAAAAATTGATTTTAAATAAATAAAATGCACTTAAACCTCAAATAACAACATTACATTAAATAAATCATATAATAAAAAAATAAAAATATGAGCACACGCATCTTTAAATAAAACACATGCATAGATCATTTTATCAACTTACAAGATGAACGAGAAGGTTGACGACCGCGAGTCTGCCTCGATCCAACAGCTTCCGCTCCGATATTCTTTAGAAAATACATAACATACCTCTTTTAAAAACATGTCTATGGAATTGAAATAAAAAATCAACAGAAATAGTGAAATTCTAGACTGACTCGAGGAAGACCGGATAAGATTCTATAGATAGGAAAAAGCCTAATTAACGGTAGAAATTTACTGAAGATATCACGTTTTACGAGAAAATCTATCAAAATTTTGGCAGAGTCTCCTCTGTAAAACGGACATCTCTCTACCATAGGTAGAGTCATTCCTGCAAGGAAAACACACTTCTAAAAATTCGCACACAGTCTACACTCGGGTCGGCTCTCCAACACAGTATTAGCCCGACCGAGTTCACAACTTAACAAAACATCACAACTTAATTCTAACTAATAAATTCATGAAAATTTTACTTTCATAAATAAACAATAAAATCATATTTAAAATATAACATGACACTTAATTAAATTTAATTAGACAAAAATATATAAAAACCCATAATTTCCAATAATATTCATTATTCTTAAACTATGCATATATAATCTATAATTAATATAACTATCAAAAAAATACCTTAACTAAAACCATTATACCAAATATGCTAAATATAGCCATATATACATTTTTGTTATACATATATATAATATTTGGAAACAATATTCAAAATTAACATTACTTAGTTAAAAATACCAATTAATTTATAAAAAATCCTCTAAACCTCTTAAATATTAATAAAACCAACTAGAATATATATTTAACTATAATTAGCATAAAATTACATATTTATCCATATAATACAAAATATACATAAAATACTATTATTACTCAAAAAAATTCTCTAAAATTTTTTACAAATGCCTAAAAATTATTTTCTCAACATATATATTATTAATATTAACTAAAACACATAATTAAACTAATATTCCAAGAAAAATCCAAGTCTAACCTAACTATTCAATTTTGACATAAACTATAAAAATTCCTAAAAATTATATAATATTCTCAAAAATTATTTTCTTTACTCTAAAGTTAATATCAACTCATAATAACACCAAAAATACCAAAATTTATAATTTTAATAATTAATTTACGAAAATTCATAAAATAATAATAAAATATTCAAAAATTCACAAAAAATAAAATAAATTCCAAAAATCACACAAAAATTCATAGAGGTATATTAAACTTCTAGGAACAACTTTTGTGAAGGAAATTTTCAAGATTCATTAAGATGAAGCTTAAAAAAAATTTGAAACCCTAAAGCTCCAAAAACAAAAATTCAACAAAATTCAAGGAAATGAAGTTTTAAGCTTAAACTAAGCTTATATTCATGCTCTCTGGAGCTAGGGGAGTTGATAGACACCGGAAGCTCGAGAAATGGTGGCCGAAAAAGCGAGGTTGGCCAGAAATGGAGGTTTTCGGTTTCCTTTCAAAAATGGACTCCATCGGCATTAGGGAAGAGAAGGGAAGAGGGCAAGGGGAGGGAGAAGACGATGGAGGATGGTGGTGGTCTGACAGAAGGCTGAGAGGCACAGTGAGGATGGTGGTTTGGCTTGTGCGACGGGAAGAGGAAAGAGATAAAAATGTTTTTGTGTTTGTTTGTTATGTATTATGCATAAATGTATATGTTTGGGTGTTGGTGCATGTGAATGTGTGTTTATGCATATATTTATTGTATGTATGGATTTATGCATGTGCATATATATATATATAATATTATAATATATAATGTGCTTACATGTATTAACCTCCACCACATGCACATATTATATATATATATATATATATAACACAATAATAAATAATATAATCACATATAATAATAATAATAATAATAATAATAATAATAATAATAATAATAATAATAATAATAATAATAATAATAATAATAATAATAATAACATTAAAATAATAATACACTAAATTAAATATTATTAAAATAATATTATTCAAAGTAGTAAATATAAATAACATAAATTAATTATCCGAAATAATAAGTCTCGAAATAAATATTTAAATAGAAAATTATAATCAAACGTAAAATAATAAATATTAACCACAAAATAATAAAATACTCAAATATAACTTTTGATTTTATTAATACTGCATATCTCATTTTAAAATAAATTAAATAAAAAAAATAGGGTTATAACACTAATTGGTTTATTTTCAGTATATTTTTTAAATATAAGTCAAGAGTTGTTAGTTTTATGTTTTGTTATGCTATGTTTCCTTTTAGTTTACAATTTTTATTTTAATATCATTGTAACTCTATTCTTTTATTAATGCAATTTTTATTTTTATTTTTAAATTTCCTTTTGCATTTTGACAATGGGGAACAAATATTTGAGTTTGAATATTTGAATATTTGAGTTTGAATTTAAATTTTTATGCATAGTTGTTTGAATTTATTTTACATAATTTTATTTATGCATGCATAGTAACATTGTAAGTGTGGCTAGTTTTGTCATATTTTTATATGTGATAAAAAGTTTGTTTTGCTTAATTTGTTTATATGTGTATATATGTGATACTTGGCTAGATGGATATGTTTTGGCTAGATAGACATAATTTTTTCTTTAAGATTTGGTCTATCTTTATTTTCATTGTTTAATTCTTGGTCTTTTATTTCCTTTAGGAGAGATCATGTTTTGATTAGCTAAGCTCTACATGATCATGTGATAGTTAAATTTGTTAAGCTTCAACATAAGTGCTATATGTACTATGTTTATGATGTATTAAGTAGTACTACATGCATTGTAAGTTCTACTAGTTTTTATATATATTTGAAATTATTTCCCTTCATTTTGCCTAGCATTATTGTTAATGATCATGTTATTATGTTTTTATCTTTTTAACAAATTTGTCATGTTAGGCCATGTTTCTCTTTACCTTATGTTAAATGTTATTTTTTTTACTAAGGGAACAAGTTTTAAATTTATATTTCTTATCATGAACAAAAAGGAGAGAAATAAAGAAATATATTAAGTATTCTAATTGGTATTTTTTAAAAGAAAGTTTTTTTTTATTTGTTCAATTGATATTTTTATGATTTTTTTTCAATCCTTATATATATGCTATGATAATTCATTTTTTTTTATTATGCTCTGATACATTATAAAATAAGTTATACTTTTTGTATTAATATCATGCATATACTATATTTCCTATGTTGATTAAAAATTTCATATTCTCTAGTTATTTTAAGTTTTATATTTTTTGATGGTTAAATTTATACTTTATTGAATTAAATTCATATGCCTATGCCTTTAAATGATCATTCTTTTTAACCATCCAAACATATATTGAGGGGAAGTATATTTAAAATTCTTAAAACCCTTAGTATTTGTTGAGGAGGAGCCATTGAGCAAAGTTACAAACACTTGCACTTATGATTTATTCTCTATTATTTAAAATTTTTTGTCAAAGTAAAAAAGGGGGAGATTGTTGAATATTTATATGATCAAGTGTTAATCCATTCCTATTTTGACTTTAACAAACATCTTTGGATCACTAATGTTATTTTTTTAGTTGTGATTATAAGCATAAGTACAATATTACTCTAAATGAAAGCCAAGTCATAATTTAGCTCAATAGAGGGTTACGAATGAAGCAAGGTTGCCATGTTGATAGAAAGCTTGTAATTCAGTTCAAGTAGAGGGCTGTGACTAAAGCAAGGCTGCCATGGTGATAGAAAATAGAGGGTTGCGATTGAAGCCTTGCTTCCATGGTGACATCAAACTTCATAAAAATCCAATGGACATATTTTAGAAATTATTGAAGGAAAGAGACATTGAAGGGCTGTGACTGAAGCAAGGCTAACATGGTGACAGAAAGTAGAGGGCTGTGACTGAAGCCTTGCTTCCATGGTGACATCAAACTTTATAAAAATTCAATGGAGATATTTTTGAAATTATTAAAGGAAAGAGATGTTAGAGACATAATCATTAGCTCCAACAACCATTTTGAAGCTTAATCTAAATATATGTAGTCTAGAGTTGTGATAACAAGAATACATATTACATTACTCTTTGATTAATAAAAACTCTCTAATTATTCACTACGCTTCATTTTTTTCTTTGTATCAATATTCTTTGTATTGATTAACTCTTATGAGACTTGGTTGTGTCAGAGAAATAGGACTTCATCTTCATCTAATTCTTAGGATAGTTTATAAGGGAAGTGAGGTATATTTATGGTAGAATTGATTTAAGTGTTTAGCCAGTAAAACACTTGGGAATTAGTTGACGAGTTATCCTTAAAACTCTTGTTTGTGTAAGGTTGAAGAGTAAGCCTCAAACTCTTGTAATCTCAATCTTATGAATAAGATTATGACTATTAAAAAATCCTAACTTGGGGATAAGTTAGGTGGAGATGTAGGATTATTGAGAATATGAACTCCTTAAATTTCTATGTTCATTATTCTTTCTACTTCATTCTCTTTCAATTCTTATTCATTCCTTAAATTTACTTTAATTTTTCTAAAATACTTCATTAGCCTTATTCATCCCCCTCCCCTCTAAGGCACTTTTAGCCATGTATGACTTCCATGCACCCATAAACACCCCATGTTAGATTCTTATCAGCCAAAATATTTTGGTTTATTGTTGGAGTTTTAAGCTTGCACATTGTGAAAAAGTAATTGCACTTGTGTTGTTAATAAGAGATGGGTTCCTCCTCGAACCCTTAATAGTCTTTAAGCTTGATTAGCTGTTGAATTCTCATCTCTCTCTCTTTTTAATAGCAATTGCTATTACTACTGTTACATCACACTCAACCACCACCAACTACTACTTTTCATTAGCATAATCATCATTTACTTTAAAATAATGTTAACACCTTATGGTTTCTACATGAGGCTCAGAAAGAATGGAGTTGAGGAAGTTCTTGGTCTGGGTTCTCTTTTTAAATATGAAAATAAATTAAGGGTTGGGAAATTTGAAGCTTGAGCTTCTAGCATCTATTGAGATGGAAATCCAATTTGCCAATAATTATGTTCTTTTGAATTAGGTGTTAGGAATTTTGTTGTTGACTTATAAATATTATTTTGTATACTTAAATACTTGAATATTGTAAATGATCTTTAATGTCTAGTATATCTAATATATTCAAGTGTACATATTTTTATTGTAAATATTATGAAGTGTAAATTAGTCAATATTACAATCTCATGTTTTTATAAATATTTTTATAAAATTTTATATTATTGTTGTTGTTGTACCATATTATTGTATGTAAATCTTATAGTCGTCTGGACAACTAAAGTTGTCCCTAAATGTGTTAGGGAAGATTTTTTAAGGTTTAGGAGACAATTTTTTAAGGTTTAGATGGTTGTTTTGTCACTAATAATTACTCTATAATGACAAAACGAAATTGTCATTATATATATTTAATCAACAACAATGAACAATTTGTAACTAAAAGTAATTATTTTATGAAAATTTAATTTTGTCATATAATTATCCATGTAATGACGATCACATTAACGTCATATTAAAATAGCTATTTTGTGATGAACATTTATCGTAATTTAAATTATTTTATTAGTGACGATGCATAAATTTAGGTGACAAAAGATTGACTTAAACATGACAAAGATTATGTAAAAAAATTTTGATAAATTTGGTTGATTGCCATGTTTCGTCACTAAAATAGATAGTTTTGATGACAAAAAGTCATCTCGTCATTGAATATATTAATTTTTAATGATGAGATTTAGTATAAGATGACAAAATTTTTATACCAATTGTCACAAGTTCAACGTCACAAAAAGTATTAAATTATAGTGACAATGACACTTATCGTCACAGTAGGTTGAATATTTGGTGACGATAACTACATTTGTCAAATATACCTTTTGCCATGCACAATGACGGTCTTTGTGATGATAACATTTCATCATCGAAGATTTTTTGTGGCGATATTTGAAGTTTATATGATATTTTTTAGCATCAACTTTTGTAAAATTTCTTGTAGTGATTAGAAAAATAATAATCCCATGACGATGGAAACTCAAATAATGAAATCCATTAATTTTTTGTGTCTATGGTGATTAGAAAAATAGGACGATGGAAGAAAGGAAAAAAATAGGACAAAGGAGTGAGAAGACATAATATAGAAAATATAAGAGAGGAAGCAAAAGACGAAAAATAGATAAAAAAAATAAATAATATTTCGTTAGTATTTTAATATACCTCACTTACTCTAGCAAATGTTTGGACTTCACCCTCTTAGATTTAGGGCTAATTTTTCAACATGGAAAGGGTTTGGGGTTATTAGGTAAAAAAAAAAAAAAATTGAGAAAACTTGCACCTTGAAGAAACATTCAGGGGGCGAATTGCATTTTAAGCCATTTTTATTTGTTTTGGTTACAAAATGGCAACTTGCTATTCGTCTGCCACACCCAATCCCAAAGAGGTAACATCATCTTACTAGTGGATGGGGAACACGACATTGCCATAAACTCTTAAGACGCCCTACATAGAAGAGTGAGATATTTTCAAATGGTTATTTGACTCAAAAACAGTCTGACAATCTCAACTTGAAAAAAGATTTAAAATTTGAAATAAAAGGAAGAGAATTTTATTATTGGGAATTTATAATTTTATTTTTCAAATATTTAAGTATTCTGTAATTTAATATTTTTATTATGAAAGCTGGATTTTACAACATTGGTGATTTCTTTTATAATATTTTATAATTTAGATTTTTATATTATTTAACTAAGAAGAAAAAGACATGGTTATAGTCATTTTATAATGTGAAATGACAAATTATATATATATATATATATATATATATATATATATATATATATATATATATGCCATTTTAGACAATAACCCTGCTCTGGTTTAAAGCTATAAAAAGTATATTTAAACTAATATTTAATTTGTATTATTGAAAATCATGAAATGTGATAAAATTTATCACTTAAGTAATATTAATGTAAAATAATGAGATATTAAAATATAGTAAAAGAAATCACAAATTTTTAATCTTAAAATGTTTAAATTACATAGCTTTAGTTTAAAGCTATATAAAGTATATTTAAATTTATATTTAATTTTTATTATTGAAAAAATCATGAAATGTGATAAAATTTATCACTTAAGTAATATTAATGTAAAATAATGAGATATTAAAATATAGTAAAAGAAATCACAAATTTTTAATGTTAAAATGTTAAAATTACATATTGTTTATTTATTTATACTTTTTTCCTACAAAGATAACAGTGAGATATAAACAGAGAGAAGACAAATACTAGGGTTTAAATGGTCGGACTGGATGGACAACGTTCACATTCACAAAGCCATAACCAATGGTATTTCTTTCATTATTTGAGGGGATAGAAGTATCGAAAATGACTCTTACGTACTATGAAGTTGTAACTAATGTTACTTAATTATATAGACATAATCATATAGATTGATTTCATACATATGATTTTGATATTATTGAAATGGGAAATGTAGATAATTGTTCTTGTTAAGAGTTTTGGAATTCCTTTAGATACACTGATGTAAGAAACACACCTCATTTCTGCTGGATTAGAGAATGTGCATTTCTACAAGTACACACACAAGGAACGACTTTCAAAAACACAAATGGTGATTTATACGGTACTATTTGTTAGTTATGAAGGTGATTAATTAAATGATAACTAATTACATGTATTTCTATAGAATAAGATTGTCGGCAGCACTGCACTTGCCCATGAAACTCAATTATTGTTTGAGGGTCTCTCCTACATGGGGAAGGGGTGAATGTGGTGCTTTTGAGGGATCAACCAATAAAATTTGCAATGCATAAAATAAGTTTTTTCATCATGATGTTTATTATCCACTAGCCAAAGAGGTTGTGTATGTGTTCTGAAAGTTCGGCTTATTTGGGTCATCAACCGGGCAGGTATGTAGGGTTAATGAAGTGTCTTTCAACTATGTTCAGTGCTTGTGAACTTTGTTTTTTTTTTAAAAAAATTTCATCCCACTCTAATGGATAATGTGGGATTTGGGTCCATAATGTGTTTATAGTAGTGGGTGTATCTTAGATTTTCAGGCATGATATAATCACCTTCTTTTTAAGTGTTTGATGTATTTAATTTATCCATACATGTTAAGTTTAATTTTAATGAGCTTTATGAGAATTTTAGGTTAAAATAATTATCTATAAAGAATTTAGGTTTAATTAGGAATAATTAATAATTTAAAGCTTTACTTAGAATTTTTAATATTTTTTGTTTAATATTAGTTTGATTAGGAGTTTTTTTAGTTTTAATTATTTTTTAAAAATCTTTTTGTATGTAATTTCAGTAAGGATTTCTCAAAATAAATACAAAAATCAAGAATGACCATGACATGGACGTGTCACAGTCCGTGTTGTTCATTAAACCTTTTGAAATCAAAAGTGTAATTCCACAAGTGCCAAGAGGGGGTGAATTGACTTTTTAAGGTAGATAGATAACTATCTAATTTTAACAATCAACAAACTAAAAACAGAAATTGAGCAATAAAAGATGAAGGATAAGAGCAAGAAAAACACAAGGAATTATACAGGTTCGTCCCTTAAATCCTACTCCTCTCCTCAACCACTTGTTGAAAGTTTAATCCACTATTCAATCTACTTCAAGGTGTAGATTAAATCCTTACAAGCTTGAATCAAGCTACCCAAGTGTTTTCCCAAGGCTCACACTCAAATTCAAGTGTTTTTAATGGCTCACGCTCAAACCCACTTGCTAAGAACAATCCTCTTAGCTTACAAGTGAATAAAACCCTAACCCAACTCACTCAATCTCACTATTGAGTTTTTGAATAATGGTTTTAAACACTCACTAACCCACACTCAAGAACACTTTTTAGATAGAAGGAATTTACAATAATTAAAGATTAAGAACTTGGGTTGATTGAAGAATAAATTCAAGATTAATTGCTCAAGATTGTTCTAAATGTGTTTTCTTAACTTCATCCTCTAGTTCTAGTTTTTTTCTAAGTAGTATTTAACCTCTGAGAGAAAAAGAGCTTTTGGAGGTGCATTTAATGCAAATAAAGCCATTTGAACTACCTAAGAAAAAGCAAGATTGCATATCATCATGATTATGACAAAATCATAATGATCATAATTCTGGAGGCGCCAAAAAGAAATTTGAATTTTTGCGCTTTCGTGATCATAACTATGGTGGTGACACTGGTTATGATAAGTCTCTACCATTTTTGGAATTGACCGTCATGATCATAATTATGGCCATCATGATCATAACATTGATGATGATGATGGTTATGATAGCATTTTGCCATTTTTGAAATTTTTGATTTGAATCTTTGTACTTTTGCTTGAAATTTTTTTCTAATGGTTGGAACTTGCTTGTGATAATTTATAATAAAGATTCCCATCCAACTTGACCAAATTAACTTTAGATCTCGATAGGAAGTTCAATCTTCCATTTTCTAGTTTGTCATGGTTAGGATGAGTTTATCACCACTCATTATAGGGCAATAAACATGAAATAATCAAAATGCTAACTTTTCATTCCTTGACTTGTGTAATTTTAAATAACTTGAATGTAAGCACTTAAGCACAAGGATTAAATATAATTTTACTTAATTAATTGTGACCATAAAAAAATGATTATTTTACCCCTCAAGGTTCAACAATCTCCCCCTTTTTTATAGTAACAAATAATTATATAAAATTATGCTACAAATAAGCTTAAAATTAAAATTGCAAAACATAATAAGCAAGTTTATTTTGCATATTTAAGCAATAAATTATCAATAATTGAGAAACACAAGTAAAGCATTCTCATGATGTATATCAAATATAGTCTTAGCTAGCGACAATTCAACTAAAAAATATTCAACATTCAACAATTTGACAACCAACTAAAGCAACTCCAAAGAAAATATATTCAACCAAAGAGAATATATTCAACAACCAACAATTCACATTATCCATTGAAAACATATTCAAAATTATTTCTAAAACGTTATGCTCCCCCTTTGTAATAAACACAATAAAAAAATTTAATATCCAATAACAAACCTTTCCCCCTTTTTCCAAAAATAAGCATAAACATTTTACACTTTCTGATGTGAACCAAGCAAGCACCAAATATGTTAACCAAGATGATGATCCACTTAAGTATAATGGTCCAATGATTAGAACATGCATGAAGAAGTTTAAGAATGGTTTAGGATTGTTCTTGAAGCAAAAGATCAAGTTTAGGATAGAGAATCAAAGCACAAGTGGAAATGGAGCTCACTTGAGTGAATTTGGAAAAAGTTTGACACAATGGAAAAATCATCCTTTTTGCAGCTTATTATTATATTTTGACCCTCAAAATGAAGAATTCATGTCAAACTCTTCAAATGAAGTGATTTGCATTCAAAATACATAAAGTGCAATTTTGAAGATTTTAGAAGGTTCTAGAAGATGCTAAGGGAATCTACAAGAATCAAGAACCTTTCAAGAATATTCTTCGTAAATAAAACCCTAAATGTGATAGAGAGTGGCTACTACACATATTTAAAGACTTGGTCAAATTTTCTTAGTTATCATGAGTTGTCAAATTGACTTTTCAAAGCTTAGTTGTCATGAGTTGTCAATTTGACTTTCCAAAACTTAGTTGTTATTAGTTATCATATTTTTCAAGGAATTCTCTTTAGTTAAGGATTTTCCTTTATAAGAGTCTTTAGGAATTAGGATGTTTACATGCCTATAAAAAGGCTATAGCATTGTAGTATGAATTTTAATGAAGTTTTATCAATTAAATCTGAATTCTTATGAGGTTAAAGTCCTTTTCTTTTGTTCTTAAAAGAACTTAGTGAATTTATCAAGTGAAGGCTTAGTACATTCAAACTTAGTTTAATTTAGACTTAAAATTGATTTTGTTAATCTTAGGTTTATATTAAAAAACCTTTAATTCTTTATAATTAAAGTTCTTAAGTATAGGTTATTTAAGGGTCTTGTTGGGAATTAAAGTTTCTTTTTGCTTGATTTATGAACAATCCTTGGCAAGGTTATCAAGATTGAATATGGGTTTGGTACAAGTTAACCATATTCATATCATTTAGTATCAGAGCTTTGGCTCATTAATTAAGTACGTATATTTACTTTTCTTTATTGTTTGCATTCAATAAAAAAAATCATTATTTCATATATCATTCATTTTTATATCTTGTTTGATATCAATTCATTTTCTTTATGATAGTAGATTCATTTTCTTTGTTCTCTTGAATCAATATCATTATTTTCTTGACATTCCAATCTATTACTAGTTTTAAAAGAAAAAAAATCAAATTCATTTTTATTATTGTTGTTTTGCATCTTAAAAGTCTTTGTTGATCACAAATACATATCAATTTGAGTTTGTTCTTAATTTGGCTATTTTAGCATTTGTCATAAAAAAAAATACAAAGGAAAAGAATAAGAAAAAAAGGAAATTGTGATTTAAAAAAAGTAAAAAAGAAAAAAAATTTGAGTTTTTGAATTGTGAATTAAAAAGTTGAATTCAATTTGGCTTAAAACCATTCCAATTTGTTGTTTTGATTATAAATTCAATACCTTTGCCTTATTTCAATTCCAAATATTCTACTCTTCTTCTTAAGTTGCGTTTGGGGTAGTTTAAAAACTTATTCCCAATTTTCTTATTCTTTTGTCTTGTTTGGATATTGACTTCATTTGTTGCATTTTCTTTGGCTCTTATAGTCAAATTTGAGTTTAAATTTGCTTTATTTGTTTTGTATTGAGCTTAATTTGATAATTAGCAACTTAAGTTCCATAAGAACTATAAAAAAGGAATTTAAGAGGTAAAAGGCAAGTTGTGAGCTCATAAGAGGGTAAAAGCCTAATTGAGTGAAACACGAGCATTGAGTGACATTTTTTGAGTGTAAACACTTGAGGGAGTGTTACTTGTGAGTTTTTTTTTCTTTTGTTTCTTTGTTTATAACATGGCAAATTCAAAAGAGGTTGAGATAGATCCTGAATGGAAGCTCTTTATAAAGGCAATGCAAGATAAGATGACTCAATTATTAAAGAACCATTAAAAGTTTTAAGAGCTAATAGGGAGGTTAGAGTGAAGTAAAGCTATAACCACCACCAACACCAATAATATAACTCAAATCACACCTAGATAACTTTATAGAGGGAGATAGTGTGATGATGATGATGAGTTTATTAATGAGAGCATTCAAGGACATAATAAGCAAGATAATAACCTTAGGAGCATAAAGATGAAGATACCTAATTTCCATAGCAGAAGTGATCCCGAAGCGTATCTAGCATGGGAAAAAAAGATAGATTTTATGTTTAATTACCACTACTACTTTAAGGAAAAGAAAGCCAAGCTTGCAACCACCATTTTCATGGGTTATGCATTAGTTTGGTGGAATCAACTAGTGGTCTCAAGGAGGCACTATGGAGAAGAACTTATCTCTTCATGGCAAGAGATGAAGACTATAATGTGAAAGAAATCTATGCCAAATCAGTATTATAGGGATTTTCATAATCACTTTCAAAGGACAAAATAAGGTTTAAGGAATGTTGAAGCAATTAAAGTGGTTGAGAGACAAGTTAGGGAGAAGAATAAAGGGAAATAGTGCCAACTTGAAACCTTGCCTACAAAGTTAATTTTTGAAGATTTGAGCATCAATCAATAAAATGAAGAGATTCAATCTTCATGTAGGAAAACTTTGGAAAAGGAAACCTATGAAAATGAAAGAAAATAAAAGAGTGAGTTGAGTGTTAAAAATGGGTTGAGTGAGCAAGGTGAGAAATTTAAAGAGCAATTATGCATTAAAGTAGATGATCAGGTTATTAAAAAGGATGAAAACATTCATGTTTTGGTGAATGAAGAAAGTGTGAACAAGGGCTTTGAAGAGAAAATAGTTGATGAAGAAATTGTGGAGGTGTGGGAGCAAAACAATGCCAAAAGCCATGATGAAATATTGTAAGAAGTTAAAGATAATGGCAATTGTATACAACTTAGAAAAGAACTTGATGAGAAAGTATAGATCTTTGAAAGAGATTTTATGGAAAATTTTCATGTCACTGAAGCTAATAAGGAGTGTTCACAAAGTTTTGAGCAATCTAATGAACTTGTCAAAGGATTAACTAGTCAAAGATTTTTCAAGAGTGCATATTATGATCATGAAGAATATAAGCACCATGAAGAGGAAAATTTAGAAGTTTGTGCACAAAAGAGGAAACTAAAGATTAAGAGAATTATAAAGGATAAGGAGATGCTTATTCATATCATGATTATACTAACAACTTTAATCTTTCTTTTTCTAATGTTTTGAAATTTTTTTGTAGACCTTAAAGCCATATAAAGATCCATTTAATGATGCTCTTGAAATGCATTACACTGTTAACAATCCCTTTGAAGATTTCATTCCTTGCATGATGTATGAGAAAGAGCTACAATATTTTAATTTTTTCAAAGGAATGCATGGACTTTTTGTTTGTAGTAAGAAGAACTTAAGATATTCATGTTTCAAGTTTAGAAGGAAACAACATTTACAAGTTTGTGAATACTAGTGTTGCATTTCAAGTAAGTCCTCAAGTTCAAGTTATTTTGAAGCTACTTAAGTGCATCATTGCTTCAAAGGAGAAGTATTCTACCAAGGTCTTTGTATTTGATCTCAAAGGACATCTAAATATATAAACTTTAGAAGATGGGTTAGTGTAGACGGCGAGGTTTAGCGCACGTCCAATATTTTAGCAACCGCAACACTGTTTGAGCTCAGGGCTCTAGAGAACACACTAACCATTGTCATAAAGACATGGCGTGGATATGAGGAGTCGCCACCTAGGGCAATAACTGGGAAAATCGAAAAGGTGGTACTCAATTCCCTAAAAGAAAGCTAGCACCACAACCAGGAGATTCTGGATACGAAATACCAATTTCTTTCAGTCTTGTGTTCATTTAGAATTACTTTATGAATTATTATTTTGTTCTCTATTTACATGTAATTTCATATAAACCCTAAAAATAATCAACTCCAAGGCAAACTAGTCATATAATATACAAGTAAATAATGCATTCGATAAATCACATAATCCTTAAGTTAGTCTAATCTACATGGATTTTAAATAAATGAGTTAAATCTATATATTTTAAATTATAAGTGAACCTAAAGACCTAATTCCTTTCGATTTCAATTAAATGAACTTAAGTCTACTTGTTTTAATAAAAATGTTCCTAATTCTATAAAATTATGGAATATTTAAATTAGTGGGCCTAATTCTATATGTTTTAATTAAATGGTGGGCTTAAATCTACAAATTATGAAGAAAAGGGCTTAAATTAAATGGGCTAAGTCTAAATTAATTAAATTAAATTAGGTGGGTCTATGTCTAATTGACTAGATGGGCATAAGGATATTTCTAACCTAAAATCTAATTAATTATGGACCTAAAAAATATATTTTAATTAATTAAACCTAATTAATTATTAAATGAGATGGGCTTAAAAGAATTACCTAAACTCAAATAAATAAATCCAAGCCTAAAATGGGCTTAAGGCCCCAAAACACATAAAAATAATAAATAAACCCAAAAACAAATAAAAACACAAAAAATGATTAAACAAAAGATCAAACAAATAATTAAATTAATCCTTATTAAAACCCTAATATTTATTAACATGCGACCTACATTAATCTACTTCCTCCATTGATTTTAAATAATTTCCTAATTGAAACCTAATTTTACTAACCAATTAAATAAAAATAAAAAAACAACCATACATGTAATTTTACTACTCCCACTATTAGGGATATTACATTAATTCATAAAATAGTTAATAAAAAAAATAAAGCAATAAATAAAAATAAAGACAATAAAAATAAAAATAAAAATAAAACCCTAGAAACTAAGTCTTTATGAGGCTTTATCCATAGTCTTCCACAAACTTCTCATGAATTCATCCCTCCCACATGATCACCATGCATTTTTCTCTATAATCACCACAAAAAATAAGCTAAAATAATGAGTAATGAATAAATTATGATAATAACTTGAAAGAATAATAATAATAAAATAATAATATAAAAAAATAAATAAACAAATAAAGAATAAGAAGAAGATGATATGATTATGAGTGATTTAGGGTACTCCTGAAATTTGTAAGTCATCATTCTCGATAAGCCTTCGAATCTTCTTCTTCAAAAATTCTCCACGAACCTTGAATTAATTGTTAAATTAAAAGGAATTTTTTTGTAAAAAAAAATAACTCAAAAGAAAATCACGTTTTCTTCTTCCTCCCCCTCTTCCTTTTTCTTCGTTCTCTCTTTTTCCTCTTCACCGTTTTCGCTTTTTCTTCCCTCCCCTTCTTTATATAGTGGAATTAGGAAGCCTAACCCAATCCTAATATGATTATAATTCTTAAAGTATAAGATTAATACTTAAAATTATATTTAGAAATTTTAAACCAGTTAGGATTGAGTTAATTAGGAATTTTAAACCAATTAAAACTGAATTAAAAATAGGAAAACAGAGATGGAAGAATTCAATGTCGACCGGGATTGTGTAATTCCGATTGGAATTACACAATCCCAATTGAAATTGGTGTGATTCTGACACACACACACACACACACAGATATATATATATATATATAAAAAGGCCCCTAGAAGAATTTAAATTTTGCAATTAGGTCCTAAAAAAATGTTGCAATTTAGTCCCTAAAAACATTAAATCATTCATTTAAAAGCTGCATTTAAACCCTTAGAATTTTAAAGATTAAGTATCGAAGACATCTTCATCACTGGAGTCCTTTGCTGCATCCATAACACATTATCCCGAAATTAAGTATCTACAGTTGCCCCCCTTTGTCGCTGTTTCCTTGACAAATTGCGGTAAAGCAAAATAGGACCCAATTTCTAAATTAAAAGTTAGGATACTTACCTGCTCCTTTAAGTTTCTGCTTGTGAATTTGCTATACTCGGATGTACAACATTTCATATCATACTTGGTCGTATGATATTGATTATACTCGATCATATAACCTTAGGTGAACGAAAGACATTGTACTCGGATGTACAATGTTTGACTATACTCGGATGTATAGCATTGAATTAAAAAATTACATCATACTCGGTCGTATGATGCCAATTATACTTAATCATATAATCGATTAAGGATACATTGCACTTGATCATACAATGCTGACTACACTCAGTCGTATAGTCTGTTTTGAAAAGGAACATCACACTCGGTCGTATGATGCTGATTATACTCGATTGTATAATTAATTGAAGATACATTGCACTCGGTCGTACAATGCTGACTACACTTGGTCGTATAGTCTGATTTGAAAAGAAGCATCACACTTAGTTGTATGATGCTGATTATACTCGGTCATATAATCGATTGAAGATACATTGTACTCGATCGTACAATGCTGACTACACTCGATCGTATAGTCTGATTTGAAAAGAAACATCATACTCAATCATATAATGCTGATTATACTTAGTCGTATACTCGATTGAAGATACATTGTACTCGGTCATATAATGTTGGCTACACTCGATCGTATAGTTTGATTTCAAAAGAGGCATCACACTTGGTCGTATGATGTTGATTATACTCGATCATATAATCGATTAAAGATACATTGTACTCGATCATAGAATGCTGACTACACTCGTATGATTTGAAAAGAGGCATTATACTCGGTCGTATGATGCTGATTATACTTAGTCGTATAATCGATTGAAGATATATTGCACTCGGTCGTACAATGCTAACTACACTCGATCGTATAGTTTGATTTGAAAAGGAGCATCACACTCAGTCGTATGATGCTGATTATACTTGGTCGTATAATCGAATGAAGATACATTGTACTCGATCATACAATGCTAACTACACTCGGTCGTATAGTCTGATTTGAAAAGAGGCATCACACTCAGTCGTATGATGCTGATTATACTCGGTTGTATAATCGATTGAAGATACATTGTATTTTTAATAATTCCTTAAATTGCTAAACTATAAAGCTTTACAATTTAGGACTAAATTACAAAGAATCAAGTGGACTTAAATGTAAACCGAAGTTGAAGGACCAAAGTGGATAATTTCTCCTTTATATATTCCTTTCCTCCTTTTTCCGATTCATTACCTCTTTTTCCTATTCTTCTTCTCTTTTTTTCTTTTCATTTTCTCTTGGTTTTTAAATTTTCTTCCTTCAATTATTCTCTCATCCGACGTTTGATTTTGGATTTGTCTGATCCTATGGCCCACCCATAGTGTAGGCTATGTGGGAGTTGTTCTAGGTAATCAGATCCCATCACTTTGTGTCTGCATTTTCCCCAGAATGATTTGGGACTTCGTGAAGATGAAGAGATATTTCCTTTGACCCACTTGCACCTCCACAGATGATCTCAGGTTGGAGATGAGGCAAATTTCTTATCTCTGTTTTCAATTCTACAATAAACATATTTATTTTAGTATATAAAATTAATGTTTATATGCATGCAATTTAATGGACAAAGTAGATGTAAATCATAAAAAATTGACAAATTAAAATTAAAATATGTTAAATTTCACTGGAATTTTCATCGAAAGTTTGAATTTCCGGATTGAAATCCCAGATTTCTGATCAGATTTCTTAAATTTCTTATTAGAAATTAGGAAATCCGATCGAAATTCTGGATTTCTTATTTGATTTTTGATTTTTTTTAAAGTGACATAAAAAATCAGAGATTTATGAAAGAAAAATGATCCTGTTGTTTCTGCATTTTTCAGAAACCATTAAAATTCTTGGGTTGTTTTCACTTAGTGCGAGAGTTATTCCATGACTTATCTAGGGAGCTAGCACATCATGTTTGGGCATTCGGCTTTTAACATTTTGTTATTGCTTTACCGACTGCTTGAGGTAGGTCAGATCACTATTCCTTTTTTGCACTTATTGAGAGGTGGATGGACACCACTCACACCTTCCACACGCGAGTGGGTGAGCTGACTATTTCCCCGATGAGTTTTTCTACTATTACTAAGATTGCATTCGGAGGTACCCCAGTTCCTTTTAATATCTATTACTGCACCCTTCCGGAGGATGCTAGGAGTCGTTACGTTCGTGACTCGCTCGAGTTTGTTCCGACATGGAAGAATAGGAAGAATGTGCTTCTTTCTTCTCTTGTACAAGGTTTCAGGAGACTACCTACTGCTACACCTCACCAGATTCTATAGAAGGTGAGATGTTTCTTATTGATTTTGCTTGGCACTACACTAACTCTTGAGAGACTGGTCATGAGGTTAGCATCGCTCTTCTTGGCCCTCTTCAGGATCTTGCTAGGGTCTCTACTTTGGATTGGGGGTCTACAACACTTGCTTACCTCTACTATAGATTGGATACTGTTTGTAAAGGCGCTGTGATGATGTGCGGCTTCTGGCATGTCTTGCATGTATGCTTCTTATCCCTTTTTAACTTTTACTTACTTTCACCTTCCCCTCCTTATTTCCTTTATTATCCTTTTTCAAATTTGGGGCATTAAGACTGGAGTGATTCAAGGTTTCAGTTCCATTAGCTCCAAAAGGAGTCTTCCTTGATGTAGAGGTGGGGTTCCTCTCGTCTTGCTAGCATCAAGCATGATTTGCAGACTTATCGAGATCAGCAAAAATCTTTAAAGTGAGACCTGGTAAGAAAATTTTAACTTTTAATATTTCATTAATTGTAAAAGTTTAACCAAATTTAAATTTAAATGAATGAGTCTGCAGGTTAGATCAAATTGGTTGGCTTGTACTGAAGACATTCAACGATATGATTTATGACTGTAGCTGTGAGACTAGAGACTATGAGAGTTCTACTTCCTGGTTATGGCTGCCAGATGTGGTATCTTGGTGAGCTTGTTTATCACTGGCATATGGGACCCTCTAGGAGGCGTGTCCCCTCTTCTATTCCTTCCTTGATGTTATGGAGTAGCAGCATGATTGGCCCTGAGCTTAGAGCTACTTTTAAGGGATATGATGCTTTGACCATGCTTGAGCATTCTCGTCATTATCGAGAGTATATTCAAGAGAACCTCTTAGAGCAGGTTCCTACAAACCAACTGAGGTATGCTTTCTCTCACTACTTTAATTCAATTCTCTCATCATTATTGACATTTCGTTCTCTGTATAGTTTGAAGGAGTCCCTGATGCTGATATGGAGGAGACTGAGGATGATACTGAGGAGACCGAGCAGGAAGTCGCGCCTACTCATCACAGTGAGACTGCTTATGGTGAGGCTTCCTTGGGTACTATTCTAGGTGATGTTCCCCCATTTGATAGGTCGATGTATTATTGGGCTCCCATGGTACAGACTCATATTAAGCGACACATGTATTTTGATACAGCTCAAATTCCTAGCTTCTCACCCCTTGATGCTTCACATGTAAGTTCAATTTGCTCCCTTACCAACCCTGCAAAAACCTGCATTTGTTGTTGAATTAGTAAAATTTATTTTACAGGTCCCTAGGATAGAGGCGGAGTATTTGTATAGAATTGCCTCTTCCCAGAGATTGTTTACTATGCAAATTATTGATACTTGGAGGGTTAGTATTCACAACAACTATGCAAATGTATGCATGATATATAGGATTTTAACTATTTTCTAATGCAACAGAATTATGCCAGGGATTTGGAGCATAAGAATGAGAGGCTCCGGTGATAGCTTGCTAGCCTTAGTTTTGATGGACACAATGTTGGGACTTCTATGCCCCCAGATCAGAGTGACGATCCAGCTAGAGAGTGGAGACCCTGGCTAGACACTGGAGCTCAGGATGACTGACTTTCTTTAGGAATTGTATTAGCATGATTGTACTTTGAGATATTTCATAATTGTCTCCTTTTATGCATCATGGACTTTTATTCTGGACCAAATCATAATTTCCTTTTCTTCCTTTTTTTTTGATCGGAAACATTAGAAGTCCAGCCGGCGTCCTAGATTTTTGATCAAAAATCTAGAATTTTGATCAGAATTATGGATTTATGATCAGAAATCTAGAATTTTGATTGGAAATCTAAAATTCTGAATTTTTGATTGGAAATCTCAATTCCAATTCTGCTTCTTTACCCACTCCAACACGAATTTGGTCCAAAAATCAATCCTAATCCTTTATGTATCTGATTTATGGCCTATATAAGAACCATAAGACAAATACATTGCATCAATTCCATTCTTCACCTCTATAATGACACAAGCCACACTTTGATGAAGAAATTTCTCAAGACCCTTAATGGAGATGATTGGAATAAAATTTTGCCCTTTCATGCCAAACCCTTAAAGTCCTTTCAACATCTCAAGATAGACAATAATTTCTTACATACTGCTACCACTTTCTAGGATGCTAAGGATCATTGATTCAACTCAATTTCATTAGACAAGAGTTGTGTCCCCTGATCGAGGAATTTATTGCTATTCTGGGATGTTCACTAAGTTTGACTGTTATCATTTCTCTCCCAGACCTTGAGATTAAGTTTCCCAACAGATTAATAACATTCTTTGATATGCCACCAGATGTTATCTACATGTATGCGCATAATGCTAAAACCATCAGTCTTCCTTTTCTGATTTCCTTATATGGAACTAGAGACAAAACTAATGCTGTTTGGATCAGAACTATCACTTTCTACTTATATGCTCAGTTTCTACTAGTGTCTTCTTATGGAGGTACTGATGTAAGGATTATCAATATCTTAGAATAGGTAGAAACTGGAGCTAATCCCGTGCCTGTCATACTTGCTGAAACTATAATTGGGTTAGATAATTTCAAAGTTCAAAACTGACTCTTAGGCAGTTTGCTTCTCCTTCATGTATGTAACCTCCCCCCCCCCCTTTTTTTTTTGCTTAAGCCGCCCTTTCACGTTTTCAGCTTAGGTTTTTTTTTTAAAGATTTAGTTATAGGAGAAATTGAGTCTACTTGATGCTCCTCCTAATGCTTTGATTTATCAACCTCATCATCTATAATCTTGTCCTTTGAAGATAAAGGATAAGCAAACTACGGATCAATGGACTGATTGGATAAAAGGCATTATCGATACTGAGATTACTTGGATCTGTCCTTGGTGGAGATTAAAATTCATGACCATCAACTTGTATGACAATTGTGTCCCTATTCTCGGATTACACTTTTCGACCTTTCTTTCTGCTTGATGCCTCTGTCGTCGGTATGGTCGCCCTCAATTCATTGTTGTTGTTATAACTAACTTTAAAGGTTTCCTCATGTGACAAGATTTCTTGGACAAGGTGAAGAACTTGTGGCCTCATAGAGCTTTGGAACGAAATATGTGCCTGGATGCTGACATGACTACTGATGACAACTACAAGACTTGGGTTACTATGCAATCTACAGAATCACCAGAACTTATTAAATATAAAAGGACTCAAATATTGTTAGATGAGTCAAGAAAGAAACAAAAACAAAATTAGTGGTCTCATAATGCTGGTTTCTTATTTTTTATTTTTCCTTCAAGTTTTGTGTCTTGTAATAAAGATAGAAGATGCAATATTTAACAAAAATGTCTTTTCAATTCATTTCATTAACCTGGGCAAAAATAAGTACATTTATCACATCACATGACACAACTCCTGTTATCAGCTAGTCCTTTTAGATTTTCTAACTGAACATTTTTTCTCCCATTTTCATTTCCCTAATTTCTGCCTAATCAGCCCTTTACGGGTTTTCTGAACAGTGGGGAATGTCCTAACTTTTTTCTAACCAGCCTTTTTAGGTTTTCTAATTAGCGGGTTTTTTTTTCAAAGGTAGTATTTCTTAAGGCGATCGAGGTTGATTGGCTCAGTGAATTCATTCCCTTTTAGATCTGATATCTTTGCGGCTCCCTTGGGCAAGATTGTCTTGACTAAATACGGTCCTTCCAAGTTTGGTCTAAATTTTCCTCTTAGCTCAAACACCATTGCCCTTGCATGCTTTAATACCATATCTCTAGCTTTTATCTTTCCCAGCTTAACCTTTTTATTGAACGCTCTTGCTATTCTCCTATGATAAATCTGAGTATGGAATAAAACATCCATCCTTTTCTCATCCAAAGATACAAGGTAATCAAACCTCTTTTTCATCCATTCACTCTCGGGGATTTTTGCTTCTATAACCACTCTCAAGGATTTAATTTCTATTTCTATGGGTAGAACTGCTTCACAACCGTATACTAACGAGAACGAAGTTTGTCTTCTAGTAGTACGTGTTGTAGTTCTATATCCCCACAAAGCGAAAGAGAGGTAGTCGAACCAGTCTTTATGTGTCTTCACCATCTTAGAGAGAATCTTCTTTATATTCTTATTAGCTGCTTCTACTGCACCATTAGCCTGAGGTCGATAAGGTGAGGACTTATGATGCTCAATCTTGTATCTTTGTAATAACTCAGCGGTTTCTGTCTGAAATAAAACTCCATTATCTGTCACAACATGGTGTGGGATCCCATACCTGCAAATGAGGTTCTTCTTAATGAACTTTGCCATCTATCTAGCTTTTAAGGTGCTAAAGGATTCTGCTTCTATCCATCTTAAAAAGTAGTCGATTGCAACTACTATATGTTTATGCTTGTTTGAAGCAATTGGTTTTACTTCCCCTATTATATATATTCCTCAGGTTGCAAAGGGCCATGGAGATGTTAAACTGATTAGAACTATGGGGGGAAGGTGATTAGGATTCTTGTGTACTTGACATTGATAGCATTCTCTCACTATTCGGATACAGTCCTTTTCTATACTCCCCCAATAGTGCCCTTACCGAGTAATCTTCTTTGCTAGAATTATCCCATTCATGTGTGGTCCATAAACTCCTGCATGAATCTCTCTCATTGCCTATTCTGCTTCATCCTTCTTGAGACATCTCAGCTGTATTCCATTCGACATCCTTCTGTATAGTATCCCATCATGACTTATATAATGGCATGCAAGAACATGAAGAGAATACCTATCTTTGGAAGTTGCTTCGTTTGGATATCTTATTTCCTCGATAAATCTCTAGATATCGTAAAACCATGGCTTTTCCTCTGGCCCTCTCTGAATATTCATGACATGTTCTTTGCCATAACATGGAGCTTTCATCTTCATTATCACCAAAGGTTTCATTATCGATCTCGTCGGTTTATCCCACATTGAAGAAAATGTTGCCAAAGCATCTGCCATTTGATTCTCATCTCTTGGTAAATGTATTAAAAGACATTTAGTGAAATTCCTTATTAGTTTTCTCAAATAGCAGGCATAAGGTTTCAATCTCTCTTCTTTTACTTCCCACTCTTCGTTAGCCTAGCTGATGACTAACATGGAATCTCCATAAACCAATAGGTCTTTAACTCCAACTACCAATGCTGCTTCCATGCCATAGATACATGCCTCGTACTCAGCCATATTGTTTGTAACCTTGAAGTCTAATTTCTTGGCCATTGAGATGGTTTCTCCTTATGGTGTGATAAGAATTACTCCTAGCCCTACTCCTATATTATTCACGGCTCCATCAAAATAAAGTTTCCATTCTTGTTGTTCTATTACTGCTAGGTCCTCATCTGGAAACTCCAGATTTCACTGCTCATTTCCTTCAACTACATTCTGGGCTAGAAACTCTACTATAACTCTACCTCTAATGACCTTTATAGTGACGTATTCTATATCAAACTCAGTTAGAAGTACCAACCATCTAGACATCTTTCTTGTCAAAGCTGGTGTTTAGAACAAGTATTTTAAAGGATCTATTCTTGAAATAACTTGTACTTTGTAGGACTGGAAATAATGCCTTAACTTCTTTATAGCCCAGATCATCATCAAACATGTCTTTTCTACAAGATCATACTTTTCTTCATATGGTAGGAACTTTTTACTATGGTAATATATAGCATACTCCACGCCTTCGGGCCCTTCTTGTGCTAGCATTGCTCCTATCGCCTTTTCTTCTAAAGCCAAATATAAGATTAAAGGCTTACCTTATTTTGGTGGCCTCAATATAGGCGGGTTAGTAAGGTATTCCTTAATCTTATCAAAGGCTTTCTGGCATTCTTTATTCCACTCCAAGGGATAATTCTTCCTCAAGAGCTTGAAGATCAGATCGCAAACCATAGTAAGTCTAACAATGAACCTGTTGATGTATTGCAGTTTTTCGATAAACCCTCATACTTCCTTCTCTGTTCTTGGTGTTGGCATCTCCTGGATGGATTTAATCTTGTCTGGATCAACTTCTATTCCTCTATTGCTGATTATGTGCCCCAATAACTTTCTTGAAGTTACCCCAAAGATGCATTTGTTTATATTAAACCTTAGGTTATATTTTTCTATTCTTGCTAAGAACTTATCCAAAGCCTCAAAATGTCCCTCTCTTGTTTTAGACTTAACTATCATGTCATCAACATAAACTTCCACTTCCTTATGCATCATATCATGAAATAAGGTAGTGTCCGTTGTTTGATAAGTTGCTCTTGTGTTCTTTAATCCAACGGGCATCACCATATAGCAATTATGTTCCCTATTCCGTGATGAAAGCAATTTTGATCCTGTCGATAATTGCCATCATTATTTGATTATAACCTGAGAACCCATCCATAAAAGAGTACATAACACTACATGCTGCCCTATCCACAATCACATCAATATGGAGTAAAGGAAAATCATCCTTTGGACATGCCTTATTCAGGTCCCTGAAGTCCACACACATTTGAACTATTCCGTCTTTCTTGGGAACTGGTACTATATTTGCCAACCATTGAGGGTATTCCATAACTTCTAGAAAACCAGCCTGGATTTGCTTAGTGACTTCTTCCTTTATCTTTTCTATCCACTCGGGCCTTAACCTACGAAGTTTCTACTTAACAGTTTTAGCTTCAGGATATGTTGGAATGTGATGCTTTGCAATTCCCCTATCTAACCCTGGCATATCCTCATAGGACCAAGCAAATACTACCTTTCTTTTTATTAATATTCTCTCAAATTTTTCCCTCTCTTCAGGAGTTAAGTCATGTGATATAGAAATGTGTTTTGGTTGTTCATTTGTACCCATGTTTAATGAATCTAATTAAATAGAATTAATGTCAAACATGCATGAACGATCATTATTAAAATGCACAAGACCATCAGAATCAACATCACACAAGTAAGCCAAACTATAATTTATATCATTGACTATAAAGGAAACAAAGTTTTCGTCCTTAAATAGACTAGACGATATTACATCAGTTTCTTCATAAAAAACATTAGTAAAACTATTATTAATGATACTTGCTAATTCCTATGATGGTTCTTTGTTGGGTAGCAGACAAAGCAGTTCTTCAATGTCTTCGATTTTCATCTTTTTGGAAAATGTTTTCATCACCTTGTCCTTGTTGTCTTGTACTAGCTTGTCAACTATTTATTCCTTAAAAATTTCAAATCCAGGGACATCCATACCAGCTACTTGCACAAGCTCCTTTTCACCTTAGTAGAACTTCTCTTTCCCTTGCTTGATAAAGTTACCTTTCAGGGGTCCCAAATTCCTTAGGCCATTGTCATTAAAAAACTTTCTTCATGCCCTTTGTTGCTGAACCCAAATCCAGTTATCCCAATCCTCTTTTGTCATCTTGGGTTTTGAAATCTGGCAGTTCTGGGCTTCCTTGCTCATTTTTCCCTAGTCCTTGTCCTGGTCGGTAATTCATCTTCTTAATCATGTTCATAACCCTTGGATCCATCATGGCCACTTGGTAACCTAGGGGAGTGACTACCTATTTCTGACTATCAATAACTGTGGACACCGTCTTGCCTATACTAGCATCTAAAGTCACCACTTCCCTATTAAGTAAGAATTTCACCTTTTGATGCATGATCGAAGGCACTCCTCCCAAGACATGATACCAAGGTCTACCCAAAAGAAGGGCATATGTGATAGGAATATCTAGCATAGTGAATTCCACCATTGCTTCTATAGGTCTAATCTTCATAGAAGCCATAAAGGTTCCTTCTACAGTCCTCATGCTATCATCATAAGCCCTTATTACAAGGTCTAATTTTGCCAAATCCTCCACCTTCACTCCTAAATTGGGTAGGATCTATAGTGGGTAAACATTAATCGCGGACCCATCATCCACTATCACATAATTGGTTCTCTTCCCTCTTACTTCAGCTGGGATCAATAATGCTTTATTATGGTTCCTTCCTTCCATAGGTAAATCCTCATCCGAGAAAGCAATAACCCCGTGCTTTTTCTCAGTAACCTTAGCCACCATTGCTTCAGGGGTTGCTGTAGTTTCAATATTCATTTTAGTCAGGGCTTTAACTAAAGCTTTTCTGTGGCTACTTGAATGCATAAAGAGCTCCCAAATGCTTACGTTGGCCTTTGCTTTCTTAAGTTGTCCAAGAATCAAGTCATCGCCATGTTCATTTAAGTCTTCTCCTTCAACAACTTCTTCTCTCTCTATAGCTTTCTCTGTTGGCTTATAACCTTTCCCGCTTCTAGTAACATGGCTGACTTCAAGATTATCTACCCATACATCATACCCTTCAGTGCCTTCCTCATCAGAACTATACCAAATATCAATCATCCCTATAGTCCAATCTTTCTTGCCTTCTTTCCATACCTCGATCGTACATTTTTCCTTCTTGACTAGCATCTTTTCATCATTGAACTCCTAACCCCATCCTGTAAGCTCAATTGTATCAATGGATATGTCAAAAGAAGGTGGTTTGGAGTAAAACACCTTATAATCGAACTTGCCTGAGGGCTGACTCAGTAAGCCTTTTACCTCTTCCACACCTTTAAGAGCATTAGGAGATTTCTCAGTAGTTTTAAGGCTTAGATCCTCAAAAGAGTTTAGCACTTCTTCCTTGCTTACTCCTGAGTTGATCATCATGGTGGTTGGGGGTGGCACGTTTTGGTAATTTAAGAAAGGATTATTTCGGGTGTTTGGGTTCGGGCTTGACTTTTCAGGGTCTGTGATCTTTCCAGAGTCTATGAGGTTTTGGATTTCATGTTTAAGATGCATGCAAGAGTTGGTAGAATGGCCAACAACTTGATGAAACTTGCAATAACTGTTTTGATCAAAACCAGGGAGGTTCGGGTTTAGTGGTCTAGAAAGGGTTAAGGGTCTAAGGAGGCCTTTTTGAATGAGACATTCTAGGACTTTGGATAAGGGTTAGTTGAAATTTGAGAATCTCCTAGGTGGTTGGATGGTATGAACTCCTATGATTTGGTTGGTATTTCCTTACTGCATGCCTCTGGTTGGGTAATTTCTCACTCCAGTGTTCCTAATGGCCTTCTTTTTCTCATTTTCGATCTCTTCAGCCTGTAACCCATCATGATAAAGGTCCACACACATCTTGGGGTTTATCATTTACAATCTCTCCACTAGGATAAGTGACACATTTCGAACTATCATCCTAACCTAATCCTTCTCTGCCAATTTATTCTTCATTATTCCCGCCTTATTCATGAACCTAGTTAGAAAATTTGAAAATGATTCATTAGGCTTCTGTTTGGTTAGTTCCAAATCTCTTAAAGACACCTCAAGCTTAGTATTATAGTCATATTGCTTTAGAAAAGTAGAGCACAACTCCCTCCAATATGGTTGGATAGACTTCTCTAACCCATGATACCAGTTAACGACCATACCCTCCAAGGACAGTACAAATAGCTTAGTAACCATGGCCAAAGGAGCCTTAGTGGTACTCATAGTAGTTGTGTATTAACTGAGATAAATCCTCAGGTCCCCAGTACCATTGAACTTTTGCCACTATGGCATTTTGAATTTGTCAGGTAGCCTATCTTCCTCAAATTACATCACATTATCAAAGTCAAAAGGGTATCCTAGGCCTTGTCCCCTCATCAACTCCTCCATCTTAGACATCTTCTGAGTTAATGCCTTCATTTTTCTGGATTCCAACTCTTGAACTTGCTCAAGTGATTCCTTTTTCACTTTTTCAACCATGCAACTCTCAAAATCCTCAAGTTTCATTTCCCCAACCTTGTCATTGTTAACAGGTAGTGGACCCATAGCAGGTGGGTTGGCCGCAGCAGGTGGTGGCATTAGTCCTGCTAGAGCTTATCTTAACTCATCTTACATCATTGCTCTCATATCATCCATCAGTGCTCCTTTGACGTCTTCTAGGGTCTAGTTTCCTCCCTCGTGCTATTCCATTCTTTTAGTTTGTTCATGTTGCGTAACTTCTAAATAGAGCAAATTAATGGGGCTCTTTTCCAGTTTGCTAAGGATCTCTTTTGCTATCAATTGGGGGCTTGAATCAGTTCTTACCAGTCTGCCACCTTTTTAACTCCAAACACAAGAAGACCCAGATGAATCTATGATGGCTAAAAGAAAAATTATTAGCATGATGCATGAGATGCATGTATGCATGTATGTATGATGCACGTGCTATGCAACAAGTAGCAAGTAACAAGTTAGGTATACATACATCTTTCCAACCTTATTCCTCTCGCACATGTATTCAATGGCGAGTCTCTTTTTCTAGGATTTTTTGTCTTGGTCTTAATATCAATAGGGGATATCAGGGACCGACGTGCATGCCAAATCTCTATTAACCTAAACAGCTTCTAAAGTATAGGCTTGGGCCTTTACAGATAGAAATACCTCATGGCAACGTTCACAAGCAATTTGGGTAGATCTTAGGGGAAATAACTAAGCCATTATATGTGGTTAGGGTCCATTACGAAGGTTAAGGTTCCCTTAGCAAGATGCCTTCCTTTAGGACTTAAGTTACAGGCCAAGGTCGGAGGGGCCTAGCATCCTTTACCAACTCGAGAGAAGACTATGCCCTTTTAGGACTTGGGTTACAAGCTCTGGTCAAATGAGCCCGGCAATCTCTCTTAGACCAAGTTAAGGCTAAGAGTAATGGTTAGATAATCTACAACCCCCTAAAGCTAGTGGAATCATGGAATTATAAACCAACGCCATCAGTTAATAGGGACATGCAGAATGAATGCAAGAATGAAATAATAATCGATAAAATAATTCTAAAGAACACAAGTAGAATTAGTATCTCTTATCCCCAGTGGAGTCGCCACTATAGTCGGTGGGGTTTAACGCACGTCCAATATTTTAGCAACCACGACATTGTCTGAGCTCAGGGCTCTAAAGAACACACTAACCACTGTCACAAAGACATGGCGTGGAGATGAGGAGTTGCCACCTAGGGTGATAACTGGGACAAATTGAAAAGGTGGTACTCAATTCCCTAAAAAAAAGCTAGCACCACAACCAGGAGATTCTGGATACAGAATACCAACTTCTTTCAGTCTTGTGTTCATTTAGAATTACTTTATGAATTATTATCTTATTCTGTATTTACACACAATTTCATATAAACCCTAAAAATAATCAACTCCAAGGCAAACTAGTCATGAAATATACAAGTAAATAATGCATTCAATAAATCACATAATCCCTAAGTTAGTCTAATCTACATGGATTTTAAATAAATGAGTTAAATCTACATATTTTAAATCATAAGTGAACCTAAAGACCTAATTCCTTTCGATTTCAATTAAATGAACTTAAGTCTACTTGTTTTAATAAAAAAATGGGCCTAATTCTACAAAATTATGGAATATTTAAATTAGTGAGCCTAATTCTACATGTTTTAATTAAATGGTGGGCTTAAATCTACAAATTATGAAGAAAATGGCTTAAATTAAATAGGCTAAGTCTAAATTAATTAAATTAAATTAGGTGGGCCTATGTCTAATTGACTAGATAAGCCTAAAGATATTTCTAACCTAAAATCTAATTAATTATGGATCTAAAAAATATATTTTAATTAATTAAACCTAATTAATTATTAAATGAGATGGGCTTAAAAGAATTACCTAAACTTAAATAAATAAACCCAAGCCTAAAATGGGCTTAAGGCCCCAAAACACATAAAAATAATATACAAACCTAAAAACAATAAAAACACAAAAAATGATTAAACAAAAGATCAAAAAAATAATTAAATTAATCCTTACTAAAACCCTAGTTTTTATTAACATGCGACTTACATTAATCTACTTCCTCCATTGATTTTAAATAATTACCTAATTGAAACCTAATTTTACTAACCAATTAAATAAAAATAAACAAACAACCATACATGTAATTTTACTACTCCCACTATTGGGGATATTACATTAATTCATAAAATAGTTAATAAAATAAAAATAAAGTAATAAATAAAAATAAAGATAATAAAAATAAAAATAAAACCCTAGAAACTAAGTCTCTATGAGGCTTTATTCATAGTCTTCCACGAACTTCTCATGAATTTATCCCTCCCACATGATCACCATGCGTTTTCCTCCATAATCACCATAAAAAATAAGATAAAATAATGAGTAATGAATAAATTATGATAATAACTTGAAAGAATAATAATAAAAATAATAATAATATAAAAAAACAAATAAACAAATAAAGAATAAGAAGAAGATGATATGATTATGAGTGATTTAGGGTACTCCTCATATTTGTAAGTCACTGTTCTCGATAAGCCTTCGAATCTTCTTCTTCAAAAATTCTCCACAAATCTTGAATTAATTGTTAAATTAAAAGGAATTTTTTTATAAAAAAAAAAACAACTCAAAAGAAAATCACATTTTCTTCTTCCTCCCCCTCTTCATTTTTCTTCCTTCTCTCTTTTTCCTCTTCACCCTTTTCTCTTTTTCTTCCTTCCCCTTCTTTATATAGTGGAATTAGGAAGCCTAACCCAATCCTAATATGATTCTAATTCTTAAAGTATAAGATTAATACTTAAAATTATATATAGGAATTTTAAACCAGTTAGGATTGAGTTAATTAGGAATTTTAAAATAATTAAAATTAAATTAAAAATAGAAAAACAGAGATGGAAGAATTCAATTCCGATCGAGGATTCATCAAAGTGCATGTAAAACTACATAAGAGCGCGTGGAAGGAGGAAGTGCATGTGATTACTTATAGGAGGCGTGTGATCATGCGCTTGTGCCTATGTTCACCTGCCTGGCATGTGGTCATGCACGTCCCCCCCTCCAGGCTTATTTAAACAGCTATTTCGGAGGTCTTGGGAGGCTTCGTCCGGACTTTTTGCAATTTTTGACTTTTTTTTAACCCTTTTTATGGTTCAAGTGCTATATGCTATATTTTTATTTTTGTACTTCCACTTTCTTCTACGTAAAATGGAATTCCCAAAAATTCCTGAGGATTTGGAAGACATTTTTATCAATGTTAATGTTGATCTTAAGGGTGACTTTGTAAAGGCCATTGGAGCTGGGACGTCCATTGTAAGGACTAGCATATCTGGTGCTCAGAGTTCTTAACCATCCAAACTTTGTCGAGGAGATCCGATCCCTATTGTTTATAGCTTATAGACTCATGAGGTAGGTCCCTTTTTGCCCTTATTTTCTGAAGCTTGTTCGTTGGTTGTTTTATTATTTATTTTACTATATGAGGTTGTTGTAGCTGTAGCTCTATAGCTCTTACTGTAACTATCTGTCTAGCTTTATTATAAATGTTGATGGCTAATAGCTCTTTCTTTATTTTCTTTTCATGATTGTATTCTTATCGAGATGCTTTTCTTTTTGGCCTTTATTTTTTTGATCATGTTAAGTGACAGAGAGAGAGATGTGTTAGTATTTAGTAGCTATGCAAATGTTTGATAGCATACCTATTGTTTGTAGCCCTGTAGGTATGTCACTGTGCTGCCTAGTAGTTTTAATAGGGTCAATATGTATTAACAGGGTCTCCCAATGTGTGTGAAGCCAATGGTTATTGGGAAGGGCTTTAATGGGATGATTGCTACATTATCTTATGATTTGTATGCGTCAAGTCAGATTGCCATGTATGCATTGATAGAGTGATGGATGGACATGATGCATACCTTCCATTTGCTCATCAGGGAGATGACTATTACCCTATTGGATTTTGTCGCTATCATGAGCTTAAGCTTTTATGGAGAGCCTATTCCTTTCAGTGAGGATGAGTGTTCTACTACTGTGGCGAGGAAGCGTGTCATGATGGTTTTGCTTGGGGTAGTCACACCTATGAAGTTTGGTTGCCCGTATCTTGCTCGATACATGGAGTTTGTTTCTTTTATGTGGGCTTTGTATGATGATGGTCTTGTCTCAGCATAGCAGCTGGCTTGTTGCTTTTTATTTTATTTCCTGAGTGTTGTTATCTTCCCGATCCCTTCCAGTACGGGTGATCTACGATTGTTGCCTATCTTGAGAGATTTGGATGGCTTACCGAGCTATTGCTAGGGCACTACTGCCTTTGCTCATATGTACTCGGGCCTTGACGCAGCATGCTAGGGTGGCTAAAGGATATGTGGATGTTCATTTATGCTAGACGTAAGTAGGAGTTCTATTATTTGTTCTTTTGCTTTTAGGTTTGTTATTTTTGATCCTCTGATTTTAATAGATCTGGGCATATGAGTTTGGGATTCTCCCCTGTTCAACCATTGAGCATTTATGAGAGGATGGTTTCCCTCGTTATCCTCACTGGATCAAGAAGACTACTAATTTAATTGAGGATTATGCAGTAGCTCGGGATCATATGAGGAAGATGTCCCCTGATCAAGTATGTCTGATTCCTGTTGTGTTGGTTGTTCATTTCTTAGGGGTCTTTTATTCGTTATTGCCCTTTGAGCAAATCTTTCTTTGTTGGTGGGTGGCGAGGTCTAATTGGATGACAGAGATGGTGGCTACATGGCAACTGACAGAGAGATGAGTGTTGCTCTCTGGCCTTGTCGACAATGTGTGGTATTTGGGTGAGCAAGTCCATCATTGATGGGATGGCCCATACATGAGGAGAATTCTCGTCCCTCTCCCTAGTGACAATTCTGGGCCTATGAGCTTTATGGTGATGATCTTCTTGTTGTTATGATAGGATTCCCCATTAAGAGCCTTTTAGAGAGTGTGGGTTTTCCTTATGTTGATGTATTGATCCCTCAGCTAATTGATGTTGTAGCTACTAGATGTTTCCTTTACCTTTTATTTCTCAGGTGGATGCATCTCGTCCTTCGAGTTCAAGGATTAGGCTATCACACGGGTCATCGAGAGTCGTTTCTTTTGATCTTGTAAGCCTTTATTCCTATTTTTATGCAAGCATGTAGCAAACTTTATTAGTAATAAACTGTAATTGACATGAGTTATAAGAACTTATCTGCAATGACATTTAAGGAGATCTGGATCTTATTTTAAGGAGGATAAGGGTACATTCCATATTGAGGCAACCGCCCATGCTAGTGGTGTGGCTTATCATAGTACTAATCTTGGGGACTTGATAGTTCAACCATCTTTGTCTTTACTTGGGATGGATATCCTTGGTGGAGTAGTGAGCTTTGATTTGCCTAGACCTGGCTTCCCTCAGTCGGGTGTTGCTCATACTGATGCTACCCATGTTTATGTTCTCCACTTATTCCTGCCTGTGTTCTATTTATTTAGTGAGTGATGGTTGACTTATTTTATTGCTTTTGCATTTTCCTGTCTCCTCTCATCAGTACTGGTATACTATTGCAGGGAGTGCGCAATAATGCTTTTTAGAGTTTGCTACCACTCAGAGGGTATGCCTTCTTTATTTCACCTGTTTATTATATGCACATGTTTATGTATGAATGTATGATATGCAATATGTAATGCAGGTTGAGCACCGTCTCGCTAGTTGTGAATGGGAGCAGGAGCGTGCGGCTTATCATGACAACATTAGTGAGCTGGAGTCATGGCTATTGTCCTTTGCAATGAATGGTAATGAATCAGGATCTGATAAGGGGGATGCTTGAGCAGGATCATTATTTACTTTTGATGGTAGCCACGACCAACATAGTTATTTTAGGAGCTAAGTGTAGGACTTTTGGTCTATGGTTTGCTTTGTTGTATTATTTTTCTGAGTTTATGGACTTTGGGTGTTTTATCTGGGCATTTGTCCCGTATGTTGTATGATGATGACTGTATATGCTTCCTATTGTGTATAATTGATGATGATGTTTGCCATTACTATCGTCTACCTTTTTTCCCTTTTTTACGTAAGGCGTCTCCTTTTAGAGCTTTTTGTACTTAGCTGCCTTTTCTTTTTCTTCCTTTTTTTGCCTAGGGTTTCTCCTTTTGGAGCTTTTCACACCTAGTTGGGCATTTTTTTCACGATAGTGGATGATCTCAAAGAGTGAGCATAGAGAGGATGGTAAGAACCATGGTCATATAATGAAAGAAAATGCAAAGCAAACTTAATGTAATTCATGATAATAAAATGCGTTGCACTTTTCAAAGACATTTTGCATAAATTGGCAATCATTCTCAATTCATTATAATCATTTAAAAAAAGCACAAGTGCATTCGTACAAATTTTGAATTTGAGGTTACCCCTATCCTTTACTAGCTGTCTCAGGTTTTCTAGTTAAGTATTTTCTTTCTTTCCCTAATTTTTGCTTGAGCTGCCATTTTTATGTTTTTAACTCAGCGGGAAGTCCTTAACTTTTTCCTGAGCTTCCATTTCTAGGTTTTCAACTCAGCTAGATGATTTTTTTGGCCTTAGATGTAGTACTTCTCCAAGCGGTCTATATTGACAGGTTTGGAGAATTCATTGCCTTCAAAATCCATTAGCTTGACTACTCCTTTTGATAAGACATGTTTGACTAGGTATAGGCCTTCCGAATTCATTTTGAATTTCCCTCTAGGGTCTGGAACATTCTATCTTATTTACTTTAGCACCCAGTCTCTTGCTTTCACACTCTTATGTTTTACTCTTTTGTTGAAGGACTTGGCTAGTCAAGCGTGATACAACTATATGTGGTATAGCGCCTTGAACCTTTGGCTGTCTAAGAGAGTGAGATTTTCATGCCTCTTTTGAGCCCACTAAACTTCTGGCAATTTAGATTCAATTGCTACCCAAAGAGACTTGATCTCTATTTCAATTGGAAGAATTGCTTCTGATCCATACACTAATGAGAAAGGAATTGCTCCTGTTGAAGTTTTGACTATTGTTTGGGACCCCTATAAGGCATGTGGCAATCTATTTGCCCAATCTCGATAAGTATAAGTCATCTTTGACAATGTCTTTTAATGTTCTTATTTGCAGCTTCAACTACCCCATTTGCTTGTGGTCGGTAAAGAGAGAATTTATGATGTTCCATCCTATAACTCCTTAGTAGCTCTCTAACTTACCTTTGGAATTGGACACCATTGCTAGAGATGATGTGATAGGGGATCCCATATCGACAGAACAAGTTTCATTTAATGAACTTAGTCACTTGCTTGGCTTTTATCCTTGTGAATTATTCTACTTCGACCCATTTTGTAAAGTAGTCTGCTACCACTAGGATGAACCTATGTCCATTCGAGGCTATCAGGTGGATTTTCCTAATTATGTTTAGTCCCCATACTGAGAAAGGCTATGGAGTGGAGATGTAGTATAGTACTGTTAGGGGAAGGTGGTTGACATTCCCGTGGATCTGACACTTTTGGCCTTTCCTTACAAATTTGATGCAGTCTTCCATCATCGTCATCCAGAAGAACCATTGTCCATTCATATGTGGACCACAAACACCCTCATGTACTTCTTCTATTTCTCTTGCAACTTCAATATCATCTAGACATCAGAGTTGTAAACCATATGAGGTTCTTCTATATAACACACCTCGGTGTGATGTGAATTTTGATGCTAGTCATCGAATGACTACTTTGTCTCTTTTATTTGCATGATCAGGATAGGCTCGTTCCTTTAGATATCTCTAGATGTTATAGAAATAGGGCTTTTCAAATGTTTCTATCTTTGCTATTCTACAGTTTTTATGACAAAGCTGTCATGATCTGCGTAGAATCAGAGGCTTTTAGGAATTCTAGATGGTCCTTCCCATACTGATGCTAGGGAAGCAAGTGCATATACCATCTAGTTATGATTCCTGGGGAGATTAATGAATCTGCATTTTTAAAAGGACATGGTAAGTAGCCCCATGTGGTCCAGATAAGGCTTTAAGTGATGCACTTTCAGTTCCCACTCTTCCATTGCATGATTGATTACTAGCATTGAATCTCCGAAGATTTTGACTTTTGTCACATCCAAGGCTATCAGTGCTTCCATTATAAGTGTGCATGCCTCGTATTATACTTCATTATTTGTGACTCTAAACTCGAGCTTTTTAGTAATTCGTACTACTTCACCTTTTGAAGATTATAGTATGACATCAATTCCTGCACTGAATTGATTGACTGCTCTGTCAAAGTACATGTGCCATCCTTGGATCTCAATGGCTGAGCTGAGGTCGTCTGGGAAGTCCAGCTAGATTTCTTCTGGGTCTAGAATGGGGTTGAGAGCTAGAAATTTAGCTACTACTCCTTTTTACTGCCTTCTTAGTTAGATATTGTACGTTGAATTTTGTTAGCAGTACAAGCCATTTGGTAAGTTTCTCAACTAGAGAAGGAGCTTCATAAAGGTACTTCATTGGGTCCATTTTAGACATGGCCTAAATTCTATAGGATTAAAAGTAGTGTCTAAGTTTCTTCATTGCCCATACCATTGCCATACATGTCTGTTCAACTTGGTTGTACTTCTCCTCATATGGTAGTATCTTTTTACTTAAGTAGTAGACTGCATGTTCTGCTTTCGTTTCTCCCTCTTGGGCTAACATTGCACTGATTGCATTCCCTTCGATGGCCAGATATAGGGTTAGAGGTATCCCTGGTTTAGGTAGTCTTAGAACCAATGGGTTGGCTAGGTGGATTATGATATTATCAAATGCTAGCTAACACTGTTCATTCCATTTAACTGGCTAATCTTTTCTGGTTCACACACTACTACCAACTTAGTGATGAATATGTTGATAAACTGTAGTTTCCTTAGAAACCCTATAATTTATTTCTCTATTTTTGGCACTGGAATCTCTTTGATGGCTTTTGCTTTGTCTGGATCCATTTCAATCCCATTCTAACTGACAACATACTCGAGCATCTTTCCTAAAGTAACCTCGAATACACATTTCTTTGGATTTAGCATGAGATTATACTTTTTGACCCTTCTGAGGAACTTTTTAAGATTAGAGGAGTGTTTTTCCCTGATTTTTTATTTGACCATCATGTCATCGACGTATACCTCTAATTCTTTATGTATCATGTCAAGGAACATTACAGTTGCCATTCTCTAGTAGGTTTCCCCTGCATTCTTTAGTCCAAAAGGCATTACTTTGTAGTAGTAAGTACCCTATTCTATTATGAAAGCTATTTTTGCTTTGTCGATAATGGCCATTAGATCTAATTGTACCCAGAGAATCCATCCATAAAGGAGTACAATGCACATGTGGTGGTGCTATCAACTAGTATGTCTATATGGGGTAATGGGTAATCATCCTTCGGGCAGGCCTTTTTAGATCTCTATAGTCAATGTAGATTCTAACCCTTTCGTCTTTCTTTGGTACTGGTATGACATTTGCTAACCATTCTGAATAGTCTATACCTCTAGGAATTTTTCCTTGATTTATTTCTTGATGTCCTTTTTCACTAATTGGGCCCATTCTAATCTGAGTCTTCTTAGTTTTTGCTTTACTAGTTTGCACCCTTCTTTAATAAGAATGAAATGTTGAGCAATGTCTCTATCAATACTAGGCATATCGTCATACATCCAGGCAAAATATGCAGAATACGCGGTTCAAATTCCATGCTAATGTTGAATGATTCAATTCATATGGAATGAATGTTAAATATGCTAATGTTTTGATCAATGCAATGCACACTACCATCAGGAAAGACATTAAACAAGTAAGCAAAATTTGATTTCATGGCATTAACTTTAGAGTTCATTACATCATCATTTTCAAACAAAGAAAAGGTATAGAGATCATCATTAGTAATGTCTTTGAATAGGATGTTAGCAATGCTTGATTCGAGGATGGCAGTAGCTTGGGCATGATTGATAGCTTCACTCTCAGATTCTATCTCCAGGTTTTTCATCAGCTCACAAATTTCAGTCTCAGTGATTATTTGGTAAGTGTTTCTCCTTGAGGGTGTCATTAAAGATCTCGAACCCTAATTTCTTGATTCTATTGCTCATCCATTCCTTAGCTTTTCCTTGATAAACTTGGGTTGAGCTTTTAGCCATAAAAGAGGTTAATTTCTTAGCCCCAATATCGTTTTCAAGATCGTACCCTAGACTATTTCTATTGATCTGTCCTCAAAAGTCAGGGAATTCTATGACTCTAATGTTTCTTCCTCCTAATCCTATACCATAGACTATTTCTATTGATCTGTCCTCAAAAGTCAGGGAATTCTATGACTCTAATGTTTCTTCCTCCTAATCCTGTACCAGGTAGATATTGCATCTTCTTCATTATAGTAGCAACTTTGGGATCGACATGACCATCACTGATTATAGAAACTTGAAATCCTGGTGGGACCACATTCAAACAAGTAATAATGTTGTTTATTTTAACAGGGATGGTAACAACCTTTCCATTTAGAGGGAACTTGATCTTCTAATGCACAGTGGAAGGTATGCCCCCTAGAGGGTGGAACCAAGGTCTTTCTAGCAGTGGGGTAAAAGTTGGAAGGATGTCCAGGATGGTAAATTTTATTTTTGATTCGATATCTCCCACTGTAACTACTACTTTGAGAGTGCCAATGACTAGCTTCTCTAATCATCGTAGGCTCGTATGACCACATTGGATTCTTCCAAGTTTTCAACATTCATCCCAAACGTATGTAGCAACCTCAAGGAGAAAATGTTAATGGCATACCCATCATCTACTATAACACATGGGGTCTTCTTAGTCCTAACAATTGCCTATATAAAGAGAGGACAATTGTGGACCCTTCCCTCGAGGGATAAATCTTCATTTAAAAAGGTGATTGCATTGGAAGGAGCTTTCATTAGAGAGGCTATCATCTCACAAGGTGAGACATCAGTGACAATCTTTGCTTCATCTAGTGCTCTAACTAGGGCATCTTTGTGCTTGTTGGAGGCTATGAGTAGGTCCTAAATATTGGCTTGTGCCTGAGTTTTCTCTTCCTCTTTGACCGGAGCTTGATCTCTTACTACTTCTTACTCCTTAGAGGTTCCTTCTCTTTCTCAGGAGGTTGATATACCCTCCCACTATGAGTTACATAATTAACTGCTAGTTAGCGCTTCTTCTCAACTGCTTGCTTATTTGCTTTTGTATTGCTGTTCTAGTCCTAGATAATGATTTCAAGATCATCAAAGTCATACCATATGTCTATCCCCATGACTTGCAGGTTCTAAAGCTGAGTAGTACTAATCATCCCATATTCCTTGTCAAATTCTTCTCCCCATCTTGAGGGTACTATGTCCTTTAAAAGTGTGTGGGTAGCAGGAGGTGTTGTGTACTTGACTTTATAGTCAAACTTCCTAAATGGCTGGCCCAGTAAATCCCATATCTCATGGTCACTGATGAGATTTTTGTCTGTGTCTGCTTCTTGTGAGTAAGGGCAATCAATCACTTCACCATTCATAGGGAGAGCTATATCTTTAGCTCTTTTTTGCATCATCAAGTGGGGAAGGAACTTTTGAGGCATTGGAATGTATTCAAAGGTAAAAGGGCATTGCTCATCTTCACTAGAATCATGAGGCTCAAGAATGGGATTTAAGGGTTTGTCCTCCGAGGGCTTATCTTGGGTTTCTCGTATGGCTTGGATTGACTGTTTAACCAGGTCTTCCGATAGATTAGAGGAGATCATTCTGATGGTTAGTGGAGGCATGTTTTGATAGTTTAGGAGAGGATTGGTCTTGATACTGGGTCATTTTTCTAGGTCATCAATTTTTCCAAAGTCAATGAGGTCTTAGATTTCATTTTTTAGAGTTTTGCATGTATCAGCGGTATGGCTAGGCATCTGGTGAAAGTGGCAAAACAAGTTTTAGTTAATTTGAGGTGGTGGTGGGTTTGGAAGAGGCCTAGGCTCTTTTACTTGTAGGGGTTCTTTTGTTGAAGTCTTTGGAATACTTTGGATGGTGGGAGGTAAAAGTTCAAGAATTTTCTTGGTGGTCTGATGGTATTGATAAATAGTGAGCTATGGGTGTTAGGTTGGATCATGTTTATTTTTGCGGCTCGAGTGAAGGTGGTTTGGATGTTTGGTTAGGTGGTATAGCGAAAAGTGTTTCTGGATTGTTAAGGTTCCTCATCCTTAATTCTGATCCCAGCATGATGGAGAGCTCTGAAGTCAAGATAATAAGCAAAGATCATTTGTTTTCTGAAGTGTGGTAGTGCCCCTTTGATTATTAGCTCTATTTATTCATCCTCAGGATGACGGTTTCTCATTTTAATTGCCTTTCCTCGCCATCTAATGACATAATCAGAGAAAGTTTCACTAGGTTTCTGCCTTGTGGTCTTAAGGTCCCTTCGAGTGATGTCTAGCTGAGTGTTATATTCATACTACTTGATACACTTCTGAGTTAGCAGTAGCCAATCTCTTTTGATTTCATCTTTAAGGTCAAAGAACCATGCCCTCGGTCCTTCCTCTAGTAAAGTGAAGAAGAATTGAACAATCTGTGATTCTATAAGCTTTATGGCAGCCATAAAGTTAGCATATTGCCTTAGATGGACCCTCGGATCTCCTATTCTGTCAAACTTAGCAAAGTTTGGTAGCTTAAAATCATTTGCAAGTGGCTCATCTTTGAACAGTGCCAGGTCGGTGAAGCTTTTAGAACCATGAGTTCCCTTATCTTTGAAGGTGAATTCCAACTGAGCCATCCTGTTGGCCAATAGTTTAACCTCCCCTATTGATTCAAGCTTGGTCATGTTAGTAATTTTTCCAACTTTTGGTGCATTCTTGAGATCTTAGTAGTAGCCATTGTCATCATCAGCTTATACTAGAGTATGGGGGATTCCTTTTGCCTTATCTACCCTTTGGTGAATAAATGTAGAGGCTTCACTCAATGGTATGCCTTTCCCATCTCAGGCATTTTTGGTTTTGATTTAGGCTTGGAGGATTTTGGCTATGGTGCCATCAGTGAGAAACTTTTGGATCCCCTCTTTTAGCTTGTCTTTGAATTACTGATAAGAGGTATCTTCTTGGTCACTCATGCTTGAATGTCTCATTCTTGTACATTTATTAGGGATAGCTAAATGAATGATGCATTACATGTGCTTGCAAAAGAAAAGGGTGAGCATGTATGCATGGAGTGGATGCAAAAATCCTATAATTAAAAAATGATTATTCATGCAAGAAACAGTGGTTAGTATATGCTATCTACGTGTAACAATACTCAAATGTGCTTGAGGTAATCATATGATGTCAATGTGATGGTAAATTGTCAGGCTTCAAATGATGTCCAGAGCCCATATGCACCTGTATGCATAGGACTAAGGTCAATCAAAGGGAGTCTGAGTTCTTGCCCCTACATCGATATTCGATATGTTTACCATGATTAATGAAAGTATCATTTGATAGTTTACAATTTGATTTTGCTGACATAAAGGTCCATAATCTAGTTAGGTTCTTAACCCATTCATTTAATCTGATAAGGATAATTGGATGACATCTTGCAGATTTCATCATCGAGGGATGTCATTATTTGTTAATTTACATAGATTATTCAAGCTGAGGTACATGATTCTCATCATTCCTCATGCTTCGGGCTCACACGAAGTAAATGAGAATCACGTGGTCCTGAGCATAAATTTTCTATAAAAACTAACATTATGATGTCATTCAATGATATACACTAGGAGGGTCATGTCGTTTATGAATATCAGGTCAAATAGACAGTGTTAGGATAAGGATGATAGGCATAGCTTGGTGGAATCCTATTGGATGTTGCTATTAGTTTATACATTAGCTAAGTCAGGGTGAAAAGCTAAGAGTTCCTTTAGTGAGAATGCCCCCATATGACTAGGATTATGGACTCCGGTCAGTGAGCCTAGCATTCTTTTGATAACTTGGTCACCCCCTTTAAGGACGTAGGTTATGGACTATGGTCAGATGAGTCCGAAAAATGCACGAGTAAAGACTAAATATGATAATATCGTATCTTCATCACCCTATGACTTTAGTGGAATCGTGGTGGCGATGTCATTTAGTATTATCGAGTCTTTTAGGGACAAATGGAGCATGTGTGATGTGTAGTGGAAATGCAGTGGTGAGGGGCTCTATACGATTGAGTATTGTATAATGAGAAATAGTCATTTTCAAGTTGATCCCTTTTACTTAGAAGTCCTTATTGGAGTCACCATTATGAGCAACCTTGTGTTATATGGGTCATTTTGTTTAGGACATGTAGCAGGTCTTTCCGTTTCTGAGGGACATGGCAACTTTACTGAATAAAGACAAGTGATTGGTCTTGGGGGGACGAGACACTTTTGATTTTGTGGAGTCGTCACCCAATTTTTAGAAAATTGGGAAAAAAAGGGATAATATCATGTCACTCAGTGAGTATTATCCCCAGAAGAGATCTTCGGGCTCAGGGGATCACATATACTTTTTTACTATTTCTCATTATATGATATTTGATGTATAGCTACCGTAACACCCTAGTTTTAGTAATGACAGTTTATATAGCAACCATATAGTACATCAAGTAGTATAAGATAATAAAGCTAAAAATTTTATTACATCGCTTTCCTAATAACATTCATATGAAAAGGAAAATATTGCAGAAAAGTAAATCTAATATGGTTGGTTTGCAAGGATAACATGACCATTTACACAGCTTGCTCGATGAATGATAGGATGACCATGCTTGCAATGATTATTTATGCTATGATGATGTATGATAATAATATAAAGGATGTATGAGGTCATCACTAGACCAAGAGCATGATGACTCTATTACGGGACATGAACTTCTTCACATTATTGATTTTTACGATGTGATTTCATGATTTCAAAAATAGAGGATGCAAAATGATGATGTGAAATGAGCATAATAAAGCATATATTATTCACATAGAATGCAAGATTGTTAATCTCATCACACAAGCACAACAAGTATTCCTAAATGCTAGCGATAGTAAAATAAAATGTAATGTGATAAAATAAACGTGCTAAAATAATTGTGTGGTCCTCAGACTCGACTAAGCTCGTGTGAGTTTTGAAGCTTTAGCTTCAAGAGATTATCAAGCTTTCCTTATTGAGAGGTTCAAAATAATAGCATAATGATGCTAGATTGTATACCTTTAAAGCATGCTTTGACAAAGATAAGGCTTGGTTTGGTGAAAAAGGGATCTAACAATCTAAGGGAAAGGTTGTGGGAGAGCAAAAACTATTTGGAAAGGGGTTTTTAGCACCTTTGATCGGACTAATTTTTTAGTTTATGTATGTTTGCACTTGCTCCTTTCTCCAAAATGGGGTGTGAAGGGGTCTATTTATAGGAAAAATTAGGTAGAATAAGGTGGTAGGGGCATGGTCACGCATATAAAATGAGGTTTTTACATATGGCCATGCCAAGTGCACGTGGTCACATGTGGCCACGTGCGCACGTGTACATTTTCACTTGCACTTCAATGCTCCATGTGCTCTTCCTAAGTTTTATCCATGCTGTTATGGGGTTAGTTTCTAGGGTTTTTGGGCCTTTTGGACATATTTTTAGAGTCCATTTTGCCTAATTCAGCCTTAATTTTAGCACATGACACCTAGGGGTGTTTACACGCACTTCTGAGCGATACATGCTAATACTCGAGTTATGTTGGACCATTCTAGGACTACTTCTAGAGGTTTTAGAGCCTTCTGGATGTGTTTTTGAAGTCAATTTTATCAAATTAATTTCTACTTTTTCATAAAGCCGAGTTCTAGTCTAACAAAATGCGCATCGGCCTAATAAACTGAGTATTTTGAGAGGAGTTTTCTCAAAATAAATCCTCTCCTTGTTCTGATAATTTGTATTTTGCAAGTCTAGAGCATAAGTTAATGGCTTGGTGATTGATTTTGCACACTAGTGGGGTCGATTAGGTTTTTTAAGGTTGCACACTTCAGAGGCATTATGAACGAGTAGACTCTAATAATCTCAGGGATTCTTTTCATCATTAGAGTTTTTTAGGGACAGTCAAATTGAGGTATGACACCAACCAATTGTGCAAAGCACCAAATATCAAATATCCATATCTAATAATAGGTCAAACACAAAAATTTGTGCGAAATCCTCAACATCCAACCACTAAACCAAACACAAAAACAGTATCCGAAATGTAGCACTTTCAATTTGAACATAAAAAAAAAATTCATTTCATAAATACCAAATATCTATATCACTGTCCAAGGCAACCAACAAAGTGAAGCAAAAAAATGAACCAAATATGTCCAAAAAAGGCATAGGCTACAACCATTTCAAGTTCTTACAAAGACTTAAAAACCAAAAAGTATTAAACCAAAAAAAATTATGATATAAGATGCATGATGCATAATCTGTGATATTCATGAGGGGCGAGGAGATGAGTTCCCAAATAGGCGACATTAGCAGAAACAACGCCAATTTTGATGTCCATAAGGCCAATATGTGACTCTAAGCCAGAGATGGAGGTCTGAACTGTTAGTATAGATGTGCCCTAGTGCCATTCTTGAAATGAATAATGACATTGTAAATTATTCTTATGGCAATAAAATATTCATTTAAATAAAGTTTTTGTTTATTTGAGTATTTACCCCTTAGCATTATGTTAAAAAAATTTATCATCAAGAGTTGATAATATGAGTTACAAATTTATTTAGTACATATGCTATAAATTGTTCATAGTCTTATAATTAATATTTGGGTAATATTGATTAGACTATCACCTCTGTCTATTTTCCTTGATTAGTATATGATACTAATTGTGGGAGGTAGTGAGTCTTATGCTACATAATTTGAGATGTCAAAATAGACATGTGGATACTCATGTAATGGGTGGATAGAACGTGATGTTAGATTTGTGATTGCATGGATATTGACTTATAGTTAACAATCACAATCTAGGTCATAATGTTGCATATGGTCCTTTGACCTGAGGTAATATGGTCATCCACATTTGAGTGGTTAGGGTTTGTTACTGCTTACATACTTGTGTTAATCACACATGGGTATATGGCGTGTGGTGGCTCTAATCAGTTCAGTGTAGGGATGAGTGTTCAACCAAGAAGGGATTCATTACCTGGAGTGAACCAGGATAAGATCCTATGCTATCTAAGTTATTTCTTGATCAATAAGTTCCTGTCTAGGATAAATATGACATGAGCTGAAAGAGTTTTGGTGTTGGTTATATTTTATCAAGAATAGAACTTGAGATGAGGTCATATGATATAACTATTAGAGTTTTACTAAACCTTGACTCTAGGCTCTATTGGGATCTTCTAATGAAAGGATTTTAGTGCATGGTAATTATGACCATAAGGGTTCATGTGAATCAATACATGCATTCATTTTTAATTGGGTAGTTATCATATTGATGCTAGGGGTCACTCATAACTTATGAGAATTAATTGTGTATAATTAGGATTTTCACATTTAGACTTTAAAGGAGTTTCAAATAATATCAAGTGTTGATATCATCTTCTCATTGCCAATTAGACATGAACCTGGTAAGTCACACCTAATAGAGCTTTGCTAAATCACCATTTATATTAATCTAATTATTGATTAAAGAGTTTAATCAATTAATTAAGATTAATATAATTGGATTTATGCTTTAAGCAATGATTGTAGCATATCATGAAATCTAATTCAAGTAAGGGTTTAGTAATTAAATTATACTTAATTAATATAAGATATTCATTAAATTATTAAATTAATTATATATATGTTGTTACTTAGATTAATGGCCTAATTTGTTTAGGCCTAGGACCAAAAGAGTTTTGGACCAAAGATTAATCTACGATGTAGAGAAAGTAATGTGATGTCATGGATGATGTCAATTCTATACTTGCATGGCAAGCAATGTGATGTCATGGATGATGTCAATTCTATACTTGCATGGTAAGTAATGTGATGTCATGGATAATGTCAATTCTTTACTTGCATGGCAAGTAATGTGATGTCATGGATGATGTCAATTCTATACTTGCATGGCAAGTTGTACATGTGATGTAAGCAATGACATCATTAGGATTTCTTTTCTCCACATAAAAATAGATAACTTAAGAAACATTCTTAAAGTTAGAAAAAATTAAGAATTTTATGTAGAGACACAAAACCAAAGCAAACAACATATACTCAAAAACTATAGTATTATTGTAAAGAGATTAAGTTAGTGCAAGTCTACAAAGGGTCATTAAGAGAGGCTACTTGCATCTAATCAAATCAAAGCAAGAAGGTGATTAGTGAATCTATAGTGCTTCAAGCTAGAGGTCTCATATTTGCGAGACTTGAAGAGTTGATTCAAGAGTTGAATTAAAGGAGCCAGCCATTTAGTAGATTAATTGTGGTCTACATTAAACACTTGGGAAATTATAAGTATTTCGCAATTTAGATTTCTTGAGTGTTTGTATTTATACATGTTGATATATATTAGCTATGTGTTAAATTGTAAATTGCATCCTTAGGATTGGAATTCTTGATGAGATCAAGGATTAAGTTGAGCAAATTTTTAAAATTTGCACTACTTAGCATTTAGTGTCTAACTAGCATAATCGATTCCTAACATAAACAACTTTAAATTGATCATCCAAATGGATTGGAGCTTATTAAGCATGGACTGGAATTGGATTGATTGTCTCGGCCTCCCCATCTTCCTTAGGGGCTACAATTTTGGTGCGAGGACAATAGTTGATCATGTGGGCCCTTATTTGTTATAACTTTAATCTTTGGACCCATTTTTATTGGCTCTTTAGTGGTTGCCATGGTGACAGCCACTATTCAAGTGAGGACCAAGAGGAAAAAGATGTTTCAATCAATTTTCTATAATACGCACTTGAGATGAGAAGATGATGGGAGATGTTAATGAAATGATGATGATAATGATGTAGGTTTGGGTTAAAAAACATGGAGAGAAAAGGAATCTTGAGAAAAAGCAAAAAAATTAGGTTAAAGATAGAAAAGGGAAATTAGATGGCACAAAGAGGATGAAGATGGAAGGGTTAGAGTAAAAAATGCTTTAAATACCCCAACACTAACCCTAAACGTGTCTATAGTCATGAGGAAGGTGTCATTATCATGACAAAAAATTTTACCCACTTTCTGTCCAAAAATTTAAATGCAATAAAAAATGATTAAAATGAACTATAATCAGTGATCAAATTTTCACAATCATGAGAATTGAATCACCAAAAATAAATTTGGATAAAACATGAATTTATTTAGAGAAAAATAGAACCTTTATTGCCAATAACAGTGGAGTAATGATAATGATTTGTAAACCAAATTTTCAAAAATCAAACTTTGAACTTGAATTGAGCCTCTTCAAACACCATAGGGGCCAATTCAATATTGCATCATAATTAATCAAGGTTCAAAGATATAGAAAATTAACCACTCAAGGTTTAAGCAATTAATTAAAATTCCACAAACAAACACATATCACAAAGTATCTCTATCCAACATACCAATCTTTGTTTTAATGGCTTACCAATGATCAAATCCTTTTAGAACTTCACTTTGGGTAGGATAATGACATTATCATCTTTGCTTAGATCTTTAATGAGCTCCATGCTAGCATGGCCAAGTCTATTATGCAACATCCAAGTGTCATCCTTAATGACAACTAAACACTCAACACCTTCGTTAGTCAAAAAGGATAGCTAAATAGTATAAACATTGTTGACTCTTTCAGCATAAAAAATGACTTTGTTCTCTTCCACATGAGTTACAAAGCATTTCTTTGTCATTCTATTACATTATCACATAATTGTCTAACATAAAGTAGATTGTGCTTTAATCCATCAACCAAAAGAATATCTTCAAAATAAGTAAAGTCTTTCTTACAAACTTAACCAATGTCAAAATGAGTAGAGTCAATCTTATAATTTTTGAACCACTAGCATGAGTATTTAACTAATTCCACCTTTAGATTGTAAAGGAGTGGAAGTCATAGAAATCATGCCATCAATAATTTCCTTCCTTTATTAAATTGAGAGATGGACTCTTTAAGATTGCCATTTTCATTTTCTAAAAATATGTTTTGTTCAATAAGTTTTTCATTTTCATTAGCAATCTTAATTTTTTTTAAATTACTTTCATTCAATGAATTGGTTAACTCTTCATTAGAGGATCTTGACTTCTAAAGTTCTTCTTCTAGAGTTTTTACCATTTCTTTGAGTGAATTAATTCTAGATAAGTATTTATCACATTTATACACCAATGTTTCACAAGCAAGTAATATCTCACCATTGGATTCAAATTCTAGAGTTACCTTATCACTTTAAGTTTCCTCCAAAGCCATGAAGCAAAAATTTTCAACCTCTCCATTAGTTTCTTCATCATTAGAATCATCCTAAATTGCTTTAAGCACTTGCTTCTTGAATCCCCTTCACTTTTCATGATAAGATTTCTTATTTTTTTAGAATCATTACACACTCATCTTCATTCTCACTTGAGTCGCTATCACTAGTGTCTCTACTTGCCTTGAAAGAAATGCTTTTATCATTCTTGGCCATCTCTTCCTCTACCACTTGATTCATTTTGAGTTCATGAGTGAGAAGCTTCCCTAAAATTCATTCGTAGGTAGAATAGAGAGATCATTTGCTTCTTCAATTGAAGCTATTTTAGCTTCTTAAACTTTTTGAGGTAAACTCATAAGAATTTTGTTGTTGACATCCTCATTTGAAAATTTCTTGCAGAGTTTCCTCATAGAATTGGTGAGAGTGATAAGCCTACTATACATATCACTAATTTTCTCATAAGGCTTCATCTCAAACAATTCATACTCTCTTTCAAGCATTTTTAATTTCTTGTTTATAATTTGACTAGTGCCTTCATGCTTGGTCTTCAAACATTCCTAAATCTCTTTAGTGATCTTAAATGCTTTATTCCATTGTGTTCTTCCCTACTCAAGCCATAATAAAGAATAATGATTGCTTTTTTATTTTCAAGTTGGCTTTGAATTGCCTATCACTCCATTCCTTTCTAAGAAAGACCACCTCATTGCCTTCATTGTCTTTGTTGGTTGGAGGACTCCAACCTTCTTCAATAACATCCCATAAATTGATTCCTCCACTCTCCAAGAACATCTCTATTTTATTTCTCCAATATGCATAATCCGAACCATAAAAAAATGGAGGTCTTATGTAGTTAAGACCATGAACATTAAGGGTGGCCCATGATCTTTTCTCCAAGATGGCTAAATCTTCAAGAATGGAGACCAAAGCTCTAATATCAAATGTAATTCCACAAGTGCCAAGAGAGTAGGTGCAATGGCTTTTTAAGGTAGATGGGCAATTTTTGAATTTTAATAATGAGAAAACTAAAAATAGAATTTAAGCACTAAAAGATGAAGGATAAAAATAAGAAAAACATAAGGAATTATAGAGTTCAGCCCTCAAAGCCTACTCCTATCCTTTGAGTGTTTTAATCCACTATTAAATCTACTTCAAGGTATAAATTAAACCCTTACAAGCTTAAATTAAGCTACCCAAGTATTTTCCCAAGGCTTACACTCAAACCTAAATGTTTTCACAAGGCTCACACTCTAACTAAGTGTTTTCAATGGTTCACACTCAAACCCAAGTGTTTTCAATGGCTAACACTTAAATCCACTTGCTAAGAACAATCCTCCTAGCTTACAACTAAATAAAACCTTAACCCAACTCACTCTTTCTCACTATTGAGTTCTTGAATAATGGTTTTAAATACTCATCAACCCACACTCAAGAACACTCTTGAGATAGAAGGAATTTACAAGAATTAAAGATTAAGAACTTGAGTTGATTAAAGAATGAATTCAAGATTAATTGCTCAAGATTACTCTAAATATGTTTGCTCAGCTTCATCCTCTAGTTCCAACTTTATTCTAAGTAGTATTTAAACCCTCTAAGAGAAAAAAAGTTGTTGGAGGTGCATTTAATGAAAATAGAGTTGTTTGAACCACCTAAGGAAAACCAAGTTTGCACATTGTCATGATCATAACAAAATCATCATGATCATAATTCTGGAGGCGCTAAGAAGAAATTTGAATTTTTACGCTTTCTTGATCATAACTGTGGTGATGACACTAGTCATGACAACTCTTTGCCATTTTTGGAATTAGTCGTCATGATCATGATAAATTCTTCATGATCATAATTATGGTTGTCATGATCATAACACTGGTGGTGATGATGGTCATGACAACATTCTACCATTTTTGAAATTTTCGATTTGAATCTTCGTACTTTTCCTTGAAATTTTTTTCTAATGATTGGAACTTGCTTGTGATAATTTATAATGAAGATTCCCATCTAACTTAACCAAATTTAACTTCAGAACTTGATAGAAAGTTTGATCTTCCATTTTCCCAGTTTTTCATGGTCATAATGAATCTGTCACACTCATGATAAGGCTATAGACTTGACAAAATCAAAATGCTAAACTTTCATTCCTTAACTTGTACAATGCTAAATAACCTGAGTATAAACACTTAAGCACAAGGATTAAATATAATTTTACTAAATTAATTATAGCCATAAATTATTATTTTACCCCTCAAGGTTCAACAAAAAGCACATAGGCCTGCAGCACGGCCATATTGTGACCCATGTCCCTTTCTGCCTAACTTGAAGAATTAAAGAAATATTGACATAGCTTGAAGTATGTCAGTGTGTCATGCCATGTGCCTTTCTAGATAAAAGTTTAAATGAAGCATGGCCGTGTTAGAGGCCATACTGGATGGATGAAATTGAAGCACAATTAGAAGCACGACCATATTGTAGGTTGTGTCAAATGAGAAAAGTTCTCTTTACATATTTGAATTTAAGAAATTCATAGGGGATTAAGACACTCTCATGTAATGCCTATATAAGGGAGAATATTAGGACTATATTTGAAACAATAAACACTCCAAAAATTGTAAATAAAAGCTCAAGGAGACAAATAAGAATTAAAGAATTTAAGTGCTTTCAAAAGGAGTTTTCTCTATTCTTATTCATTACCATGTTATTTATTTTATATTTGTAATTTTTATATGTGCCATTAAAGTAATGTGTGGCTAAACTTCTTTTAGGCTTTAAAATTGGAATAGTTTTCTAGGATGTGATTAAACTTTTTTTTTTTAAGTTATCAAATTTTTTTAAATTAATATTATCAATTATGATTTATTTTCTTCCATGTAGTATTAGGCTTGTTTGGTTGCATTTTTATAGGTAGATTAACCAACAAAATTTATGGGAATTTACTAACTTAAAACTCATTGGACTTAGATCACTTGACTATAGAAGTAGGCAAGCTCTTCAGGGATAAAATAATTTTTAAGGAATTTACTAAGTTTTAATTAACCTTTAACCATGAGAATAGGTTAGATTTGAATCTAAATATTCTTAATTAAACTTGAGAGAGTCATTAAGTGATTTAAACAATTACTCTTAACTAAAATAAAAATAATAATAAATAAAATGTTCATGATCCATTTAGAATAGGAAAATAATTTCCAAGCTCTATGTTTTATTAATTGGCTTTTTTTTAAGTGATAATTACTTGTAATTTCATTATTATTTCATTCAATTCTATTTGTGTTGTGAAAATGGCAAGTGTATAATGTTGACCTATAATATATAAAATATCGTCCCACAAAAATTTGGATCTAATCACCAACTCTACCAATTTCTATGTTTTTTAAAGCTTTCAAAAATCAATATTAGAATTAATATTTTTAATCTAAATTTCTAAATATAACTACAAAAAAATAAATCAAAGAACAAAATGAACTTCTCAATGAACAATGCCTAGGAATTTATAACTTCATAATTTTTAATCAATTCTTATCAATGAATTCATTACCCTTGCAAACCTTGGGTTCCCTATTAACCTTTCTCAAGAATTTAATCAATTTTAATTCATAATTAATGGATAAGAAACTAGATCCCAATTCTCAAAGCAAACCCAATCTAAAATCCTAATTAAAGAATCAATGAACTCCTCCTATTTAGGATTCTAATTAGTTGGTGTATCTCTACCAAAAAGAAATTAAAATTTTTGGTCATAGGTCCATTAAGGTTCTAATTGCTCAATATCAAAATTTAATTAAGATTTAAATTAATGGTGATCAAACATCAATTTATATAAAGAATAATGAACATAATAAGCAGGAGCTAATATTCCATTAAATAAAATGATTAAATCATGCTAAGTATCAATTCCTACCAACAAAAACCTAACTAAACGTTTTAATAATCATCTATAATAAATCACAAAACAAACCCATTTAATGAATTACAAAATAAGAAGAGAAAAGGAAAAGAAAACACTAGAGTCCTTGAGCTTCATTTTCTTCAATCTTCTCTTGAGTTTTTTCTTCACTTGAAATTAGGTTTCTTTTGTGTTTTTAGGGCTATTCTTTGATCTTTGTTTCCTCTGAAAATGAATCATAATTTTGCTCATCATGATCATAACACTGATGATGATGATGGTTGTGATAGATCTCAGGAACTTTTTGAATTTTTCAATTTAAAACTTCATAATTTTGCCTGAAAATTTTTTCTAAAGATTGAGATATGCATGTGACCACTTATAATGAAGATTACCATCAAATTTGATCAATTATGACTTCAGATCTTGATAAAAATTTGACCTTCCATTTTACCATCATTTCATGATCATGATGAGTCCGTCATGACTCATGAAAGGAAACTGCAAAATTGAAAAATAAATATATTGACCTTTTATTGCTTAAGTCCATACTTGAATTTTGCAATATTAATTAACCTAAATATAAACACTTAACACACAGATTAAATATAATTGTACTTAATTACTTGTGAGCATAAAAAGATCATTTTCCTCTCAAGGTTCAACTATCTCCCCCTTATTGATATTAACAAATAATTATGTAAAATTAGGGTAAAATTGGAATGAAATACTCCCCTATAAAATAAGCCTAAAATTAAACTAGCAAAAAAACATTAAATAAGTTCATTTTGTATATTTGAGCAATAAAGCAATGAATTAATAGTTAAAATATATAAACAGAACATTATCATGATCCAACTATTTTAGTCTCAACTTATGACAATTTAGAGAAAAGAAAAAATCATTTGAGACAAATATATCAAAAGATTGAAGACAAATATTGATCATGGTTTTAGAGTCATGATCATGAGTAAAAATTTTAACCTGTGACCGGAACATAGCTCTAACAGTAACATAGTCACAATTATGGTCATGTTTTGAAAAGCATAATTTGTGATTTTGATAGCCATAAACACACACAGAATGGCCAAACTATCACGACCCAAAATAGGGGCCATGACCGGCGCTAGGGAACGGGAATTCTTTCGAATCCGGAACCCGTAGCAAGCCTAAAAATAAAATAAAACATACAGTAGTAATAATAACATCACTTAATGCAGCGGAAATAAAATTATAAATATCAAAATAATAATCCATATCTCATATATAGATAAATCCTTTGATACAAGTTTCAGTTCAAATATTCAAAGTACATATCTCATACAAATATAATACAATATCTTTTAACAATTTTATGACTACTGCAGTGTCTAGATCATAAAATAAAACTAGTGAGCAGTTTACATAAAGAAGCCGGAGCGGAAGAAATCCGGCGTACAGGCCTGCTACTGAGGTCTGAGGAAGAAGACTCTCTTGAAAAATGGTCAACAGAGGGGAGTCAGACCTCACTGAGTGAATTACTATAATATATATACATGCATACTAAATGCCAATGCACACAATCAAAAGTATATATATAATATGTATATATATACAAGCAATTACACACAGATGCAATAAAATCATTTTATATATTTTTATTGAAAATCACAGTTCATGAAGGATCAAATAGAACCCTAGAAAATCGGAACCTCAAAACAGTGTTAGACAACACTCTAGCCATATAGGTTCACTTATTCCAAATAAGTTCTCTTGTTCCATCTGGACAGTAGACTGGCCCCGAGACACTAAGTCAACCGAGCTCCAGCAGTCTGACTGTCAGTGTGATTGGCCCCGAGACACTTGGTCAACCGAGCTCCAGCAATCACACCTCCTAACCATATCTCACACATCAGATAATCATATCCAATCAATATCCACAAATGGTTAGTAATATAGTCTAAATGCTATCAGCGTACCAGTACGTACTCGGTCCTAGTGCTACGCACTAGGTAGCACGTTCTATTGATATCCTTCATTGAAATATAAAACATTCATTCATAAAAATAAATGATGCATGAATTTAAATATAATAGCAACAATAACCATATATATACTAGAAATATACCAAAAGTAAACCAGGTATATTTCGAGTATATATACGTCAAATAAATCCAATATAATTACAAAATAAGCTAGAAATATATTCAAAAAAATTTTAAGCATAATTCATTAATAAGACATGCATATAGTTTAAAATATACAGAAAATAAACCAAAGATAAACTAAAAATAAACTTAAGTAATAATTAAACCATTTATGCATATTTAATCAAAATAAAACATACATTTCTAAATCATACACCCTAAAGCATATATATATAAAATAGTAACTCACACTTAGTGCGCTCCTCAAGATAGGTCCGACGGGCCTGGTCCACTAGGCCTCGGTCTCGGCGCAACTAAACAAACAATAAATAACAGACATCAGAATAAACCTAACAGAAAATCCTAGAAACTCGATCTAGAATATTGGACACATAATCAAAATTAAGGTTTGACCGGACATCACGTTTTATGAGAATTCTATCAAAAATTCGACAGAACCTCCCCTATAAAACAGACATCTCTCTACTCAAAGAGTAGAGCCGGCCCTGCAAATAAATACACTTCGAAAAATAGACACAGATTTACAATCATAACCCCTCAGTCGGACTCCAAACTACAATTTACCGACCGGGGTCCATAATCACAAAATATATAAAAATACCAAAAATACCCTTGTATACTAAAAATACATTTTATAAGTAGAAATTACATAATTAACCCTAAAACACATTAAAAACCGATAAAACTCATTTTATTAGAAAAATCATATATTATATATATAATTGAAAATAATTCACGAAAAATAGTTTTAATTAATTAAAAATACTAAATAATTTGTGGAAATCATTTTTATACCTTAAATAACAATTAAAACCAATTTAATTACATTTTTAGTCAATTTAGGGTAAAATTACCAAAATACCCCTATATAAATAAATATACTAAAATTAATCCAAAAATTCACCAAAAATAATATAATTGCACAAAACTAATTTTATCATCATATTTATCAATAATATCAATAATTAAACTCAATTAACTAATTAATTTCAATTAAAAACATAATTAACCTAATTTTCCAAAATTACATAAACCTAAACAAATTCAAAATAAATACATATAAATTCATAAATTTTCCAAATAAATTTCTATAATTCATTTCAACACCTATAATTATCATAAAACACAATTTCATAATTTAATTAATTAATTTTCAAAAATTAGAAAATAATACTAAAATATTCAACAATACCCAAAAATCAAAATAATTTCCAAAAATTCTACAAAAATTCACACATTTAGATTAAGCTAAGGGGAACAACATTTGTTAAGGTACTTTTCATGAATCAATCAATTCAAAGTTTAAAAAAATCAAGAACCCTAAAATGGCCGAATTGCAAAAATCGAAACCTAAGCAAATCTAGACCATTTTAAGTGAAAAAAAGCTTGGAATCACACTCACCGGAGCTCAAGGAGAATAAAGAGACTGGCGGTGTCGAAAATGGTGGCCGAAAACGTCGTGATCGATGGTGAGAAGGAATTCGGCTTCCTAAGCTTATTCCGGCCAAAACTCGACGGAATAGGGCGCTGCTGGCGGCGGGGAAGGCTGGGGAAGGAGGTGGCACACCAACGGTGAGAAAATGTGAGTAGCAGCGGTGGAACAGTGATGGAACGATCGGGAGTGAGGGAGAAGGATGGATGACACAACCGTAAATAACTCAAACTTTATATTTTGTTTAATATTAAATGTATATGTATATATTTATATACTTTTACACTATATATTAAAATAATATAAACTCACACACATTAAATATACACCACACACATATAATTTAATATTTTAGAATTTAATACACCTAAAAATAATTAAATAATATTAAAACTAATAATAAGTAATAAAATATTAGGGTAATTAATTAAACCCTAGTTAAATAAATAAATACACATATATACGTTATTTAGTACTTTTAAAAATACATATGAGCTCATGCAAATATGTAAATCTATTTAAAATAATTAATAATAAATAATTTACGTATCAATTTTCCCAAAAATGCAAGTCCCGGGAAAATTTTACGTAAAGTGCTTAAAATAATATAAAATAATTAAAATCAATTTTAATTAAATAGCAACTCATGAAATATCATAAATATATATACAAAAATTATTAACACTGTATATCCCGATAAAATATTAAAATGTTTAAAAATATGGGATATTACACAAACCAAGTCAATATCCAGAACTAATAATCTAGGACAGCAGCATGGTTGCAACCATGACCAAAAACAAATTTTGCGTCGATATTTTTTATGACAGATATTGCATAGCAATAAAACTTTCCACATTACACTTAGCAACAATAATATCAAAAATATAGCATAGATAACCAAAAAAGTTATCCATGTCAAAGTTAGTCCACTGTAACTAACAAGCAACTTTCCACCAAGGTAGTGCCCAACTAATTTTACACTTAAGCAATCCATAGAAAACAGTACTACAAAGTCAAGCATAAAAAATTCAACCAATGTTCAATTAAATAATCACAATCTTGATCATCAACTAACAATAAAAAAAATATCAAATTTCCAACGATAATGTTTTCATTTAAAATAAACAACATAATCCAATAGTATTTCCAACAATATAAACCATAATCATATAATCAGTCACGGCATAATACCAAAAATAATGAGCCTAATTTTGCCTATTTCTCTCCTTTGTTACTGTAAAAAAGAGCTAAGTAAGGGGGAAAGAATATTGTGCACAGTAGGCAACAAACTAAACCAAAAAGTAAATATGTCCCAATCAGTGATAAGCTTTAACCATAGCAAGTTCTAAATAAAAGAGTTAAAAGGACTTAACAAAAAAAAAGTTCTTAAAAAAAAGATTAAGGAAAAGCAAGAAGGTGATCCCTCAGATATGCCATATAAATTATAATGGTGTCAAGTTTGATATCAATAACCCTAAGCCGAGATTCAAGGGCAGTGATAGAGGTTTGAACAATGAAAAATTAGCAATCCAAGTGTGCTTGAAGTTGATTCAGCAAATATTGGAAAGGAATGCTCGTATTAGTTTCTTCATCCGATGCAGGGATCTAAACTCTGAACCATTTCTTTAAAGTGGATGGCACTTCACCTTCGACCTATCTAGGAAATTCCAAAGAATCAATGTCACACCAAATCGTTTGCCTTCTTTATCCATTACTCTACAATAGGCAGCACCATTCATAGTGAATTTCCTAACATTAAAGACACGAGCCCAACTATCCAGGTTAAGCTTGTCACCTGCTTGAATGTAATGGCATAAGGTCCATCTTGATCATCATCTAGTAGCTTTAAATACCTAGCGATGAGAGTTATATAGCCACCAACATGAATGTTTCTAGATTTTACAGTTACTATGCTTAATAATTGCTCAACAAAGAATTTTCCAAGGCTACATCTTTTCCTTTCTCTCCACACCAAATCATAAAAAGTTTAAGCTTTCATACATTATTGTGACTTTCTCCTCTAGCCAATATATAATAGGAGATGAAGCAATGCATATATTTATGCACAAATGAAGTTAGGCTAGAGTCTCTAGTAATCCAAGGCAAAATTTACTTTCACCTGTCAATTCCTTCCAAGCAGTGTGTTCATTGAACAACGATTCATCCTTGTAGCCATAATGACCTAAGGTTGGTATTTTTAGTGCCTCTCGTAGTTGGTCAAGGGTAAGGGTTTTGGCTTCATCATCCAGGGTGAAAGACAGGGTGTAATCTTTTCCTAGTTCCAGAGTTCATAAAAACTCGAGAGCAAAGGTAGTGAAGGTGGATTCATGGAATTCAACGAATTCAATGAGTTTTAGTTTTACAAGAAGGTCTTTCATTTCATTTGCACAATCCAATTCATGTAAACACTCCCAATCGAACATACGGGTTGAATGAATAGGATGGGTTTTGAGGATTTTGTACCTATCCTTTTACTCTTTGGTTTAAAGCATAGAAAACACGGGATCATATGGGTCCCTTTTTCTAACAATCTTCATCTTGGTTCCCTTTCTTATCAGTTGCAAGAGGTTAGACATGGTGACGGATTCATGTGATGACAAGGAAGGGATCAATTCAAGTAGGGACCAATGAGAGAGAGAGAAAAAGAAATTAATTAAATTTAGGACTATAAAGGATAAGAAAGTGATAAGGATGTGAGATTAGGGTAAAATTGAGAGGAAGAAAGTGAAGGAGTTAAGGTAAAAAAATTAGATCAAAAGGAAGGAGAAGGGTAGCAGTTCTAAAGGAAAAGGATAAACAATTAGGGTAAGGAGAATCATGATCATGATGGAAGTTTTTACAAAACCGTTAAAATAATTTTTTATCATAACAATGACATCAAGGATTATAATTATAACAATGGTGATCATAACTAAATTTTGTAATAGCAGATCAAAGGTATAGATTAATAAGAACACTATCCCAAAAAAAATGCATTGATGGTTGGTTTTAAATGTATATAAATCATTGGACAGATTTTCATAAATATGAAAATTTTATTCACCTAAAAAAAATTTAGAAGACGAGGAATGAATTTACCAAAAAGGAACTCTCACTGTCACTGATAGCAGTGACATAATAATAGCTTAAATTCAGAATTTTCAATAATCAAATTCTTAGAACTTTGGTTGAGCCTCTTAAAGCATATTTGGGACTAATTCAATTTTGCATAAAAAAAAATATAGAACATATCAGATTGATCACTCAAGGTTCAATTAATTAATTATAATGCCACAAACAACCATATATCACAAAGTATTTCCATTTAACATGCTAATTTCTCTCTTGATGAAATTCATTCTTTCTTCATAAAGAGGTTTAGTAAAAATATCAGAAGTTGGTTTGTTGTATCAATAAATTCCAATACAACATCGCCTTTTTGCACATGATCATGCAAGAAGTGGTGCTTAATGTCAATGAGTTTAGTCCTAAAGTGTTGAATTGGATTCTTGGATAAATTTATTGCACTAGTGTTGTCACATTTTTATTGGAATGTGATCAAGAACCAATCCAAAATCCATGAGTTGTTGTTTAATCCATAATACCTGAGCACAACAACAACCGACGAAAATATGCTCTACTTCGGCGGTAGACAATGTAACCAAATTTTATTTCTTGTTAAACTAAGAAACAAGGGAATTTCCTAGAAATTGGCAAGTATAAGAGGTATAAGAGGTACTTTTTCTATCTATGATATTCCCAGCATAGTCCGCATCCAAATAGGAAATAAGATCAAATGATGCATTTCTAGGATACCAAAGTCCTAAATGAGATATGCCAACAAGATACTTCAAAATCCTTTTGATCACATTTAAATGTGACTTTTTAGGACAAGATTGAAAATGAGCACACATACACACGACAAACATAATATCGGTCCTACTTGTGGTAAAATAAAGAAACTACCAACTATACATCAATATTTCTTTTCATAAATGCTCTTACCATTTTCATCTTTGTTAAGTTTGATGGTGGTGCACATAGGAGTCTTACTAGCTTTTGCCCTATCCATTCCAAATCTCTTGAGCAAGTCTTTGGTGTACTTTATTTGATTAATGAAGATTCCACTTGAGTGTTTTTTTATTTAAAATCCAAGGAAGAATTTAAATTCTCCTGTCATGCTCATTTCAAATTCACTCTTCATGCACTTAGAGAATTCTTCACACAAAAATTCATTAATAGCACCAAATATAATATCATCCACATATATTTGCATAATTAGAATGTCATCTTTATGCTTTTTGATGAAAAGTGTAGTGTCAACTTTACCTTTAGAAAAATCATTTTTCAAAAGAAATCTACTCAACCTCTCATACCAAGCTCTTGGGGCTTGTTTTAAACCATACAAGGCCTTTAACAATTTAAATACATGGTTAGGAAAGTCATGTTGCTCAAAACCCAGAGGTTGTTCAACATAGACTTCTTCCTTAATAAAATCATTCAAAAATGCACTTTTTACATCCATTTGGAAATGTTTAAAATTCATGTATGATGCATATGAAAGGAGCATCCTAATTGCTTCTAACCTAGTAACCAAAGCAAATGTTTCATCATAGTCTATACCCTCTTCTTGGTTGTAGCCTTTAGCCACTAACTAGCCTTATTCCTAGTAATTTCACCTAGTTCATCAAGTTTGTTTCTAAAAACCCACTTGGTTCCAATTATGGGATAATTTTTGGGTTTAAGGACTAATGTCCACACTTGATTCCTCTCAAATTGATTGAGTTCCTCTTGCATAGCAAGAGCCCAACTTTCATCATTTAAGGCCTCATCCATATTCCTTGGCTCAATTTGAGAGATAAAGGTAAGACTATTTAAGTGTCTAAGAGAGTGTCTAGTAGTTACCACTTTTGATGGTTGACCAATGATTAAGTCCTTAGGGTTGTCTTTCTTAAAGTGCCATTCTTTTGGTAAGTCTTCATGAATACTTAAAGTTGTGGGGATCACTTGTTCATTTACAACTTTTTCTTTTAAGCATCTATGACATTTTAAGATTTCTCAATTGGAGGGGAACCATCATGATTATTCTCCATTGCTCCTTGTTGTTGGTTTAACTCATCAAGACCACCTATATCGTCATCATCATCAACAATAACAACCTTTCTTAGCTCAAATGGATTAGTCTCATAAAAAACAATGTGCATAGACTTTTCTACTACTAATGTTCTTTTATTGAAGACCTGATATGACTTACTAGTGGTTGCATAACCCTTATCGATTTTAGCATCAAATTTTACAAGGTTGTCCTTGGTATTTAATATATAGCATTTATATCCAAATACCCTTAGATATGAAATTTTAGGCTTTCTCTCATTCTATAGTTCATAAGGAGTTTTATTTAAAATGGGTCTAATAAAAACTCTATTTGAAAGATAACAAGCAATGTTGATGGCTTCGGCCCAAAGTATTTAGGTAAATTGTACTCATTGAGCATTGTCTTTGCCATCTCAACCAAGACTCTATTTTTCCTTTCAACATCCCCTTTTTGTTGAGGTGTTCTAAGAGAAGAAAAATTTTAAGAAATTCCCATTTCATTGTAAAATGTTTTGAAGTGCTCATTTTCAAATTCTTTTCCATGATCACTTCTTAAAGAAGAAATTTAAAACCCTTTTCATTTTGAATTCTTTTTACAAGTATTTTAAATGCATCAAAGCTTTCATCCTTTTGAGCAAGAAAGACTACCAAAGTAAATCTAGAGTAGTCATTGATGATGACATATGCATAATGCTAGCCACCTAGGCTTACAACTCTACAAGGACCATATAAATCCATATGCAATAATTGAAGAGGTATAGTAGAAGTTACCTTATTTTTGGCTTTAAAAGAACTTTTCACTTGCTTACTCATTTAGCATGCTCTACATACTTTGTCTTTTTGAAATTTTACTTTGGGTAGGCCAATGACATGATCACCCTTACTTAGATCCCCAAGGAGCTCCATGCTAACATAACCAAGTCTCATATGCCACATCCAAGTGTCATTCTTAATAGCAATAAAACACTCTACACCTTGGTTAGTCAAAGAGCTTAAATCAATAGTATAAACATTGTTAACTCTTTCACCCTTGAAAATGACTTTGCTATCCTCCATATGAGTTATAAAGCATTCCTTAGGTTTAAAAGTCACTTTATTTTCTTAATCACATAATTGACTAAACTAAGTAGGTTATGCTTTAAGCCATCAACTAAAAGGACATCTTCAATGAAAGTAGAGTTTTTCTTACCAACTTAACCAATACCAACAATTTTACCCTTGGCATTATCACAAAATGTAATTTTGCCTCCCTTCTTTATTTCTAAATGTGTGAAAAGGTTGGCCTTCCCGATCATGTTTCTTGAACATCCACTATCTAGATACCACTTTTCTTTGCATGTTATGGATTCTAAGCACACCTATAAGAATATATTTCATCTCACTTTATGTACCCAAATATATTTGGGTCCTTGGGGGTTAGCATTGAAAGATTCATCACTTGAGTAACTCAAATGAGTTTTTCTTATATAACATCTAGAATTTTTGTGTCCCATCACACCATAATAATGACATCTAACATTTGGTGCATGCTTTTTCATTTTAAAGCTATAAAAATCATGAGAAAGAGCATGATTGAATCTCTTAGGCTTAGGTCCTTTTGAGCTTTTTTCTCTAAAGTCGTTAGTCTTATAACCATTAGACTTTTTAGGTCCATTAGTTTTAAGACTACATATTTGATAAACCTTAGTAATTAGAGTACTAGGATTTACATTCTTTGAAGAGCTAGCATGAACATTTTCAAAACCAATTCCACTCTTAGATCTTAAGGGAGTGGAAGTCATGAAACTTATTCCATCTATGAGTTCCTTCCCCCTATTAAATCTAAGAACAGATTCCTTGAGGTTGCTATTTTCATTTTCTAAAAACACATTTTGCTTAATAAGTTTTGCATTTTCATTTGCAATCCTAATTTTCTTTGAATTACTTTCATTTAAAGAGTTATTTAGCTCTTCATTAAAGGTTTTTGATTTCTCAAGTTCTTCTTCTATAGCTTTTACCATTTCTTTAAGTAAATTAATTGTAGATAAATATTTAGCACATTTATGCATCAATTTCTCACAAACAAGTAGCATTTCATCATTTGATTCAAAGTCTAAAGTTACCTCATCATTTGTAGATTCCTTCAAAGCCATGAAGAAAAGATTTGCAACTTCATTATCAGTGTCATCATCACGAGACTTACTAGAATCATCCAAGTTACTTTAAGTGCTTGTTTCTTTTCCTTCTTTTCCTTCTTATCCCTTTTATAGTATTTTTTTAACCTTAGGCATTCGAATTTAATGCCACCCAACATGTTACATCTATAGCAAATGACTTGATCCTTGTTATTTGAGTCTTGCTTCTTGAATCCTCTTCTCTTTATCATGATGAGATTTCTAATTTTTCTTGAAATCATAGCATACTCATCGTCATCTTTATTTGAGTCACTATCACTAATGTCTCTACTTGCTTTGAGAGAAATAATGTTATCCTTCTTGAACTTCTCTTCTTTAACTACTTGAGTCATTTTAATTTCATAGGTGAGAAGCTTTCTAAGAAGTTCATTAGAAGGTAAAGTGGAAAGATCATATGATTCTTCAATTAAGGCTATCTTAGCTTCCTAAATCTTTTGAGGTAAAATCATAAGGATTTTGTTGTTAACATCTTCATTTGAGAATTTCTTCCCAAGTTTTCTCATAGCATTGATAAGGGTAATGAGTCTACCATAAATTTCACTAACTTTCTCATTTAGGTTCATTTCAAACAATTCATATTCTCTACTTAAAAAATAATATAGAATGGTGATTACTTTCTATTTCTCAAGTTAGTTCTTGTTTGCTCATCACTCCATTCCTTTCTAGGAATGGTCACTTCATTGCCATCTTTGTCTTTCTTTGTTGGAAGACTCTAACCATCTTTAATAATGTCTCATAGATTTACTCCTTCACTATCCAAGAACATCTCCATTTTATTTCTCCAATATGCATAATCGGTGCCATAAAAAAATGGAGTTCTTGTGTAGCTAGGGCCATGAATATTGGGGGCAGCAACAACTTAACTTAGGGAGGCCATGATCTTTTCTCTAAGATGATTAAATCCTTAAGAGTGGAGACCAAAGCTCTAATACCAAATTTAATTCCATAAGTTCTAAGAGGTTAGGTTAATTGGCTTTTTAAAAAATATAGGTAATTTTCATTTTTCACCCAAGAGCAATAAAAAATAGAGTAAGAGCTGAATTAAATAAAGGATAAGAGCAAGAAAAACACTAAGAATTTATAGAGGTTCGGCCCTTAAAGCCTACTCCTCTCCTTAACCACTTATTGAGCATTTCAATCCACTATTAATCTACTTCTAGGTGTAGATTAAACCCTTACAATCTTAACTAAGCTACCCAAGTGTTTTCCTAAGGATCACACTCAACTAAGTGTTTTAATCAAGGCTCACACTCTAACCCAATTTGCTAAAAACAAACATCTTAGCTTATAAGTATTTGAAACTCTAACCCAACTCACTCAAACCCATAATTGAGCTATTGAATGAAGGAATTATACACTTACCAACCCATACTCAAAAACACTCTTGAGATAAATAAAGATTACAAGAATTAAAGATGAAAGCTTGGGTGATTGGAAAATTAAATTCAAGATTAATTGCTCAAAATTGCTCTAAATATGTTTGCACAACTTCATTAATTTTCTCCAATTGAAATTTAACTTGTATTTATATCCATATGGAGAAAATAGTTGTTAGATGATCATTTAATGCAAATAGAGCCGTTTAAAATACCTAAAAAAGAGCAATTCTGCACGTTGTCAAGATCATGACAAAATCGTCATGATCATAATTTTGAAGGCGCTAAGAAGAGATTTGAATTTTCGCGCTTTCATGATCATAACTATGGTGGTGACAATGGTCATGAGACCTTTTTGCCAATTTTTAGATTTTGTCATCATGATCATGATAAAGTCATTATGATCATAATTTTGCCCGTCATGATCACAACACTGGTGGTGATAATGGTTGTGACAGCTCTCAGGAACTTTTTGAATTTTACAATTTGGAACTTCATAATTTTGCTTGAAAATTTTTTCTAATGATTGGGATTTACTTGTAACCACTTATAATGATGATTCCCTTTGAATTTGATCAATTATGACTTCAGATCTTGATAAAAAAATTTGACCTTCCATTTTACCATCATTTCATGATCATGATGAGTCTGTCATGACTCATGATAGGAAACTGCAGACTTGAAAAATAAATATATTGACCCTTAATTGCTGAAGTTCAGACTTGAATTTTGCGATATTAATTAACCTGAATATAAACACTTAACATACAGAATAAATATAATTTTACTTAATTACTTGTGAGCATAAAAAAATATTTTACCTCTCAAGGCTCAATAATATATATATCCAAGAAGTTCCTCAAAATACGTTAATTAAACGCGATAAAACAATAAATTTTGAACTAGTTGAGACCGCAGCCTTCTCACGGCGATTATAGTATAAAGAGGGCTAATTTTCTATATGTCTCGTTTGCAATGGCAGCCTTATGGTTGTGATTGCAGCAGTAAGTCTCCTCTCCCTTGCATGTCTCTACTGCAACAACAGCTCACCCATGTGATGATAATAACAAAATCAACTCCAAAATGCTCCAAACATGTCTTTTTCTTCACCAATTTGACACCTTATTCCCTACAAAACATAAACCAAAATATAAAATAACATATAACAACCTAATTTTAACTATTAAATAACCCAAAAACTAAGTGAAATTAATCTATTAACTAATGCAAAACACACAATTAATTTGATAGCTAGGAAAATAAGGAAAAATGTTAGTAATCAATATTCAATTCTCATGAGATAATATCTATTTATACTACAATTCATAATTCATGCACTTGTGGGTTTTGAGCACAACAAGTTTTTGGCGTCATTGCCAAGGATTGACAATATTGATATTAATTTAATTTTTACTTTTCTTAGACTAATATTTTTCTTTTATATTCACTTTTTTTGTTCATTAATTTTTAGAATTTTCTAGTTTATAAACACTAAATCCTAAAAATTAGACTTAGAAAAGATAATCTATGAGATTAAGAAATCATGTAAAAAAAATTGAAAGGAAACGCGAGAAAAAGACAAGCAAACAATGGTTGAAGGACAAGGTGGACAATAAGCAAGGACACATGCTCTTTAAGAGTACACAATGCCAAATATGGGGGATAACTAAAACAACATTGTGAGGCCAACTATTAAAGCAAATAACAACTTCATAATTTCAGTTTGGAGGTCTACTGAGTGAAGATCCTAATGCCCATCTTGCACGATTTTTAGACATTTGTGATACATATAGGATGAATGGGGTTAGTTTGGATGCTATAAAGCTTAGGCTTTTTCCTTTATCTTTGAGGGATTAAGCTAAGTTATGGCTAAACTCATTAGCACCACAAGCGATCACCACTTGGGATTTGTTGTCGAAGGCATTCCTAGCTAAATACTTTCTATCAAGCAAGACAATAAAATTCAAATAAAACATCACAAGCTTGGCTCAATAAAATGGCAAGTCTTTGTATGAATAATGGGAGCAATTTAAGGACTTACAATGTCAATGTCCACACCATGAAGTCCCTCAATGGCTGCTTATACAAACTTTCAATAAAAGGCTCACTGAACCTATAAGGATTACTATAGATATTACAGTTTAAGGTTTTTTATGAGAAAAACACCTAAAGACGCATATAATTTGCTTGAGACTATAACATCCAACAATAATCAATGGTAAGTGATGGAAATCAATAGATTTATATCCCAATCTACCCAATAGTTTCAATACTATGATAAACTTCATGATTAGAATTTATCACCTTCCACAATTATGTTATAGGATTGTTCAAGAATGAGATAAGGAACACTATTTTAGAACTTAACAAGTTATAATCAGATCATTAACCCTTCATTTAACCTCCCCAATAGCTAAAGAGCTATGATAAACTTGTAATTGAAAGAATTAACACCCTTAAATAATTGATAAAACTTCAATAGACTTTGAAGTTTTCAATATAAACAAGTGGAAACAAGTTTGAAAGATGAAGAAGATAAAGATTTTTGGATTTGGAAACCACAAACCTTACTGGGCTTGATAAGTCATAAAGTTCATACAAGAACTTCAAAGCAAATTTCTCACCAAAAGAAACTCAATATTTTATAACTCAAATTCAACATGTCCCTTATAATGAAATAAGGTCTTATTTATATAGATACAAGACCAAACTCATACTACTACTCTAAAAAATGAAAACATGAGACAATCTTACCCCACTATAACTTGCACTTATAGTCATTAATGATGTAAATTCCCATTAACACACTTTAAATCCCACTAACTTTTAATTATGTAAATTCCCACTAACATGCTTTAGACCCCGCTCATTAATAATTATTTAAATTCCCATTCATTATGTAAACATCCACTAACACACTTCAAGCCCCACACTTTTAAATCCCACTCATTATTAATTATGTAAATATCCACTAACACACTTTAAATCCCACTAACTATTAGCCCTCCAAATTCATTTGTTTTGATGTGGTAAACAAGACTATTTGGACCTCCTCACTGATTTTGATTGAACTTGGAAGTTCTTGGGCTTTCCAAATACCTTGAATGAAGATTAGTAAGGCTTCTTGTAATTTCTTGGTTTTTGACCTTGTCATTGGGTCTTATTGGACTTGCAATGGATCTTATGGATCATTAGACCTTGGTTTTGAGCTTGAGATCATATCATTCCCCCTTTCTTCAAAAGGATTCATCCTCGAATCAACTTCATCTTCATCACCTACATCAAACAAAGATAAATCACTAACATTGAAAGTTGCACTTACATTACTATACTCACTTGGAAGCTCTAGCTTATAGGCATTATTATTGATGCGCTGAACCACTTTGAAAGGTCCATCTCCTCTTGGCATTAGTTTGGACTTCCTTTGGTTAGGGAACCTTTCTTTTCTTAAGTGTACCCACACCCAATCACCGACCTCAAATATCACTTGCTTTCTTCCTTTGTTGTGTTGCTTTTCATATTGGAGTGTCTTCCTCTCAATTTTGGCCTTGACTTTCTCATGTAGGTTTTTCATAAAGTCAGCCCTTTGTTTGTCTTCTAAATTTGCTTTCTCCATAGGTAATGGCACCAAGTCCATTGGTGTTAATGGATTAAGGCCATAAACTACTTCAAATAGTGAATGGTTAGTTGCTCTATACACACTCCTATTATGGGCAAACTCCACATATGGTAGGAATTCCTCCCAATTTTTTTAATTTCTTTGGATTAAAGCTCTTAAAAGTGTTGAAAGTGTTCTATTCACTACCTCTATTTGCCCATCCATTTGTGGGTGACAAGTTATTGAATAAAGAAGCTTTGTTCCCATTTTCTGTCATAATGTCTTCCAAAAAAGGCTTAGGAACTTGACATTATGATCATTAACTATGGTTTTTGGCACTCCATGTAGTCTCACCACTTATTTGAAGAATAGATTTGCAATATGTGTTGCATCATCCGTTTTGTGACATGAAATGAAGTGTTCCATCTAAACCTATCCATAATAACAAAAATAGAGTCTCTTCCCCCCTTGAACCTAGGTAATCCTAAACCAAAGTCCATACAAATGTCTACGCAAAGTTCATTTGGTATAAGTAAGGGTGTGTAAAAACCATGAGGCATTGCTTTAGATTTAGCTTGTTTGCAAGTGATGCATTTTTCATAAACTCTCTCAACATCCCTTGTGATGTATGGCCAAAAGAAATGGTCATTTAACACATCTAAGGTCTTCTTAATCCCAAAATGCCCGATTAGACCTCCATTATATACCTCTCTCACAAGTAACTCTCTCAAAGAACTTTGTGGCACACTGTAGACACCCAATTTCGGGATGATATGTTATGGATGCAGCAAAGGACTCCAGTGATAAAAATGTCTGTAGTACTTAATCTTTAAAAAATTCTAAGGGCTTTTAAAGGAAGGATTTAATGTTTTCAGGGACTAAATCGCAAAGTTCTTTTTAGGACCTAATTGCAAAATTTAAATTTTTTTGGGTGCCTTTTTGTAAATAAATGTTAAAAAAATAAAGTGTGTTGGAATTTTATAATTCCAATCAGAATTACAACAATTCCGATCGGAATTACACAATCCCGGTCGGAATTGAATTCTTCCATTTTTTTTCTATTTCTAATTATTTCCAATTCAGTGTTTTAATTGGTTTAACCTTCCTAATTAACTCAATTCTATCCGGTTTAAAATTCCTAAATACACTTTAGGAATTAGAATCACATTAGGATTAGGGTTAGGCTTCCTAGTTCTACTATAAAAAAAAAGAGAAGCATGGGAGGAGGAAAAAGCAAAAAAGGGCGTACAAAAGAAAAGAAACGAGAAAGAAGGAGAAGAGATGGGACAAGAAGAAAAACGTGATTTTATTCTTCTTGAGTTTTTTTTTTTTACCAAAAAATTCTTTTTGATTCAACAATTAATTCAAGACTCGTGGAGAATTTTTGAAGAAAAAATTCGAAGGCTTATCAAGAACGGTGAACTACCAATCTAAGGAGTACCCTAAATCCTTCATAATCATATCATCTTCTTCTTATTCTTTGTTTATTTTTATTTTATTTATTTGTTTATTTTATATTATTATTTTTATTATTATTCTTTCAAGTTATTATCATAATTTATTCATTAATTATTATTTTATCTTATTTTTGTGATGATTATGGAGGAAAACGCATGGTGATCATCTGAGGGATGAATTCATGAGAAGTCCATGGAAGACTATGAATAAAGCCTTGTAGAGACTTAGTTTCTAGGGTTTTATTTTATTTTTTCTATCTTTATTTTTATTTTATTAGTTGTTTTATGAATTAATGTAATAGCCCTAATAATGGGAATAATGAAATTACATTTATGGTTGTTTTTTTATTTTTTTTAATTTAATTGGTTAGTAAAATTAGGCTTCAACTAGGTAATTACTTAAAATCAATGGAGGAAGTAGATTAATTTAGGTTGCATGTTAATAAAAAATTAGGGTTTTAGTAAAGATTAATTTAATTATTTGTTTGATCTTATTTAATTGTTTTCTTGTATTTTTATTTGTTTTTGGGCTTATTTATTATTTTTGTGTGTTTTGGGCCTTAAGCCCACTTTAGGTCTTGATTTATTTATTTAAGGTTAGGTAATTCTTTTAGCTCATCTCATTCTATAATTAATTAGGTTTAATTAATTAAAATATATTTTTAGGTCCATAATTAATTAGATTTTAGGTTAGAAATATCCTTAAGCCCATTTAGTTAATTAGACATAGGCTCACCTAATTTAATTTAATTAATTTAGACTTAGCTCACTTAATTTAAGCCTTCTTTCATAATTTGTAGATTTAACATCACTATTTAATTAAAACATGTAGAATTAATCCCACTAATTTAAATACCTTCATAACATGTAAAATTATGCCCATTTTTATTAAAATTAGTAGACTTAGGTTCATTTAATTAAAATCAAAAGGAATTAGGTCTTTAGGTTCACTTATAATTTAAAACATGCAGATTTAACTCATTTATTTAAAATCCATGTAGATTAGACTAACTCAGGGATTATATGATTTATTGAATGCATTATTTACTTGTATATTTCATGACTAGTTTGCCTTGGAGTTTATTGTTTTGGGTTTATATGAAATTGCATGTAAATAGAGAGTAAGATAATAATTCATAAAGTAATTCTAAATGAACACAAGACTGAAAGAAGTTGATATTCCGTATCCAAAATCTCCTGGTTGTGGTGCTAGCTTTCTTTTAGGGAATCGAGTACCACCTTTTCAATTTGTCCTAGTTATGACCCTGGGTGGCGACTCCTCATCTCCACGCCATGTCTTTGTGACAGTGGTTAGTGTGTTCTCTAGAGCCCTAAGCTCAAACAGTGTCGTGGTTGCTAAAATCTTGGACGCGCGCTGAACCCCGTCGTCCACACACATAACTTATTTTCTCTAAAAAGAAAACCTTATGTTTATAGAACTGATCAAAACCCCCTTTCTTGTATGACCTATAAACATCAGCAAAATCATGGTCATTAGGATAAAGATCTTTTATGTACTCAAATCCCAACAATTTTGCATCAAGTTTAGAGATTAAGGCATACCTTCTTGACAAAGCATCGACTACAACATTCTCTTTACCTTGCTTGTACTTGATGTTGTATGGAAAAGATTTACTAAACTCCACCCATTTAGCATGCCTTTTGCTCAACTTGCCTTGTCCTTTGAGGTACTTCAAGGACTCATGGTTGGTGTGAATAATGAACTCCTTGTAGCTAAGGTAATGTTACTATGTTTTAAGGACTCTCACTAATGCATAGAATTCCTTGTCATAGGTTGGATAATTTAGACTTGCTCCACTTAGCTTCTCACTAAAATAAGCAATAGACTTGCCTTTTTGCATAAAGACTCCACCAATACCTATGCCACTTGCATCATACTCAATTTTAAAAGGTTTAGTAAAATTGGGAGAAGATAATAAAGGTGCACTACAAAGTTTGTCTTTCAGTAAGTTAGAAGCCTCATTTTGCTCTATTCCCCACTTGAAACCAACATTTTTCTTTATACATTCAATTAATGGTGAAACTATTATAGAAAAATTCTTAATGAATCTCCTATGAAAACTAGCTAAACCATAGAAACTCCTAACATCATGCACACTAGTGGGTGTTGGCCATTCTTTGATTACTCTTACCATTTCTTGGTCCACATGAATTCCCTTATCATTGACAATATAGCCAAGAAATGTAATTTCATTAGTGCAAAACATGCATTTCTTTAGATTTTCATACAACTTCTCTTTTCTCAAAACATCAACAACATACTTCAAATGTTGGACATGCTCATCTAAAGTTCTGCTATAAACCAAGATATCATTAAAATACACAAGAACAAATTTTCCAATGAATGGTCATAAAACATGATTCATTAGTCTCATAAAAGTTCTTAGTGCATTAATTAAAACAAAAGGCATTACGAACCACTCATATAGGCCATGTTTATTTTTAAAAGTTATTTTCCATTCATCTCCATCTTTTATTCTTATTTAATAATAACCGAAATTCAAATCAATTTTTGAAAACAAACATGAACCATGTAGTTCATCTAACATGTCATCTAGCCTAGGAATGGGATGTTTATACTTTACCATGATTTTGTTGATGGCTCGACAATCAACACACACCCTCCAAGTTCCATCTTTCTTAGGCACAAGTAAAATAGGCACCGCACATGGACCCATGCTTTCACAAACATAACCCTTCTCCATAAGCTCACTCACTTGCTTTTAGATTTCCTTGGTTTCCTCCGAGTTGGTTCTATAGGCTAGTTTATTTGGAATGCTAGCTCCAGGTATAAAGTCTATTTGGTGTTCAATGCCTCTTTTGGGTGGCAAACCATTTGGAATTTCATTCGAAAATAAATCTTCATAAGCCTATAATAAATCAACAACAGCACTAGGCAAACCATTAGTTATTTCATTAGAAATGATAAAAACATCCTTGCACAAGAGTACAAGTAAAGGGTGGCTCAAAGACTTGACTTCACTCATATCTCTCATGGTAGCAAAAGCACTCATTTGCTTTTCTTTAAACCTTCCTTGTTTTCTCTCCCCTTGGATTTCCCATTTTGGTTAATTTTAAAAGGTTGTTGTTTAGGCTCACTCACCTCACCTTTTTCTTTTCTCTCAAGGGTTTCCCTCCCTAAAGAAAGTTCTTTATATTGTTGCTTTATGTGTTATTAGTCTTCAAAAAACTCCTTTGGTGTCAATACTCCAAGATTAAATTTTTTTCCATCCATAATCAAGGAATATCTATTTTTTAAACCATTATGATTTGCTCTCCCATCATATTGCCAATGTCTTCCCAACAATATATGGGTTGCATACATTGGTACAACATTACACAACACCTCATCCTTATATCTACCAACTGAAAAAGAAATTAAAACTTGTTTGCTTACCTTTACCAAACCACTATCATTAAGCCATTATAATTTGTATGGTTTTATATGCTTGATAAGAGGCAGCCTTAATTTCTCTACTAGTAAGGTGCTTGTAACATTAGTACAACTCCCTCCATCAACAATCATATTGCACAATTTATTAGAAATCAAATAATGAGTATGAAATAAATTTCCCCTTTATTCCCCATGGTCTTCTATTTTGTTTTGCACACTCAATGTTCTTTGTACAACTAGATTATCACCCTTGGGATACTCAACATCACTATAATCTTCTAGAGGTGGTATTTCATCATCACTCTCCTTCTCACTTTCAGATTCAAAATTACCATCCTTTAAAATTATAGTTTTTCTATTTGGACATTCCCTAGCAACATGTCCACGCCCTAAATATTTAAAACATTGAATCTCCCTAGTTTGGGTTGGTTTTGCCTCACTCTTTACCTTATTACCTGAGTCACTTTTATTTTTATTTTCATCCCCTTTTGACTTAGTAATATTTTTCTCATCCTTTTTACCCCAAAAAGACTTCCAAGAACAAGAAGTGGAACCCAAAGTTGGTTTGGAATCATACCTTTTTCCTTTGAGTTTTTTTTCTACCTTCATAGCTAAGTTCACCAAGTCTTCTATCTCCACATAGTGATGTAAATCAACATGATCAACTATGTTTTTATTTAGGCCATTTAAGAACCTTGCCATGGTGGCTTCTCAATCTTCCTCCATATTAGCTTTGATCATGAGCATCTCCATCTCTTTGTTGTACTCCTCCACACTCATGTTTCCTTAGGTTAAGGTTTAAAGTTTTTAATGAAGCTCCCTATAGTAGTGGCTAGGAATGAATCTTCTCCTCATGATTTGCTTCATCTCCCTCCAAGATTCTATAGGTGTTTCTCCATATCTTCTCCTTTCCCTATAAAATTGATCCTACCAAACAATAGCATAGTCACAAAATTCAACGGTTGCAAGTTTTACCCTTTTCTCCTCTAAATAGTTGTGACATTTAAAAATGAGATCAAACTTCCTCTCCCATTCAAGGTAGACATCGGGATCATTTCTTTCTTGGAATGAAGAAATTTTCATTTTTATGCTTCTAAGGTTGCGATCTACATCTTCCACACAACCTTTCCTAGCTTACCTCCTAGGATGTCCAACTAAAGTCATTCGGTCATCCTTTAAGTCATTTATGCCATCATTCCCCTCTTACTCAATTAGTGGTTATCTCCTTTGTCTAGGATTCCTTGTAATTGGTTTAGAATGCCACCATGCCTTTCTAGCCTTTCATTAACTCCTTCCATCACCCTAAATGCCCTTTCAAATTGTTGTTGCATGGCTTACAACATTTGGTCATTTGATGATGATGTGCTTGTATCCTTAGACATGATTAAGATAAGAAATATTAGGATAGATAATAGAAATAAAACCTTACAATACTCCTTCATGTGTTTGCACTCAAATTTTGGCTTTTATCCACTCTTGCCTTTTACTACTCTTAATTTGCTTTGTGGGTTCTTAGATGAACTAAGATTTTTAAATCAAGTAAAGTCAAGAATGTAGCAATCAATGGAGTAATTTTTTTTTTTAGGTAGGCCACAATAAGATAAAAAGATAGGCTAAAGAAATAAATAAGGACAAAGAACAACTAGACACTCAATTTTTTTTTTTTTTTTGCACTTTTTTTTTAATAATATTCAGCTCAAACAAAGAAAAAGATGAAGAAAGAACACATGAGAGAAGATAGATCACAAGAATAATGGTAGATAGAAACTTAAGATGAAAAGAAATAATATATCAATAATTAAATCACAAATAAAAGGGATAAGCAATCCTCAATCATGAGCCAAAGCTCTGATACCAAAAATGATGGAAATCAATAGATTCATTTCCCAAGCTCTCCAATTGTTTCAATACTATGATAACCTTGATGATTAGAATTTATCACCTTCCATAATTATGTTATAGGATCGTTTAAGAATGAGATAAGGAAAACTATTTTAGATCTTACTAAGTTATAATAAGATCATTAACCTTTCATTAACACCCTTAGACAATTGATAAAACTTCAATAGACTTGTAATGGAAAAGAGCTATGATAAACTTGTAATGGAAAGAATTAACACCCTTAGACAATTGATAAAACTTCAATAGACTTTGAAGTCTTCAACATAAACAAGTGGAAACAAGTTTGAAAAATGAAGAAAAAGACAAAGATTTTTGGATTTTGACACCACAAACCTTACTAGGCTTGATAAGTCACAAAGTTCATACAAGAACTTCAAAGCAAATTTCTCACCAAAAGAAACTCAATATTTTATAACTCAAATTCAACATGTCCCTTACAATGAATGAGGTATTGTTTATATATATACAAGACCAAGATCATACTACTACTCTAAAAATGAAAACATGAGATAATCTTACCCCACTAATTTGCAATTATAGCCATTAATGATGTAGATTCCCACTAACATACTTTAAATCCCACTAACTTTTAAATTATATAAATTCCCACTAACATGGTTTAGACCCCACTCATTATTAATTATTTAAATTCCCACTCATTATGTAAACATCCACTAACACATTTTTAGCCTTACACTTTTAAATCCCAATCATTATTAATTATGTAAATATCCACTAACACACTTTAAGGCCCACATTTTAAATCCCACTAACTGTTAGCCCTCTAAATTCATTTGTTTTGATGTGGTAAACAAGACTATTTGGGCCTCTTTATTGATTTTGATTGTGCTTAGAAGTTGTTGGGCTTTCCAAACACCTTGAATGAAGATTAGTAAGGCTTCTTATAATTTCTTAGTTTTTGACCTTGTCATTGAGCCTTGTTGGACTTGCAATGGATCTTGTGGATCATTGGACCTTGGTTTTGAACTTAAGATCACATCAATAAGGAGATAGAGGTGCACCAAAACGAGTTGTGGGCATGCATAAAATGGATAGTTAGAACCTTTTAAATGTCAAAATTAGCATTCGCATAAAGAAGTTAGAGGCTATAACCAAACCACCAATTCAAATGCCAGAGGCTATAACCAAACCACAAAATAAAATGTCCATTTTTGTTTATGAATAGTGTGGCGGAAGACACCCTACAAAGGAGTGTTAAGGAAACCACTTCCCTCAAGACCCATTGATTGAGCAACTTAATGCCATGAACAACTACACAATGGCGTAGGGGAATCCTTACTCTAACACATATAATTCAGGATGGCATAACTATCCTAATTTGTCTTTGTCTAATCAAGGTGGAAATTCAAATGTTAATTAAGGATTTAAGCAGGCTCCACCAAGTTTCCAATAAAAGAATCTCTATAATTAACCTCAAGAGCAAAAATCAAATATGGAGATCATGATGCAAAAGTTTTTGAAGGATCAAAAGGAACAAAGGGAGGTAATCAAAGGCCTAACCTCACAAATGATTCAGTTAGCTCCACATAGTAAGATGTTAAAGAATCAAATTATTTCACAAGCTAGTGCTTCTAACTTTCGACAAAGGGGTAAACTTCCTAGCCAACCCAAGAACCTAAAAGAGTGTGTGAATGTAATAATTCTTTGGAGTGGGAAGAAACTATATGAACTTGAAGTAAAGGTCCACATTAAGGATATAGAGAATACTAAGCCAATTGTTGAAGTCACAAATAAGAAAAATAAAGAGGAAGAACTATATAAGCCTATAGAAAGTAAATTGAAATGTTTACCTTTTCCTCATGGGTTGAAAACAATAAAGATGGATAAGCAATTTAGAAAATGTTAGGGTATGTTCAATAAACTCAATATTACCATACCTTTCTTAAAAGCCATCACTCAAATGCCCAAATATGCAAGTTTCCTCAAAGAAATTCTAACTAACAAGAAGAAGTGGGAAGACTTTTTGATAATTCATATTAATGAGGAATGTAGTGGGTAATTCAAAATAAGCTTTCATAAAATCTTAAAGATCTAGAGAGTATTTTTATAGCTCGTATAATTGGTAATTTGTCAATAGATAAGGCTTTATACGATTTTGGAGCTAGTATAAGTCTGATGCCACTTTCTTTGTGAAGGTAATTGAATGTTAGAAATCCTAAGTCCACTACCATCTCACTACAACTTATGGATAAGTCAATTAAATATCCTTTTAGGATATTAAAGGATGTACTAATCAAAGTAGGGAAGTTCTATATAACTTAAAACTTTGTAATTCTTGAGATGGAAGAAGATTATCATATTCTAATAATATTCTAGGATGTCCTTTCTTAGCCATAATAGGAGCTATTATAGATGTCAAGAGAGGCAAAATTGTGCTTAAAGTTAGGGAAGACAAGGAGGAGTTTGATTTCTTTAAGATGCCATATTAACCTTCAATAATGATAGCTTATTTTCATGTGAATGTAATAAAGGATTGCACTATAAATATTTTTTAAAAAGTTTCTAAAGATCCACTTAAAATTAAATTTGTTCATAATGCTAGGGAGAAAGATTTAACAAAGAGGTTTAATAAGAAGAAAAGACCTCCTGGAAAGGATGTTAATGATGGCAGCTATTTACTGAGTGGTTAATTTGTTCATGATGGCAGTCATGATGGGATAAGATCTTATGCTATTTAACTCTTTTTTTGATGAAAGAGTTCTTGGCTATAACAAACATAACAGTCTAAAAGAGTTTCAATATTAAAAAGAGTTTCTAGTATTTATTGTGTTTTTTCAAGAGATAAAACTTGAGCTAAGGTAATATGAAATAGCTATTAGGGTTTGACTTATCCTTAACTCTAGGCTATATTAAGATCTTTCAAAGAAGGGATTTTAGTACACGATAATTATGACCAAAAGGTTCATGTGAATTAATGAATACATTCATATCTAATTGGGTAGTTGTGATATTGATGTTAGGGGATCACTCACAACGTATGAAAACTAAATATGAATAATTAGAATTTTTACATTTAAATTTGGAATGAGTTTCAAATAATATCAAATGTTGATATTATTTTCTAATTGCCAATTAGACATGGACTTAGTACGTCACACCTTAAAGGTTTTTACCAAATTTCTATTTATATTAATATAATTTTTGATTAAAAAGTTTAATCAATTAGTTAAAATTAATGAAGTTGAATTTTGGTTAAAACACTGATTCTAGCATATCATGAAATATAATTTTAATAAAATGTTTTATTATTAATAATATGAGATATTAATTAAAATATTAAATTAATAATGGGTATATGTTGTTTTTTATTTACTTTGATTAATAGTTCAAATGTTATGGACCTAGGCCCAAAAGAGTTTTGGACTAAAAATTAAATCAAGTAATAGACAAAACTCATTTACCTTATTTAAATCCACTCGTTTGATGGAATGGTTTTTAGATCAAAAGTTGGCCCAATGGTTAAGCTCAATTCCATTAAAAGATATATTTAATTTTATTATATATATATATATATATATATATATATATATATATATATATATATATATATATATATATATTGACATGTGTAAGTCAATAGTGATGTGAGAATTTATAAGAATTGTAATCTCTACATCCTCCATATTTGGACTTTAGTGACTTACTTAATTGTTAATTAATCTAGACAAGTGGCATATGAATGATGTCATCAATCTCAACTTTAATATCTAACCAAGTATATCTAAAAGTAAAAAGGAAGATATTAATGGGATGTTGGCAGAGAACAAAACGTTGGGAGACTCACAAGAAAAGAAAAAGAAACAAAACATATAGAAAAACTTAGAACTCTTGTAAGGATCAGGTAAGTGTAAACTCGAAAGGTCAATTGGCAAAGAACTCTTGTTACTTAATGATCAAGACAACAAGGAGATTTATAAAAGTTTGGTGTTTCAAGTTAGAGGCCTCACACTTGAGATACTTAAAATTGACTGAAGGGAGGTCAAACCATTTTAATAGAATACTTGTATTTTACATCAAATTTAGAAAATTATAAGTTTTCTTGAAACTTATAATTCATAGGTTGTTAATTACTTGTATTTGTGTTGCCTTAAATGTTAGTTGTGTGTTCAATACATACAAATTGGATTCTAGGATTTAGAATTCTTGATGAGATAAAGTGTTGTGTAAATTTTTGAAATTTACTTAACATTTAATATCTAAATAGCATAATCGATTCCTTTCATGCATCAAACTTGGGAACTCATAAACCCCACACGCACACACACATATGCATGCACGCACAAGAGCATGCACGCAAAAGAAAGAAAAAAAAGAGATGGAGAGAGAGAAGTTCTATGTGACGGTTCAATCCTAAGTGTGAGCTTTTCAGTTCAAACTGAATGCTCAGTTGCCCATTCACAATGAAAACCAAAACCAAAAATAAATTTTGATGTCTCAGCCTAAATAAAAAAACAGAGACCGCACGACCTGCGTCAAGTCCCAAGTCCTACAATAACCAATACATGCGCGTTTAAATTTTTTCAGTTCAACTGAAAATAATTTGATTTTGCTATAGTAAAACCGAAAACAAAACTAGATATCGATTCAGTTTTGGTCATTCAGTATTCAGTTAACTTTGCTCACCCCTACTAATTCAGGAACTTGTGAAAAAAAAAATGCAATTTTTTTTTTTTAACAAATGCAAATTTCTAAGTCATAGGATCTTATATCTCAAATGGCTTTCTCAAAAAACAGAAAAAAAAAAAAAAAAATTAATCTATCTCAAATGGCACGAATGCATGTTCACAAATCAAAAGCTCGAAAGTTCCTGTTCTAAGATGCTCTATAGATAAATGCCTGTTGAGGAACTTGAAAGCAGCCAAATTAAGAAGACACTGACACGTGCAAAATTATCAAAATGATCAGTAAATTCCAGTTTCTTCCCATTAGAGGGGTGTGAATGCTGCACTAAACAAAACAATAAGCAAGATATCACCAAACCTGACAAGTTCATTACAAATTTTGCTGGCATTTCAAATCTCAAGAAGCCATTGTACTTTTCTTGCTGATAGCAACATTTTTGTCACTCTTCAAGGGGGGCAACTGTGGGAGCACCCAAGCTGGTGAATTACTAAGCCAGAGTCCTACACCAGTTTCCTTGTGCTTGAAATCAGGAGCTTTCGCATTTCTCTAAATATAGTAAACGAGGCAAGTCATTTGAGCAAGAGAGAATGAAAGAAAAAGAGGGAGAACAACATGATTATTCAATCAGGAGTTACCTTGTCTAATCTGTTGTCCCACCACTTTTTAGGGTTATCTGCCAAGTCTCTCCAATATTCATCCCCTAAAACAAGTCAGTATTTGTTACTGAGAAAACTACAAAAAATCTGTCAAAGAAAAGAAGAAACACCAACCAGATTATCCATATGCATACCACTATATTAGATGTTCAAGGCTAAATATATAATATGATTGCCAACTTGCTTCAGGTAATAATTTTTCTTTTCTCAACTATCCAACATTTTGAAGTTAGTAAGAACATCAAGTGTAATGATTAGTTTATCAAGTGCTAAATTCTTGAACAAAAGCTGTGCACAAACTTATGTAGCTTCTGTATGAGCAAGTGACTCTCTTGTTCAATTAACATTGTTCTCAGGATCATCAGTCAAATGTCATCATTTATAATTTCCTTCATTTTGAATACAAGTAAGAACCAAATTAAACAACAATGAAGGGGCAGCAGCCATGTATTCACGAAGTATAATCATAAAGTGAACACCAACAGGAGACAGAAAAAGGAAGATGGGGAAACCACAATTAGTGACAAAGAAGCAGCCTGTGAAAGCTTATACAGCCAGAGAACTTCGGAAAAGAACAGTTCAAGAACAACCAGGTAAATCAGAAACATAAGAAACCATCTTTTAGATATCATGCTAGAAATCTACTGTCCTGAATAACGCATTATATCACTTCTGCACCACATAGTCCAGACATCATACAATCTCGCCACTAGCCCCAACACTCCAAGTCTCTGCTTTAATACCCTTTACCAGCCCCTTTCAACTCAGTAAAATATTGATAACTTTCCTCAGTATGACCGCAGTAAATAAAAATAAGCCAACCACAATACCGTGGGTTTTGCTAAGCTGCAGACAAATGTTTTCTGTTCCACTCCAGTTGGAAACTACAAGAAGCCATTTTTCATTCAGTTTCCTACACCATTTCCATTTGGAAAATACAACAAGCATTGGTTATTGGCAATACTAAACTAATTTGCATTATTGAATTAAGGTATATAATTCTATTTTTCACTTAATATGGTATTGGCACATAATTAGAAGTATGATACATTATCCATTTTAAATATAAGTAGACTGAACAGAACATATGAATGGACCAAAATGCTCCTCATATTCTTTAAATATTCTTCAAAAAAGAATTAAAATATTCTATTTTACTTTAATACACAAGCAATCATTGTTTAATTAGGATTGCCAAGATATTAAGAACTAATAAAAAACCAATTAGGATTGTACAAAAAAAATCGTAATTTAATTAGTGTTGTCAATATATCAAAAATTAATTATAATATCCTACATGCATCACACATGTACAATGTCTACTAACACTAAAAAGGAAGACAAGAAAAGCCTCAACCTCTCAAGGTAAAATTTCAACCTCAAAGGACAGGAATGAAGGAAATGGTCACCCTCATTTCCTTTTCCCCTACTAAGAAATTTGGAAGCCAAACAAGATAAGGAAGCAATTCCCTTCCATTCTCCTACCAATGCCATTAAACTGACCATAGTATGGTGTAAAAATTTAAAGGCAACAGATGTGAGAACTGTTTGCTATCGATACATTAACCTTAAATGTTAACTAACAGCATAATTAAATGTCATAACCGATTTTATTTGCCAATCTTAGGACCTGGTGACCTTCTGGCTTGTATTCAATAAGGATAACGTGCACCTAGATAAGGGTAGAGTTTCACGTGGATGTCTAGCCTAAACTAATACAAACTTAGTTCAAGCCCAGTGGTATATAAAAAGAAAGATGATATAGTCCAACCTAAAATTTCTGTTATGGGAATATTCTAAATATTGTTTTTTTATTTATCCATCCTGAGACCAAAGCAATACAAGGGAGAAAAGCAAATATTGTATTTTGTGACTATTTCTCTTCTTCATAGTACAAAATGAAAAAAAAAATGTAGTGTATTGATAAACCACTTAAAATCTATATCTCAACTCTCTCTCCTTGACTGCCTGTTGATATTTCAATGCAAATATTACTAACAATAGAAATTAAGATCATGTAGACATATTTGGAAGTTCCTTTTACCTTTATGCTGCTTAGTTTTTTTTGATTCAGGAAAATGCTGCTTCGGTTGTTTTAATTTACGAATTTGAGAATCAAACTCCACATTATCAAGTTCGGGCAAAATCCACCTTGGTGCTGTATTAAGCCAGAGAGCTAGACCACCATCCTTGTGTTTAAAATCAGGATGTTTTGGATTCACCTGATTAAATTACAATAGTATATTAAGAAATTTTTTTTTTTTAACATTTCATTTATCAGTATATAAGATGTACTCAGAGGATGGAATTATTCACCGATCCATTAAGCTTACTACTTCGATAATCCCACCACTCTTTTGGATTATATAAAAGGCTCCTCCAGGAATTCAATGCAGAATCACCATCTTTGCTTTTGCCAACTGAAATATCAATTGGTCGCAATTTAACCATCACCAAGAACAAAAATTTTAAAATATGCAGGATAAGTTAAAAGAAGCACTAATAAAAAGAAAAACATGAACCCAATCCGTAAAGTGTATAGCTTTTCCACCTTTTGCTGTAGTTTTCTTATCGAATGTCATATCCTCTAGCGTCTTTTGGAGCCATTTGGGTGTGGTGTCATCAATACAAATTATTTCTCCATTATTCTTTCTCTCAAATGCTTTTCCCTTTGCATTGTCCTACAGACAAATAACAAGGGAAAATAAGCAAATTTAGGAGTTCAATATTTCTCAAGCTTCCCCCACTTACAGAGTGAAGGAAGCAATGGGGGGAGGGGAGTGGATAAAGAGAGAGACAGCAGCAGCATCACCAAGTTCACATACCACTTGTGATCTGATATCCCACCACTCATGAGGTGACATAAATAGATCCTTCCATAACTGTTTAACATATGTATCATCCTTTACAACTGCCACAGAAAGTTAACATATTATTGGTAAAATGGATCTAATGAGTGTAACAGGGAAAAGAGTTCATAATATACATTAAACATAATGCGAGTCATAGCAGACAGGATTCCAGTTCCCAAGCTTGTGCACATACATATAATGTTAACAGCACTTGAATAGTATTAGATACAAAATATAAAAGCATTAAAATAAAATGGTGAAATCATAATATATGTTCCCATCAGCTTAAGCAACATATTGTATGCTATATTAAATGCTTTAGAGCCCTATAAGAGGCCTTTTTAGAGCAAACAGAATCCACAAGCCCCAAGCATCTTTAGCAACATTAATGGATACTTCAAATACTACACTATTCAAGCCTAGAATAAATACAAAAAAAAAAAAAAAAAAAAAGTACAGTCCAATCTGTACAACATCAGCTTATCATATAAACAGAAAGAAAAGGTGAATGCTCATATAATGTTAACTAAACTGCAGCATATGATTATTAATGGCAAAACCCAACTTTTGGTCCCTTTACTTTTCGAGTTTGTTTATTGAGTCCCTATCTTTCAATTTTGTTCTACTAGATCCCTATACTTTTTTTTTCTTCATTGAGTCCTTATACTTTTATTTTTTATACATTGAATACCTCCAACAAAACTTCAGTTCCTATATTTTAACATTATATATAATTAAGTCCTTGTAAAATATATACAATTAACTCTCTATATTTTTAAATTGTACTTAATAAATCCTTAAAAGTTTCATTTTTAATCAGTTAAATCATTATTTTTTTACTTTTTATTTTAATTATTAAAAATCTTAAAATACATATTGTTTCGTTAATTTTTTTCTCATATGGTTAAAACATAGGTCATTTATTTATAATAAATTTATATTAATAAAAAGATATATATAATCTTGAAAACTATTTTAAAAATATGTATAACAGAAATCCAAATTAAATATATATGATAAATATTTTTTTATCTATTTTGATATAAAATATTTTAATTAGTCAACAACATTTATATACTTAATTAATAAATTTGTAATTTCATTAATTTTTTTCACTAAAGCAACCTAATAAAACTATTAAGAATCTAAATCATTATTTTTTTCATTATTTTCTTATCTAATTTACCTTTAAGTCATTTAATTATAATTTGAGACTTTTAATTTGGTGAATTAAAACTTCTATATAAGTTATTTACTTATAAAAATATTAAATAATGTTATAAATAATTTCATATTTTTGCCAATTGATAGATAAATTTAATCAATAAAAGCATTTGCATCTTAATTATATGCATGAATTATTGTAGCTTGAAGGTCACATGAATTATAAAATATTTGATTAATAAAAAAAAATTAGATAATATAATTTTTTATTTATTAATAAAATTTACATCTATCATGTTTTTAAAAATTGTATTAATTACATATTTAATTAGAATTTTAAAGTAGTGAAATCACAAATTTATTAAGTTTCTATGCAATACTAATAACTAGCTAAAATATTTTTGAATTAAAAATATAAAAATGTTTGTCATTTATATATTTAAATTAAATTTGTATTACACATCTCTTTAAAAATCATACACATTTTTATCAATAGAAATTTATTAGAAATTGATAATCTATATTTTTAACTAGATAAAAAAAATAAAAGAATATGCATTTTAGGATTTCAACAATTAAATTAAAAAATTTGAAAATAAGGATTTAATTGACTAACAATAAAAATTGTAAGGATTTAAGTAGTTAAATTTAAAAATATAGGGATTCAATTATATATTTTGTAAGGACTTAATTAGATATAGTATTAAATATGGGAACTGAAATTTTGATGGAGGGATTCAATGCATTAAAAAAAAAAGTATAAGGACTCAATGAAACAAAATAAAAGCATAGGGATCCAATAAAACAAAATTAAAAGATAGGGACTCGATAAAAAAACCTCAAAAAGCAAAGGGACTAAAAATTGGGTTTTGCCATTATTAATTATGACTTAAGACATGCCAATTGTTGTTCTTTCTTGAGTATCATAGAAAATGCAATCGACATAGATTAAGATTTTTCTAGTAGACAATAACTAAAAAATCAAAGAAACATAACAAGCAACATCTCTTAGTAATTAAAGGGACAGGCACCAAGGTTCTTTTAAATATCAATAGCATATCAGTGTACTAGCTCATAATAATAGGACTATGGCCTCCCAAAACATCATTTAGCAACATTTTACATGAGATTGGGGAACAACTCATTTTCCTTCTATTTTTCAAATTCTGCCTATTATTTTTTAACACCATCCCTTCCTTTTAGCTTCCCAAAATTAATACTCTTCACTAGAGTCTTTAACCAATTTATTATAAATTCATAGTACCAATAGCTGTTTCAATCTAGATTGATCCGATACCATTACTCCGAATTCAATAGAGATATTGTTCACGACACTGTTATCTAAATCCCTATCAAGCACATGCCTTTGCGACACGAGGTGCAACAATTAAAAAATAAATTATATTAAAATTAACAATTAAAAAATAAAAACCAAAACAACTACTGCTAAATAAAATCACTATAGTTCTTAAGCAACCTCCACAAAGGCACTTACTCTTTATCATTAAGCTCAAATGATAATCCTACTCCTATTAATACTAGCAAAGTTCAAAAGACTTAAAAGCTTAGCATGGGAACACTTTATAAGGTATAAGTAAATGCATGTCGAACTTGGGACAATTAGAACTTGGACATATATGACATATAATAAAAAATAAATAAAAAAATTTATTAAAAAAAAAAAAAACTCCTTAGTAAGGCTTATAAAAACAAGAGGGGACATCATCAATTTCATTTATAATAACTAATCAAAGCAAGAAAGCCAACAAATGAGAAAGACAATAAATGATAGTAACAAACCATTCAAACAGCCCTAATGGATAATGGTTTCGTGTTTGGTGGCAGAAGATGAATAATATTATCCTTAGGGACCACAATTTTGATCCAGAATTCTTGATAGAGATTTATACAAAGTGAGGATTGTTTCAATGGTTCAGATTCAAAGGAAGAAAATGTTGTTTCCAAATATCAGTGAGGCACCCTTTTTGCACCCCACCAACACAAAAGCTTTTCCTAGGTGCACACATTAGTAGCAGCACCCACCTGTGAGGTTTTGTGCTGAGGCATGCCTTTAAAACTATGAACATCCCAATCTTAAAAAAGCCATTGTACAGCAAATCCAAATAATAAGCATGCATAGAATATTACCTACGAGCCACAATCACATGCAAGACTCAAAGTTATCATCGCAAAATTACTGGTAATAGCTGTACCTGAGACACGAAGAACTTATGCATTTCTTTATAGTTCAAGTGCCCAAATGCAAACATAGTATCATCATAAGCAAAGGTGCCATGGAACACTAGACAGTACACGATAATAATTTACTTTCTATTGGTTGGACAAAAATAAATCTTAAAAAAAAAATGCTATGAATTAAACTTGCTTAGATAGAGTGCACACGCTCAAAAGTACAATGCATGTTCCTTCAAAAAAGCATGGAAAAGAGACAGTCCTCAATGTACCATAAATTGCTGAGTAGGTAAGATTATATAACTTACACAATATCCAAAGCAAATGTAAAATGGGCATATAGAATATGAAGTTACCAAAATCCACGATGGGCTCTTCTTCTTTTTGCAGCTCAGGCAAAAAGTCTTCTTCATCCTCAAGTTTATGGCTTTTCTTAATTTTGGGAGATCCTTGAACGAAGTTGATATTTTGTACTACAATCTAGCACGATAAAGTATTGAATGTCACTCAAGACATTATTCTCAAGACACTTGTATGCACATCAACATATATATCTACACTAATACGTACACAAAAACCTTAGGAGATTACCCTTCAACTTAACTGACAATGTACTAGTGCCCAAACCCACACATATTCATAAAAATTATCTGCGACATAGACATAAAGTAATGAGCTTACATGAAGTTGGGGTTGACCCTGAGCTACATCACTAGGAAGGGGATCAGCACATAATTGTCCAGATATGTAGACGTGATCATTTGTTTTTAAGTGGCAAGAAGCAGCATGAGCCAAATCACCTTCAAAAATTACTGGAATCCTGATATAATAATAATAATTCAAACAAATGTAGTAGAATGATGAATCAAAATTCAAGTGAACATCATGATTTTTTTTTTTTCATTTGAATATAGTAACAAGTACCGGAATTGAGTAGAATCAGAAAAAGAAGGAAGATGCTGAGTGATGACAGTAGCAGCACAATATTTGTGATCAGGTAAAGCCTGAAATTGAAGAGGTTCGCTCACGTATCCAATTAAATTAACGGAATTTGCAACCTTGGCCTGAAATGGAATCTCTTTTGGTCTGGGCCAGTCGGAGGGCGACGATGGAAGAGGCGGAGCTGACTTGTGCTGCTGCTGGGATCTTTTGGACACTGTAGCAGCTGCTGCTTTCCTAGTACTAGTAGTGCGAGTACTAAAGGAAGAAGCAGAAATGGAGAAAGATGATTGCAGCAATAGGAACCGCTTGCTTGAAGATGCTCTCAATACTCTGCCCAATGAACTCATTGTTCGTTTCGCATTTCAGTTTCCCACGCAAATGAATAAAGGAAGGGTTTATGGAGGTTTTTCTCCATCCACAACCTCCAAGGGTTTTCCCTATCGAGTCGGTTTATACATATCTATAAACCTAATACAAATTTAATTTAATTGTTTAATTATTCACTAATACAAATTAAATTAATTAAAAATCCTAATCTAATTAAAAACAGACTTTCAATTATAAATATTGTGTCAAATGCACCTTTCAATTAATTCAATTAATTATTTCATTTTGAATATCAAACTTTAATTTATATTTTTCAGTACTCAAAATTTCAATTTAAATGTCAATCACTGATCATTTGGTGGTGAAATGTTGATATTATCACCTGTTTTAAAATACTCGTGTAATATCCTCTATGTCATCTTTCACCTCAAAATAATATAATATTAACTTCACGTTACTAAACTTTGATTTGTTTTAATTTGGATATTGAATTTCAATTTACATCTTTTTTAGTATTATAAGAAAGGGAAAAGTTCCAATTTGCACCATAGATTTTTGACCTAAAGTTACATTAGACCCTATATTTTTTTTCCCATAATTGGAACTTCTGTTTTAGAAATTTAAATATATTGAAATTTTATTAATTACAATCAAAACTTATAACTTTTTTTAGTACAATTAAATCGTATAAACTAATAAAAAATTAATTTTAATGGATACTAACAAATAAAATTGATAAATTTTTTTTAGAAATATATATATAACCTAATTATTAAATTTTAAAAGTTTTTCAAACTATAAAATAATTTTTAAAATTTTTAAAATTAAGTGGTATAAATTTAAAAAAAAATGACCAAAACCTAAAATTTAATTTTAATGATTGAATAAAATTTTTAAATCTACACAATAGTTTCTAAACCTACACAATAATTTATGAATAAATTTTTTTTATTCAACTATTGAATTAAGTTTTAGGTCCAATATCATTTTGCTATTTATATTAACGAATAAATATAGTCATTTTTTAAAATTCATATCACTTGATTTTAAAAATTTTAAAAATTAAGAAAAAGTTTAAAAATTTATTTTTAGGTTGAAAAATTTTTAAAATTTAATAATTAGACTATATATATATTTCTAAAAAAATTATCAATTTTATTTGTTAGTATTAGTTTGTAAGACTTAATTGTACTAAAAAAAAAAAGTTATATAGAATTTAATTATAATCAATACGTTCTGATTTCCAAAACAAAAGTTTCAATTGGGAAAAAAGAAAAAAAAACATAGAATACGGCGTCCTTCTAAGTCAAAAACCTATGGTGCAAATTGGAGCTTTAATTTAAATATATTTGATCCATCAAACCTTAATTTACTTCATGATCTATCATTTATCAAACATACGTGTAATTTAAACTTGAATAGAATGTTTTGCTATTATAAAGATATAAATTTTTCATTTCTATTTTTTAAAATTTATTTTTATCGAACTGCCGTAATAAAGCCTAAGCATAGGAACATACAGTAATTTGCCTTCCCCAGTCTACCGCCTTACAAGATAAACGATTGTACACAGTATACGTACTGTACTAGTCATCCTAGCCAACTATTTTTCGAAGTTTGATGGACAAACTAATCGATTGATCTGATTTTGTGAAGTCAAAAGAAAAATAGACAGCATAAAGGTATTTGATAAAAACCAAAGAACCAGCAAAAACTAATCAACAGCTTCAGCTAGGGGTGAAAGCAAAGGGCTTAGGGAAAAACAAGTCAAGTCATACATGGGAGGACAAAAACTGGATTATGGTAACACATTCACATTCACATTCACGAGGGTTCTATCTGAACATAATTTTAGGGGAAAATTGTGTAAGAATCCGCTAACCAACAATAATACACTAAAAAATGCTGCCCAAAAAAGGATATAGTACAAAATCTATGGGATTCCCGAGTTCCTCACCAAAACCATTTTATCTTTGAAGGCTCAAGGAAGAAAATTGTTGCCAAGTTTAAACTTAGCCGTTCATCTCAACACCACCCACCAATTGGGAACACCTACAAGTATATCAATTTAACGATAAATGGGGTAAAAATTCAGAAGGCTGTGTTGTAGCAATCTCTTATCACCGGCACTTGCTCAAAGAGACAGGTAAAGAAAACACCCCAGTTATAGTCCTCAGCAAAGAGATTACTTTCATCAGTCAGTTGTACAGTTTATACACAAAGCTCCATCAACAATCATGTAGAGACTGCAAAAATATCAATAACAGTAATTCAAAGTGTCATGATGCCAGTAAAGCTCTTAAGACATCCCATTAAAAATTTGATGATGATGATAATAATAATAATAATACCTCAATTACCAGTCAACTTGATAACCAACAATGTCATTGCCCTTGGCTAAATGACTGTAGACGTTTGACTAGATCCTCTTTCAATGATTCAGGTATCTGTGAGATAAAGGTCAGTTTGGCCTCTCTAATCAACAGTTTCCTGCAAATAAAGTCAAACATAGATTGATAATGGCATAACAACAGGCAAAAAAAAACACATCACTAGATGACCAACTGGAAGACTAAGTCCAACTTATGATAACAAAAAGAATTTCATGACTTGCATTTACCCTATTTACTATAACCCACAATTATCCAACATTACCATAATGGTGCTCACACTGAAACAAATGAGTAACTAAATAGCAATTGTATTGAATATAAACAGTGATCAATCAATCCGTAACTTTAATCACCATCCTTTCAGTTGTTTTCTATTATCACACTCACAAAACCAGGTTAATTCCAAAAATCAAATTGATGAAGTTCTTTGCAACTGGTCAAAACATGTAGTGAAAACACATTGACAAGAACAGAAAGACGATTGGTAATAAGAAGCTTAGCTACACATACAATTATATTTCAAATCCCTAGTTGTGTTATATCATATTTAGGACATTGATCAGTTGGAAAAATGCTCAAAGTTGAAGTTAAATAAAGCTGGCTTCAAAAGCAAACATGATTTTTTTTTTAACAGAAATTTACAAAAGCAAAAGATAAACAATTTGATATTGAAATTATCCTTCAGATATAGTCATATTACATAAGACAAAAACAGCAGCAAGCTTCTTAAGAATTCTTCCAGATATATGACGTCCAAACTTGTATAAAATTTAGCGCATGCATATCATATGAAGTTATGAATGACTCACTTTATGTCAATATCACTCGGGAAGTTTCCTGATTCTCGGGCACATAACCTCTTCCTTGAACACATAAAACTGTATACCTTGTTGGACCAACCACATGATCGCAAAACTGTTGAAGCTTCTTGCTTGAGACTGAAACATTAAATGAACAGAAAAATAAAGGAAGAAATTATTTATTAAATAATTAACATCTGAAGCATCCAAAGAGTCTACCAATTGGAACACTTGAAACAACCACTTAGGAGCCCCAGCTTCCCCATGAATATCCCATCAATATATTCACTAAATAAATACAGCAACAATATGTAACCTTTATGACATCAACTTGGAAGTATGAATGATACGATTCAAAATTAATACTCAGCTTAATCAAGCTTTGATCCAAACGGTTTAGATCTGGGATGAACTAAAGAGTATATGACTCAGAAAGTTCTGAAAAAAATAACCTCAGAAAATCATTAACTGACAAATGTGATAACCCAATTAACTACATAATTTAGTAATTTTCAAGACTTAATTTGCATAACTTATTTAAGAAAGAACAATTAAAGAAAATTAGAATTTAAAGTAATTTTCAAGACTTAATTTGCATAATTTATTTGAGAAAGAACAATTAAAGAATATGAGAATTTAACGTACTCTTCTTTCAACTCTTTGACTTTGGCTCGAGACTGAGCATCCTGTGCCAATAAAATGCAAGTATCCTCCTTTAATTTTCTCTTCAACTCTGGAATGCTAGTGGAGCAATTAACTACACCATTTTGTAATTTATGGTGACCAGGCCCTTTTTCTGTTGATGCCGCCTGACCCATAGTACCATTAGACACATACAAACTTGGCCTTACTGTACCCAAAGCACCATTTCTGGCAACACCATTTGCAGTTGCTTTTGCAATTGCTTGGCAAGTTTCATCATCAATCTTCTTATTCTTGTTACCACCATTTCCATTGATTGCTGATGGCATATCTTTGTCATGTTTCCCCATACAAATTGTGTCTTCTGCACACCCATTCACTTCCACATTTTGACTCCTATGACCATTAGCTTTCCTGTCAGCACTTGGTGGAACCTTTTTTGAAACAGGGTTCCCATAGATATTAAACTTTACCCGTGGACTAGACAGCACTTTATCAACTTTGGACATGGTTGGAAGATCCTTGCATGATGATTGTTCAACACTTAGCTCTGTATGCACTGCTTTGGGTGAAATAGTAACCTTGGGAATTTTAGATGCCTCATTGCCATTGCCATAGCCATTGACATTGCATGATTTCACTCCATTGGCAGTAAGAGTGAACCCTGTAGATCCAGGCCGATGGTCATTGCGAGAGAAGAACAGAATATAGACCTTCTCTGACAAGACATCCTGCAGTGTTGAAAGTGTCACATATGAATCGTTGCAGCAATACCACCGACCCATTGCATCCTGCACATGCATAATCAGAAACATATTAGAGAAATTAATCTCATTGCTTTTCTAAAACTAGCAGAAACCTTTTAAAAAATAGATAAATTTAAAAGAGCAAGTGAACACATGCCTTGATGTATGCATAGTAATGTCCAGATTCTGGCGAGTATCCTGAATGCACAATGGTAGCAAAAAGATTATACTCTGGCCGTGGATCCTAGGATGGGAAAAGAATAAATAAGTAAACAGGAAAAAAGCCACTGGATCAAATATAACAGAACAAAAATAGACTGAGGCAAATGGATTTTCCTACAGATGAACAAAATGCCCAAGCAATCATTCAAATCTCTTCCAATTACAAATATGGTCACAAAAAAGAGAGAATGTGCATAAGATATTACTACAAATTCCAACTACGCAAAGTTAGATCCTTATTAGCATTTTGGGTCTTACAATATATTTCCCAATTTAATATTTCAATGATGTTCTTCTGTACATTGGCAGTTTGGCACAATGTCACAAGTGATGAAACAGAACTTTGAATTTTTAAAATTGTTGCCACTATAGCTATGCATAACAAATTTAATTGAGAAGCTTATTGGTTCTACGCATGCTATATAATCTGGTCTATCAGTGATGTTACTCGGGAATAAGCTTTTAGTAACATGGCTATTAAATAAAAAGAAATTTTACGTTGAGCCGATTACTCTTCCGACTAGTTTTCAAAGAAGAGTCGGTGCATTACTCTTCTTCCAGTTTACTTAAGAGAAAGAAGTTGTAAGGCTGTAAGATAGTGTGGTTGTGAAAATGGAGACTGGTAAAAAGAAATGATAATCTCCCTTGGAAGAAGCATCAACTATTGTTCTTGTAGTGGTACTATGGCAATTATCAGATTGTTCATTCAGAGTTGATGATCTCAGACATAACATTTCAATAATATTAAAGATGATTTGACTTGGAGGAATAAGGATGTAGCACAGTTGGCAACTTCACAATCAAGTTTATGATTTATGCAGGAAAGTATACTCTAACTGCAACGATAAATTACAGCACATGTATTTATTAAAGGTGAAAGAAGATTAAGGCACAAAGGGGTCCTAGAGCTTAAGCGCAAGACTCAGACACACGAGGGGCAAGGCCCAAAAGAAAGAACATACCAAGATCAATCCATCACAAGATAGCTATTAAAATAAATATTGTAAAACACAGAGATCTCTAGCACCAATTATTTTGAAACCAAGTTAAAATCAAATATATAGACATAACATATTATATAATTTATAGCTTGATTTTCATCAAAAAGCTTTTACCAAAATCAAGTAAATAATTTAACCCCAAAAGACAACATGTGTAATTCATGATTAACCTTGGGATAAATCTCATAACAGAATTGAAAATTTTAACAGCAGAACTAACAATATAGATGCAAAAGGCATCTAGAAATGGAGAGGAAAAAAGAAGGGATGGAGAACCAAGAGGTAGCAGAAGTAAAAAGAAGGAAAAAAAAAATCACAAGGTGTCATGCTTGGATGAGTTCGATGTATGACTAAAAGAAATTTAAGGAAAAAAGAAGGACCAGGGAATAGGAAAGGGGGGTGGGAGGAGGTGGGGGAAGAAACCCTGTTGTGTATTCTGCATAAAACCATCGCAAGAATGTCCTCTGCCCATTGTGTAGACTAGCTGATCCTAATCCAAAAAAGCATGGGCTTATCATTTAATTTGGTTTGCATAAAATCATGATAGCCCCATAAATATTAAAGGTTACATATTACAAAGGCATGCCCCTAGGCACACCCCTCGCAACTTGACAGTAAGGCATGCACCTTGTTAAGATCACTTTCCTTTAATTGATTGAATAGCACATTACTTATTTCTTGCACACTTGGAAAAAAGAAGTTAGTATAACAACATATTAAAATATCACTGAGGCATGCCCCTTAAGCAAGCATCTCACAAACTTGACAATAAGGCGTGCACCCTGTTAAGGTCACCTACCTTTAATTGCTTGAATAGCACATTATATTATTTGTTGCTGAAATATTTTTCAACAAATGAACACAGGTTGAGGATGTAGCATGTGATGGCATATAGGATAGGGAGTTCTTATGGCAGAGTGATAAAAGACACGATGGGAGTCACTTTTTGCAATCTGGTTTGATGATCAGAATGGCTGATTAATCGCGTACATTCCACTTGATTCCCTACCATACTTCTGCTGTAATTCTGAGCTAGCTTCGGTTCCTAGTCTTATTTTTCCCTATTTTATTGGCACTTACACTGGATAATCACATTCCATAAGGTATGCTATAAACCGAACACTTGTTCCTGAGTCTAAACCACATTGACAAATATACACAAATGGAGAATAAGGACAGGTAGACATTTCAGATTGGCAACTAAATGATTGTCAACTCTTCATTGCCAAAGAGAATAAGCAAATTCCAAGAGATGGATAGATGCTCCCAAGGTCACAAAAGAGTCACAAAATTCAATTCATGGCTCCCCTTCAAAACAGCAATAGCACCAAGCACCATTTCAGAACAAATTCTCTCTTCAAGACACATAAAGCAACAATGGTCAAGGAACAGTCAGGGCTATCATAAACATGAATCTTTTCCCCTCCTCCAACTGGGAAGTTGTAGCTGATGCACAATTTGCAAGAATCTGAAGTAAAGTAGAATATTGCAATAAGACAGTCAAAAGCAAGGCACACTCACAAAGCGCAGAAGTGCTTGCCCCTCAAATTTTGAAAAACAAGCATCTTAAATACTGTCAACAAATTATGCGACAGCAAAAAACAAGCACCTTATACACCTCTAGGATAAAATAAGAAAGTCTTTAAGCTAGAGTTTAAAAAACTTGTTGATAAAAAAGCAAAGGCAGATAATTAATGAAACTAATTCCTTGCAAGTAGAATTAGAAAAAGTTGATGTTTCAGAGTAAAAGATCAGATCAATGTTAATTCAAAAGCAAAGCGTACTCACAAAGCACAGAAAATAGGTACTCACTCAACAAATTTCTAAAAACAAATATCTTATATATAATAAAAATAAATAAACAACAGCGATAACAAGCACATTATACACCTTTAGGATAAATCAGAAAGCTTTACCACCAAATAGAAAGAAGCAGAGACAGCTAATTAATTAGAGTTGGCAAACGAAATAGAAAAAGTCAATGTTGCAGAATAGGAATCAGAACAAAACTTCCTGTTAGTCAAAAAATAGAAAATTTAAGTACATCAGATTAGAAGTAAAATTCAGATCAATTAGTTATAGAAAATCAGATTACAATTAAATTCAGAATAGTTGGTGATAGGATAAGCAAATCAGATTGTAATAAAATTCAGGATGTTGCAAAACAAAATACAGAAGAGAGATAATCAGAAAGAAGCAGTACAAGGATCAAACCATAACAACAACATATATGTTTAGAAAGACTAAAAGCAGCAGTTAAAGTTAAAAATATTAAAAAAGAAGAAATTAAAAAAATAAAAAATAAATAAAAGACTAATGCATAATTAGAGTACAGACCAGTTCAGGAAAAAAGAAAGCCAGAAAAGGTCAAGGAAAAAAAAAAGCAACCAAAAAGAATTTGTTAAAAGTCTCTCTTTTAAGGAAGTAATTAAAAATTCACTGTTCTAATATATTAAATTTTCCTAATTGACAAGTACCCTAGAAAAGATTCCAAATTGACAAGAACATCACAAGTAGATAACCAAGGCTTTTTAAAATAAATTTTTAAAATAGATTTTTGGCCTCTATTTAAAAAGACACGTGGGTCTTTAACACCTCTCAAGTATAGTCTCTTGTGAGGTGCCTGTTTTAGCACCACAAATGAGCACCAAGCAAAAGATGCCTCACCTGGTTAGTGTAGAAGTGCTGGGAGTCTTCATTGCTTCATCTAAGCACCTAGACATGTGCCTAATCACATTTTACTACATTTCCAACCAAAAAAAAATGATTTATGTCATCAAATTCCACCAAACCATGTGCCTTCTGTTTTATGTACATAGCAAACTGAACCATATTCATAAATAAATAATTAATTGCAGTTATTTGACACTGTAAACTACCAATGATCAGAAGAAAAATTGAGTGAGCATAATTATTAAAGGTTCAAGGGGATCATAGAGCCTAGGTGCAAGGAACATGCCTAATAGAGGTCATGAATAAAAGCAATAAAATTTCCTATGAATTAACAAAACATTCATCTCAAATTCAAAATAATGTCTAAACAGAAAACATGAATAAAATAAAAGCATATCAAACAATCATTAAAAAAAATTAGCATCTAAACTATAGTGTCTAAATATCACACTTCAATAAGATGAAAAACAAAACTTCTGTACATTTGAAAAATAGAAATGGACTGACTTTGACTTATTGGCTCATATGAAAAACTTAATCGCTTGAAAATGGGTCAGAATTCACCAGATTATTTCTTTTAAAGGAGAATCCAGCATGTAGTTTCACACCCCTTCCAGGTGAGTTTAACAGATCATTCTAATCAACGACACATTAAATGAATAAAGAAACAAGAAACACAGAGTAGCCAATTTAAAAAGAGAGAGACTAAAATAAGGTGAGGTAGAGCACTGAGCATGTGAATGATATAAAGAACAGGCAGATTTTAGAATGCCTGGTTGGATTTCAGAACTTTCTGGCACATGGACACTAAAATCTGACAAATTGTAAAGTTGCAAGCATAGCTGTTAAAGGCGTGTCTCAGGCGCACCAGGCACAAGCCCTAGCAACTCAAACATTTAAAAGGTGAGCAATGTTAGTGAGGCGGGCCTTATTGTCAAGGCATGCTCCTTGTACAAGGTGAGGCACATGCTTAGGTATACCTCTGTAATGTTTAAGTTTCCAACTGTTCTTTTACAAATTTCTTTAATTGTTTCTTCATTTACATATCTCTAGCATTGATTTGTATATGTAAGAGACCATATAAACTTCTTACTCATGCCAAATTCAAATAGTTTATATATATTTTTTTTTTATAAAAAAAACTGACTCATTTGCACAGCATGTCATTCATTCGAGTGCACACTTGCTCCTTCAATAATGGCTGCGAGTAGGGCTGTGCACGGGTTCTGTAGAACCCGAACCGTCCTGAAAATCTCCAGAACCAAATATTTCTATTGACCGTTTGACTTTCTTCAAACCATACCGTCCCGAAAATTTTTATTGGGGTAGGTCTGAAGATCATGAGTTCTCCAAACCAAACCATTCCGAACTACAACGAATCGATTAACCGAATATATATATATATATATATAATACTTCATAATATTAGAAATCTACAAGTAAAATTTAGTACCATTTTAATAATTAATTATATTCAAATAATTTATTTTAGACAATCTATAATTAAAACTTGAACGTATAATATTTGACATTTTAAATACTAATTAATTAATTATTTGAAATAAAACAATCTTTTTATAATTAATTTTTATAGTTAATTTTCAACATATGTTTAAATCATAATTAATTTTAAATATATAAATTAAAAAATTAATACAAATCTTTGAATTTTGGTTTCACTCCAAACCATTTTAAAATCTCCATTTGCTTTGAATATCCACTCCAAATTTAGCAATTCAGAACGGAAATTTAAACTTTTGGAGTTGGGTCTAGAGAATTTATTTTTGAATTCTCCAACTTCCAAGTCGAGCCACTGCACAGCTCTAGTTGCAAGTCTAATTTTAGAGCATCCCTACATAATGTTCTTATGCAATTTGCACCTCAAGCACACCCAAAATCTATGCTACAAAAAAGAATGTTGAAGAACTCTTGTGTAATGGCAAGTGTGTAATCCCCATATTACTTGGTGGGCATTTTTTAATAGTAGCAACTTTTGCAATGATGGGTCTCACACAACTTCCTTTAAACATGATAATATATATCTGAAAATGTTATTTGGTGACCGCTGAAATGCTATACAACAGCCAACCTCTCATCCTATGGTAAATCCATAATGAAGTAGAGAAAAGAGGGACATGAGAGAGAATTTATGGATAAAAAAGCACAATAATAAAATTAGCCTATCATACTACCTGAGACTGCAATTAAAATACAAAATTAACAAAGTAAAGTCTTCTAAGTTTCAATCAACTAGATTTTAGCAACAATCAATCTCGTCAAGTATGAATAACAAAAACCATATGAAGCTGGGAAGAAATTTGAGCCCATCGACTGCAACTCCATAGCAAAACACCATCCTGGTTAAAATCCAAGCACTCCTCAACCAAATACACCTAATGAATACAAAAACAGAACTGTGCTCCAGCCTTTTTTCAGTTTTTCTTCAATTCTTAAAATTCAATTTTACCAACCAAGTTCAAAAAAAGAGAAAAAAAATTAGGAAATTTTACAAACCCTAATGAAATCCATTGTTTCTCAAATATGCCAAATATCCTAATTCCAAAATCAAATGAACCAAGAAAAAACAAAGCATAGCAGGAAAGACTCAAGCACAGAACACAAGCACCCAAAGAAATTAACTTCTGCAAGTTACCTCAGACTTCCAAACGTAATTAACAAAAGTAAAAGTAAATGAATTGGGAATGCGACTAAAAAAAGATGCCTCGTTATAGAAGGAAAGAATCGAGAAGAAAAAAAAAACTGAAGGGTTCTTCAATTTTAAGTTTGCTTATCTGGCCTGTAAGAAATTATATGAATAAGGTATATTAACAACAAGAAGCTCCATCACTCAATCACTGGAATTTCTTAAAAAATAAAAAATTAAAATTAAAAACTTTGTTCAACTACAATGTATGTCCTTTTCCATATTAAGTTAAAGAGACTTGACACATGGAAAGGCATATCCATTCTAGTTGCAGGAATGAATGAAACCCCAGTTTATAGATTTTACAAATTTAAGCTTTACAGTTTACAGCCATCATGTTATCTAATAACCAAGGTCCTAAAGAATAAAACTTCAGATCAATGTAGACAGCAATCAAGAGTATTTTTGCATTCAGTACTTTACATGGTTTACAGCAAATAAATCTTAATTTTTGTGTCTGAGCTGAAGTCAGCCAGATTCCCAAAGTTTACGATGGTTTACATGAATTCTGCATGCAGATAGTTTGCTCAACATCAATGAATGTTAACCTCACAAAATGGGGACTGCCCACCTCAAACATAACAGAAATATGTATACTACAGCATACAAGACTTAGCTAGTTAAGATGATGATGCATTGTGAGGACTAGTGTATGAACCTTTGGGCTTATGTCTACATAAACTTGGGTCTCCATTAAGGAATTCTAATTTTAAAAAACAAACTTGAAGTTCCTTCCCTTGCCCTTCTATTCCTTCTCTTGGATTTTTCCCATACCTTCTATCCCATGTAACTTTTATGATTTGTTTGGTATTTGAAGCTAAAACAGTCTAAGACAAGATCCTACCACACTTTTATGGTTATCATTAAGTATTAATTGTTTTTGTTTTTTCTGAACACTAAAACTAATTGGCTTATCTTACTGGTCTGCATTAATGTTTCTCTCACTTATTGGTAAAAAAATTGTGCATTACAAATGATAAACTATAAAGCAAAATCCATCTATATCTCCTGCAATCTCTATTGTTCTTCATATTTCTTGCAATCTTCAAACATGTCAAAACTAAATGATATTACAAGTTATTTATCCTAGTGGGTCATCCAATAAGAATGGATTTTGACAAGAAAACAGCTTATAAAGACCATGTTGTTTTATTTCCTTCAAAATGCCATATGTTCATATTCTGATTATTCAAATACCATATCATGATGCAATTTCGATATGACGTTAACAAGAATGTGAACCCCAATTTAGCCCCACCTGTTCTTTGGTCCTTGGTTAACATCTACAATTTTACTTCCATTTAAGTAAATTCAGCTACATCATGCAAAGTGGGAAGAAATGCAATCGTCATAAAAGAAAATATAAAACTCATAATGGTATAAACATCACTAAGATTAGAGGATAGTAGGATAAAGACTCCAAAAAGAAAAACCTAGTAGCTCTGTTGGAGTGCATTACAATAAAAGTTTATATGAATGTTAGTAAAAGGCTAGCTACTGAAAACATCCCTTTTGAAGTTTGAATTAATATTCAGTAGTAAGGTGGGGCAATTGTGAGATCTAAACTAGTACAAAACTTATGAAATATTAAATGAAACCAAAGCTTAAGCATCTACCAGCATACTGTTTGCTCATCCATGTCCATAGATGATAACAAAGGCACCTATTGATAGCCCTATATATTCCACTGAATTCCTTTGAATAGAAGAATGACAAATATCTCCTAAAAAAATGAATGTACCAACCAAATTAAAAAGAAAAATGAAATTCTTTCAATGATTAAGTTTTGTCTTAAATTTTAATTGCCAAATTGCATAATAAAGCCCATCTGTTTAAATTGTGATAAAGTAGATGGTATCTTAAGGATCTTAAGATGTACCAAAATCTCTAATTCTCTTTCCTCCCTGTAAACTATGACTGTTTGTGCAAGTCTTTTCTTTTATTTCTGCTCAATAGACTTAACTACCACGAATTATTGTTTACAGTTTCGTTTAAGATAACTCTTCATTAAAACAAAATAAAAGTTGCATATAAAATAATTCACTGCGATGAGATTCACTTATGAAAGAAGAAAAACGGAAAGTAACCTTAAAGCAATAACAGTATCGAGGTGAGAAATTTTTTCCTTTTTAAGTACAAATAACTTGAATAAGACCCATGAAGTACTAATCAACATTATGATAAACCATATGCTACTATCACCAGCTAATATATTTAACAAAATAGAGATGCTGGAATAAGGGTGCTGTATGAAGATGATTCTGGTAGGATAATCTTCAAAACAGGGGGAAAAAACACCTTTTGATTGTTGGCACCAACCCTAAACAGCACAAATTGAATCCATATCTTGTATGGAAATTGAATTCTTTTATGGCGATTCAAATTGTCAGGCAGGGCTTTTTATCCAAAGAAATCCTACTAGCATGTGGAGATCCATTATCTTAATTTCTTTCAAAAATAACAGTAATTTTGACATGCAAAGCAAACACTAATAGTTGCGGATATACCAATAGCTAACTTCTACAGACACTTACAATAATGATTAGATATAGAATTCAATTATCACATTGTAACTATTAACGATATCTTGGGAAGCTATCTTAGAAAATTCAGGCACTTTACTTAAACAACAAAAAAAGAAGTGAAATCGCAATGAGATGAAGCCAATATACAAGGTGGTCGAAAAAATTCACAGATCGACTAATATCTTCTAAACAATCTAAAAAAGACCCATATCACCTTTGAAGAAATCATTATTTCTATTATTGTCTATATTTATTTCAACAGTTCATCCAGGCTGAAAGTGTATACTTTTGCCAATTGCCACCTCTTTATGTACTAACCATGTTAAAGGGGGGTGTGAATGTGTGTCTGCATTAGAATGAAAAGAAGTGCATGTTTTTAAACATGCATTTAGATTTTATTAGTCACAACAATCAAAATAACAATGGCCAAATGGCATACCTGGCTTCCTTTGCACATGAAGCTTGAAAGTACTAGAACTTCTTCAAATGCAATAGCCTTGTCGATCTTGCCGCCAAATATGCCCTCAAATCTCTAACAACACCAAATATAACAATACCTCTGTTTAGAGAAAAACAACGCAATAACAGCAATAAATTCACAAAGAAATGAAGAAACCAAAAATAACCCACCTTTAGCTGGATTACCAAGATATTAGGTGCTTGAAGAATTGACATTTGCTTCCTTGCTGCAACCAATTTCTTACAACTAAACAAGCATAAGTCTCTTACTTGTATAAACCCAACATAAAAAGTAAATAAAAAAATTTAAAAAAAAAATCAAACATATAAAATACAAAAAGTTGCTTACTTTTCACATCTGTATTTGTTGCTACCATCCAAAATTTCAGGCTGAAAAAACTTTTGCATTGCTTCTCTGAGAGAATTACTGTGCAAAACATCAAGACTAATATCCATGATCTCATCAACTTTATTCGATTCAGAGTGACATGACAAACACTTAACCTGACTCTGCAAAGCACCCCCAAATATCTCCTTAACAGCACTAGTACTATCATTACTACTACTACTATTATTATTAACCCCCTTGCGACGCAGCTTCATAAGTTGCAAGCAGGCATTATGGCAAGCATCAATAACATAACGCAAGAATTCATGTGCATCCTCTTGCCGGCCGCACTTGAAGTGTTCGGAAAAAATCCTGAGACAACTTTGGATTTTAGCAGGAGCATCTAGGGTTAGGTCTAGACTTAAAGACCGAACAATTCTTTTCTCTAATATACAAAAGGGACACTCGCGCTTTCGCTCACCGTTTGAAACCGAATCACCTGCAAAAAAAATATACATATATAGAATTACTGGGCAAAAAAGAAACAAAAAAAGGGCTTTGAAACGATAATTTGTTGCAGCACTTACAGAGAGAGGAGTGTTGAGAACGGAGGCAGAAATTGGCGAGAGGAGGAGTATAAGTGAGACACTGAAGGACGCTATTGAGATAACAAGAGTTGCCAAGATTTTTTAATCCTAGAGGAGGGCGATTTTTCCTTTTTTGACTCGGTTGCCAACTCATCTGCAATTGAAATCCCATTCATTAATAATAATAACAGAAGCAGAAGCAGCAGCAGCAGCAACACCACCATCAATATTTATCCAATGATGATGTTGAAGATGATGATCTTCTTCTTCCTCCTTCATTTGAAAAGATGCCGTTTCTTTTTCCCGACCACCACCGTTCCTTGCTTAATCTCAATCGCAATCGCATCGCTGTGGATCGACGTCGGACTGATTAGATATCAGAAATTTTGGGCGTTTCTCGCAGGGACTACACAAATTATTAAACAAACAAAAGCCCAATTGTCAATTTTTTTTTGTGAATTCTTGCGAATTTGCGAGGGCTTGTTTTTCCCTCTTCCCCTCTTTGATTTTCTGGTTGTGTCGGAGTATTTATTGTCAACAACAATTACTTTAATACCCCTCAGGTTTTCCCACATTTATCAGTCACTGCTACCTCTATCCAAAACAACCGGTCTGTTCCGCTGGGAATGACGATAGCATTCATATGCGACTTCTACGAGAGCATCCGCTTGGGTTTACCCTTTTTCCTACCATAATTATACTCAAAAAAAAAAAAAAATATATATATATATATATACATAGTAATAATAATAATAATAGAATCAACCTACTATTAAATTACATATTTATTTTAGAAAAAAGTGTATTTTTGCCCCTAATATTTTCAGTGAAGCTCTATTAAGTCCTCTTTCTTTTTTTTGGCTAAAAGAAGCACAATTTTTTTAAAAATCAACTATTTAAGCCCCTCTGTACATTTTGGTTCTAACAGACATTTGCCACTGTTTGTAGATAAGTGATGTGGCATTAATGAGTCCCACTAATAGAAAATAACTTTCTAAAAAGTAAGACTAAAAGATTAAAAAAGAGCTAACTACAAGGGCATTAGCCTATTATAACTAACACTTACTATATCATTTTTCAACCATGAAATAATCTCCTATAGAGGCGACATTAACCTATGACAACCAAGATCAAACGCCATAGCATATTCGGCTAGCCAATCAGCAACAAAATTCGCTTTCCTAATAATATGTGAGATTCTAATTTCCCGATGTCTTCCCAAAAGAGTTTGAATTGCTTGAATGATATTGCTATACCCATTAATTCTACATGAATTATTGTTTAACATTTGATAGGCACACAAACTATTAGTTTCCAGCTTAACTTTATGCCACCCCAAGTCCTAAGCAAGACTCAGACCTTCCCACACTCCTTAGAGTTTTGTTGTTAGTACCAAACAATATCCCAGTTTAAAGACAAAACCTGCAAGCTAGTTCCTGCATCCATCTCGAGAAAAACCTTTAGTATATGTTATTTGGGTTTCAATCTTCATTTTCTATTTCTTGACCACCACCTTCTTTTCCCATTAACCTCACTACTTAAAAAAAGCCAAATGTTAATACCATATAATCAACAACACCAATACATCAGTCCAATTAATTGATTGGGAAGGGCAAAAATAACATTAACTGCCCCAAAAAGAAAATTAAACAAAAGTTCTAAATCAATGACTCCTTATGACTAGTCATATTACCTCATCCTCTTGCCACTGATTATTGATCCTCAGTTGCCCCTCATCATCTTTATCGTTATTTTCAAGCTTCTTATTCCATGAATTGACCTTAAAAATTAAAAAGGTTTCAGATTTTAGAGAACCCAATTCAAAATTAACAAAAGACACTATATATGCATAGGCATCCACCTTTGAAGACTCTACAAACCATTTTTTGGATGTATAATTATGCCTACTATGCGAAACCCACTTGGAATTTCAATAAGTTCTTGGAGACTTGGTTCCCAAAGATTGTTGTTACTGAGAAGAATTTAAGGCAGAAAAGGAGGATTCAATATTAGATTTATGTTGTTGTTATTAAGGTTGGTTACGAATAGGTTTATTGCTCCAATTTTCATAGAGATTATTGTGTCGAGGCTTGCCACCTCATCCTCTATTCCTCATCATAATGGATTCATAGAGGAGTTTATTTTTTATAGGTGCATTGGGAGTGTTGTAGAGCATAGACCTTGGATGTAGTTCTATCTTTTTTGTCATGATCTTGCTAAATGTGGTGGTGGGTGCTGATGATGGGCCTATTGTAGTGGTAGTGATGGCAGCGATGGTTATGTCATTTCACCGATGGGACTTTTGATTGGTTTGGTATAGCTTTGATGTTAATATTATTGTAATTGAAAAATAATTATTATTAATGGAGAAAAAGAAATGTCAATTGTTTCAATTTCTTTATTAATTTAACTAAAATTATATTTTTTGTAAATAGAGTTTAAAAGAAAAAAAAAAGACAATGAGGGAACACGTGCTTTGTAATGAAAAAAATGATATTTGTATTGAGATTTAATTTTCCTAAGAGAAAACAAAGGCTAAGAAATTGTTAATGGGTCCACCTTCAAAATTTATTTTGTTTAGTGGGGTCCATCATTAGCCATATCAGCAACGTTAATGACTTTTAATGTCTCTATTAAAATAAGGGCTTAAATAGTTTGGTTTTCAAAAAGTTGTGCTTTTTTTAGCCAAAAAAAAAAGGAAGAGGGCTTATTAGAGCCTTATAAAAAATGTTAGGGGCAAAAATGTACCTTTTCCCTGTTAGTAATATGCCCTAGGCCAATTATATAATGGCCTTACTTTGACATTGTCATATTTTTATTTTAATAATAAAGAGACATTTTTACTATTACTAGCTAATTCTAGTATTATCCTTTATTAGTTAATTCTACTATGACTTAATAATAAAACTCTTAGGTAATACTTGAATCCTAATCTAAATATCCTTAATCGATTATTGTTATGGGAATAACAATGAATAAAGACTAGCATGAGGTTGACTAATAATTAAGTTTTACTAATTATGTATATGAGATATTAAGTTAAACTCATAGGTACATATATAGGAAAATGATGTACTGGATTGACCCACTATGAGAATACCATATGGATTATTGTCATAGGTAATTCTTATCACAATAGTATTATTTAAGTCCTCTGACCTGAGATCACTATGGTTTCCTATATGATAAGTTATATATTTTGACACATCCCCACACCATACTTTAACCGAATGATAAAACAGTTTGTAATTGGATATAGAATGAGTTGTGTAAGGAGTGTGAGTGGTTAAGATGGAATTTGTTCCTTATTTATTTTAAGAAGATATATGTTGGGCCCCTCGATGAGTAAAACTGAAGAGAAATGCATGACCATGCTAGAATGATAAAGAGTTATCAGTATTGTAAGTGGTGGGGTTTAGTGCGCGCCTAAGTATTTAGGGACCACAACACTATATGGGCTAGGAAATACGAAATAGCTCATAAAGCCTACTCAGAGATAGAGTCGCCAACCGGATGAAAGTCGGGACACACTGTACAATAACTGGATCCCACAAAGGTTCCTAGAAGCCGTCATCAAAGATCATATTAGAAAATTGAATATGGGTGTTTGAATGCCCACCCAACTTTGTGGTTGGCCTCCATTTACATTTTGTAATTTATTACCCTTAATCATTCAATTATTTCTCTATTACCACACAAATTATAATTTCCTTCAAATAATTATTGCATTTTATAATTAGGCCCAGATTTGCACATTAATTAAATTCATGCAACTAGTCCCAACATTCACCATGGATTAAACAAAATTATAATTTACAACTATACATTCCAAATCAAGTGGGGAAGGGATTAAAGATTACAACGCTTGTGCAAAAATAAAAGTATAATAAACTAAAAATAAATTGAAAATAAACTACTTGATTGAAGTAAAACCTTTGAAGAACTAATTAATAGGATAAATACTTGATGATTAAAAATAACCGATGAATCCCTACAACAGATAAAATGTTAATTCCTCGAAATATATAATGATATTAAATAAAAATCCATAAAAATCAACTCAAGAAACTATTAAACAAACAAAGATACAAAGCCACCAAAGGTAAATGTTAAGTTTTAATTATTCGATGTTATGAGGATCGTACAAAATAGACTTGAAGAGCTAAAGCTTATTCATGTATGTAAACCCTATATAATTTATAAAAGACAAGATAAGGTCATATGAGACCCTATCAAAGTGAGAGGCGATCGCCTTATGATAATGAGGTGACATGGTTTGTAGAGGTTGGGCCGAACAATGAACTCATGTAGACCTGTCAAAGTGGCGATTGCCTCTTTATATCAATGGGGTGATGCCATTTTGAGAGGTAATTGCCTGATCAATAGGCTCAAATGATTTTCAAATCAGCAAACTTCCACTTCAAGTAAGAATCTAGTACTGCAAATAAACTAAATATACAACTACACCTAAAGCTTAGTGAATCATACTAAAAGCAAGGCATATTACAAATAATGAATACAATATACTAAATAAAAAGCTAATAAATGAATAAATTAAAGTTTATATAAACAAGTAAGAAAGAACCATGCAAATCTATGAATCAAGCTTTGAAAGAATTGAGATAATTATTGAAAAATGAGCTTTCAAAATGTTAGCCCTCAGAAATGTTTAGGGATGTTGGTCTTCCCTTGAATGCAAGCTCTTTCCCTTTTCTTTCTCAAGCAAATCAACCTTTGAAATTTTTCTTTTTTCTCTCAAGAACGTCCCTAGTTCCTCTCCCCCTAGAGCTTTTTTCCTTGAAACCCTTTTTCTTTTTCTAAGTGTTTTCCTTAAAAATTGCCATGAAAGGATCCCCATTTTCTCTTTTTTTTTTTCCTTTTATTCACCCTTCTAGCCCATAACCATACTACTCTCCTCCATCATTGCTTTTTCTAGCCTTTTTCTTCTCCCAAAGATTTCTTTTTCAGACCAGAGGCTAAGTTGCAGAGGAAGTGGGCTTGCCAAGTTAGTTGCCATGGTCACCTCTACATTTAATGCAAAGGTAAGTAGCTATTGTAGAGACAACACCTCTATAATGAGGTGAACACCTATTTACCTATTGCTATAGAGGCGATCACCTCTTTACATAAGCATTCACCTTTCTCGCAAGCCTTGCACTAGGCCTAATGGGCCAAGGCGGTTTGAACTAGTTTTGTAATGGTTTTGGGCTTGGTTATGGTTTCCTAGCCCTCAGGCTCATTTTCGAGAAGATTTAGGTTTCTTTCTTGCATTCAAGTTTTACATTTCTTGTCATCGGGCTCTATTATGGACCAACTAAATCGAGCATCTGTAGTTCACCCAAGGAAATTCTTTCCATCATTATCACTATTTTTTTTAAAAAACCTAAATTGTCCTTCTTCACTATAAAAGCATATTTTCTTCTTTTTTTCTTTTCTTCTTATTTTTCTTCTCCTCTTTTCTTTCTCTTTTCTTTTTTCTTTTTCTTTTTCTTTCCTACGCACGCATTCTTTTAAAAATTGATTATGAGAGGACACCACCATTCCTGAGTGGGATTGTATTTCTCTATCTATAAACTCCCCCCATAGTCTTGGATTGTCAAAAGGAGATACAATTCCTCTCTTGGCAGATTTAAGGAGTCATATTTGTCCTTTAGCATCTTGAGAGGTTAGTTTCTGAATCCTTCTCATTTTCTTACAAATTACATTGGGTTAGACTGCATTTATGTTCATTTATCATTTACGATTGAAAACTGGATTAATTGATAATGCATTTATAATTTTGGGTGAAAAAGATAAAAATTGTTTGTTGTCCTTCGCTATGTAGAGAGAAGAGGCGATCGCCTCATAAAAAAGGTGTGGTTGCCTCTATGATAGTGTGTTGAGTATCGCCTCATGTGCAGAGATGATTGCCTCTATAGTGAGGCGATAGCCTCTTTCATAAGGCACCACGCCTTTATGACAGGTTGAACTAGACCATTTTTAGTTATTTGACCATTTTAATTCAAAAATAACAAAATTGAATGATATTTATTCAACTTCCATGATTCTTGTTCCTTCTCTTTTACAGCATGATGCACATACATTCAAGGGCATCGAAAACTTCCATGGGGCCCAAATTTTCTATAATGACTTGACTGATGACTAGAAGGACCAGATCTAAGACACTAGATTCGAGGACTTCAAATTGTCGCTTCCTTTGAAGTAGGCTTGAATAGACTATCAGCCACTCCATGCACTAATGGAGAGGTGGTTTGACATGACACATACCTTCCACCTTCCATTCGAGGAGCTCACTTTAAATCCCATCTCTTTTGCTGTCATTACTAGACACACAATCAACCCTAACGTCAGTAGAATCTTCAACGGACATACATTAATGGTACAACTATTGTTTACTATAACACAACAAGTCATTTTTCCCTTTACTTCAGCCTTGATGAATAGGGCTTTGTGGTGATCCCTCCCTTCCAAAGGTAAATCATTATCAGAAACCATTATGGTGCCTTGGGGGTTTCTGTCAAGGAATTAACCATTTGCTCTGGAGTACAACTTATGGAGATCTTTTTTCTGATCTAGTGCTAGAACTAATGCTTCCCGATGGTCCCTAGAATGCATAAGTAACTCCCAAACACTAGCAATGGTTCCCTAGTATTTCTTCACTTCTTTCCCTTTTCTTATCTTCTCTATCTCTTCTAATTTAGGTTTCGCAGTCTCAACTTCTTGCCTTTTCTCCTAGACCTTTTTCACAGATTAGACTGATATACTTTGCTCATCATCCCACAAATCAACTTGCACTTCATCTTCATCATTAGAGCTTTAAATATCCAATACATGCATAATAAACTCAGTGGATTATTTATTTTGGTTTGGGTTCAGGCTTTAGTGGATTAGGAATGGTGTTTACAAAAAAATTTAAGACTTGCCCTTCTATTAGGCCGGTGTTAATCATTAAAATGGGTGGGTTAGGTGGTGGCACGTTTCGGTAATTGGACATATGGTTATTTTTGGTGTTTGGTTTTCTTATCTCGAGGTCAGTGATTTTACCCGCATCAATTAAGTCTTAGATTTCATGCTTCAATCAGGCATAACTATCGATGTCATGCCCAATGGTCCGGTGGAATTTTCAGAAAAGTTTTGGATTTGTACCTGGCAAGGGTTACTATGAAGGTAAGGGTCATAATAGGTTTTTCTTAATCAACTTCTCTAGGACTTTAGATGAAGGCCACCCTAAATTAGAGAATCTTTGGGGTTGCCTAATAACGTTGATCTACTTGTTACTACTTGGTTGTCTGATGGTATTGATCTAGACATTGCTGCTTAAGCTAGAGCCATCTTTGCCTCTAGATCTTCTCTAAAGAATCGTTTTTCCTAGGCCAAATCTGATTCTTTCTGGACCCTAAATCTGTATAACTCTTCAAAATTTTGGATTCCCAAATCCCTCAGCTTTTTCAATAGTGCTAGAACATACCCTTCTATTGCTAGTACTAGTTGGTCCGACTCAAAACGCCTATGCCTCATTTGAGAGAGTTTTCCTTTCCAGCGAGTTAGATAATTAATGAAGGACTCATTAAACCTTTGCTTAGTGTTTGTAGATCTTTTAAAGATACCTCCAATTAAACATTGAGGCCATATTATTTTATAATGTAACACACGATTCTTTCCAATTAAACTGAATGTGTGGTTCCAGAGTATAGTACCAGTGAATTGGTGTGCCTTCTAATGATATGGGGAAATGTTTGATTATTTGAGCCTTAGTCAGTTCAGTGGCTTTCATATAAGTCACATATTGCTTCAAATGGAAGTGGGGGTTCTCAGTTCTAAAATACTTCTTCATTTTAGGGAATTTGAACTTCTTAGGCAGCGAATCATCCTCCCTATCCATATTCAAATCAGTGTAATCTAACAGAGCATCCATGCCCTTCTCCTTCATTATCATCTGTATTTGACTTATAGCCTTGGTTATATTCTTGGCCCACTCAGTCTGTTCCACATCCTCAGTTGGGTTCACACTCCTTCGATTTAGTGGATAAGCCAATACCGTCTACTATGAATTATTGAAATAGATTACTGCCCTTTAAAAAGGTCATTCCTTCAATCAGTCTTTGTTGTATTCTATATGCATAGTACTCGCGCATGGTAATGTATCTTATTATTAGATGTTAGGAAAATAAATCTGTCATATCTTCTATATTTTTAAATAGATTGATTTGTATATTTATAACTTTCCTTTTGTATATTTTGGAAACTAATCAGTTCCTGATTTGTAGGAACATATTAGGAACATATAGGAAGTCTCTTATAGCTACTCATGTATATATATAGGGAAATTCCCTTGTTAATAAATTATTCTATTCAGGCATATCAATTTCCTGTGTTTTCATAGTATCAGAGCTTGGTCTAGATCTTAACTCTGCATTATATTCATAAGTCTTGTACATCACTTGTTGATTATCGTCATGGATGAAGACGGTGTCCCATCATTGATAAAACAATCCGACAAATCAAATGCCAGTCTCGAACAATCTAAATCTCTATCAGATGTCTCTAATCCTTATTTCACTCATCATTCAGATCACCCAGGTCTGATTCTTGTTTCTAAACCCTTAAATGGGGATAGTTATTCTGGATGGAAAAGGGCAATGACCTTGGCACTGAACTCTAAAAATAAGCTTGGTTTTATTGACGGCTCCATCAAACCTCCATCAAAGGAAATAGATCCAGAAGGTTATGTAACTTGGTCACGATGCAACGACATGGTGCACTCTTGGATTGTCAATACTGTCAGCCCAGAAATTGTAGACAGCATCATCTACTACCCTACGGCTTGCGAGGTATGGGAAGACTTGCGTGAGCGATTCTCTCAAGGCAATGCCCCACGTATTTTTGAGATCCAGCGAGAAATAGCCTGCCTTAAACAAGATCAGTAATCCATCTCAACTTATTACACTAAACTTAAGAGTTTTTAGGATGAGTTGGCATCCTATTCGGAAATCATGCAATCAGAACAACAAAAACTCATGCAATTCCTGATGGGATTAAATGAGACTTATAGTGCAATTCATGGACAAATTCTTCTGATGAATCCTCTACCAACAGTTCGACAAGCCTATTCTGCAGTTTCTCAAGAAGAAAAGCAACGATTCCTCAGTGTTTCTCATTCTCCAATTAACTCGAGTGCAGCAATGGCGGTGCGACACAACACCAGGCCTAATTTACATTCAAAAAGAGGAGGAAAAATGAAAGTCTTTGATCAGCAGACCTCCCGTCCAGACCATTCTTCTCAAACAAACTGACCTTTTGATCTGGACCGACGTCGAAGCACAAGTCGAGGAAGGCCGCAGTGTACACATTGTGGAGAGTTAGGACACTGGGTTCAGACTTGTTTTAAAATTATTGGCTATCCGCCTGGTCATCCAAAAGCAAAACGAAATTCCAGTCTGAATATAGGAAACCAACAAAACAGAGCAAGGTTTCCTTCTGCCAATCAAGCCTCTGAGATAATGAATGAAGCAGATATGCCCAACATCACTTTGTCTGAAACTTAATTCAACCAGTTCATGGCTCTCCTCAATGATAAAATTCAGAAGTCTAATCAAAGTATCGGTCCTCATGCACATGTAGCAACAAAACCAGGTTTGTCCAAAGTTATTTCTGGTAATTGGATCATTGACAGTGGAGCAACCGATCACATTACTTCATCTGCCTTGTTGAATCCCACTAAAAATTTCTTTTCACTATCTGTTTTATTGCCTAGTGGGGATAAGGTTACCATTGCTACTAAAGGGTCTTACCCTCTCAATCACATATTTTATTTGCATAATGTGTTATCTGTGCCAAAATTCAAAGTGGACCTACTGTCAGTAAGCCAATTGATAAGAGGCTTGAGTTGTTCAATAACTTTTTTTCCTTATTGGTGTATCTTGCAGGATCTTGCAACGAGGAAGATGATTGGTTTGGGTAAACAACGTAATGGACTGTACTATTTGACGGCATTGGTGACAAATAAACCATTTAACAACCATTATCCATCCATCACACCATCTACTTGTAACCACATTTATAGCACTTCCAACCTTTGGCACAATCGTCTTGGTCATGTGTCATCATCTTGTTTAAATTTTATAGCAAAAAATTTCTTGAAATTTTCCATTCAGTCTAATAATGCTTGTCATATATGTCCCTTGGCAAAGCAAAGTAGATTACCTTTCAGCTCTAGTACAATTTCTTTTATTAGACCTTTTGAAATTATTCATTATGATATATGGGGACGATATTGTCACTCTTCTATTTCTGGAGCTCATTATTTTCTGACCATTGTTGATGATTATAGTCGTTTCACTTGGATTTTTTTGATGCGCCAAAAGAATGAAGCACAATCAATCTTAAAACATTTTTTTAACTATACTCTCACTCAATTTGACTCTCGCATTAAAACTTTTCAGAGTGACAATGGTAGTGAGTTTGTATCCCTCCGCTCATTTTTTTTCGATAATGGTGTCATTTTTCAGCGTTCTTGTGTTTACACACGCCAACAAAATGGGGTTGTGGAACGTAAGCATCGCCATATTCTTCAAATAGCCCATGCTCTCAAATTCCAAGCCCATCTTCCTCCTCACTTTTAGGGGGAATGTGTTCTTATAGCTGTTCATCTCATCAATCGCTTACCTTCTCCAACTCTTTCCTATAAATCCCCATTTGAACTTCTCTATTCCAAACCTCCATCTTTTTCCCACCTTCTTGTTTTTGGGTGTTTAGCTTATGCTACCAATGTTCATCCCACTCACAAATTTGACTCTCGGGCTATTCCATCAATTTTTGTTGGTTACCCAATTGGCCAAAAAGCTTACAAATTATATGACTTATCCACATGCAAAATTTTTACCTACCGAGATGTCAAGTTTCATGAGGATTCTTTTCCTTATGCCTCCAAGTCTTCTAGTCCCTTATTAAGCCCACCTTTCGGACCCATTGGACCACCATCAGGCCCAATTCCATGTCTTTCCCCTACCGATTTCTCTTTGGAGTCTCCCATATCTTCTCCTTCTTTTTCTCAATCAGGCGACCACCCCTCTTCTTCTCTTCCTTCACAGCCTCCCCCACCCATCCTTCGCACCTATTCTCGTCGTCCTTCTCCCACCACTCCATCTCTTTCGACTGTCCCTTCTCAATCCGATTCACCACCTGATTTGCCCCCTTCTCCTTTTCCACCCGCTCCTCTGTCCTCTCCTTCTCCTATCGATTCCATCATCCCTCACCTTCCTTCTCCTACAAACCTTGCTCCACCTATTATCCATCGCACTAGCCGTCAGTCCATTCGCCCAGTTCGTTACAATGATTATCATTGTCATCAAGTTTGCTCCAATCCATTCTCTTTCTTGCTGCTCAGTCCGGTTAAAGGCACTCGGTATCCTCTGGCAAATTACCTCTCCTACCATCGGTACTCCTCTCACCATCGAGCTTTTTTGGCTCAGCTTGCCCAGGTCTCTGAACCTTGCTCTTACTCTGAGGCTATTTTAAATCCTGAATGGAAGGCCGCCATGAACTCTGAGTTACAGGCTCTTACAGAGAATGGCACTTGAACATTGACCTCCCTTCCCACTGGTAAAATTCCTATTGATTGCCACTGGGTTTATAAGGTGAAGCATAAAGCCGACGGTTCCATCGAGAGATATAAAGCTCGCTTAGTTGCTAAGGGCTTCACACAGCTTGAAGGAGTTGATTATCATGAAACTTTTTCTCCTACTGCTAAAATTATCACTGTCCGGTGTTTATTAGCTTTAGCTGCAGCTAGAGGTTGGACTCTGCATCAATTAGATGTCAACAACGCTTTTCTTCATGGAGATTTATCTGAAGAAATCTATATGTCTCCTCCACCGGGTCTTCGGCGACAAGGGGAGGAACATCTCTTCTACCGTCTCCATAAGTCTTTATACGGTTTGAAATAAGCATCGCGACAGTGGTTTGCAAAGTTCTCTAATGCTATTCGATCTGCAGGGTATGTTCAGTCTAAAGTTGATTACTCTCTGTTCACTAGAAAACATGGAAATTCGTTTACTGCGCTTTTGATATATGTTGATGATATTTTGATTACGGGAAATGATCTAAAGGCTATTGACTCTCTTAAGCATTTTTTGCATAGTCAATTTCGACTTAAAGATCTTGGAAATCTAAAGTACTTTCTTGGTATTGAGGTTTCTGCTTCTAAACATGGGATTTATATTTGTCAACGTAAGTATGCTTTGGAAATTATTGAAGATGCAGGGTTATTAGGAGCTACACCAGTTAATACTCCCATGGAAAAGGGTCTAAAGTTATCTGACCAAAGTGATTTACTCAAAGATCCAGGAAAGTTTAGGAGATTGATTGGTAGACTTATCTACTTAACTGTTTCTCGCCCTGACATTACTTATGCAGTTCATGTTTTGAGTAGATTTATGAATCAACCTAGGAAACTTCATTGGGATGCAGCGTTAAGAATTGTGCGCTATCTCAAAGGAGCTCCTGGAAAAGGTTTATTTTTTTCTTCAGTTAACGATTTGAAATTAAGGGCATATTGTGATTCTGATTGGGCAGGATGTCCTATAACCAGAAGATCCACAATTGGATATTGTGTTTTTCTTGGATCATCATTAATTTCCTGGAAATAGAAGCGCTAAAAAATAGTTTCTTTGTCTTCAACAGAAGCAGAATACCATGCTATGACAGGGACATGTTGTGAATTAACTTGGTTATGGTATTTGTTTAAAGATCTAAATCTAGTACTTTCTGAACTAGCCTCATTATTTTGTGATGATAAGGCAGCCCTACACATTGCTGCTAACCCTGTATTCCATGAAAGAACTAGACATATTGAGATGGATTGTCATTACATTAGAGATAAAATTCTGAATAGATCTGTGGTCACAAGATATGTTAGCTCAGCTCATCAACTAGCTGATGTGTTTACCAAGCCGTTGGGGAAAGATTTTTTTGTTCTAATAATTCGTGAGTTGGGAGTGCAAGATATCCACTTTCCAACTTGAGGGGGAGTGTTAGGAAAATAAATCTGTCATATCTTCTATATTTGTAAATAGATTGATTTGTATATTTATAACTTTCCTTTTGTATATTTTGGAAACTAATCAGTTCCTGATTTGTAGGAACATATTAGGAACATATAAGAAGTCTCTTATAGCTACTCATGTATATATATAGGGACATTCCCTTGTTAATAAATTATTCTATTCAGGCATATCAATTTCCTGTGTTTACATTAGAGGCATTGAATTATTTAAATTAACATATTCAATATCAATTCTATAGTCATATTCACCGTTAGGAAATAACATAGGGTATTGCATCACCATTAAACTTAAATGCATGACGCTTATGCATTTTAAATGTCCAGATTTATACTCAACAATAATGTCCCAATTTTTATCATAGACTCCATAATCACCAATAACCAAACTAGCAATTTCAGAAGATGAAGGAATATAGTACTGCAAACTATCATTTGTTCTTTTACCTAGTAGTTTTAACCTAACCAGTAGCAATTCATTTTTATTGAATTTATTTCTAGCAAATCGAAATGATTTTGCAATTACAATTATATCATTAAACATTTTCATCAATCTCTCAACAATTAAACTGTTTATATTTTTTTAAGGACTCATCATCTAAGAATGAAAATATGCGATTAGATAATTCATTTTCCATATATATATATATAACTAAGCAAATTTTGGCTTCTCACCATCAGAAGGGAGTAATGAACCCATCAAATAATGATTCTAGCCACATATTCTAAATCTTTAAAGACTATATTGCTCGTTTATGTCATTATCTATTTTTCCTCCCATTGATGTAAAAGAAAAATATTGAATTATACAATATTATGCTTTCCCTAAATCTTTTCGACAACAAACTACCATTATGTGCTAATGAGGCATTGAGAAATGGTGGACTTGGAGGCAAAAGTGGTAATTTTAATAGTGCCTCTTTTACAACAATGTGTATAAACTTTTGAATTACCATTTGTTTTACTCCTAACGTACTCTGCCAACCAATACAAAGCATCACAAAATTTACAGTGGTTGTCAGACGTTCCAATATCATATTTTTGTAAGTAATGACCTAAAAAAAAAACTAATATCATGAACTGACACAGTGCGGAGGATTTTTTTTTTTAATAAAAACAATATATTTTTTTAAAAAATAAAATAAACGTTAAGTGTATACAGTTCTTCCGACGCTTTGCACTCTGGAAAGGCTCGTTTGGTCGCATAGTGTGTTGCCATTAATTTAAAGTAGGTGAAAGCGACCGTCTTCTTTTGTTAGATTACCGTGAATTTTCTGCTAAAAAGTTTTTTCTCTGTAAATATATTAAAAAGAAATGTTTTTTTAATGATAAAAAGTATTTTAAAGGACATGAGTTAATATACTTGTAATTGGGACATCAACAAATTCATACCATGTTAATTCCAAAATGACAATTTATCTAAGTGTTTCATATATCACTATCCTAGGTTTTGTTAAAAAGTTAAAATATTATACAAATTAGGTGAGAATTCATCCAGTAATTAAATTACAATTATTCAATTTAAGTTCATGTTTTTCCTTGTTTGAAACTCGAATGTCTATTTAACCACTGGCCAAGAAACATCGATTTAACTTTTTTATTGAAAATAAAATATTAACTACATGATGAAATAATATGATTATTCATCAAAAAAAGAGTTTAAATATTATTCAAAATAAAGATACAATAAACAAAATAAAAGAAGAAAAAGTTGATTTTAAAAAGTAAAAAATTATACATGCATTTAGCTATTTCATTTAAATAAACACGTTAACAAAATTTGAAAAAATAAAATAAAATGTAGAATAATATATATATATATATATATATATATATATATATATATATATATATATAATGTACTGTTAAACGAACTACAATAAAATGCTTAAATTATGGCCAATCAAATAATATGAATGATAAAGTGAGGGGCAATCTTTTTTTTTTTTCAAATAAACTATTTTTTTCGGCTTTTACACAATTTCTAATTATAGCCATATACTATGTCCAAACTATACTTAGTAACCTTATTAAGTTTGATGGCATTAAGAAAATGAATAATTTAAAATTATAAATGATACATAATATAAAAAAAATATTATTAAAAATTGAATATCAATTTTTTAAGCCAGTCATAGAGAAAGACAATATATTGCTTACATATTAAGGTGATCTATGGCTGCAATGGTTGCTTTATTTTTAGCCTCTTCAACAACATTCTCACTCATTCCCACCATGTAAGAAACATATCTATGAGGGCAATTTGGATATTCATGACTGTCTCGAAAGTTCTCTCCTTATAACTTTTACAATGCTATTGTCTTTGATAGACTATTATTCTCAGGGGGGTTGGATATTGATTTCAATCAATAATCCTCCCCCTGTCCTTCTTTTTTGTTGTTTATGGTTTCACTATAATAATATGTGTTGCTTAGCTAAGTTGTTAATTTTCCAATTTCATAGTATAGTTTGGCTTTTGGTTATGTTTTGGTGCAGATGGATGTCCTCTGCTTTGATAGCTTTGATAATTCTATTTGGATAATTTTGGTGCAGATGATTATTGGTGCTTCATTTGGTGTGGATGCTCTATCTCCGCTAGGATCTTACTTGTCTCAACATCTCAGGTGTCTTGTTCTTTCTTGGCTTTGCATTATTGCTACTATAGAAGCTGATTTTTGTTCTCGGTGGTCATTTGACTTGCTCCGATGGTTGATGACCTTCTATTTTCTCTGCTTGTTATCTCTTCAATGTTTGGACTTCATCATTTTTATTGATCCATGACTCCAATAAATCTAGCAAGTTTATGATGACTTTCATCATTCAGCTGCTGCTTTAATGCTTCAGATGTTGTTGTTGCAGCTACTGTCCATCAATCCTTGTCAAACTAGGGTTGCTTCCCAAAATTTATTATTGGGCTCTCTTCACAATTTAGCCCATTAGCATGCAATAACCTTGAATATAACTTTGACCCTTCACTTTAATCTCTTTGACATAATGGTGTTTATATATTAATGTTATCTTTTATTGTGGTTCAAAAACACAAAAAGAAACATATCTATGGCCCCCATTATCCTCAAAAGGATGATAAACAGTTACACAAATTCAAGTCCCTTCACTATGCTAGATGTCATAAGTAGATGATGGCAAAACTAGTTGTTCAAATATTGATTAAAGAAGAAGAACCAATGGTCTATTAATGGTAACCATCTCTGAAGCTGACATTTTAATAAAAATAATTTCCATTAGTTTATATATTAATTAATAATAACCATGAATCAATTAAAATAAATACTTCTTAAAAATGCTTCATAAAAAACATGGACTGTTTATATATATATATAAACATGAACACACATGTACGCACACAATACAAACACATAAAAACATAAAAAGTGAGACAGAAAGGAAAAAGGAGTAGAGCAACAGTACATAGACGCAACAAGCATGATAAGTGAGTATGCTATATATTAATGGCTGTTGTAAAGAAAAAAAAAATATGTTTTTTATAGCTATCTAAAAAAAACATTAGAAAATAGAGGCTATTTTTTTTAAAATAAAAAAACCATAACAGTGGAACAAAAAAAAAGAAAAATCAATATAATATGCAACAAACTAAGCAAAAATTTCATTTTTAAAAAAACTACTTTCATATCTATTGATATATTATTGATAATAAGCATGAATAAAGTAAACATGTTTATATATAAACACGCACACATACAATACACATAAACACGTAAAGAGAAAAAAGGGTAGAGTGCATATCCAGCATGATAAGTGCCTGTGCTATTTATTTAGGACTGATGTAAAGAGAGAAAAAAGTTTTTATAGCTATTTACAAAAAATTGTTAGCAAATAAGGAACAGTTGTTTTTAAAAAACATAAAAAAAATCACATCAACATAATATGCAACAAACTAACAAATGATGGAGAAACATGAAAAATAATAAAAACATCTTTAGATATGAGAAACACCTTCTGAAATAAAAAAAAAATATATATATATATATATATATAAAAAGACATTTAATGATCAAGAGAAAAAAAGATTAGGTATTCAGCAATCAAGAAACTGAGCCTAACCATATCAGCCTGAAAAGAAAAAAATTTTATTAGAAAATAAAAGTGAGACCTGAAAAAACAACATAAACAGGAAAGACAACTACCCGAATACAAAAAACAACAGCAATGAAAAAAACAGAACTTCCCAACGACAAAAAGAAAAAAAAAATGCTTGAAAAGATGCAGAACAACATGGGTAAGAAAAGTCAAAAAAAAAAAAAAAAAGCTGGTATGACATGAAATGGAAAAACTTAAAGAACAATAAATGGACTCACCAACAATGTGCAGAAAAATAATAAGATGAAACATAAGCAGTAAATAAGACACCTAATGCAAACCCCACCACTTGATTCAAGTGGCAAAAGGAGGAAATTCATAACTTTTAGATTAAGAGTTTAAATTTTAGGAGCGTATAAAAATATTTGAGTTATCTGTCTTAAGTTATATAACTGTAGTTACGAGATTGTCTCCATTTCAAAATGTTAAAATTCTTCCCCTTTCCCCTCTATTTCTGTATTTTTTACTATGTATAGCGTAAGTGATGAGGCAAAATGAAAATTGTGACCGTCCACATTAAGCAAGAGGCACTAAAGAACCAAAATTCGGCAAAAGGCCTTAATTTGTTCATTTAATGCAGATCTCGAAAGAGATCACACAAGCAATAAAAAAAAACACTCCCGTTTATTTATGCAACGAAAGTTATCATCAAATTCTAGTTAAAACAAAAACAACATACATGCAAGTGACACATAAGCAAAAAACACCGTTAAGGTAACAATTACTCAGCATAAAAAGATTTCTTAGAGCAAAATATAATCCAAATTCAGAAGATAATGCAGGTCTGACAGAAAATGCAATCCAAAGTATTTATTTTTTGAAGTAAAAAGACCAAATTTACCATAATACTATGAACAGACAAATGAATGAAACTATATGAGAAAAATGAGTGTATTTTGATAATTCATGACAAACTAGAAGAACAGCTGAGCGACCACACGTGCGAACTCGAGGGATAAAATATAAACGAGACAAACAAAATCGAGTAATTCTGTGATAAAAATAACTATTAAAAGTCCTAATAAAAAAAGGGGCACAATGGACCATCAAGGCTGGAGGAAGGTCGCATGATAAAGATAAAATAATATCACTTGATATTAATTTATTTTCAAAAAAATTGCAACACAGCATAAAAAATCTAACAATAACAAAGAACAAAAAAAAACACAATAATATTAGTTACCAAATGGGAAAGTTCAATAAGAGCAATACGAAATAGATGCACAACCAAAAAAATGAAACACCAATCCAAATAAATATCATGTTTTTAAAAAATGTGCCAAATGATATATAAGAAAATGATTTTTTTTTAAAAAAAAAAAAAAAAAATCATCTGCAATGGAAAACCAAAGTACCACAGACACTAAATCAAGTAAAGGAAAAAAGGCATCTCATAAAAAAATGAAAAAAATAGGCACATAAAAGCAAAAAAATTAAATTTTGAAATTAAAAGGATACAAAGGTCAAAAGGAAAAACACATGTCATGGAAAAATACACATTTTCATCTAAAAAGCTAAATAAAAAAGGGGAAAAAATAAACGTTTCTTCGACTCTTAGAATTTAAAAAAAAAAAAATTCTATAGAATCATAAGATAAGAAATGCTCTTGAACCATCTGATAGAAGTTTTCTCTAATCTTCATTTTTTTTAGGTATAAAATGAAAAGTTTAAGGGAAGAAGCATAACAAATCTATAGAAAATATGAAGAGGGAAAATATAAAACGAATCGTTGAGAAGAGATCATGAGACTGATACTGGAAAAGAGAACTGTGATCGGAAAAGTCGTTCGATAGAAAGGTAGAGATAGTGTTAACAGGGTAAATGAATTGACTTAAACAACGTAAGAGTAAAGGTATGGATGAGCCTGTGAAAGCCTTTTTAGTTTAATAAGATATTTAAAAAATTTTAAAATAAATTTTTAACTATCTTTTAAACTACTACGTTTGGAATCGAATGGAAATTAATTTAAATAGGTTCCTTTCTCATAACACGCTGTTTAAGTGTAAATAGCATAAGGCGAAAAAGTCATTTATTAAATTTACCAGTCAGAATTTCCCGCTGCTGCGAACAACACACGACTAACAATAAAACATATGATCTGAAATTACTCAAAGGACATTCGTAACCATAAGATTGTACCGTTTTGCAAATTTTGTCAAAGGTTTGGTTTGGAAAAAAAAACAAGAGATAGGCACAGCCGTAAAAGGGCATGCAAATGAATAGCGTGGGATTTGAAATGAATGAAACATACAGCGTCATTTACGTTAAAGGTATGTTCCTTTATGTTTCGGGAAAAATGATACCATTTTCATCAATGGCAAAACTGAATTTTTTTTTAAAAATTACACGAAATTCACTATTTATGAACAGTAAATTCATGTCCTACTATAGATCTTATATAGATCTAGATTTCTCATTAAATTTATTTTTATTTAATTATAATCATTATTTTTTTTAATATCAATGCCTGCAAATTGTATCAATAGTTACAATTAAATTAATAGCAATTTAATAATTCTAAATTTATTTATATAAACACAAATAATTGTACTGTATAAAGACTCATATTTATATTATTAATTTTTTCCTATTGGAAATTTTATATATCTATTTCGATAACTTACATTTTTATATTTTACTTTATTAGATAATAGAAAATAACAGTAGTTAAAAAAAATATAGTATTAGTCTTTACAATTTTAAAATTTTCTATTAAATATTTATAATTTATTTTTAACCAATTAAATTCTTTAAATTTACTAAAATAATTCAACTAAATTTGTTAAAAAATTTTAAATTATATATTGTGTTAATATTTTTATCTTATTGAGTTGTACATCATTTAGATGCATTCTGTTATTACTTTATTTTTTACGAAGTAAAATACACTTTCTTAATAACTACCATTGGATAATTATAGATGGTGGAATTCAATGCGCACCCAAATTTTCGGCAACCACAGCACTGTGTGGGCTCAGGAATTAGTAGGAAATACAACAGGGGCTTATAGCTCAGGTTGGAGATGAAGTCGTCACTCAGATAAAACTCAAGAAAACTTTTATAGCAACCGGATTCCACGAAAGTTTCTTAAAAGCCATTTTCAAAGATTGGAATTAGAAATTGGATATGGGCTTCTGGAAGCCTACCCAACCTTGCGGTTAGTCTCTGTTTGTATTTTGTATTTTATTACTTTAATTATTAAATTATTTCCTTATTTACATACAAATTGTAATTTCCTCCAATCATTTTTCCAAATTTTGCAATTAAGTTCAAGTTGTTAATTAATCCAATTTCATGCAATTTTGTCCATCATCCACCATGTCACACTGAAAAAGAAAAATTTAAAACAAATGTCAAGTAAATAAAGGTTAATGCAAATAAATGAGGGAGGAGAAAAGAGTTACAACCCTTTAATCGTGCAAGCAATAAAATAAAACAAAATACGCACACAAAGAAAGGGGAGGATAAATGAATTACACCCTTTTTACATGCAAATAAAATAAGAATAAAATACAATAAATGAAAAAAAAAAGAATATTCTAAACTAATAGGGCAATTTATAGAGTGACCAAATTGTCACTTTAATGTATTGATCCTAAAATTTAAGTTAATTAGCCCCAAAAATAAAAAAATCTACAAAAAAACCACAAAATTAAATTCTTAAAATAAAATAATTGCACTTAATTTAACCATAGAAACAATAATTAATAAATGAAATAAATAATTCAGAAAATTGCAATGAATAAAAGGAAAAATACATAAATAATCAAAATTCTATTTAAAAGGAACAGCATGCAAAAACCAAATAAAATATCTACAAGAAACTATCAAATACCAAAAAACACCAAATATACCAAAAAAAACATGGATGACTAGAAAACTAAATGGATTTTAACCATGTAAAAAAAAAAACATAAATAAAGATTTTAATTTAACTATTAAAAACCAAAATGTCAAAGAATACTTGGTAAAACATAAAAATAGAACAAAAGCAGAAAAAAAAATTAATACAAAAGATTGTTTTGTGTTAAAAGGCTACGACAGTGCCATAGAACCATAAGGCATCACCTTACTGCAATAGGGCGACACCTTATTGAATAGGTCTTGTCTTACTACATTGTCAAATAGAATTCTACTAAAAACTTATTTTTCAAATATGAAACATAGGCTAATTATGAAAATGATAGTTTTAGAATCACATAATCATGAAAATTATGAACATAAACAACCTAACCAACTCAGAACATGATTAAAACAATTCAAATAAAAAATGAAATTAAAATAAAAAATTAAGAGTGGAAAGAATGGATTTTACCGCATAAATAGCATAAAACCATAACTCTTGTCTTCAGCCCTTAGAGACACTATATTATGACAGTAACTAGAACACCAGCTAATTGACCATTCAATCTTTCCTTCTCCAGCCCCACTTGAAAAACCTTCTTCTCTAGCTATTCTTATTAACTTCCTCTATTATTCTTGCTTCTTCTTCTACAAACCTTGTCTCTGTTAATTTTTTATGCTTTGTTCCTTATGTCTTTTATTTTTATAATTACCAGAAAGAGAACCCCCCTTAATGCATAGCCACTCCTTTCTTTTCATCTATATCCTCCTCCCTCTCTCTCTTTCTCTCTATCCTCAAATCTCTCCACTACCCACTTCTTATGATTTTCTCCTTCTCCATCATGCTATTAACAATAGATTTTTATTATCTTAAAAATCGTATCAAAAGCCATAACATTATTTTTTTTTGAAATTCCCTTACTAAGGTGTCATCACCTTTGTAGTTAAGGTGATGCCTTATCAATAAGGCAAACATTTTATTAATGGGTGGGGCTATAAAATGGATTGTGCTTTTTGGGCTTTTGAAGGAAAGAAAGGTCGGGTCGAACCTGCTGAGTCTAGTGTAGCTGTATTATCTTCATCTTGGGCCTTTGCTTGTGGGCTCGACATTTTTTATGCTAACAGTTTGCCCCCTTGATTTTTTAAAAAGCCCAACTTAAATTTTTTTTCAAAAATTTATAATAATAAAAATTGAAGGATACAACCTTGACTTTTTTTTTCTATTTATATCGTTGACCTCAGGATAAAACCCAAGGGGTGAATTGCATGAATTTCTGCACTGTCGATCTCAAGGTACAACCCATGAGGTGAATGGCTTGAATTTCTGCACAATCTCGAGGTACAACCCAAGAGGTGAATTGCTTAAACTTTTACACAGTTGATCTCGGGGTACAATCCGAGAGATAAATTATTTGAACTTTTACACTATCGTTCTCGGGGTACAACTCGAGGTGAAAACCCATTGGTCAATTATTATTGCCTTTTTGACTATTGTATAATTGTCTTTTCTTAAAAAAAGCAAATGTAAAGGTAAAATAATAATTGGGTGAAAGATATATAAACTCTTTAAGTTTCTTCATTTCCCACTTCTCTTTTTTTCTAAAACACATAAACACAAGTTTACAATGTATTGTACTTCTCTTTTTTATATGTATCTCGACCGAACTCCACCTCTACCCACATGGAATGTTGTGTTTCCTTTTATTCGGGCACTCAATTCTCTTAGTTTGGTGATGGGCACTGAATTTTCCTTAATCCCTAACTTGTCTTCTCACTTTTGTTCATAAGCTAAGGATGAGGTAAGTCATTCTTCCACCTTTCCCTATTAAAAATGAAACATATTAATCATGTTTCACTATTTTATTTATTATTTGTTTAAGTTTGATTGCAATTAGTGTGCATTTTTTATTTTTTAATTGATTCTTATATGCATGTTTGTTAAAATTTCACTAAAGCGTTCATCTTATCGATGAGGCATTCGCCTGATTGATAAAGAAATCTCCTTATCGGTAAGGTGAACTAATGTGCCATCACCTTAGTAATTAAGAGTTGACTTTGCCTGATTTTCTTAAGGTGTTTGCCTTATCAATAAGGCGAATAACCTTACTATCACCTTATTGTTAAAGCACTAATTGTTTGTGCCTTTGCCTTAATATGCTAAGTTGACACTTTTATACTAAGGCAATTTTATGTGATAAGACTCATATGTTTCTAAAATACTTCCCTTTCTTCTTGCAGTTCGACCTATACATGGTGAAAGGTGTTGGGAATGCCAGTGGGGCTCTTGGATGGTATGAGAGGCTTTTGGAGGTAGTTCAAGCCCAAATTTGATCCATAAGTTTTTAGTCTTTGATTTTTACCTTTCCTACCATTAGAGGTATGCACGGACCCAATTTCGCGATGCAATTATGCATGCATGGGATGAAAGCCCCTATAATGAAATTAATCGAGAAATTGATCTCTAGTGTCGATAATTCATGATTTAAAGGATTAGATTGTAATTTTTTAAAGTTGAAATGCAAGAATTATAAATTTTAGGATTTAAATTGGAAAAAAAAATCAAGTTTTGGGTTTTTTTTAGAAATTTGAGTTGGCATGTCAAATGCCAGTCGGTATTTAGCCAAATGCCGATTGACATTTAGCCTAATGCCGATCGGCATTAGACAAATGCCAATTAGCATTTCGCTTAATGCTTATCTGCATTATGATGATTTTTTCACAAATTCGATCTTTTTTTTGCATCTGATTGGTTAATTAGACGTAATTAATACACATGCCTCACTCTGTGTGTTTAGAGAAGTCTCCAGACTTAGTTTAAAATAAATCTTATCCTATCTGTGTTTTTAAAAATTAAAATCTTAGATGCGTGCTACGCAACTAAATCTTGCATTCGCGTAGAAGAGGTTGGCTCCTTGACTTTAAAAGCCGGGGGAGAAGTTTGCAAGAGGGGGTTTTTTTTTTCGGAGTGGTCCTTTTCTTCTTCTTCTTCTTCTTCTTCTTCTTTTTTTTTAGAGAAAAATTATTAAAAAAGGTTTGAGATTGATTTTTATTAAAAGCAATGAAGATTTTTTTTATTTGTGGAGCTTGTAAAACCTAGTTATTTACAAGAGGCCAAAAATCTCAGTTGCTCACTTTTGATTTTTAATCCTAAAAGACTAAATAAAACTGCATTCTATTTTAGTCTAGAGATCATGAAAGAGTCATTCAAAACCAATTCCAAATGGTGAAAATCGTAGTCTGAGGGGCCATATAACTGCTTCTACACAACATTTGCTACTCTTTTCTATTCTTTTCCTTTATTTTAATTTGATTTCTTTATTCTATTTTTAGTGATTCATTACTGATTAAGTTTTTATTTTTTTTTATTAAAGTTTTGTGTTGCTCTAGAGGGGAGGTTGGAGATATGTGATTTTTTGGCAATAACTATTAAAGAATCCATGGAATTCCATGGACTAAAGTTTGTAAAACTCCCATAGGATTTAGGATTTTTTATTTCTCTGTGTTATTTGTTCATTTATTGCTTATAGGTTGTAATTAATTTTCTTTTAATTCTCTACGCCATAGGTTATAATAGCCCCAATAGTGGGAAAATAATGGAATTCTAATTCTCTGTACTAAAATTGATTAGTAATAAGGGTTTCACTTGGTAAAACCTCATTAAAATCAATGATGACAGTAGTTAATTAGGGTTTATGCAATTGATTTAGGATTTTTAGAAAATCATAAAAAAATGTACGTTTGATATTTTTTTTATGTTTTATTTGTTTTGGGCTTGTTTTTTTATGTTTATAAACTTAGGCCCACATTTTCACTTAAAATAAAATTAAGTTAGACTTAGGCCCACTAATTCAACTTTTCCTTTAAAATTTTATAGACTTAAGCCCATTCCCTCTAGATAATTGAAATAAATAGACTTAAGCTCACTAATTAAAATGTAGGCCCGCCTTTAGCCCATTTCACTTGTAAATAAAAAATGTAAATCTTGCTAACTTTTATTAAAATTAACTTAGTTTAGACTTAGAAACGATGCGTTTGAATGCATTTTTATATGTGATTTTATTAACTAGATGCCTTAGGGTTAGATGGATGTTTAAATAGGGTTTAATAAAATTGCATGTAATTAGAGAATGAAGTAATAATTTGTAAAGTAATTCCAAATGAACATGAGACTAAGAGAAGTTAGTATTTTGTTCCTAGAATCTCATGGGTTATGGTGCTAACTTTCTTTTAAAGAATCGAGTACCACCAATTGAATTGTCCTAGTTATTACCCTAGGTGGCAACTCCTTTTCTCCATGCTATGACTTTATGGCATAGTAGTGTGTTCCCTAAGGCTTTGAGCCTAAACAGTGTCGCGGTTGCTAAAATCTTGGATGCGTGCTAAACCCCGCCGTCTAGAATGACGACTCCACTAGGAATAAGAGACACTGATTCTACTTATGTTCTTTAGAATTATTTTATTGATTATTATTTCATTCTTGCATTCATTCTGCATGTCCCTATTAAACTAATGGTGTTGATTTATGATTCCACTAGCTTTATGGAGTTATAAATTGGCTAACCATCACTTTTAGCCTTAACTTGGTTCAAGAGAGATTACCAGGCTCATCTGACCAGAGTCTGTAACCCAAGTCCTAAAGGGGGGTAACCCTCTCTCGAGTTGGTAAAGGATGTCGGGCCCCTCTAACCTTGGCCTATAACTCAAGGGCATCTTGCTAAAGGAACCTTGACCTTTTCACCAGACTCCAACCACATATAATGGCTTAGTTACTTCCCCTAAGATCTATCCAAATTGCATGTATGATTTTTGCCATAAGGTATTTCTATCTATAAAAGCCTAGACCCATACTTTTGAAGCCCACTTAGGCCAATAAAGATTGGGCTAGACCTTTATACTTAGCAATGTTGTTTCTTTGCTTATTAATATGAGGTATTTCTATCTATAAAAGCCCAAGCCTATACCTTTGAGGTCCATTCAGGCTAATAAGGATTGGGCTAGACCTTTATACCTAAAAATGTTATTTCTATGCTTTACTGCTTTAAGAGTGATTTGGCATGTGCGTCGGTCCCTGATATCCCTCATTGATATTAAGACTAAGACAAAAAAAATCCTAGGACAAGAGACTCACCATTGAACATGTGTGTGGAAGGAATAAGGTTGGAAGGATGTATGTTATACACTTGATTTATACTTGTTAGTTATTGCATAGCACGTGCATCATGCATACATGCATTCTATGCATTTTACTAACACTTTGTTTTATAGCCATCATTGATTCATCTGGGTCTTCTCGTATCTAGGGATGGAAAGGTTACGAATTAATTAGAGGAGATCTAAGCCCTAAGTCAATAGCTCAAGAGATCCTTTAAGAACTAGAGAAGAGTCCTATCAACCTGCTTTACCTAGAAGTTGAACTTATTAAGACTGAATAGATAGAAATGGAACAACAACCAGAGATATAGACCTTAGAGGACATTAAAGGAGCTTTGATGGATGACATGAGAGCTATGATGTAAGATGAACTGAGGCAAGCTCTGGCTAGACTAGTGCAACCCACTGTTGTACCACCACCTGTTATTGAACAACCACCTGCTATTGCTATTGAACAAACACCTACTATAGGAGCTCCACCTATTGTTGTAGGTCCTTTTCCTATTGTTGGCACTCCACCTGTTGCTAATAATGTTGGGGGGCAACCTATTATTAGAAACATACCTGCTACTGATATGAGACTTAAGGACGTTGAGAACTACATGGTAAAGAAGGTGAAGAGAGAATCATTTGAACTAGTCCAAGATCATGAGTCCAAGAAGATGCAAGCACTAACTCAGAAAATGTCCAAAATGGAAGAGCTGATTAAAGGACAAGGAATGGGATACTTATTCGACTTTGATGACATGCTACAAATGGAGGGAGATAAACTGCCTGAAAAATTCAAGATGCTTTAGCTACAAAAATTTGATGGGAGAGGAGATATGAGGATTCATCTTAGCCAGTACATAACAACCATGAGCACTACTAAAGCACCATAAGAAGTGATCACTAGGTTATTTGTACTATCTTTAGAGGGAATGGCTGTCAACTGGTATCACGGGCTGGAAAAATCTATAAAAACTGACTAAAAAGAACTATATACTGCTTTTTTGAAACAATATGACTATAACACTAGATTGGAAGTGTCCATTAGAGATATAAAACTGACAAAGCATAAACCTAATGAATCCTTCTCTAATTTCTTTACCAGGTTCATGAACAAAGCAAGATTGATGAAGAACAAGCTAGCTAAGAAGGATTAGGCTAGGATGATAGTCCGTAATATGTCACCTAATCTAGTTAAGAGATTACAGATGATGAACCCCAAAACATTCATAGACCTGTATAATGATGGTCTACAAGAAAAAGAGACTCAGAGTGAGAATAAGAGAAATGCTAGAAGCATCGAAACTTGAAATTACCCAACTAGGGGCACACAACAAGAAAGTACTAGCCGAGCTATAGGGGTGCGCGCAGTTTAGCAACCTCAAAGATTCTCCAACTTCAACCAACCACTCTCCAAAGTCTTAGAAAGGCTAATCCAAAAAGGCCTACTTCGACCCTTAACCTTTTTCAAACCACTGAACCCAAATATCCCCGGCTATGACCCTAACAATTACTGTAAATTCCACCCAGTTACTGGCCATTCCACAGATAACTGTATCTGCCTAAAACATGAAATCCAAAACCTTATAGACTTTGGAAAAATCACAAACCCTGAAAAGTCTAATTCCAACCCAAACACTAGAACTAACCCTTTCCTAAACTACAAAAATGTCCCACCACCAGCCATTATGATGATCAACTCTAGAGTTAGCGAAGAAGAAGTGCTAAACTCCTTTAAAAGCCTAAACCCTATAGCCAATAGAGAATCTCTTGATACCTCTAGAGGAGTAGAGGATTTACTGGGATAGCCCTCAGGAAAATTCAATTATAAAGTTTTTTTATTCCAAACCACCCTCTGCTAATATTCCCATTGAATCAATTGAGCGCTTAAGTTGGGGTGATGAGTTTGATGATGAGCCAATGAAGGTAGAGAGAGAACTTGAAACTCCTGAACAACCACAGAGAGGAGATTTACTAGGATAACCTTCAGGCAAGTTTGATTACAGAGTATTTTACTTTAAGCTCGCTTCAGCTAATATACCCATCGAAGAAATTATGCCTACAAGATGGGGTAATGAATTTGGAGATGATAAAAGACCTTTACCTCCCAAACAGTCTCGAGAGGGACTTAAAGATCTATTAAATCAACATTTAGGAAAGCTCAATATAGAGGAATTAAAGGAGAAAGAAACATACACAGTGGAAGTATGGAAAGATGGGAAAAGAGATCGAATTATTGGAGTTGTTGACATCTGGTATGATTCTGATGAAGAAAGCCCGAGTGGTCTCGATGTATGGAGTGATGATCCTAAGGTGAATCATGTCACTAGAAGTAGAAATAATTACAAAGCTGTTGAAAATAAAATTGGGAGAGTCGCAGAAAAAGAAGGAATATAAGATACAAAAATAGAGGAAGATCAGAAAGAGGATTTGATTCTAGAACAATTGAAGAAGGCTAAGGCAAATGTCAGCATTTAGAAATTACTGATGCATTCAGGCAACCATATAAGAGCTCTTGTTAAAGCTCTATCAAACATGAACATTGAAACAACAACCACACTTGAGGCTATAGTAGCGAAGGTTACAGAAAAGAAACACGGGCTGATAACATTCTCAGATAATGACTTGCCTTTAGAAAGAAGAAACCATAATAAGGCATGGTCTATCCCAACTAAGGTGAGGGAAAGACAACCAATTTTGCTATAGTTGATGATTATTCTACTATTAATGTGTGCCCTTTAAAAATCTTGCCTAATTTAGGTTTGAAGGCTGATGACCTAACAAATTCAAACCTCATAATTAAAGCCTATGATGACAGCACTAGGAATGTGGAGGGGACATTCCAAGCTCTAATTAAAATAGGACTTATGGAATCAACTATTGAGTTTACTATGCTGATATTCCAGTCACTTGTGCCTTATTGTTAGGAAGGCCATGGTTCTATGACTCAGGAGGGGTACCCTCAACTGTACATCAAAAGATAAAATTCCCTCATGCAGGAGAAGTTGTGATTATAAAAGCTGGGACCAATGCTGTTGTGGCAGTCATATTGGATAAACAGAAGAAAATGTGTGCACCCTCTAGTTTCTAAATTATTAGGATATTTGATGGAACTAAAATGGATCCAAGAGTAGAAAAAATGATGAAGAGTATGAATTGCTAGCTTGGGCAAGGGCTAGAGAAGAATGAGCAAAAAAGCCTTAGTCTCCCATAGTTTAAAAGTTAAGGCAACACAACTGGTTTAGGTTATGTTGAAGAAATAAAGTTGATAAGCAAAAGAGCCAGAAAGAGGTTTAATGCCAAGTAAAGGAAGCTCTCAAAGAAAATTAGATCGATATGTGAGAATTTCATCAGATCAAGGGAAGTCAAATACTATTTGGGAGCTAAGGAATCAATCAGTATTGCTTGACAAGATCTTCCTAGGTTTGAGATCTTCAAGGAGCAGATTGTGGAGAACCTGGTGAAAGACAATAAAGAGGAAGTGATGAAGCTAGCAGCTAAGAGAATGGATGATGCTGCTGTCGAAGAACTGCTATGTCTGCCACCTGAGGAGCCACCCTAGGATTTAGTCACTGTCATTTATGATAGCTTTATTGATGTTTTTTATGATAAAACTGATGTAATAATGTCTGGTCTATTTGAGGACGAAAACTTTATTTTTTTTCCATGGTTAATAATATGAATGTTGGTTTTGCTTACTTGTGTGATGTGCATCCTGATAGTTTTGTGCATTATAACTTTGATCGTTCATGCATGTTTGACATTAATTCAATTCAATTTGATTCATTTCACATGGCACAAATGATAATGCAAAGAACTTTTCTATATCACATAAGGTAACTTTTGAAGAGAGGGAAAGTTTTGAAAGAATATTAATAAAAAGAAAGGTATTATTTGCTTAGGCTTATGGGGATATGCTAGGTTTAGATAGGGCCTGAAGAGAAACCATGGTTTTATGATATTCAAAGGTTTATCAAAGAAAGAAAGAAAGTATCCTGATGAAGCGACCTCAAAAGAGAGATACGCTCTTCATGTTCTTACACGTAACTATGTAAGTTATGATGGAGTATTATATAAAAGAATGCCAAATGGAATGTAGATTAGATGTCTCAAGAAAGATAAAGCTAAAGAGGTAATGAAAGAAATTCATGTAGGAGCTTTTGGCTCTCATATGAATGGGATGGTCATACCAAAGAAGGTACTCAGGCAAAGGTATTATTGGATGAGTATGGAAAATGATTGCATCAGAAAAGTGAGATAGTGTCATTAGTGCCAGATTCATGGAAATCTTAACCATCTACCTCCTACAGTACTAAATAGCTTATCGTCACCTTGGCCTTTTATAGTATGGGGAATTGACATTATAGAAGAAATAAGGCCGACAACATCAAATGGGCATAAGTACATAGTTGTGGCAATATATTACTTCTCTAGATGGGTAGAGGTTGAATCCTTCAATGCTATAAAAGAAAAATATATGGCACGATTCATCGAGAAAAGCCTTATCTATAGGTACGAGGTTCCACATCATATTGTGATAGATAATTATGTCCAATTTTAGGCAGAAATAGTGGAATTGATGTAGAAGTACATGATCGAACATCATAAGTCTTCACCATATCGTCCTCAAGCCAATGGAGCGGTATAAGCAGCTAACAAAAATATCAAGAAAATCCTCTCTAAAATGGTCAAGACTTATAAAGTTTGGTTTGAGTTTCTTCCTTTCGCTTTATGGGTATATAGGACTATAACTAGAACTGCCACGGGCCAAACTCCATTCTCCTTTATGTATGGTTGTGAAGCAATCTTCCCTATAGAAATAGAGATCAAGTCCTTGAGAGTTGTCATGGAAGCTAAAACTCTTGAGAGTGAATGGGAACAAAAGAGATATGATCACCTTGTATCTCTAGATAAGAAAAGGATGAATGCTTTATTTCATACTCAGATATATCAGAGGAGATTAGCAAGATCATTCAACAAGAAGTTTAAGCCTGGAAAGATAAAAGCTAGGATATGGTGCTAAAACAGTCTAGAGCAGTGGAATTTGATCCGAGAGGAAAGTTCAAACCAAACTGGGAAGGACCATATTTAGTCCAATCGGTTTTGCCTAAAAGAGTTATAAAGATATCAGATCTGGAAGGAAATGAATTTATAGAGCTTGTTAACTTGGATCACCTCAAGAAATACTACCTGTAAAAAATAAAATAAAAGTAGTATAAAGAAAATAAAGTCTACTAATTAAAAAACCTGAAAAGGCTAGTTTAACAAAAGTTAGGACATTCCCACTGTTCAAAAAACTCGTAAAGGGCTGGTAGGCAAAAATTAGGGAATAAAAATAAAAGAAATAGTCCCGTTGGCTAGAAAAACTGTAAAGGACTAGAAAATCTGGGTAAATAAATGATAGAGAAAAATATTTAGCTAGAAAATTTGAAAGGACTAGTTGATGGCAAGAATTATATCAGGTGATGTAATAAATGTACTCATTTTGGCCCTAATTAATGAATCCTCTTGAAATTGAATTTTTTTTAACATTACATGTTCTATCTTATTTATAATGCATAAGTACTAGAAAGGAAAATAGAACATAAAAGCTTAAAATAAGCTTTATGAGACTAATTCCTAATGATATTTGTGTTTCTTCTTTTGTGACTCATCATGCAAAGCTTGAGTCCTCTTGTATCTAGAGAATCCTAGTGGCTCTATAGCTTATACCACAACCCAGATCTTGTAATTACCATCAATAGCTCTATCAAAATCCAAATGTCCGCTCAAGAATCCTATGAGGCCATAAATTCTTAACCTTGTCCAAAAAATCTTATATGAGGGGGAAGCCTTCAAAGTCAATCAGAACAGTAACTATGAATTATAGGTGACCATACAAATGATAAAGGCCAGAAGGAGAAATGCAGCCCTAGGATGGGAACACAGTGATCATATAGGTTAAGGGTCATAAACTTCAGCTTCCACCAGGGGCATATCTATGTAATCTCAGTGTCTGTAATGCCTTATAACCACTTCACCCACTAGTCTATGTATGTCTGTCCTTCACCTTCAATGGGTGAGATTGCAGTTGATGAAACTGATAGGATAAAGAGTTAGCAGGAACAATAAGCAAGCTTAGCTTCTTTTATAACAAAATCTATAAAATAAAGAAATAAATAAAACAAAATGAAAGCTCGCTAAGTTGAAAACCCAAAGTGGTGGCTTAGGCAAAAATTAGGGCAAGCCTACTAAGTTGAAAACCTGAGAGGGCAGCTTAGGCAAAAGTTAAGGCAAAAAAAAAAAAAGGTTTTGGTTATATACCTAGAGGAGAAGTAAACTTCTTGAAAGACGATGTTTGACCTTGAAGTTATCTAGAGCAATAATGGTCTCAACAAGAATAATAGGTATAGGATTGGCTCCAGTCTCTACTTATTCTAAGATACCCTTAATCTTAGTATCAACATCCATATAGGAAGAAACTAAGAGAAATTGAGTGTAAGGCAGAAAGCAACAGTTCTAGTCTAAGCAGCATTATGCTTATCCTAAGTCTTATATGCAGTAATTAAGGAAGAAAAATTAATAGTCCTAGGGTTACCAACAAAAAGATAAATATCATCATAGGGCATATTAAAGAAAGCAACAAGCCTATCTGGGAATTGCATACCTAAGTTAGGCAGGGTAATAGCAACAATAGAGTCGAATGAGAACCTTAGGATGGCAGTAAACTCTTCAATTATAGGACACAACTCTTGACCATTGAACATGAAAACATGGTCCTTTGAACCCCAAGATGTTGTAGCAGCATGCAAGAAATTGTCATTTATCTTCAAATGTTGAAAAGATTTTAAGGGTTTGATATGAAAGGGTTGAAGCTTATTCCAGTCATCACCATTAAAGCTCTTGAGAAACTTCTTCATTAGTTGGAGAGAAGCTTGAGTCATGATGAGTCATGATGAGAATGAAGAAAAGGAATAGTAAAACTAGTTCCCTTTTGAGTTTTTATGAGGAGAGAAGCTGAATTTGGATAGAATTGGGTTTTTTTTAATCGATAAAGATAACGGATAATTGATAAATGATAAGGATAAATGGATAGGATAAATGATAAATAAAGGATAAATAGTTCAATTATCTAATTATCTTAATTATCAAAAATCTTTATCCATTTACTTGAGTCTGATCCAAGGAATTTGAATTCATATTAAGACATAGACCAGTTTAACACAATACATACAAACAATATAGAATTCAGAACATAATAGTATGACAGAAAAGTCAGATAGCCTAGATCAGTCATCCTAAACTCTAGAATCTAGCCATAGGCTCCACCCTTTGGTAGGACCATCCTGATGAAAGGTGTTCGGAGGTCTGACAAATGAAGTGCCAACATTATAAGGATCAATGCTTGAACCTGTAAGTTGTCGGTGAAGCATCTCGATCTCACACTTTAGATCACTAGAGTAGCTTTGTACATATAGGAAATAACATGTCATGTGCATTTCATACATAACATGCATACATTTTCATCTTTATTGTACATATACTTACCCTTAAACTATCTATGATCTGCATAATGAATAATCTCTAAGATGAGACAAGTCCATGCAGGTACTCTGCCTATGTTCAGGGAATCTATTTTGTAAAAGTTTTACTAATGTCAATATCAAGTATATAGATTGATGCAGGAAATAAATTAAATGGACTCACATAAGAAGTATCCATAGGGGAAAAACTAGGAAGCAGAGCCTCACCGAAATGCATCTGCTGCTCAACTGGAGTCTGAACAGTGGGAGTCGAGTAGAACATGGACCTATTTAGGAGAGAAATAATACCAAGGGTAACACTAGTAAAGGCCCTATCATGAATAGTCCTAATAAGTTGAGCAAAATGTGCATGGCTACGTTTAAATCTAGGACCCTCAGAATCAGGAGCAATATCAATAATATGAATAGTCTTAGACTTAGGAATGGTCTCAGTCCCCTGAGTAGTCTCAGTCTCCTCCTCCATTACCTCATCAATAGGAGAGCCAATCTCCTTGAGTTGAGAATAAAGAATGAATGAAGCATGAATTCCCAAAAAAATAAAAGAACAGAAGAAATGATCAAAGATTACCTTAGCCTAGTCAATAGGAATCTACTCTAGGAGATGCTCATGAATGAATTGCTAGTAATGTTGTGATCGTTCGAGGAAGGTCGAAGTATCATATCCATGAAGTGCCTCTATTAGCTCTGAACCTATCAAATAAGAACTGCACAACATAGAAGAAGGGACATTAGATGGAATATGATGTCAGGAAGGCCTAGAAGACTAGTGACACACTCACTCCCCTAAATACCACATCAAGCAACCATATCCTAAGAGCAGAACTCTTATAGGCTCAAGGCGTATAGCAACGGCCATGAAATCATATCGCTGGATGTCATCGGTGCCCTCGAGCCAATTAGAGTTTATCTGTAATTTAGGTCAATTAAATTTAACTCAGATTAAATTGCAAGATACTAATAATTTTATTTTCCTTACTAGGTGCCATTTAATGGTGTTCAGTTGGTCATGATACGTCTACAATGTGTTCCTATTACTAGCAAGGTAGGAAGAACCCAATCTCATCATCAAAGAAAAGCTCCTATCAGAGTTAATAGCACTGAAGCCTTGAATCAACCCAATCTCTATGCTCCAAATTTGAAAGAAAGAAAGCACATTATTAAAAGGTAATATTTTTGTAGAAATAAATAGAACTAGTAAAATATTACTATAGGCGGCGGGGTTTAGCACGCGCCCAAGTGTTTAGCTACCACGACATTGTGTGGGCTCAAGGCTCACTAGAAAATATGATATAGGTCTTGGGCCTATTTGGAGATGGAGTCGCCACCTGGATAAAAGCCGAGACACACTGTACAGCAACTGGATCCTGCGGAGGTTCCTAGAAGCCATCATTAGAGATCGGGTTCAAAAACTGGGTATGAGCATTTGAATGCTCACTGAACCTTGCAGTTGGCCTCCATTTGTGTTTTGCATTTTATTACCATTTAATTATTTAATTACCTCCTCATTTACCACACATAATAAAATTACCTTTGGATAATTGCCAAATTTTATAATGAAGTCCAAGTTTGTACATTAGTCTAGTTTCATGCTTTTAAGTCCCAACATTCAACAAAAAAATAAAATAAAAAAAAATAATTCTAACCATACATTCAGAACTGAATGGGGGGAAGGGATTAAGGATTACAATGCTTTTTAGCTAAGTAAACGAAATAATATACAGAAAATAAACCAAATATATACCGGAAATAAACAAATAAAATAACATAAAAGCGACAATGTACAAGGGATGACTAGAAAAGGTGACTACTCGATGATAGAAATCATCAAGTAATTCCTGAAAATAATTTAGTCCTTATATTCAAGAGAAAAAAAATGAAATCACATATAACGATATTTACAAAAGGCTCTATAAAAGGGGGGGGGTTCACATTATAAACTAAAGAAAGTATCAAACAATCAAGATTAAACATCATCATGCAATGATACTGACATGTATTTAAGGTCGAATAATACATATCAAAGTGGACGCATGATGAGCATACAAAAAAAAAGAAAATAGACTAATGAGGTGATCACCTCATTGATGAGGCGGTGCCTCATCAACAGGGATCCTTAATATTTCTAAGGCAAAAAAGGTATATAACACATACATAAAAGGAAGACTTCCTAGAGGCCTGTCAATGGGGAGATTACCTTATTAATTAGGCGATTGCCTCATTGACAAGAGGTGATGCCTTTGTGAAGAGGCACCGCCTGGTCAGAAGGCGAAAACTGACTCTCACACGCTTAGACTTCTACTCTAAGTAACAAAACATGCATATACACACTCTATAATCATCAAAATACAACTACATGCAAAAGTTTTCAAAGATCACATCAATAAAGTAGGATATTGAGCAAGATAAACTAGAAATACCTAAAATATACTAATGGTTTAGTTGCACACAAGCAAGAACACACAAAATGATGAACATGTTAAGTTTGAGAGCAAGTTTCCTACCAAAATGAAAGACCCTTAGAGATGTTTTTGATTATGATCCTTGCTAGGATGTGATCTTTACTTTTGACACAAGCTTCTTCCTTTTTCTCTTAGAAAAAGTGGATCTCTTTGCTTCAATCTTCCCTCTTTTCTTAAGGATGTTTTTTTTTTCTTCAGAGCTCCTCCATCTTCTCACTAACCTCTCTCTTTTTCTCTCTCTTTTTTCCTTTTATTCCTTAGCATTCCCATGCCCCTATGCCCTCTAGCCCATAATGGGCCTTCATAGCCTTTTTTCCTTCCCCAAAAATCTTTTTCTCACGCAAGAAGCAGGTATGGAGAGTGGGCCCCACACCACTTGGTCTTCATGATTGCAAGTGCATTAAATGCAGTTGCAAGTGGGTTGCTATAGAGGCGACGCCTGAGGCAATCACCTTTTTGGCAACTCCATAGAGGCGACGCCTCATCGATGAGGTGATTGCCTCTGTGATGAGGCAATTGCCTCATTAGCAGCTGCCAAAGAGGCGATTGCCTTATTACATTAAGGTGATGCCCCTTTGGCTCGGGCCTGCATTGGGCTCGGCGGGCTTAGGCCAAATTTGGATAGTTAGGCTTGGTCTTGGGTTTTTGAGGCTTTGGGTTTTCAATTCCACTCTCCACTAGAGATTCATACTTCATTCTCATGTCCAAGTTTCACATTCTCATCATTGGGCTTGACAACAGGCCGGTAAAACTGAGCAACCCTAATTCATCCCCTAACATGAGTCGACTGAATTGGGTGTCTACAGTTTGCCCCCTAATTTTTCAAAAAATCAAATGCATGCAATAACAATTTTTTGAAAAATCACATGCACAACAACAAATAAATAATAAGAAAAAAAGAACATACCTGACCCTCGGGTTTCACCCGAGAGATGCATCCTTCAATTCTCAAGCTTGACCGTGATCCACAGGTTTTCCTAGCCTGATCAGCCACTCATTAATATTTGATCAAGAAATTTGGAAACTGTTGACCTCGGGTTTTCCTGGCCCGATCCTTACAACACTAGAATTCAATTCTCGGGTTTTCCTGGCCCAATTGTCATCTTGCTAGGGATATAGATTTATGGGTTTTTCTGGCCCAACCATCCATTACTTGAGACATGATTCTTGGGTTTTCCTGGCCCAATCCTCACAACACATGAAACTTGATTCTCAGGTTTTCCTAGCCCAATCCTCACAATACTAAAACTTGATTCTTGGGTTTTCTTGGCCCGGTCATCATTGGGGATGTGTTTTTTTAGATTTTCCTAGTTCGATTATCACCCCTTCGGGGACACAGACTTCCGGGTTTTCCTGGCCCAGTTGTCCTTCACGTTTGACTTTGGTGATACTACCCGAATAGTCATCTCGATCTTTTGAGCTTTAGGGGTTTAGACCCGAACAACCCTTTCTTTGAGCTTCAGGGATTAAAACCGGAATAGCCCTGTCCTTGAGCTTTGAGGATTTAAACTCGAACAACCCTCTCCTTTCAAGCTTCGGGGATTCAAACACGAACAACCCTCTCTTTTCGAGCTTCGGGGATTCAAACCTGAACATCTCTTTCTCCATTCGATGTGGGTTTTCCTGGCCCATTTTTCCCAAAACTTTATCTCGAAAATCTATACTCTAAATTCCACCTCCCTAGTATGCGACACTAATTTCCATCCATCATTTTTCAATCATTCAACACACTTTTTTTTTAGGGAAACCCCATACCCTTGTGTGCTATAAAAACAACTTTTTCCTTGTCTTTTCTCTTTTACTTTTTATCACTTCTCTTTTCCCCTTTCCTCCTCTTACACTTTATGTACTCCCTATATTTTGCTCCCTTTTCAGTTAATGAAGAATGAGAGAACACTACTTGTGCCCAAGTGGGATCATATTTCACCTCTTATTAGCGCCTCTAGGAGTCTGGGATTGACCCGTGGGGACTCGATTCCTCTTCTGGCAGATCTAGGGTCTCACATTTGCTCTTCTGCATAAGGTGAGGTTAGTACCCTAAAATTTTCTGTAAAATTATATTGGGTTAGTGATTAATCTTGCATTATTATCATTTTAGAACCTTATTTAATCAAATAAATATGAAATTTGTGTTTTAAGTCATTAAAAAAAATCAAAGATCGTCCCCATCTATGCCTCGCAGAGGTGATTGCCTCTTCAATGAGGCAATTGCCTCTTCGATGAGGCGATTGCCTCTTCGATGAGGCGATCATCTCATTGATGAGGCGATCACCTCATTGATGAGATGATAGGCTCCTGTGAAGAGGCGATTGCCTATCGCCCCTTCACAGAGTCGATCGCCTCTTCAATGAGGTGATTGCCTCTGTGATGAGGTGATCACCTCTATGGTGAGGCGATCACTTCATTAACAAAGAAAACTATGCTATTTGCATGTACATTCATTCTGAATTTCTCCTTGAAACTGCAATATGCATAAATTTTACTTCCTTATCTCTTTATTTGTAGCATGATGCTCAAACATTCAAGGGTGTTGAGAATTTCCATGGAGCCCGAGTCTTCTATAGTGACTTGACCAATGAGTAGAGGGACCAAATTCAGGAGATAGGGTTCTAGGACTTCGTACTCTCGCTTGCATCTGAGTAGGGACGCACGGACTACCAGCCACTGCATGCCTTAATGAAGAGGTGGTTTAATATGACCCACACTTTCCACCTCCCATTTGGTGAGCTTACTCTAGACCTAGTATCATTTGCTGCCATCATGAGGATTGCCTGTGTCAGGGATCCTGTTCCCTTTGATGCGAGCCTACACCAGTTGTCTTCGGATAAGGCTACATATATCAAGCAACTTTTGGGGATGACTCCTGACATGAAGGGGACTCATACCCTTAAGTTGGACTCGATTAGGAGTTTCTACACCCGTGATTGAGCCACAACGATGATCTCTCCCTGTGAGATTGATAGGTGGTGAGGGCCTTTTTGCTCTACCTACTCGGTACCACCTTCTTCACTGACACTGCTAGCTCCATCAACTTGATGTTCCTACTGGCCCTTCAGGATCTTGACCAGATTCCCACATTCGATTGGGGTAGCTGCACCATGGTATAGTTGTACCGGAGTATGGATGAGGTGGTTGGAGGGGCTAGGAGATTCTGTGACTTTTGGCATGTTGTTCTGGTGCGTCATAATCCCCTTTTTTGTGTCATGATCCCTTTTTCCTTTATCTTGTTCTAACCCACAGTTACTTACATCAGTTTTCTCAACTCCTCCTATTTTTTTTCTAGGTATGGGCTCTGGAGCTAGAGCTGCTTATGGGCGTTACATGAGTGGGAGGTCACTTCTTGGCCCTCGGTAGGTGGGGTGCTAACCGCATCGTGAAGAGGCACCTTGCGTGAGTTCACATCCACAGACAGCACTTGAACTCTCTAACACAGGATGCAGTACCTGCAAAGCACAAACCTTCATATTAGTAAATTATTCATATTGAATTTACTTACATATTGATGTCTCCCTTTTTTGTAGATCCGGAATGACTTGTGGGGGCCTGAGGACACTTGGACCATTGAGATGACTCACTCCAGGCCCTCAGCTTGGAAGAGGGTACTCCTCTGTGGGCCTGGATATCGAGCTTGGTATTTAGGAGAGCGAGTCCTGAACTAGAGGGCAGGTGTTAGAACTAGGTGGGTCCCTAGGTCTCCTCCTGATAGTATGCTTTAGGCTCATGAGCTAGAGGGTAATGACCTCGCTCAGGCTATTATAGGCTCACTAGTTATGGATCACACAGTTCGTGTGAAGAGTCGGTATACGGAGTTCATCCACACCCACCTTCTGCTGATGGTCCCTTTCCAGGCCGCTTTTACCTCTTAGGTATATCCCTGTCGGCTTCCCTTTCCTTGCAAATTGACTGCATTCTCAACATGTTTCTCCTACTTTTGTCTTTAGGCTGCACCTGCTAGGCCCATGGCCCCGGTTAGGTCCCGAGTATGGCAGAGAGAGCCCTTGAGGCGTCGACTAGATCCGGGCAGGGAGGAGACTTCTACAGCTGGTGAGGAAGCTAGGCCGACTATTGCCCCCGGTTCTGAGTTTGTCCCAGACAGCTTCATTCACATCCCCGACCATCTAGCTCAATCTTAGGTTCCTCCTAGAGAGTTGTCGCATCAGTTCTTGACTTTGGACGAGGACTTGACCCCTGCATGCACCCCTGGTGGTGCTACTCATGTAAGTTCTTTTCCTGACTTGCTAGTCATTATGATTCTCAAACCAAATGTTAGTTCCAACATTTATTTCAATAATGTAGATTCTACTGGAGTAGGGCCTATATATGTATTGCATGATAGAGGCCTAGAGAGACTACATGCTAGAGGTCACCCAGCAGTGGAGGGTAAGAACCTCTTTATTTTCTACATGTATGCATGCTTGCATGGTTTACTAACCTGCGATTTGTCTAAATAGGATCGGGATGAGGCTAGCAGGGCGAGGATCGCCACTCTTGAGCATCAAATTGACGTGTTCCAGATTGATGAGGATGGCGACAGGAGTGGCAGCGGTGATGGATGAGAGGCTGACCCCGAGGGTACTGGATTGGATGCTTGATGTTCCAGGGTTAAAACTTGTGTAGTCTTTAAATAGTGAACACAAAATTTTAGTTTTTGATTTTATGGACAGAATGTTTGCATAATTCATCATTTTCCGTAATTAAATCCACTTGTTTTTCTTTTCTCATTTCTTCATATGTGAGTTGATTTCAATGTTTGCATACATAACTATCCCACTATATTTTGATGGCACCTGTGTAGACAATGTGATTCAAAAAAGCACAATCAGCCTATACTGCTGATGAGGTGATTGCCTCATTGATCTCTGGTGAAGAGGTGATCACCTCTTTCTATTGAGGCAGTGCCTCATTGATGAGGCGATTACCTCAGCAGTAAGAGGTCCTACCCCTATAAAAACCCACATTCTTGTGTTTGACCTAATTCTCTAGTTCCCTTCGCCCCTAACCTTATATTTCTCTCTCTAGGCACCTCTAAAAAGCCACAAACATGATAGAATAAAATTGAGGCCCTTCCAATCAATTTTTAAAGGTTAAGACAACAAATCTTGGGCCAGGTTAAAGCCGTTTCACCTTCCGGTCTTCAAACTACTCCATACTAGGAGAATCAATTTCCCTTTTCTCCATGCCATGATTCAATTTTGGGATCCCCATAAACATGTTTTTCGATTCAACACAACATAAATATGTCCCTTAACAGAGGAATTCGAGGTAATTCTTGGCCATTATATGGACCCGCATGTTGGTTTGCAATTCCTGTCCTTGAAAACTTGGATTCTCACTATATTCAGTAAAAAATGTCACGTATGTTAAACCTTCCACCCCGGTCTTCTTTTCATTATATCTCTGACTTGGAAATGAAACTAGAGTCCTTCCTCGAGGTCACCATGAATGTGGACAAGGAAGAAACTTACTGGACCTACATGTTAGCCCTCTGTTTGTATGCTCAATTTCTGCTGGTCTCTCCCCCAAGGCACTGTGATACAAAGATCCTTTCCATCCTCGATTAAGTGGAGTCAGGGTTCAATCCCATCCCTCTTATCTTAGCAGAAACTATCATTAGATTGGATGACTTCATGAAGATGCGATGATTCTCAGGAAGTCTATTCCTGCTGGAGGTAAGTTTCCTATTGTCCCTTCCTTCACTTCCAACTGTCATATTGTCTGTATCTAATCATTTGCAATCCCACATATGTGGTTTTATGAAAAGTTAGGCCTGATCAACCTCCTTAAGACATTAGGCATTACCAGGCCAAACATTATTGAACAAGAAAACTACATCCCATCCCTGCAGACATTCATGGATGACTGTCAACATTTCCTAATACACTGATCTGCTGGATGTGCCCCTAGTGGGGGTTGCAGTATATGACCATTTAGTCTTATAAATATTATGTCGCTGCTGCCGATCTCCATTTTGCCACTTTCTATAATCCAACCCGCCTCTGTCGCCAATATGGTCATAAACAACTGATTGTGGAGCCTGTTCCTAAGTTAAAGCCAGGGCCGCTTTCTCAAAATTTCCTAGACCACCTGGTGGCAACTTGGCCTTGAAGAGTCATCGAAAGAAATTTAAGCTACTACGGTGATCAGACTACTAATGATCATTACAAAGTGTGGGTTTTTTTGCAACAAATAGAAAGAGATGAATTTATTAAATACAAAAGGACAAGGGAGTTATAAATGTTAAGTTCACAGGGTAGGCAACAAAAGAAGAGAAAACAAAATTAGCTCATAAAATAAAGTCATCATTTCCTCTTTTATTAGAAGTAATTTCCCTTTTGTACTAGTTAAACAGCTTGTAATGGAATATTATACAATGTTTAATGATAATTAAAGAAATATATTTCATTTCATTTAAGCATAAAAATGCATATACACTTCACTTCTGTTACATCTCATGTTATTAGTTGGCTTGCACTTGCAAGTTTTCCTACTAATCATTTTATGCCTCTCTCTCTCTTTTTACATGTCCTTAACTTTTGCCTGGATCGCCTCTTTTGAGGTTTTCAGTCCAGTAGGACTTTTGCTTTTCTTTTTTCCTTTTTAGTCTCTAACTTTTGTCTAGATAGTCTTTTTTTGAGGTTTTCTCCCTAGCGAGACTTTTTACAAAAAGTATTTCTTGAGTTTGTCCACGTTGATAGGTTCTTTGAACTCGTTTCTCTCTATGTCAGACAAAATGGCAGCACCTTTCAAAAATAACTTCTTTACCATATATGGTCCCTCCCAGCTGGGCTTAAACTTTCCTTGAGGGTCAGTCATGATTGATCTTGTAAGTTTTAGCACCAAATCCCCTTCTCAAATTTTACCTAGCTTGATTTTCTTCTTGTAGGCACATGCTATTCTTTTCTAATATAGCTGAGAATGATACATGGCCTTCATCCTCTTTTCATCCAGCAATGTCAACTGAACCAACCGACTTTTAACCCACTGATACTCAGGGAGTTTAGATTCCAGAAGGACTATCAATGACCTGATCTCAACTTCTACCAGTAAAACAGCCTCACACCCATAAACCAAAGAGTACGGAGTGGCTCTTGTAGAAGTTCTAGCAGTAGTCATGTACCCCCACAATGTGAATTGTAAGTAATCGACCCAATCTCGGTAATTTTCCAGCGTCTTGTCCAAGATCTTTTTACATTCTTAATTACTGCTTCCACTACCCCATTTGCCTGTGGCCTATACGGAGATGATTTATGGTGCTCAATTTTATAGTCTTTTCATAATATGGTCATTTCTATCCAAAATTGAATGCCATTGTCTATAACTATGTGGTGCAGCAATCCATAACTACAGATTATGTTCTTTTCGATGAACTTCAACATCTGCTTTGACCCCACAATAGCATATGATTCAGCCTCAACCCATTTGGAGAAGTAATCAATAGCCACAATGATATATCGATGGCCATTAGTTGCCTTTAGCCTCACTTCCCCTATGATGTCAATCTCCCATATGGCGAATGACCAAGGAGAGGTCATTCCTTAAAGTTCCATAGACGGTAGGTAGCTAACATCACCATATGTTTGGCAATTGTGACATTTCTTCACAAATCCAACACAATCTGCTTCTATGGTGATCCAAAATTACCCCCTAGTGGGCTATTTTCTTTGCCAATACAGTCCCATTCATGTGTGGCCCAGAAACCCCTTCATTAATTACTTCTATAAGCTTCCAACGTTCATCCTTATCAATGCACCTGAGGTGTACCCCGACTGGCATCCTCTTGTATAACATCCCATTATGGCTTATGAAATGTCAAGACAACATTTACAGGGATATCCTTTTTGGGGTCAAGGGGCAGCGCCCCTTGCGGGGTCCTAGGGGCAGCGCCCCTAGTGGGGTTCCAAGGGGCATCGCCCCTTGGCGGGGTCCAAGGGGCAGCGCCCCTGGCGGGGTCCGGGGGCAGCGCCCCAGGTGGTGGTCCCGCTGGCCAGTCAGCGGGTCCGACGGTAAACACTTTACCTTAACTCTTCGGTGAGTTACCTTTCAAATTTCTGAACATTAATGAATTTTCGTAATCAAATTTTGTTAGTGATATGCACTAGGTCAATCATTTGTGATTATGTATTGACTTTCTTATTTTATTAATAAAGAGGTATTATATTATCATTTGATTTTATGATAATTACATGAATGGTTAATTCTTACTAAGGCCATCAAGTATGTGACTTGATAGTAAAACCCTTAGATTAAAATAAGAGTTCTATTCTAATAATCCCTAGCCATTTATTCATTATATGAATATTAAAGTATTAAGGCTAGTATGATGTTGACTGATGGTTATGTTTTACTAATCATAAATATGAGATATTAAGTCAACTCATAGGTACATGATGAGAGATCATGTACTGGATTGACCCACTATGAGAATACTACATAGATTATTGTCATAAGTATTTCTTATCACAGTAATTTTATTTCGGTCCTTTGACCTTGAAATCATCATGGATTTCTACATAGCTATTTTATGTTTTGACACATTCTAACATTGTCTTTAACCGGATGATTAAAAGAATGTTGTTGGATATAAAATTAGTTATGTGAGGAATGTGAGTGATTTAGAAGGAATTTATCCCTCATTAATATGAGAAAGATATCTAGAGGCCCCTTGATGAGATAGACTGAATGAAAATGCATGGCCATGCTGAAATGAATTGATAAAGAGTTATCATTTTCAGTCTACTTGGAATCAAGTCATAATATTGAACTATATAAGGATGACATTCTATGCCTTATGTTCAATTAAGATATCATGAGATAAAGGGACAATAAAATTCACTGTAATTAGGTTATGTCGGATTATTGACTTCACATGACTTGGGTAGTCATAATGTCTTGCTAGAGGCCACTTATGACTTGTAGGCCTAAATAGAGATTTAGGCCCACTGCCAATGTTATGTGAACCTACAGGGTCACACACTTAGAACAAGCCCAAAACGGATATGGGTTTAATAAGCCCAAAATAAACTCTGTGGAAATAAATAATTAAAGTGTTTTATTTATTTATTTATTTGTTTATTTATTTAAGATAAATGTTATTTTAAATAAATAAATAAGATATTATTTTTGATTTGTTTTTAAACAAAATCAGAATATAATAAATGGAAAATTACCAAAAGGTTATTGGTAAGTGAAACCCTAACTTGGAGTCTATAAATATGTTATATTCTCTAGGGTTTCACACACTTGTTTTTGCCTCCAAATTCGTTTTCTTTCCTCTTAGAAAACAAAGACAGAGTTTTCCTTTTTGTTCTTGATTTGTAAGACAGTCAAGAGGTTGCTAGCACACACACTCAAATTCGTTTTGTGAAGGGCTGTTCGTGTGGATACCTATAGAGGACGCATCCTTTTGGAGACGTCTTGATCCGAACAACCAAGCCAAAAAGCTCGAGGTAAGGTGTCACCGGTGTGAACCTCCTCTCACCCTTCCAGAGAATCTTGCCTCTTCTGCGTTTTGGTAAGATTATTAAAACCCTAGATTTAATCAATTAGTCGAATTACATGGATCCTGGCTTGGGAACGTGATAAAATTTTAATTTTTCCGCTGCGTTTGCATCACTGAACCCAACAATCCTTTCTTTCTAATTAGCGTCATTTAAAAATTACCCAATTTCTAGATACCTTTGTAAATCATAGAACCAAGGTTTCTTAATGGCGTCAACTGGCATTACTCTCAACTCTTCATAACAGGGGGCTCGAGACTTCGTGAGAATTAAGGGCCTGGCATCTAGTTGTTTCTCATTTTCCCATATGGAGGCCAGTGTGGCTAGGGCATCAGCTACCTAGTTTCCTTCCTTTAGCAAATGGACAAATTTACACTAAGTGAAGGAGCACAAGATGGTGGTCAAGTATTCCCAGTATAGCCGTAATATGTCTTTTTTTATCTCCTATTCTTTGGTGGCTTGTTTTATAATTAGCATGGAATCTCTGTAGACAATAACATTTTCTTCCCTTGCGCTGCGCAATGCCTCTAAATAAAAAATGTAGGCCTCGTATTCTGCTTGGTTATTAGTTACTTCAAACTTAAGTCTTTTTTCCATCGGGATCATTTCTCCTTCTAGCATAACCAAAATTACCCTTATTCCAGCCCCTTTGTTGTTGACAGCTCCATCAAAGTACATTTCCCAACCTTGTATCTCTATCACCCCTAGATGCTCGTCAGGAAACTCCAACTTCCATTCTTGGTCATCATCCACCGGGCTTTGTGCCAAGAAGTTTGCTACTGCTCTTCCTTTCACAATCTTTTTGGCCATATACTCTATGTCAAATTCTGTGAGCAAAATGAGCCACCTAGCCAATTTTCTTGTAAGAGATGAGGTCTGTTGGAGGTACTTGAAGGGATCATGTTTAGAAACTACCTGCACTTTATAAGATTGAAAGTAGTGTCGGAGCTTTTTCGTTGCCCAAATCACTACTAAACATGTTTTCTCCACTAAACTATAAGTAGCTTCATAGGGCAGAAGCTTTTTACTCAAGTAATATAGAACATGTTCTATCTTCTTTTCACCTTCCTGTGCTAACATTACCCCTATTGCATCCTTCTCAATTGCTAGATATAGGATCAAGGCTTTACCCGATCTCGGCGGCTGTAAGACAGGGGGATTCATCAGATAATCCTTGATAGTTTCAAAAGCTTATTGACATCTTTCATCCCACACAATAGGTTGGTCTTTCTTTAGAAGCTTAAAGATGGGATTGTAGATGGCTGGTAACTTGGCTATAAATCTGCTGATATACTGTAAATGCCCGAGAAACCCTCGGACCTTTTTTCATTCTTTAGTGCCAGTATATCCCTGATTGCTCTGATCTTATCTGGATCGACCTATATTCCTTTATGGCTGATAATATGTCCTAACAGTTTCCCAAATGTAACCCTAAAAACACACTTCTTCGAGTTCAGTCTGAGATTATACTTTTTTGCTCTAGCCAAAAACTTGTCTAGTGGTTCAAAATGCCCTTCTCTGGTTGTAGATTTCACCATCATATCATCCACATATACTTCTACCTCTTTATGGATCATGTCGTGTAGCATGGCAATTGCCATCCTCTGATAAGTGGCCCCTGCATTCTTCAACCCGAAGGGCATCACTCGGTAACAGTACATGCCCCATTCAATGATGAATGATGTCTTCAATTTATCTATTGCTGCCATCATCATCTGATTGTATCCTAAAAATCCATCCATAAAAGAGTACATTGCATTGGAAGCTGTAATATCAATTAATGTATCGATATGCGATAGCGGGAAGTCATCCTTAGGGTAGGCTTTATTCAAATCTCAGTAGTCCACATACACTCTGACCCTTCCATCCTTTTTAGGAACTAGAACTATATTTGCTAACCACTGAGTGTCCTCTACCACTTCTAGGAACTTTGCCTTTAGCTACTTTTTGACCTCTTCCTTAACTAAGAGAGCCCATTCTGGCCTTAACCTCCTTTGCTTCTGCTTTATTGGTGCTATGTGAAGGTATGTAGGGATCCTGTGTTCTGAGATTTCCCTATCGATTTTGGGAATGTCTTCATAACCCCAAGCAAATACTTTCTATCTCTTTTTTAAGATTTCTTCCATTTTTCCTTTCTCACCATGAGTTAAACTAGAAGCAAATAATATATTTTTAGGATTATCATTTGTGCCTAAATTAAATAATTCAGTTTGCATGGAATTAATGTCAAACATATTCATGAAATGATCATCACAAATAGAATAACCATTAGGAAACACATCACACAAATAAGCAAATTCAGACTTCATTGCGTTCACTTTTAAAAAGAAAAGATCGTCAGTCTCAAATAGAGAAGCAAGAGAAACATCAAAGTCATTATAAAAGGTATCTATGATAGAATTGAGGATGTAGGTCTCAAAATTGAATTCTTTGCTTTGATCATCAACACCTTTCTGCTCCCAAGTAGCTTCATCTTCTTTAAACTCCTCTTCAGCCAGTACCAGCTCCTCAATATGGGGCTTTTTCGACAATAACTCCCTTGGTTTTGTTCATAAATTCAGTAAAATCTCAAACCTCGGGATAACTTCCCTAGCCACTAGGAGAGGTTCTGGAGTCCCATTGTGTGGGTACCCAGTGCCTTCCTTTATAAAGATTTGACACAGAGTCTTCTTTCTAGCCACGGTTTCCTTCTCCTTTTCTTCAGACCGGTCCGACATACATATCTCTTTCCCAACTCCATCAACCTCTTTGAATCCTAACCCATGCTTTAGAATAGGTACTTTGTTTCCCATAAACTCTGAAGGTCCACTCTGATTTTTCCCTAATCCCATGCTGGGAAAAAATTTCATATTGCGCATCATTCTTAGAACCTTTTCATCCATCTCATCCTCATAGATCACACAGACTTTAAAACTAGGACTAAAGGAAATCTCCTTAGGGATTAACTTTAGTGTGGCTCTGGCGACTTCAGTTTTGGCTGAGATGGTGATAACCCTCCCTTCGTTTGGAAACTTAATCTTTTGATGAACATTGGATGGAACGCCACCCAAAGGGTGAAACCATGGCCTCCCTAATAAAATGGCAAATGTTACCGGGATATTAATCACATGCTGGTCAACCTAGGCTTCTATAGGTCCTATTTTAACCAACACCCTGAAAGTTCCTTCCACAGATCTCTTAATGTCATCATAAGCCTTGATAACTACCTCAGAAGGCTTTAGGTCAGCTACCATCAACCCTAGCTTCAATAGAATCTTCAATGGACACACATTGATGGCAGAACTGTTATCAACCATCACACAACATGTCATTTTCCCTTTTACCTCAACTTTGATAAACAGAGCTTTATGGTGATCCCTCCCTTCCAGAGGCAAAACATCATTGGAAAATATTATCATTCCTTAAGGAGTTTCCATTAGTGACTGGACCATTTGTTCTGGAGTGGAATTAGTGGAAATCTTTCTCTGATCTAGTGCCAGGACTAGGGTTTCCCTATGATCCCTAGAATGCATGAGTAACTCCCAGACACTGTCAATGGTTTCTTTGATTTGTTCTATCTCCTTTCCCTTTGCTGTGCACTCTGCCTTTTTAGGCTTAAACCTGATAACCCCAAGTTCCCCTTTCTTTTCTTTGACTTTCCTTACAGGCTGACTTGGCTCACTTCCTTCATTGCCCCATAGGTCATCTTGTTCTTTGCTTTCATCATCGAAACTCCATATGTTCAAGACTCGTACCTATAACTCCATGGGTTGTTTGCTTGGTTTTAGGTTTTCAGGTTTGGTTTATTAGGAACTGTGAGAGATATTAATGAAGGAGTTTAGGACTTGCTCTTCTGTTAGGCCAAAGTTGACCATCATAATGGGTGGGTTAGGAGGTGGTACATTTCGGTAATTGGGTAATGGGTTGGTTTAGGTGTTTGGTTTTCTATTTTCTAGGTCGATAATTTTGCCTAAGTCTATTAAGTCTTAGATTTCATGCTTTAACTAGGCATAGCTATCTGTGTCATGCCCAATGGTCTGATGAAATTTACAGAAAAGCTTTGGGTTGGCTCTAAGCAAAGGTTATTGTGAAGGTAAAGGTCGTAGCAGGTTCTTCTCCATGAGCTTATCGAGGACTTTATTCATATGATGTCCCAGATTTGAAAATCTTTGAGGCTATCTAACTACACTGACTTATACATTGCTACTCGGTGGTCGAATAGCATGAATCTGAACGTTACTGCTCGAGTTGGCCCCCTCTTTGCCCCCAAATCCTCTCCCAAAGAATTTCTTCTCTTGAGGTAAATCTGACTCTTTTTGGACCCTGAATCTATGTAATTCTTTAAAATTCTTAATCCCCAGATCCATCAATTTCCTAGACAATGCAAGAACACACCCCTCTATTGCTAGGACCAACTGGTTGGACTCAGTAGGCTTGTGCCTCATCAAGGATAGTTTTTCCCTCAAATGAGTCAAGTAATAAGTAAAAGGCTCATTAAAGTTCTGTTTGGTATTCTGTAGATCTCTCAAGGACACCTCTAGTTGAAAATTAAGACCATATTGCTTGACAAAAGTAGTGCACAATTCTTTCCAATCTGACTAAACATATGGTTCCAAGGTGTAATACCACCGAATCAGCGCCCTTTCTAATGAAATAGGGAACTGCTTGATAATTTGGCTCTTAGTTAGCTTAGTAGCCTTCATGTATGTTACATATTGCTTTAAATGTAAATGGGGATCCTCAACACCAGTATACTTCTTCATGTTTGGGAATTTAAACTTACGAGGCAGCGGTTCATCACCCTTTTCTAGATTTAGATCATAATCTAAAGGAACCATACCATTCTCCTTTATCATCACATGCATCTGGTTCATCACTCTAGTCATATTCTTAGCCCACTTAGTCTGACCCACGTCCTCGGCTAGGATGACATTTCTTTGATTCACTGGATTGGCCAACACTATCATATCATCTTCTTCCCTTCTTTTAATCGATATTTCCTCATCGAGCTCCACCAGATCGATTGGCGGTGAATTGGGTGGTTGTGCTGGTTGGCTCTCTCTAATAAGCTTAGTAATCTCCCCCATCAATTCTCTCATCATAGCCCAGGTTTTTGTCGTTACTTCTTTTAACCATGCCCTAAATGCTTCTAGATCGAATCCTCCTACCATCCCTATTTCTAAATTTCTGACCACTCAAACCCACCCTGTTGAGCTTGAAGGATCTATAGTGCTATAAAATAGTAGGTTAGAATGATGCATGACATGTATGCATGATATGCAAGTCCATTTTATTTAGAAATTTGAGATACAAAAGGTCACACATAAAAGATATACAAGATCAAAACATGGAACGTAAATGTGCAAGTATCTTGTCTTAGGATTTTTGGCCTGGGTTTTAATTATCAGTGGGGGATAATAAAACCAACATATGTAAGAAAACTCTCAAAATGATTCAAACAAGTAATGGTTCCTTTAAATAAAGCCCTAGTCCACTTTCTATGAGCCAAGATCCTTAGCACCATAAACTTGCTTGTCAAGGCCCACTTGAAAAGGGTTATGAGTAGGCATGAGAGGCCTTTGTTGACTAGCTTATTCATAATGGGCTTTGATTGGACATGAGGGCCCATTTTACTTTTGACTGCTCATTGATGGGCTCAAGATTTAATTTAAAGGTCCATTATATGGCATAATACACATGCAAATGGGAAAATTCCTAAGGATAGTTGCTAGGTAATTACATGGGCTTGAGTCTTAGGTAAAAAGGCTCTGGCTCCCACAACGATATACATCCATATACGTCTCCCTACTTAAGGGTCAAACAATGTGGATTAGTACATGTCGTGAGTGACAATAATCAAATATTCCACCATTAAGTTTGAGTGAAACGAAGGTAGCGAAGTACTGACTATTGTCGGGTTTATTCGGGACTGAAGTGCTCATTGTGTGCAAAATGTGTAATGAATACATAAATGTAGGAAGGAATAAGAAAATAATTAAAGATGATAAAATGCAAAACACTGGAATCAATTTCTCTATCCCTAGTGGAGTCGCCACTGTAGGCGGCGGGGTTTAGCGCACATCTAAGTGTTTGGCAACCACGGCACTGTGTGGGCTCGAGGCCCACTAGGAAATACAATATAGGTCTTGGGCCTATTTGAAGATGGAGTTTCCACCTGGATAAAATCTCAAACACACTGTACAATAACTGGATCCCGCAGAGGTTCCCAGAAGCCATCATCAAAGGTGACTACTTGATGACAGAAATCATAAAGTAATTCCTGTAAGTAACATATAGTTAGTCCTTCTATTCAAGAGAAAAAAAATGAAATCACATATAATAATACTTACAAAAGGCTCTATAAAAGGGGGGGGGTTCACATTATGAACTAAAGAAAGTATCAAACAATCAAGATTAAACATCATCATGCAACGATACAGACATGTATTTAAGGTTGAAAAATACATATCAAAGTGGACACATGATGAGCATATATAAAAAAAAAAGAAAACAGACTCAACCTGTCAATGAGGCGATCACCTCATTGATAAGGCGGCGCCTCATCAATAGGGATCCTTAATATTTCTAAGGAAAAAAAGGAAGACTTCCTATAGGCTTATCAATGGGGTGATCACCTTATTGATAAGAGGCGATGCCTCTGTGAAGAGGCACCGCCTGGTCAGAAGGTAGAAACCAACTCTCACATGCTTAGATTTCTACTCTAAGTAATAAAACATGCATATACACACTCTATAATCATCAAACTACAACTACATGCAAAAGTGTTCAAAGATCACATCAATAAAGTGGGATATTGAGCAAGATAAACTAGAAATACCTAACATATACTAATGGTTTAGTTGCAGACAAGCAAGAACACATAAAATGATGAACATGTTAAGTTTGAGTGCAAGTTTCCTACCAAAATGAGAGACCCTCAGAGATGTTTTTGATTATGATCCTTACTAGGATGTGATCTCTACTTTTGACACAAGCTTCTTCCTTCTTCTCTTAGAAAAAGTGGACCTCTTTGCTTCAATCTTCCCCCCCTTTCTTGAGGACGTTTTTCTTTTCTTTTCTCTCAGTCTTTTTTCTTCAGAGCTCCTCCCTCTTCTCACTAACATCTCTATTTTTCTCTCTCTTTTTTCCTTTTATTCCTTAGCTTTCCCATGCCTTTAAGCTCTCTAGCCCATCATGAGCCTTCATGGCCTTTTTTCCTTCCCCAAAAATCTTTTTCTTATGCAAGAAGCAGGTTTGGAGAGTGGGGCCCCCACCATTTAGCTGTGATGATTGCAACTGCATTAAATGTAGTTGCAAGTGGGCTACCATAGAGGTGATGCCTCATCGATGAATCGATCACCTCATTGGCAGCTACTAAAGAGGTGATTGCCTTATTACATTGAGGCGATGCCCCTTTGGCCTGGGCCTGCAGTGGGTCAGGCAGGCTTGGGCCAAATTCGGATAGTTGGGCTCAGTTTTGGGTTTTTCATGCTTTGGGTTTACAAGTCCACTTTCCACTAGAGATTCAGGCTTCATTCTCATGTCTAAGTTTCACATTCTCATCATTGGGCTTAACAACGGGCCGGTTAAACTGAGCAACCCTAATTTGTCCCCTAACACGAGTTGACCGAATCGAGTGTCTACAATTACCTTATTACCCACATCCCTGCACCTGTCGGTATATAAATGAGTTAAAGGAATAATAGTTGAGCCCTCTCAAAGTCCTAGATCATTCTGAGGAAAACAAGGAGGCATAATCTTCTAATTTTCTAAAATCTTTGCTCTCCCATGTTGTTTATATTGCAAGGAGGTAGATTTTTTTTTTATTTTACACATCAAATGTTAGATGATCAAGAAGTCAAGAAATGAAAATCAATGCAAAGAAAGGAAATGAAAAGAAAAGAAAAAGAAGAAAAAGAGAGAATGAAATGAGACATGCAAAAAGGAAGGAATATATAAAGTGAAAAATATCTACTTTGGTCCATTACTTTTGTTTGCATATGGATCCAAGTTCTCTTATTGCATTTTGGTCCATAATTGCATTCTGATTAGGAATTCATTCCTAATTAAATCATGCCATTCATTTCATTAAATTAATAATTCATTGAATTATTAATCTATAACTAATCTATGATTCTAAACTCTCTATCAAGTATAAAACACAAAATAAAATTACATAATTCAATTTTGCATTTCTACATGCATCATTTTAATCAAATGTAAAAATTCATTTCATGTTACATAGTAGCTGAAACACAAATTTTGAAAATTATCATGTTATGTGTTGCATAATAGTCATACATGAATTTCAAATTCCACATGTTATATGCTTCAATAACGATTATAACATGACCTTTTTTCAGACGTTTACCACCAAACACTACATGATAGTTATGGTGATGTCTCTAAACATCCCACAAGGAATATTGTAGATTTTAAATCGTTAGACGTTCTACAAGAACTATAGCACGCTTTTCATCATTTTTGCTAGACATCCCATAGGGAATATAGCAAGCTTCATTGTATACATTTTGTTAGACATCCTATAAGGAATATAATGAAATTTCAAGTTCACTAGATGTCCTATAGGGAATATAGTGTACATCGTTAGATGTCCCATAGGGAATATAACAAAATTCATCATTGCTAGACATTCCACATGAACTATAGCAAATTTTTAAATCATATGTTTGTTAGACATCCCATAGGGAATATAACAAAATTCATCATCGCTAAATGTCCCATAGGGAATATAGCGAAGCTCATTTGTATAAAGTTCACTAGACATTCCATAAGAAATATAGTGAAACTTGTTAAACATTACATCTTGCTCAACAATTTGAGCATCGATTTGCCAATTAGGATACAGTTAGGTATTCTTTCCTTTAGAATTATGTACTTCAATTTCTTTGCCATAATTTTTCAAGTAAACAATGACAAAGGGGGCAACTGTAAGCACCTAATTCTGCGATGCAATTGTGCATGCGTGCAACAAAATCCCATATGATGAAATTAATCAAGAAATTAATCTCTAATGTCGATATTTCACGATTTAAAGGATTATATTGTAACATTTTAAAGATTAAATGCATGAATTATAAGTTTTAGGGTTTTTTTTTGGAAATTTGAGTTGGCACATCAAATGCCAGTTGACATTCAATGCCAATCAGCATTTGGCCTAATGCCAATCGACATTTTGCCTAATACCAATTGGCATTACGCTGATTTTTTCCTTTTTTCAGAAATTCAGTCTTTTTCTCGTGTTTGATTGGTTAATCATACATAATTAATACATGTGCCCCGCTTTGTGTGTTTAAAGAAGTCTCCAAACTTAGTTCAAAATAAATCCTATCCTATCTGTGTTTTTAAAAATTAAAATCTCAGACGCATGCTACACAACTAAATCTTGTGTTCACACAGAAGAGGTTAGCTCATTGACTTTAAAAGCCGAGGGAGAAGTCTATAGGAGGGGTTTTTTTTAAGTGGTCCTCTTCTTCTTCTTTTTCTTTTTTTTTTTGGAGAAAAATTATTAAAAAAGGTTTGAGATTGATTTTTATTAAAAGTAATGAAGATTTTTTTTTTAATTTGTGGAGCCTGTAAAACCTAGTTATTTACAGGAGGCCACAAATCTCAGTTGCTCACTTTTGATTTTTAACCCTAAAAGACGAAATCAAATTGCATTCTATTTTAGTCCAGAGATCGTGAAAGAGTCATTCAGAGCCAATTCCAAACGGTGAAAATCATAGTCTGAGGGGCCATATAATTGCATCTGCATAACATCTGCTACTCTTTTATTTTATTTTCCTTTATTTTAATTTGATTTCTTTATTCTATGTTTAGTGATTCATTACTGATTAATTTTTTTATTTTTGTTTTGATTGATGTTTTGTGATGCTCTGGAGGGAAGGTTGGAGATATGTGATTTTTTGGCAGTAACTATTGAAGAATCCATGGAATGCCATGGACTTAAGTCTATAAAACTCCCGTAGGATTTAGGATTTTTTTATTTCTCTGTGTTAGTTATTCTTTTATTGCTTATGGGTTGTAAATAATTTTCTTTTTATTTTTGCACTATAGGTTGTAATAGCCCCAATAGTGGGAAAATAGTGAAATTCTAATTCTCTGCACTAAAATTGATTAGTAATTAGGGTTTCACTTGGTAAAAAATCATTAAAATCAATGATGGCAGTAGTTAATTAGAGTTCATGAAATTGATTTAGGACTTTTAGAAAATCATAAAAATTATACGTTTGATATTTTTTTGTGTTTTATTTATATTGGGCTTATTTTTCATGTTTCTATCCTTTTGGGCCCCAAGCCCATGATTAGGTCTAATTCACTTAAAATAGGTTTGTAAATGGTTTAGGTTAATTAATTTAGGCCCATTTTAGGTTAGTTAGACTTTAAGCCCATTTTTTTGGTTAATTAGAATTTATTTAGATTTAGCTCAGCCCATTTAAATTCATTACTTTTAAATAAATAGACTTAGGCCCACATTTTCACTTAAAATAAAATCAAGTTAGACTTAGGCCCACTAATTCAACTTTTCCTTTAAAATTCTATAGTCTTAAGCCCATTCCCTGTAGATAATTGAAAAAAATAGACTTAAGCTCACTAATTAAAATGTAGGCCAACCTTTAGTCCATTTCACTTGTAAATAAAAAATGTAAATCTAGCTAACTTTCATTAAAATTAACTTAGATTAGACTTAGGGATGATGCGCTTGAATGCATTTGTATGTGTGATTTTATTGACTAGATGTCTTAGGGTTAGCTGGATGTTCAAATAGGGTTTAATAAAATTGCATGTAATTAGAGAATGAAGTAATAATTTGTAAATTAATTCCAAATGAACATAAGGCTAAGAGAAGTTAGTATTCTGTTCCCAGAATCTCTTGATTGTGGTGCTAACTTTCATTTAAAGAATTGAGTACCACTAATCAAATTGTTTAGTTATTACTTTAGGTGGCAACTCCTCTTCTCCATGCTATGACTTTGTGGTATAGTAGTGTGTTCCCTAAGGCTTTGAGCCTAAACAGTGTCGCAGTTGCTAAAATCTTGGACTCGCACTAAGCCTCGTCATCTATAAGGTAGGAATGACTACCAACCTTTACATGCATTGATAGAGAGATGGTTTGATTCCACAGATACTTTTCACCTTCTTGATGGTGAGTTCATATTAGATTCAGTCTCCTTTGTCACTATTACTGGGATAGTGTGTGTTAGCAATTCAGTTCCTTTCAATAGAAGTCTAAGATGGGGTCTCCTAATCATGTTGCTTACATAAAGAGGTTGTTTGGCATGGTTCCCTCTGTGAAGGGGACTCTATCCTTCTTTTTTGTACTCTTACTAAAGTGGCCACGATGACTTCTCCTGCTCAGATTGATAAGCTCGTGCAGGTTTTTTTACTTTATCTATTATGTAGCACCTTATTTTCAGATGCCACTAGTTCGATTGATTTTATATGTTTGATGCCATTATAGGATTTAGACCTTATTTCTTTTTATAATTGGGGGTCTATTGTGATATCTTATCTTTATCATGGGAAAGATTCTTTAGTGCAAGGATCCAAGAGATTATACAGATTCTAACATGTTGTTTTAGTATGTTCACTTTTTTTTTTGCTTTAACTCATCCTTTGTACTAACCACTATTACTTTTATAGGTTTGAGGGATTAGAGATCAAGCTTATTAAAGAAATTTCTGTTGTTGACAATCTGACTTTTTCAGCTTTAGCTAAATGAGGTTCAAGTATAACCTTACATCGTGATCTTGCAAATGTACACATGTATCATTTGCATCTCAACTCTTTTGCCTCGGATTAGGTAAACTTAAAACCAGCTAGAAAATATATAATAAATTTTATTATATTATAAGACTTATGTTTACTTTTTTATGAATAGCTCATGAAAGATTTATGGGTCCGCGTGATGGTTAGTCTGAGGTTATGCTTCATTTTAAGCCTCAGGCTATTATGAGGGTTCTTTTCAAAGGACTAGATTACTTGATGTGGTGTCTTGAGGAGCATGTGTTTGAGTGGCATCGTGGTCCGGATAAACGATGCATTCTTAAGTCTCTCCCACCCTCCATGTTCTGGACCTATATAATGGCTAAGCCTATGTTGGATAAGGCTTTGGCTAGTGCCCCTGCTGAGGATTTTCTTATTAATAGCAAAATGCACTAAAGAGAATTCATTTGGACATACTTATTGAGGGCCCTTCCTCTTTTGGCTTCTTTTACTACTAGGGTAAACAATACATGAATTTTGTTTATTTTTTTTATTTGATTGGTATCTTTTGATCAAAATTTCTCATATAGTTTCTAGCTTAGCACTCTGGTGTCAGGATTTGATCTCCTCCCTCTAGGGAGAGACCCGCATAGAGAGCTTGTGTAAGTCGTTCTGACTTTAGGACTAGTTTAGTTGGCTCGGGGATGGTAGTAGCTATTGGATCATTTTCTCATATGCCTGATCTTCTTATAAGATGTGGGTGCCTCCCAATGAGATATCTCTTTAGTTCTTAACTTTTGATGATACTTTGATGTCTTTATTTCTTCCTTCTACCACTACTCATTTGAGTTCTTTCATCTTTTAACCTTTCCTTTTTCTTTTATTTCTGTAAACAATATTAGTTTTAATAAAACAATTTATGTAGTTTCCTAGAGAAGAGGGTGAAAGATTATACAAATTGGTCAAAGCTAATTGTGACCATCTGATGACTGTTATGCAATAATGGAAGATAATAAGGCTAAATTTTATTATTATTTCTATATGTATGCAAGTATGCATGAATCTTTACTTACTTGATATTTGCTTTGGTGCAGACACATTATGAATCATTGGAGTCTAAGATTAAAGGTCTAAGTTGGCAGTTGGAAAGCTATGAATTGATCGAGAGTGACAAAAATGAAGAGCAATCAGATGAAGGGAATGATAAGCAGTCAAGTAAAGAGAAAAAAAAGGATGGAAATAGCTAGGATAGTGATGAGGTGGATGGATCTAAAGACACTAGTGATACTGATAATGAGGGTGACGAGACTGTTGAGCTGTGATCATAGGATTATATGCATTTATCAGATCAAGGCACACAAGCTAATGGCAAACATCTATTGGATTTCCATTTGTTATTGTTTGTTGGAGGGTCTGCCAAAATATGCCTTATAGATTAGAGTTGCCACCCAACTTGAATCAAGAAAAAGTGAAAAAAAATTCCACTTCCATAACTAAGGAATTTAGATTTCGGGGGGGTGGGGGGTGGGGGTAGGAGTTACTTATCCTATTTCTTATTATACAAATTACTTATTCATTCACTTCTTCACCCTAGTTTTGGTTTTATGATGCATTTTATCACACTTGATCATTAGTCAATTTAAATTAGAAATTGGAACGTGGGATAATTGGATTGATGAGCATACATCATAAGATAAATAAACAAACAAGAATTCATCAATCAAGAAAATGATCATGTAAGCAAGTAAGCATGTAGCACGCAAGCATGCAAGAGATAATCAAGATAAGCAAGCAAATAAGCAAAATAAAATGGGCAAAGGAATTAAGGATTACAACCCAGGAAAAAAACCTATTATATTAAATACATCCAAAATAGAAATAAAAGGGGGAATTGGGATTAATGATTATATTGCCTTGGAAAAAGCCTATTCTATTAATTACATAAAAATGAGAAAAAGAAATAAATAAACCTGTAAAATAAAAGTTAATTTTTACACGTATGAAACACACATCACATTTAGGACAATTTAATATACTTCATTCATCCACAAGTGGAAAAATAAATGAAGGGATAATTAAACACATAAACAAACAAGGATGCTAGTGTATGCATGATGCAAAATTTTATAAATTGAGTACTTCAGTGTGAAGTCATCATTTTTATTATTAAAATAAGATCTTTTATGATGATGCAAATATAAAAGGACAAAGTGGGCAAGTACAAATAAAATGATAAAAGCGATAAAGATATTATTCTCACCATAAAAATATTACCTTTATGATGAAACTAACAAATTTATCAAAGAAAATAATAAAAATGACAAAGATAGTAAATATGCAACAAAAAAAAATAATAATAATAAAGCAAATGGGATAATAAAAGGGATGAAAAAATTATAAAAATATTATTTCCACCGTAAAGATGGGATCTTTATGGTGGAAAAGGGCACTAAAAATAATAAAAATATTAACAAAAATAAATAAATATGCAGAAAAAAATAAGTAAAAATAATAAAGTTGACATTTTCACTATAAAAACATAAACTTTATGATAAAAGTAAGGAAAATGCAAGAAAAATAACAAAAATTGCAACAATAATAGAAATAAATAAAAATGAGAGAAATAAATAAATAAAAATGATAAAGTTGACATTTTTACCATAAAACATAAATTTTATGATAAAAATACCAACTCTGCCATGAATGGCATGAATGCAATAAAAATTGCAAAAAGGGAACAAAAATAAATAAAGTGAAGAAATAAATAAATAAATAAATAATAATGGCAGGAATAAAATAATAAAAATAGTAAACATGACATTTTTACCATAAAAATGTGAACTTTATGATAAAAAGGATCAAATTTCCTATAAAAGGCATAAATGCAATAAAAATTGCAAAAATACCACAAAAATAATAAAAATACAGAAATAAATATGCAAATAAATAAAAATTACAGAAATAAAAATATTAAAATGATAAAAATGACATTTTTACTTTAAAAATGACATTTTTAGTTTAAAAATGTTAACTTTATGATAAAAAGAAAAACTTTACCACAAATAACATAAATATTAAAAAAATGATAAAAATACAATAAAAATGAGAAAATGCAGAAATAAAAATAAAAATACTGCAGAAATAAAATAAACTAGAATGATGCAAAAATAATAGTAAAAATGCTAACTTTGTACTAAAATACCCATTTTTAGATAAGAAAAAAAGATGCAAAGATGGTAGAAAATGTAAAAAATGAATGCAAACACTCCTAAATTACACCCGAACTTCCAACTCCGTATAAACATCTTATTTTTCAACTTTAAATCACCACAAAAATCACAATTTTATCACAATAATAAATATTTACAATAAGGTGAATAAAAATGCAAAAAGTGATTAAAAAATTATAAAAATAATAGAAATAAGATGAAGAAGATGATAAAAATGAAAATTTTTAATTAAAAATAAATAGGAGATCCTAAGAGGGACTAAGTGATTGCTCTAGATTCGTGATTTTACAAAGTTGTGGTTTGGTTTGGTTTATCTGTCTAAACCTAGTGAGAGAAGTGACTTTTGGTTGAGTATTTAGGTAAGTGGATTCTCCAAGTGCTTTAGGAGTAAGAAGAAGAGAGAAAAATTCCTTCAAAACAGTAAATTTCTCTCTCTAAAGTCATATGCCTTGAGAAATGTGCTACTTTCTTCTTCTAAAAGAAGAAAAGTTTATTTTTTATTAATAAGGTCCAGAGACCTATGAGCTTGGGTCATGGACCCACGCTCTTGGGTCTAGAACCCATGTGCATGAGTTCCCCGACCCATATAGGGGTAATGTGGTCATTTTAACTCATAGGCTTAGGTAAAAACCCACACTCATTAGTCATTAACCCAAGCTTGTGGGTTACTCATCCATATGGGCTTTTCCTTTACTTTTAGTCCTTTTTTGGTCTTAACTTGGCTTTTTTGAGAGTTTGGTTGCTTTTTGGTATATATATATTTTTTATATCTTTTGGGTTTCTTTCAGGTTTCTTCTTAATTTATACATGCTCGAGAGAACTTTTGAAGAAATTCTCCCCTTTTCTACCTGACAAGAATCCTTTATCATCAGATTTTTGGGGAAACTGCAAAAATTTAGGTATCAACAGTTGCCCCATGCTTCACTTGCATTGATCAAGTTGATGCTTGTAAATTCATAGGAAGTAATTTTGTAAAAAACAATAAGAAAGAAAAAATAAAAAAAATAAAAACTTATTCATGAGGATGTTGTGTGATCTTTACTAAGCCATACGCGAAGGTGCACTATATAGCCCTAATAAGCCTAAAGTGCTAGGTTTCGAAAGAAACCAAATATTAAAAAAACTTTTAGGGGTGCTATGTAACCCTTACCAAGCTACAAAGCAAGGGTACCATGACCTTTGCTAAGCCACAAGCGAGGGTGCACTATATAGCCTTAATAGTAATCCAGTGCAGGTTTCGAAGAAACCAGACATAAAAAAACTTTTTGGGGGGGGGGGGGTGCTATGTAATCTTTACCAAGCTACAAAGCAAGTGTGTCATGACCTTTGCCAAGCCACAAGTGGGGGTGCACTATATAGCCTTAACATGCCTCAAGGGCTAGGTTTTAAAGAAACCAAACATAAAAAAACTTTTAGGGGTGTTGTGTAACCTTTACCAAGCTACAAAGTGGGTGTTGTGACCTTTGCCAAGCCACAAATAGGAGTGCAATGTATAGCCTTAGTAGGCCTTAAGTGCTAAAGTGCATGTAAAAATCTCATGTAAGTTGCCACTTGTATTAGGGTATAGGGTGCTAAAGAAAACTTTTTGTGAGAATTGTTATTTGGTTGTAATGTCCGTAAAATTAAGATGTTGTGATGTAGCTTGGTTTTAAAAAATATAATGGATGTGAGTTTATTGGTGTTTGCGATGGTTACCTATAATGGTAGGGAGCATGTATCAATGACTTTGAATCAACCTAATTATGGTCATTTCACCTTGATGTGGTCTTTGTCATTTCTCCAGGGTTTAAGTAGTAACTCTTTACTAAAGATGATTTTGGTTACCAAAGGAAGAGTAGGCTTCCCTCATGATTGAAAGAGAACTTACTAAATGAGATCGTTGAGAATCTCCACGGACGAGGTGACTTTTGTTTTCAAGACATTCCCTTCGGAGGAAAATGCTAAATCATACTCTCTTTTCCTCTTTTCCTTTTTTTTAATACTTTCCTTTCTCAAGCATTCCTTACCTTCTGTCACTCAGTGTGAATGCCATTAAAGAGTTCCTTAAATACTCTTACTCCTTTGGGGGAGTGTAAACACCCAATTTTGGGATAATAAAATATGTATGCGACAAAGGACTTCAATGATGAAAATGTTATGAGTAGGTCTTCAATACTTGAAGTTCAAAACCTTAAAATTTTGAATAAGTTTTCAAAAAGAGTTTCATTATTTTTTAAGGACTTAATTGTAATACCTTTTCAAGACCTAATTGAAAAATCTAATTTCTTTTATGGGTCTTTTTGTAATTAAAAGTTAAAAAAATCAGAATTATAGAATTTCGATCAAAATTCTATAATTTTGATCGGAATTATGCAATTCCGGCCAGAATTACATGTTTTCCATTTGTTTTTTTGTATTTTTTACAGAAAACAAAAAAAATATTTTCCTAAGATTTGATTGGTTTGAAATTTTTAAAAATTTATTATGGGATTTATCTGTATCTACAGGAAATAAATTCCTTTTAAAATTGGAACTCTTCAGGAAATAAGTCCTTTAAAAATTAGAACCCTTAGCACGTCAATTAGGGTTTTTGTTTCTTTTCTCCTTATAAAAGGAGAGCTTAAGCTCCTAGCAAAGGGGGAGGACGAAAAAAATAATACCAAAGACAAAAATACTGCTGGCAAGGAGCAAGAGGTTTTTTTTTAGGAGAAAATAATAAATTTTTGAAGATCTATTCAACCAATAAATGGTGATTTTACTAGTCTGAGGAGCCAACCACAAGCATCCATAAGCATTATCTTCTCCATACTTTCTTTTATTTTTCTTCTTTTATTATAATTATTATTTTTATTAAATTTCAATTTTACTTAATTTTTTATAATTTTATTCACTAATCATTGTTTTACCCTTTCACGATGGTGATGATGGAGGAGATCACATAATGGTCATATTTGGTCAATTAAATCTATGAAGATCCATGGATGGAAACATGTAGCTAAACCTAATTTCTAGGGTTTTTATTTAGTTTGTTTATCATTCTTTTACTTTTTATTTATTTTGGGTTGTATTAATTTTCTTTTCTTTTTTTATTAGCACGTTGTAATAGCCCCAATAGTGGGAATAATGCAATTTGGTGGGTATGCTTGTGTGTTTAATTTTGATTAATTGGTTAGTAAAATTAGGGTTTTCAATTAGGTAATTAATTAAAATTAATGGTTATAGAAACCCTTAGGTTGCTTAATTAAAATTAGATTATATTTAATTTGGTAAAATTAGTTTGCCTAATTGATTATTTTATTTCGTTTATTTATGGTCACTTTAATTAAATTAAGGTTTTTAGAAAATAAATTTGATTAATTTTTTGATCTTTTATTTGATTTTTTTTAATGTTTTTCATTGTTTTTGGGCTTGTTTGCTTATGTTTATGTGTTTTGGGTCCTAGGCCCGCATTAGGCTTTAACCCATTTAAATTTAGGTTTTTTAGGTTTAATTAATTAAAATGCATATTTAAGCCCATAATTAATTAGATTTAGGGTAGAGATAACCTAGGCCTATTTAGTTAATTAGACATAGACCCACCTAATTTAATTTAATTAATTTAGACTTAGCCCATTTAATTTAAGCTTTTTCATAATTTATAAATTTAAGATCACTTTAGACTTAAAAATAAGTAGAATTAGGCCCACTAAATTAAATACTTCATAATTTATAGATCTAGGCCCATTTTTAAAATTAAAATAAATAGACTTAGGATCACTTAATTAAATTTGAATAAGGATTAGGCCCATTAGACTTTAGGCTCACCTGTAAATTAAAATATGTAGATTTAGCTCATTTAATTAAAATCAATGTAGATTAGACTAACCTAGGGATTGTGATGAATGCATTATTTAGTTGTATATTTCATGATTAGTTTGCCTGGAGTTGATTATTTTTTAAGGGTTTATATAAAATTGCATGTAAATAAAGGATAAAGTTGTAATTCATAAAGTAATTTTGAAAGAACATAAGATTGAAAGAAGTTGGTATTCTATATCCAGAATCTCCTAGTTTTAGTGTTGGCTCTCTTTTAGGGAATTGAGTACCACCATTTTTTTATTTGTCCTAGTCTTCTCTTGAGTTTGCAAAGGATGTCGGGCCCCTCTAACCTTGGTCGTAACTCAAGTCTTAAATGAGGTCATCTTGCTAAGGGAACCTTAACCTTTTTACTGGACTCAGCTCATGTAGTGGCTTAGTAACTTCCCCTAGGATTACCCAAATTGCTTGTGAATGTTTCCATGAGGTATTTCTATCTATAAAGGCCTAAGCCCATACTTTAAAAGCCCATCAGGACTAATAAAGATTGGGCTATGCTTTTATACCTAGAAATGTTATTTCTATACTTTACTACTTTAAGAGATTTGACATGTGTGTTGGTTCTTAATATCCCCCATTGATATCAAGGCTAAAACAAAAAATCCTAGGAAAAGAGACTCGCCATTGAATACATGTGTAGGTTGAATAAGGTCGGAAGGATGTATATACTTGACTTGATTGATACTTGTTGCATAGCATGTACATCATGCATACATGCATCATACTAATAACTTGTCTTGCAGCCATTCGGGATGTCCTGTATTTGGGTTTGAAAAGGTGGCAGACTAGTGAGAATTGATTCGAGTCCACAATTAATTATGAAAGAGGTCCTTAGCAAACTGGAAAGGAGTCCCATTAATCCGCTCTACCTAGAAGCTACACAGCCTGAACAAGTCAAAGAAATGGAATAACATGAGGGAGGAAACTGAACCCTAGAGGATGTCAAAGGAGCATTGATGGATGACATGAGAGCAATGATGCAAGATGAGTTAAGACAAGCTCTGGCTGGGTTAATTCCACCACCTCCTGCTGCTACACCTCCTGTTGCGACTAATCCACCTATTTTGGGTACATCACCCACTAATAATGACAATGCTACTAGGAATATGCTTGTTGTAGAAACAAAGTTGGTTGAAAAGCCAAAAAAGAATCACTTGAGCAAATTCAAGAGTTAGAATCTAAGAAGATGAATGCACTGACTCAGAAGATGTCCAAAATGGAGAAATTGATAAGAGGACAAGGCAAATGGATACTCATTTGACTTTGATGATGTGATATAATTTGGGGAGGACAAGCCTGATAAATTTAAGATGCCAAAACTATAAAAGTTTAACGATACTAGAGATCCGAGGATCCACCTTTGTCAATACACAACTACCATAAGCACCACTAAGGCTACTTTGTCTGTGGTTACCAAGCTATTTGTGCTATCCTTGGAGGGTATGGCTGTCAATTGGTATCATGGGTTGGAGAAGTCTATTTGAGCAGATTGGAGGGAGCTATATGCCACCTTTTTGAAGCAATATGACTACAACACCAGGCTTGAAGTGTCAATTAGGGATTTAGAATTAACCAAGTAGAAGCCTAATGAACCATTCTTAAATTTCCTTACCAGGTTCATGAATAAGGTAGGATTAATGAAGAAAAAGTTGGTTGAAAAGGATTAAGTTAGGATGATAGTCCAAAATGTATTACCCAATCTAATTGAAAGGCTGTAAATAATGAACCCTAAAAAATTTATAGACCTTTACGATGACAAGTTACAAGTTGAAGAGATCGAAAGGGAGAAGAGGAGGATCACTAGAAGCACCGGAGTGAGAAATTAGCCAATAGGGGGCATACAACAAGGAAATGCTAGTCAGGTTGTAGGAGTCCATGTTATTTAATGACCTAGGAAATTCTCAAACTTTAACTAGCCTCTATCTAAAGTCCTAGACAATTTGATCCAAAAAGGCCTTTTTAAACCTTTAACCCCCTATAGACCACCAAACTCAAATCTCCCTGGCTTTAACCTAAACAATTATTATAAATTTCACTAAGTTGCTAGCCATTTCACTAACTCTTGCATGCACTTTAAACATGAAATTCAAAACCTTATAGACTCTAGAAAAATCACAAACCCTGATAAATCCAATCCAAACCCAAACACCAAAAATAAACCTTTCCCTAACTACTAAAATGTACCACCCCAACTACTATAATGATCAACTTAGGAGTTAGTGAGGAAGAAGTGCTCAACTCCTTTAAAGATCTAAACATTAAAACTAATGAGAAACCCCCTAATGCCCCCAAAGATGAGGTGAGAATAGACAACCTGTTGGGATAGCCTTTAGGCAAATTCGACTATAATGTGTGTTATTCTAAACCACCTTCTTTCGATATAGCCATTGAGTCAATCATGCCTACAGGTTGGTGTGATGAATTTGATGATAAGAAGATGCCAGATAATAAAGAGAAATGCATGGTTGAGGTGTGGAGAGATGGAAAAAAGGAGCGAACCATTAGGGTTATAGACATCTGGTATAACTCTGATGAAGAAGGCACTGAAGGCTATAATGTATGAGCAGATAATCCAATAGTCAGTCATGTCACTATAAGTGGTAAGGGTTATAAACCAATGGAGAAAACCACAGAAAGGGAGGAGGCTACTAAAAGAGAAGGCTCAGACAAACATAAGGATGACTTGATCCTTGAACAACTTAACAAGGCAAAAGCAAATGTGATCATTTAGGGGCTTTTGATGCACTCAAGTAGCCATAGGAAAGCTCTAGTTAAGGCTTTAGTCAAGATGAACATTGACACTACTGTAACTCCTAAAGCAATGGTGGCCAAGGTTATTGAGAAGAAACATGGGTTTATCACCTTTTTCGATGAGGATTTACCTACGGAAGGGAGAAATCATAATAAAACTCTATTTATCCCAACTAAAATTAGAGGGAAGAAGACTAATTATATGATGGTGGATGATGGGTCTGCGACTAATGTTTGTCCACTCTAAATTCTTCCTAATCTAGGGGTGAAGGTAGAGGATTTAACAAAATCCAACCTTATAATTAGAGCTTATATTGACAGCACAAGGAATGTAGAAGGAATGTTCATGGCTCTTATAAAGATTGGACCTATAGAGAAAATGGTGGAGTTCACCGTGCTGGATATCCCTGTCACCTACGCTTTGCTTTTAGGTATGCCCTAGTATTATACTTTGAGAGGAGTGCCTTCAACTGTGCATCAAAGGGTGAAATTCCTATTCAATGGAGAAGTTATGACTTTAGATGCTAGTGTGGGCAAGACCGTGTCTGTAGTTATGGATGGTCAGAAACAGGTAGTCACCCCTCCTGATTTCCAAATAGCCATGATTTCTTATGGAATTGAGATGGATCCAAGGGTTATGAGTATGATCAAGAAGATGAATTATCGACCTAGACAAGGGTTGGGAAAGAATGAGCAAAGAAGTCCAAAATTCTTGAATTTTAAAGGACAAAATGATACTAGAGGATTGGGCTATACAAAGGCTGGACTTAGCAGTAAAGGAGCTAGAAGAAGGATTTTTGATGAAAATAACTTCTTAAGGAATGTGGGGCTGCTGTAAGATAACTTTGTCAAAGAAAGGAAAGAGAAGTCCTACCTAGGTGAAAAGGACTCTGTCCAAATAGTTGGAGTGAATGTTCCTAGGTTTGAGATCTGTAAGAAGCAAATTGTTGAAGGTATGGTATAAGGTAATGAAGTAAGTTATTGAGAAGATGAGGACTAAGGCTATTAAAAAACTGCTCTATCTGCCACCTAATGAAGAGCTGCCATAGGATTTAGCTAACATTATTAACAATAGTTTTAATGATATTTTTTATGAAGAAACTGATGTAATAACGTCTGATCTGTTTAAGGACGAATATGCTATTTTTTCTGTGATCAATGTTATTAACTCTGGTTTTGCTTACTTTTATGATGTTGATTCTGATGGTCTTATGCACTTTAATAATGATTGTTCATGCATGTTTGACATTAATTCTATTCAATTAGAGTCATTAAACATGGCCACAAATGAACAACCAAAGCACATTTCTATATCACATGATTTAACTCCTGAAGAGAGAAAAAATTAGAGAGAATATTAATAAAAAGAAAGGTAGTATTCGCTTGGTCCTATAAAGACATGCTAGGTCTAAATAGAGAAATTGCAGAGCATCGCATTCTAATATATCCAAAGGCTAAACCTATTAAGAAAAAACTTTGTAGGTGAAGGCCAGAATGGGCAGAAAAGATAAGGGAAGAAATCGCTAAGCAAATCTAAGTCAATTTCTTAGAAGTGATAAAATATCTTTATTGGTTGGCAAACATAGTACCTATTCCTAAAAAAGATGGGAAAGTTTGAATGTGTGTAGATTTCAAGGATCTAAATAAAGCATGCCTGAAAGATATTTTTCCTTACCCCACAATGATGTGATTGTTGACAATGCAACATCCAGTGCAATGTACTCTTTCATGGATAGGTTCTCAAGTTATAATAAGATAATGATGGAAGTCATGGACAAGATCAAAACCACTTTTATCATAGAATGGGGGCCGTACTGCTACAAAGTGATGCCATTCAAATTGAAGAATGAGGGCGTAACCTATCAAAAGGTAGCAACAGCTCTATTCCATGATATGATGCATAAAGAAGTGGAAGTGTACGTCGACAATATGATGGTCAAGTTGGGAACCAGGGAAGGACATTTCAAGGCTTCAAATAAGTTTCTAGCAAGAATAGAAAGATACAATCTGAGGCTTAATCAGCAGAAATGTATCTTTGGGATCACTTCGGGAAAGTTGTTAGGGCACCTAGTCTACAATCGAGGAATAGAAGTCAATCCAGAAAAAATTAAAGCCATTCAGGAGATGCCAATGCTAAGAACAGAAAAGGAAGTATGAGGATTTATTAGGAAGCTACAGTATATTAGCAGGTTTATTGTAAAACTCACAATGATTTGCGATCCTATTGTCAAGCTCTTGAGGAAGAATTAGCCCGTGGAATGGAACGAAGAATGTCAAAAAGCCTTTGATAAGATTAAAGAACACCTTAGTAATTTTCTTGTGTTAAGGCCACCAAGATAAGGTAAACCCTTAATCTTATATTTAGTTTTAGAGGAAAAAGCAATGGGGGTAATGCTAGCATAAGAAGGATGAGAAGGGGTGGAGTATGCAGTGTATTACCTCAGTAAGAAGTTCCTACCATATGAAGAGAAGTATGATCTTATGGAGAAGACATATTTGATTATGATATAGGTCACAAGGAAGCTAAGACATTATTTCCACTCCTATAAAGTACAAGCCAATTCAAAGATTGATCCTTTAAGGTACTTGTTTCAAGCACCAACCTTAACTGAAAAGATGTCGCGATGGTTGGTACTTCTGATTGAGTTTAATATTGAGTACATCAAGACTAAGGTAATTAAAGGAAGAGCAATAGTAGAATTCCTAGCATAGAATGCATGGAAATAAGTAGTGGAATTTAGAGTTTCCAGATGAGAACTTAGCAGTAATAGAGTGACGCGAATGGAAGCTTTATTTTGATGGAGCTATGAATAATAAAAGAGCAGGGCTAGGAGTAATTCTTGTCACACCAGGAGGAGAAACCATCCTAATGGCTAAGAAATTAGACTTCAAGGTCACGAACAACATGGCTGAGTACGAGGCATACATCTATGGGCTAGAAGTAGCACTAGCAGTGGGAGCCAAAGACCTATTGGTTTATGGAGATTCCATGTTAGTCATTAGCCAGGCTACATGTTGGTCATTAGTCAGGCTAATGAGGAATGGAAAGTAAAAGAAGAGAGGTTGAAACTATACATCTGTTATTTGAAAAAGCTAATAAGGAATTTCACTAAATGTCTCTTCATGTATTTACTAAGAGATGAGAATCGAAAGGTGAATGCTTTGGTGACACTCTCTTCAATGTGGGATAAACCGATGGGATTGATGATGAAGCCTTTAGTGATAATGAAAATGAAAGCTCCATGCTATGGTGAAGAATCAGTTATAAGTGTTCAGATAGATCCAGAAGAAAAGCCATGGTTTTATTACATCTAGAGATTCATCGAGGAAAGGAAATACCCAGATGAGGCAACTTCCAAAGAAAGATATGCCATTCGTGCTCTTGCACATCAGTATGCAAGTCATGATGGGGTATTAAACTGAAGAATGTCAGATGGAATATAGTTGAGATGTCTTAAGAGGGATGAAGCAGAATAGGTGATGAGAGAAATTCATGTAGGGGTTTGTAGATCTCATATGAATGGGATGATTCTGATGAAGAAAATAATCCGACAAGGGTACTATTGGATGACCATAGAAAAAGACTGTATATATAGTGAGACAATGTCATCAATGCCAAATACATGGAAACCTTAATCATCTTCCCCCTACTATGCTAAATAGTTTAACATCTCCATGGTCATTTGCAGTATGGGGGATAGATATAATAGGGGAGATAAGGCCAACTACTTTGAATACGCATAAATATATAGTGGTGGTGATCAACTATTTCTCTAAATGGATAGAAGTAGAATCTTTCAGTACTTTAAAAGCTAGACAAATGGCAAGATTCATCGAGAAGAATCTTATTTGTAGGTATGGGATCCCGTATCATGTCATAACAAAGAATGGTCTTTAGTTTCAAGTAGAGATAGTTGAATTATTGCAGAGATACAAGATCAAGCATCATAAATCCTCACCTTATTGACCCCAAGCTAATGGTGTAGTTGAAGTGGCTAATAAGAATATAAAGAGAATCCTCTCTAAGATAATGAAAATGCATAAAGACTGGTTCGAGTATCTCCCTTTTGCCTTGTGGGAATATAGAACTGCAATGCATACTACTACAGGATAGACACCATTCTCATTAGTATACAGTTATGAAGTAGTTTCACCCATAGAGATGGAAATTAAATCTTTGAGGGTTGTTATGGAAGTGAAATTCCTTGAGAGTGAATGGATACAAAAGAGACACGACCACCTCATATCTTTAGATGAGAAAAGGATGGAGGCTCTATTTCATACTCATATTTATCAAAAAAGGATAGAGAGGGCCTTTAACAAGAAAGTCAAACCTAGAAAGATAAAGGCTAAAGATATGGTGCCAAAGTAGTAAAGGTTAATGGTGTTTGATCCAAGAGGAAAATTCAGACCAAATTGGGAAGGGTCGTATCTAGTTAAGACAATCCTGCTTAAGGGAGCTGTAAAGATAAGAGTTCATTGAGCCAATCAACCTGGATTGCCTCAAGAAATACTACCTAAAAAGGCTAGTCAGGAAAAAATTAGGACATTCCCGCTGTTCAAAAAACCTGCAAAGGGCTGACAGGCAAAAATTAGGGAATAAGATAAAAGAAGTCATCCCACTAATCAGTAAAACTCACAAAGAGCTAGTTAGGCAAAAATTAGGGAATAAGATAAAAGAAGTCATCCCACTAATAAGAAAAACTTGCAAAGAGCTAGTTAGGCAAAAATTAGGGTAATAAGAGTGAGAGAAAAATGTTTACTTAAAAAATTTAAAAGGACTAGCTGATAATAAGAGTTATAACATATGATAAATGTAGTCATTTTGGCCCTAATTAATAAATAAAATTGAAATGAAATTTTTGTTTGAATATGCATGAAATGAAATTTTTGTTTGAATATGCATGAAATGAAATTTTTGTTTGAATATTGCATATTCTATCTTTATTACAAAGCATAAAGACTTAAAGGAAAAACAAAACATGAGAGCCTAAAAGACCATATTTATAAGATCACTATACTATTTTTATTTTTTATTTCTTCTTCTATAACTCATCTAGCAATACTTGAGTCCTTTTGTACGTAGCGAATCCTGGTGGTTCTATAGCTTGCATGATAACCCAAGCCTTGTAATTGTCATCAGTAGTCATGTCAGCATCCAAATGCAGGTTCCGCTCCAATGCTCTACGAGGCCATAGGTTCTTTATTTTGTCTAAGAAATCTTGCCTCAGAGGGAAGCCTTTGAAGCTATGTATAAAAGTCATAATAAATTATGGACAGTCGTACTAGCGGCAAAGGTGTGACGGGGAAAAGAAGGTTGAAAAGTGTAACCCAGGAATAGGAACATAATGGTTGTACAGGTTGATGGTCATAAACTTTAACTTCCATTAATGACAGATCCATGTAATCTTAGTGTCAACAATGCCTTTCATCCAATCAATCCATTGACCTATAGTACGCCTGTCCTTCACCTTCAACGGAAGGGACTGTAGATGATATAGTTGATAAATTAAGGGTGGGAAGACTAAGTAGACTCAATTTCTCCTACAGCCAAATCTAAAAAAAAAAGCTGAAAAAAATGCATACATGAAGGCGAAGTAAACTGCATGAGAGTCAATTTTGAACCTTGAAATTATATAGCCCAATGATAGTTTCAGCGAGTATGATAGGCATAGGGTTCGCCTTAACTTCTACTTGTTCCAAAATACTGACAATTCTCGTGTCAACATCTCCATGAGAAGCCATTAGTAGAAACTGAGCATACAACCAAAAAGAGACAGTCCTAACCTAGGCCGCATTATTCTTATCCTTCCACAAGAAGTGATCAGAGAAGAAAGATTAATAGTCCTGGAGTTATGGGCATACATATAGATGTCACTCGGGGGCATATAAAAAAATGTCACTAATTTATCGTGAAATCATATCGCAAGATTAGGAAGAGCAACCATAGTAGTCGAGTCCAAAGAATAGCCAAGGATAGCAGCAAACTCCTTGATTAGTGGACACAACTCTTGTCCATTAAACCTAAATACATGGTCTTTGATGTCCCAGAAGGAGGCAGCAACATGAAGAAAATGATGGTCTATTCTTAGATACTGAAGCGATTTCAAACATTTGACATTATAGGGTAGCAGTTTGTTCCAGTCATCCCCATTAAGGTTTTTCAGAAATTTCTTCATCAAAGTGAGGGTGACTTGGGCCATGATTAGGCAAACAACATACAGGAGTGGGTGACTACCCTTCAACAAGCTATTTATACATGCATAAAGGTTTAATTCATATGGGATTTTAAATCTGGATGGGATTAGGATTTTACATGTGCAAATCAAATTCAAATCATAAATCAGAATGGAAAAGGGCAAAGAGCATAAGCCAAATTTTTTATTGGAATTCCAAAAATATGATTGAAAATCTAGAATTTCAATCAAAATTCTAGAAATCTAATTGGAAATATGTAATCCCGATTAGATTTCCAAGATTTTTGAAAAAAAAAGTTCATTAAATCCTAAGGTTCGATCCAAAACAAAAGTCCATAATCCATTTAGACAAGGGAGAATAGTTCACAGGAAAAAGGAAAATACAATCATGAAGGCACAAAAGATCAACCATCCTGAGCTCCAATGTTTAGCTAAGGACTCCATCCTTTAGCAGGATCATCACTCTGATCTAAGGGCATAAAAGTCTCAGCATCATGACCATCAAAGCCAATACCAACAAGTTGCCTATGAAGCCTCTTATTCTTATGGTCCAGATCTGTAGCATAACTCTATCATAATAAGGATAGTTTAAATCATGCATAACATGCATACTTATTGTAAATACTAACCTACCAATTATCCATGATCTGTATAATAAATAATCTCTAGGATGAGGCGAGTCTATACAAATACTCCGCCTTTGTCCAAGGGATCTGTAAAATAACATATACTAATTTACCAATAAGTGTCAATTTATACAGGAGTGGGAATGCAAAAATACACTTACATGTGAAGCATCAAGAGGAGAAAAACTAGGAATTTGAACCTTATCAGGGTACATGTGCTTTTTAATGGGAGTCTGAACCACAGGAGCCCCATAGTATATAGACCTATCAAGCAAGGGAATATCACCTATAATGGTACTTGAGGAAGTATCACCTCGAGCAGCTCCACTATGCTGAGTAGGCCCAACCTCTTGCTTAGTCCTCTCAGTGTCACCATCAGTCTCCTCCTCCATAGCAATATCAACAGTATCTTCAACTTGCATAGAAAATAAATGTCATCCACAACAACAAAGGAGAATGAAGTCAGATAGTGATAAGGAGGAATAATGATGGAAAGCCTACCTTAGCTAGATCTGGGGGAACCTGAGTCTCTCGAATATACTCTTGATAGTGGTGAGAACACTCAAGCAGTGTTGAAGTGTCGTATCCCTTAAGAGATGCTTTAAGCTCAAGATTAGTCAAGCTATAACTCCTCAGCATATAAGAGGGAATATAAGAAATAAAATGCCTTTTGGAAGGCCCCATATACCAATGATAAACACGCTCACCTAGATACCACATATGGCAACCATAAACAAGAAGCAAAATCATCATAGTCTTAAGCTTCTTAGCAACAGTCATGAAACTATATCGTTAGATGTTCATCACCATCTAACTAATCTGATATGACCTACAAATTCATTCAAATAAAATTTATTTAACTTTTATAACTAATCAAATGCTAATAGTTAAATTTATCTTACCAGGTCCCACTCTAAAGAGTTCAGTTGGCCTTAATAAGTCTGTAAGTCATGCTTGACACTAGCAAGATGAGAAGAACCCCACCTCTGCATCAATGAAAGACTCCTATCAGAGCTAATAGGCTAAAGCCTTGAATCAACTCAATCTCAATGCCCCATATCTAAAAAGGAAAAGACAATTGAGTGAAAGAGAGCTATAAAAGAGAAAAAATTAAAAAGGAGTAGAAGACACAAAAGAGGCATACGTGAAAAATATGCCAAAAGGCGCACATCATCATAGCACCTCTATAGATAGTATCTAGTCTATAGTAGAGATAGGTAAGAGTTATGGATCCCCAATTAAAGGTAGCTACTTTAATAAGATCTTGAAGGGGACTAAGAAGTGAAATGCTAACCTCATGGCCAGTCTCATAGAAAAGGGTAGTGCCTAATAGTATTAATAAGAAGCATTTTGTCATTTAAAGGATTTTATAAGGTGTGGTAGTGGGTAACCTCCTAAAACTATGAATAAGTAAAGAAAGAAGCATGTTCTTCTGATTCTTCCATGTCGGAACAAACTCGAGCAAGTCACAAACATAATAACTCTTGGCATCCTTGGGAAGAGTGTAATAATGGATATTAAAAGGAACTGGGTACCTCTGAAGGTGATCCCAGTAATAGCAGAAAAGCTTATAGGAGAAATAGTCAGCTCGCCCACTCGCATATGGAAGGTATGAGTAGTATCCATCCACCTCTCAATAAAGGCAAAAAGAGAATAGTGATATGACATGCCTCGAACAGTCGACAAGGAAGTAAAGAAGTGTCAGAAGCCAGATGCCCAAATGTGTTGTACTACCTCTCTTGATAAATCATGAAAGAGTTCTTGAGCCAAGTGAAAGCAACCCAAGAATTTCAGTGGTTTCTAAATAAAATTCAAATAATGACAGGATTACTTTCCATACTAACTTTTAGTTTTTGTTTATTTTAGTTCCTATTTAAAAAAAAGGATTAAAAAATTAGATTTCTAATCAAAAATCTAGAATTCCAATCGGTATTTCCAGATTTTCAATTGAAAATCCAAAGTTTTGATACATAATTCAAATTTTGGATCAAAAATTTAGAAATATGACTAAATTTTGTTAGTCCTTTGACATGTTAAAACCAATTTTGCAAAACTTTGCTTCAAAATTAATAATTTCATTTAATTTTGTCTAATTTATATAAGAGATATTCTATAATTGCATGCATAAATATATTAATGTATTAATAGAAATATATTTTTGTAGAGTAAAAAATATAGAAGAGAAAATTACCTCATCGTTAGCCTGTGACCTTCTATGAAGGTGCAAGTAAGTCAAAAGGAGCACCTATTCCCCTTCATTAAGCTCCAAATTATTTTGAGGGAAATATAGTTGAGATATGACCGAATCTGACTGTCTAGAATTGCTCCCATGTTGCCTGCATCTTGGGTGAGCCATAGGATCAAATGAATCCTAAATTGGAGATTAGATGAAAGAATAATTTAAGAAGCAAGATTTTAAAATCAAGAGAAAAGAAAAGAAAAGAAAAGAGAACGAAAGAGATGGGAAATGAATCGAGGATTAAGAAGATTTAATTAGAAATATCAACAGATTTTTTTCAGAGTCCAAAGAAAAAGAAATAGGAAAATGAAAGAAAAAGCAAAGCTATTGAAAAGCAAGGTATATATTAAGGAGGAAAATATCCACTATAATCCCTCAACTTCATTTGCATTCAAGTCCAATTAGTCCTAAATTATGAAGCTACATTGATTTGATAATTCTTGAATTATTAAATTATCAAAATAAAAGAAATTAGACTATATGATCGAGTGTAGTCGGCATTGTACAACTAGTGCAATATATCAATTCCATTCAAACTACATGACTGAGTGTAGTCAGTATTGTAAGACCGAGTGCAATGTATCAATCAATTCCATTCAAACTATATGATTGAGTGTAGTCAGCATTGTACAATCGAGTGTAATGTATCATTTCAAATTAGACTATATGACCAAGTGTAGTTGATATTGTACGATCGAGTGCAATGTATCATTTCAAATCAAACTATATGACCGAGTGTAGTCGACATTGTATGATCGAGTGCAATGTATCTTTTCAAATTAGACTATATGACCTAGTGTAGTCAGCATTGTATGACCGAGTGCAATGTATCACTTCAAATCAGACTATACAACCGAGTGTAGTCGACATTGTATGACCAAGTGTAATGTATCACTTCAAATCAGACTATATGACTGAGTGTAGTCAACATTGTATGATCGAGTGCAATGTATCAATTCTAATCAGACTATATGACAAAGTGTAGTCAATATTATACGATCGAGTGCAATGTATCTTTTCAAATCAGACTATATGACTGAGTGTAGTTGGCATTGTATGATCGAGTGCAATGTATCACTTTAAATCAGACTATATAACTGAGTGTAGTTGGCATTGTATGACCGAGTGCCATGTATTAATTTAATTCAAACTATACGATCGAGTGTAGTCCACATTGTACGACTAAGTGTAATATATCAATTCCAATCAAACTATACAACCGAGTGTAGTCATCATTATATGATCAAATGCAATGTATCACTTTAGATCATACTATATGATTGAGTTTAGTCGGCATTGTATGACAGAGTGCAATGTATCAATTCCAATCAGACTATACAATCAAGTGTAGCATATACGACCTAGTGTAATGTATCAATTCTAATCAGACTATATGATCGAGTGTAATCGACATTGTACAATATAGTGCAATGTATCTTTTCAAATCAAACTATACGACTAAGTGTAGTTGGCATTGTACAACTGAGTGGAAAGTATCACTTCCAATCATACTATATAATTGAGTGTAGTTGGCATTGTATGACCAATTGCAATGTATCAATTCCATTCAAACTATATGACTAAGTGTAGTCAGCGTTGTATGACCGAGTGTAATGTATCAATTCTAATTAGACTATATGATTGAGTGTAGTCAACATTGTACGACTGAGTGTAATGTATCACTTTAAATCAAACTATACAACCGAGTGTAGTTGGCATTGTACAATTGAGTGCAATGTATCAATTCCATTCAGACTATATGACTGAGTGTAGTAAGCATTGTATGGCTGAGTACAGTGTATTAATTCTGTTTAGACTATATGATCGAGTGTAGTCGACATTTTATGACCGAGTGCAATTTATATTTCAAATCAGATTATACGACCGATTAAAGTTAACATCACATGTCTAAGTGTGATGTATCCATCCAAATCAACATTATACGTCCAAGTATAGTTTTTCCATAGGTGTTTTAAGTTTATGCCTAGTGTTGTATGGTAACACGAGCATTTATTATGAACCGACAATTAAAGCTTCAAGGAGCACAGGTAAGTACCCAAACTTTGTTCAAAAGAAATTATGTGTTTATTTGCTTTGTTATAATTTTTCAAGTAAACAATGATAAAGGGGGGCAACTGTAAACACACAATTTCAGGATAATAAAATATGGATGCGACAAAGGACTCTAGTGATGAAAATGTTATATGTAGGTCTTCAACACTTGAAGTTCGAAACCTCAAAAGTTTGAATACGTTTTCAAAAAGAGTTTCATTATTTTTTAAGGACTTAATTATAATACCTTTTTAAGACCTAATTAAAAAATATAATTTCTTTCAGGGGTCTTTTTATAATTAAAAGTTAAAAAAATCAAAATTATAGAATTTCGATCAAAATTACATGTTTTTCATTTATTTTTGTATTTTTTTACAGAAAATAAAAAAACATTTCCTGATTTTTGATTGGTTTAATTTTTTTTAAATTTTATTATGGGATTTATCTACATTTGCAGGAAATAAATTCCTTTTAAATTTGGAACTCTTTAAGAAATAAGTCCTTTTAAAATTAGAACTCTTAGTATGTCAATTAGGGTTTTCATTTCTTTTCTCCCTATAAAAGGAGAGCTTAGGCTCTTGGCAAAGGGGGAGGACAAAAAAAATAATGTTGGAGACAAAAATACTGTTGGAAAGGAGCAAGAGGTTTTTTTTTTATGAGAAAATAACAAGTTTTTGAAGATCTATTCAACCAATAAACAATGATTTTACTAGTCTGAGGAGTCATCCATAAGCATTATCTTCTCCCTACTTTCTTTTATTTTTCTTCTTTTGTTATGATTTTGATTTTTATTAAATTTCAATTTTATTAAATTTTTTATAATTTTATTCGCTAATCATTATTTTACCATTTTATGATGGAGGAGATCACATAATGGTTATATTTGGAGAATTAAATATATGAAGATCCATGGAATGCCATGGATAGAAACATATAGCTAAACCTAATTTCTAGGGTTTTGATTTAGTTTGTTTATCATTCTTTTATTTTTTTTATTTATTTTGGGTTGTATTAATTTTCTTTCTTTTTTTATTAACACATTGTAATAGCACCAATAGTGAGAATAATGCAATTTGGTGGGTATGCTTATATGTTTAATTTTGCTTAATTAGTTAGTAAAATTAGGGTTTTCAATTGGGTAATTAATTAAAATTAATGGTTATAGAAATCCTTAGGTTGCTTAATTAAAATTAGATTAGATTTAGGTTGGTAAAATTAGCTTGCCTAATTGATTATTTTATTTCATTTGTTTATGGTCACTTTAATTAAATTAGGGTTTTTAGAAAAATAAGTTTGATTAATTTTTTGACCTTTTATTTTATGTTTTTTCATTTTTTTTGGGCTTGTTTACTTATGTTTATGTGTTTTGGGCCCTAGGCCAATATTAGACTTTAACCTATTTAAATTTAGTTTTTTTTAGGTTTAATTAATTAAAATGCATCTTTAAGCCCATAATTAATTAGATTTAAGGTAGAGATAACCTAGGCCCATTTAGTTAATTAGATATAGGCTCACCTAATTTAATTAAATTAATTTAGACTTAGCCCATTTAATTTAAGCTTTTTCATAATTTGTAGATTTAAGATCACTCTAGACTTAAAACATGTAGAATTAGGCCCACTAAATTAAATACTTTATAATTTGTAGATCTAAGAGCATTTTTAAAATTAAAATAAATAGACTTAGGATCACTTAATTAAAATTGAATAAGGATTAGGCCCATTAGTCTTTAGGCTCACCTGTAAATTAAAATATGTAGATTTAGCTCATTTAATTAAAATCAATGTAGATTAAACCAACCTAGGGATTATAATGAATAAATTGTTTACTTTTATATTTCATGACTAGTTTGCCTAAAGTTGATTGGTTTTTAAGGGTATATATGAAACTGCATGTAAATAGAGAATAAAGTAGTAATTCATAAAGTAATTTTGAAAGAACACGAGATTGAAAGAATTTGGTATTATGTATCTAGAATCTCCTAGTTTTAGTGCTAGCTTTCTTTTAGGGAATTGAGTACCATCATTTTTTAATTTATCCCAATTATTAGCTTGGGTGGCGACTCATCATCTCCACACCATGTCTTGGTGACAATGGTTAGTGTGTTCTCTTGAGCCTTGAGCTCAAACAGTGTCATGGTTGTTAAAATCTTAGGCGCGCGCTAAACCCCATCATCTACAGGGAGCATTGGAGTAGATTGAGTGTGATTTTTGCATTTGCTTTTGAGGTTTGACATGATAATTGTAAATTACCCAAACATCTCGGTTCCCTATGATCCTTCTTTTAATATTTTTTTTATCTCTTATGAGGTTGATAAGCATTAAGTTGATTAAAAATAAGAATCTTAACTCAAAGTTACTGATCAAAGTTAGGAAACTCCAAAAATTTCATTAAAGTGAGATGACCACTATCGAGGTTGACAAGTCCATCTCTACCACGTGCCCCCTCTCTAGTATGAGTACACCTTCAAGAGCACAAAAAAAAAAAGTTTGGAATGCAAATGCAAGTATGAATACATGAACAAATGTATGGATTTGGAAATTTAAGAGCATGGTGGTACATAACACTTCCCCTTTTTTGCTTTTTCAGTGTTATTTCAGGCTTATGTTATGAATTCTTAGATTTTGATTGTGCCCTAGGTCAATGTCGAGACCTCCAATGTCCTTTTGGGACCTTATGGAAGCTTCAGTGTATAATAATACATGTCTTGGGGGTTCTAGTGGGTCTTGGGCTAGATTATGAGCAATTCACACACGTGTGGGTCCAAGGACCCATGAGAGTAGGTTCAAGGATCCATCCACATGGGTTAGGACCCATGCTTGTGGTTCCATCCTTGATCTATGGGACAAAGGCCTATAAAAGGCCATTTTTTTGGTTTTCTTCTTATTTTCACCTCTCTTTCTCTCTTTTCTCTTTATTTTTCTTTGGACTTTAGGTTTTCTTCATCTCATATACCTATGCAAGGAGGCAAAGGTAGTGATGAGGATGACCTCCTCAGGTAAGTTCCCCCGATCTTATAATTGGCTTAGAGGATCTCGATGCTAAAGCTCCTGGAGATCAAGCAATGGGTGGTGTTGTGCATTAGAAGCCTATGCTTGTTCACTACTTAAGGAATGGAATGATGAGGGGATATGAGATTCCTTTTATTTTAAACTTAAGGGAACACGTTTGGGTGCATCACCGTCATAAGGTTAGTACCTCAAACTCTAAATTTGTTTTACTATATCTCCCCTTCCTAGGATTAGCTCCCTTATGCATTTAGTGATACTTAAAGATATGTTTCGCTAGGATTTTATTCTCCTCATGTTACATGCTAGGATTTGTTTGCCATGTCTTTCCCTACTTTTGGTTGTGTGATACCGATTACCCTATAAATAACAAGTGAACAGTAGTTAATGTTGATTATCACATTTTAGAAAAATTTTGAGCCAAAATCTATACTTTCCTTACTTCCCCTTTTAAAGCCCTGTGACCCACTTAGTCCTACCTAATAGCTTTATTGGTGTCAAGAGGCTCTACTGGAAACTACTTGAGGAGGTGGGTGACTGGGTGCGTGGTCTCGGCTTTGATGGTATCTTGGACAGTACGTTAAAGGGATCGAAGGCTTTGAAGAGTAGGCAGGCAGCTATGACTGCCCTTATCAAGCGGCTATCAATTGCACCCACACCTTCTACTATAAGTTTAGGGAGATGATGATTGCACCCCTCAACTTTGTTGCTATTACGAAGTTCTCTTTTATTGGTCAACATATCCCATTTAACATCCTAGAGGACCATGTGGTATTGTGTACCATTTGTTGGGTTGCCCTCCCAAGTTCAGAGTTGGTCAAGGTGGCTTGATCTCTTATGATCAACTCTAATATGTGTGTAATGGTGCTGTTAGAGGTGGTATTTTTGCATTGAGAGATGCACCTAATGCTTCATCTTCTATTTGATAATCCCCAATGCGACCAACATTGGTAGCTCTCGGTTGCTTACTTTACTTCAATACCTCGATGCCTTACGGGGTTATGATTGGGGTTCTACAAATTACAATTATCTACTCCACGGCCTAAACAACACATGCAAAAATAGCTCATGGGTTTGCGACATGCCATTAGTAGTTAATGTGAGTTATTTTAAAATACTTTGTCCTTCTCTTCCTTTCCTTTGAGTGTGTTATATCTAACACATTTTCTTCTTACAAATTTAGACTTTAAAGTTTTTCATCCTGGCTCCTCCTATCATACTAGGACTACATAAGGGGTTCCCTTACTTCCTTATTTGGATTGCTCAGCTTTAGAGGGGTTTTGTGTGGTCTTTGGAGGCAACCCATATTGCTTTCACAAAGTTGACATTTTACCAGGTTAATGACTTCTTTCTTCTTTTTCTTATTCTGAAGTTCTATGTTTTATTTCTAATAGCTATTTCTAAATGAAAATACATCTTCTATAGTGGTAGGAGCATTATACTATAGCCTTTTAACCAATGATGTAAGGAGCCATTGAGATTACTAGCAAGTGGATACTGCTCGTGACCCTTATTGACAGTGCTTGGTACCTTAATAAGCTTATAGTGGGCTAGTTTGGATGACCTCCTACTCGTCGCATCCCTTAGCCTCCTCTTTTTGACATATTCTAGGGGAAGGACATGGTGGGTACTACCATAAAGGAAGCTTTGGTTGGGATTGATCATCAGCTGTACTTAGAGCCAAAGGGTGTCTCCTACTTAGAAAGTCTCATCCCTTACCTAATATATGGTATCATGAGGGATTTTATGATTACTCCACCAGTTGTAAGTGTTTATTCTTCTTCTACTTATCAAGTACATTTTTTTTGTTTTGTGTACTATCTCCACATTGCCTATTCTTCCATTCTAACTATTCTTATCCATTTTTTAATAGCCTTGTTTAAAGAGGTCTAGCATTAAGAGTGCTATTGAGACTTCTAGTGGTGTATAAGCTACAACTAATGCCCTCGTTGGGATTTTTCAGATGATTTTTAGGGTGGCTGCACTACCATTAGTCCTTGTAGTTTGGACGCACAACCTCCATAGTGAGGTGATGGTCCAAGTGGTCCCCATGTCTTTTTAGCCTATGGCCTTCACCCCTGAGGATGCTACTCATGTGAGTTCCTATCTAACTTTGTTACTTTGATATTTCATGTTTGTTGCTACTGATTGTTTTGCTTATAGGTTCCCCGAGAGACAGCTATGTACTACTATCATTGTGCTTTAGGCTTGATGAGTCACTACATCCACTACTCTATAGAGGCTCATGTAGGTCTTTATATACTTTACTATTCCCTATTTAAACTATGCAACAATATGTATATGTGTATGTTATGAATGCATATGTGTTAATGTAAGTATGTTGTAATGATGCAACTTGAGCATGTGAGGTTGATGTATAAGTGGGATAAGGCTCTCCACCATCAGGAGTCAATTCGTCAACAGGAGGATGGGCTATAATATAGAGGTTACTACTGAGTTGGAGGAGTTGAGGGTTCATGATGTTGGGCCCTATAGGAGAGGACTTATCGATAATGCCAATGATGATGAGGATGGGACTGAGTCTTGATTTCCCCTTCCCTTTTATTATTTTTTACTATACTGGTAGAAAATTTTAGACTTTTTAAGATGTAGTTTACTATCAAACTATTAATGAGGTTTTTTCATGCTTTTTAATTTTTATTGTGCTTTTTCATTCCACCTTTCTCATTTGCTTAGCATGCCAATATAATAAATGTAATGAAATAGGAAAGTTTACAACATAAATTAAAGCAATTACATCATAGAAAGATATGAACTCTAAGATGCACATTTTACCTTTGAATATAATAGATATTGATTCAGGCATTTACTTTTCAACATGGGCAATTCCAATAGTTCTTCTCATTTATACTGAGTAGTATTTATCATGAGCATGGTTGCATGTTGAGTATTTCAAAATGATGGCAACCCTATCCTTAATTAGCCTTTCCATTTTTTAATTGAGTATTATCTTTTATTATTTATCATTTTGTTATTTCATCATCACTATCATCATTTCTTCATTGTCATCATTTTAGGGGTAACATTTTTTGGAATATGCAACACACATGAATTTTCCTCCATACTCATGTTAAATGGTTCAGAGTTAATGAAATGAATGTTAAAGATGCTCATGTAAGATAAGATGAAATGCTCACTATTATCATAAGACGCATAACATAGATAGGCAAAGTTTAAACATCATTGCATTTAATTTAGAGTTTGATACATCCAAATAGATCAACTATATAGGCAATATTAGGGATGGATTCATCATCAAATAAGGTATTATCTACGCTAGTTTTAGCGAGAGCAGCAATATAGCTAGTGGTTCCGTCTTAAGGTTAAGCTTGCGAAGGGATTATTTTTATTAGTCCTATTCTTCCTTCTTATTTTCTAGGTCTTTTCCATCTTCATCCTTAGATTCAAGCACATGTTTACAGCTAGAATGATCCATTTCATTATCATTCAGGTCATAGGTAGGGCTCAAGAAACTTATTTTCTAGTGCCACCAAAGGTTCTTTCCCCCCCCCTTTCTAGTTTTTCTATTTCTCTCTTAAGAACACATTGGATAGAACTTTCCAAAAAAGTCATGGAGCCCCAAAGAGATAGTGTATGATGCAGATGTGTTATGGTAGTTGGTTAAAGGCTAGTTTTAACATTAGGTTATTCTTATAGATATGTGAGTTTGCCAAAATCTATCAGATCTTGGATCCTCCACTTTAAGGTATAACAATTATTAGTTATATGGCATGGTATTTGGTGGAAGTGATGATAAAGGTTAGGGTTGATATGTGTTGGTAGGGGTTGGGTAAGACTTTTGGTTCAAGAGGTCTCACAAGGTTTTTATATTGAAGTTCTTAGAAGATTTTATAGGGGAGTTAATCAAACTTCAAAAATTTTCTAAGGTGATCGACTGTAGGTGGTTTTGGAAACTTTAGATAACCATGGTCTATCAAGCCTTAGTTACTAATTTTTTGATGCTTTTTTCAATCTTTGGCCAATATGGCTAATTGGGGTGGTCTTGCAAGGGCTAGTTTATAAGTGCAAAGAGTTTATTGAAACATTTGATCAGGGTCTCAATATTTTCTTCACTTGGGCATTAAGCTGGATAATCTTATAGGCCAATTCAAGTTTAGTTACACTAGTTAACTTGGAAAAAGAGTAGAGAAGCTTTACTTCAGAAAGTTCACAATTGCTTTCAACGTCCCTCGATGTGCTTATGTTTTTTCCACTCTTATTCATCTCAAAATTAAGGGTGCCAGGTACCCCCTTGCCATTACTTTCCAAGAGAATTACCTCATTCATGTCTTTTAAAGTTTAGTCAAAGGTATCATTTACTTGAGTCTTAAGGATAGCCCTGATTTCAACCTAGAGTATGTTAGTCAAACCACCATTAGCCCCAAATTATTTGATATGCTTTTTAAGTAGATCATTGATGTTATGACTCCTAAACTATTCAACCATTCTGATGCTTAACCATTATTATCCTTTCTTGAGAGATTTTGAGAGACTATCAGAGCTTGTAAGACTTTTGAGGAGATATGTTTCTGTATAAGCATGCATGTTTGGATGATAAAAGGATGATGCATGCGTCCATAATATAATGAGTTATGAAAAAGAGAAGGGTTAGCATGTATGCATGGTGTGAGAATTACAATTCTACTAATGTGATGATGCAAGATGGCTACAAGAAGATCATGGATTGGTTTATGATAAAATGCCCCCTAGATATATGTATGTATGTATATATATAAGAAAAAGAAAAGGAAAATAAAATGAACAAATAGGGTTAGTATAAAACCTATAAAATGAACAAACCAAACAAACGCAGTCACTCCTTCCAACCTTATCACTCCACGCAGTAGAGAATTCTATCCTAGGTGAGTTTTTAAATCATGGCCATAGGGGGACTATGATTACACTCTTGGACTAGGCTACTTTAATTCATGATGCCCAGATTCAAGAGGTAAACTAAGGAGCAACCCAAATGTACTTGAGGTAACCACATAATGTCAATGGAAGGCCCAATTGTCGAGTCTCAAATGGTTTTTATAGCTCATGTGTGCCCTGAAGCATAGGAACTATAGTCAACAAGAGGGACCCAAGTTTACATCCCCTTTATCGACATTTAATATGTTTACCGAGAGATATGAAGGTTTCGTTTAATAATTTATAATTTGACTCTCTTAAAATGAGTGCCCATAATCTAGTTAAATTCCTAATTTATCCACTAGATCTGATAAGGACAAATGGACAACTATTACAGGTTCTATCATCAAAAGATTCACTATTTATCGGCCCTTATGGACTATCCAAACTAAGGTGCATGATTCTTTTCATTCCCTATGAATTGGGCATATATAAGATAAATGAGGATCCCATGAGCCTAAGCGTGGACAATTTATGAAGACTGACATAATGACAACAAATGGTGGCAGACACTAGAGATGTCATATGAGGTCGAACGAACAACATCAAGTTAAGGATAGCATTCAAGAGCTAAGTAGGATCCTGGGCGAGATTTCTACTGGTTTATCTATATGATCTGCGTTGGGTTTATAGCTTGTGCTCCTTTAATAAGAATGCCCCCATATGACTAGGGTTATGAACTATGGTTAGAGAGTCTAGCATTTTTTTACCTACTAGAGAAAATTGTACCCTATTTTGGACTTGGGAGTCGGGTGTCATCACTTTAAGCCCTATAACTTTTCTTGATTGAGTAAAAGCTAAAGGTAATAATACCAATCTTCATCACCCTATGACTCAAATGGAATAATGGTGGCAATGTCATTCAGTATTATCAAGGGTTTAAGGACCAAGGTGCATGTGATTATATGCAACTATATTGTTGTGAAGGTGAATAAACAAGTTATGCATAATAAGAAACAATATTTCATTTATACCCCTCAAATCAGTAATGCCTAGTAAAGTCGCCAAAAACTTGTGATCACAGGATCAGATGCAATTATCGGATTAGGGCACACAAGTCAATGGCGACCATTTACTGGATTTTCATTTATTATTGTTTGTTGGAGGGTCTGCCTGAATAGGCCTTGTAGATTAGAGTTGCCACCCGACTTGAATTGGGAAGAAGTGAAAAAAAAATCACTTTCATAACTAGAGAATCTGGGTTCATGGGGTAGGAGTTACTTATCCTATTTCTTATTATACATATTACTTATTCATTCACTATTTCACCCTAGTATTGGTTTTATGATGCATTTTACCACACTTGATCATTAGTCAGTTTAAATTAGAAATTGGAACGTGGGATAACTGGATTGACAAGTATACATCACAAGATAAATAAGTAAACAAGCATTCATCAATCAAGCAAATGGTCATGTAAGCAAGTAAGCATGTAGCACACAAGCATGTAAGAGATAATTAAGATAAGAAAGCAAATAAGCAAAATAAAATGAGGAAAGGGATTAAGGATTATAACCTAAGAAAAAACCTATTCTAATAAATACATCCAAAATATAAATAAAAGGGGAATTGGGATTAAGGATTATATTGCCTTGGAAAAAGCCTATTCTATTAATTACATAAAAATGAGAAAAAGAAATATATAAACCTATTCTAATAAACCTGCAAAACAAAGGTTAGTTTTCATACACATGCAAGCATACATCACATTTAGGACAATTTAATATACTTCATTTATCCACAATTGGAATAATAAATGAGGAGATAATTAAACACAAAAACAAATAAGGATGCTAGTGTATGGATGATGCAAAATTTTAGAAATTGGGTACTTCGATGTGAAGTCATCATTTTTATTGTTAAAAATAAGATCTTTATGATGATGCAAATATAAAGGGATAAAATGGGGAAGTACAAATAATGTGATAAAAGTAATAAAGATATTATTCTCACCATAAAAATATCACCTTTATGATGAAAATAACAAATTTATCAAAGAAAACAATAAATATGCAACAAAAATAATAATAAAGCAAATGGGATAATAAAAGGGATGATATAAATATTATTTCCACTGTAAAGGTGGAAACTTTATAATGAAGGTAATAAGTTTACCAAGAAAAAGATACAAAAATAACACAAATAGCCGAAACGCAAATAAAAATAATAAAATTTAGAATTAAAATAATAAAAGTAATAAAGATGTCATTCCCACCATAAAAATATTAACTTTGTAATAAAAATTACACATTTATCAACAAAAGAGATTTAAAAAAATAGCAAGAAATAATAGGAATAACAAAAATATAAATAAAGATAATAAAGTGCAGAATTTAAATAATAAAAAGTGATAAAATTGTCATTTTTACCATAGAAACATTAATTTTATGATAAAAAAGGCAAATTTATCAATAAAAGGCATAAATATAATAAAAATTGATGAAAATGCAATAAAAAATATAAAAAAAATAAAAATATAGAATAAAATTATAAAGATGATAAAAGTGTTATTTTCATAATAAAAATGTGGACTTTATGATAAAAATAATAAGTTTATCATAAATGGTGCAAAATCAATAAAAATAAGGAAAAGGGCACTAAAAATAATAAAAATACGAAAATATTAACAAAAATAAATAGAAATGCAGAAATAAATAAGTAAAAATGATAAAGTTGACATTTTCACCATAAGAACAGAAACTTATGATAAAAATGTCAACTTTGCCATAAATAGAATAAAAATAAGGAAAAATGTAAGAAAAATAACAAAAATTGTAGCAATAATAGAAATATATAAAAATGACAGAAATAAATAAATAAAAATGATAAAGTTGACATTTTTACCAAAAAAAATTTATGAAAAAAATACCAACTTTGTCATAAATGGCATAAATGCAATAAAAATTGCAAAAAGGGAACAAAAATAAATAAAGTGTAGAAATAAATAAATAAATATGGCAGGAATAAAATAATAAAAATAGTAAAGATGATATTTTTATTATAAAAATGTGAACTTTATGATAAAAAGGACCAAATTTACTATAAAAGGCATAAATGTAATAAAAATTGCAAAAATACCACAAAAATAATAAAAATACAGAAATAAATATGTAAATAAATAAAAATTACAGAAATAAAAATATTAAAATGATAAAGATAACTTTTTTACCATAAAAATGCTAACTATATGATAAAATGACCAACTTTACCACAAATAACATAAATATTAAAAAAATGATAAAAATACAATAAAATGAGAAAATGCAGAAATATAAATAAAACTACTGCAGTAAATAAAATAAATTAGAATGAAGCAAAAATAATAGTAAAAATGCTAACTTTACATCAAAATACCCATTTTTAGATAAAAGAAAAAAAGATGCAAAAATGGTAGAAAATGCAAAAAATGAATACAAACACTCCCAAATTACACTGGAACTTCCAACTTTGTCTAAATATCTTATTCTCAAACTTCAAATCACCACAAAAATTACAACTTTATCACAATAATAAATATTTACAATAGGTGAATAAAAATGTAGAAAGTGATAAAAAAAATTTATAAAAATAATAGAAATAAGATGAAGAAGATGATAAAAATGCAATTTTTTAATTAAAAATACATAGGAGATCCTGAGAGGGACTTGATGATTACCTTAGATGCATGTTTTAACAAAGTTATGCTTTGGTCTAAACTTAGAGAGAGAAGTGTCTTTTGGTTGAGTGTTTGAGTTAAGTGGGTTCTCCAAGTGTTTTAGGAGTGAGAAGAAAAGAGAAAAATTTCTTCAAAATAGTAACTTTCTCTCTCTAAAGTTGTTTGCCACAGGAAATGTGCCACTTGCTTCTTCCAAAAGATAAAAAGTTGAATTTTTATCAATTAGGTATGGGGAACCACACTTTTAGGTTTAGAACCTATGCACATAGGTTCCCTAATCCATGCAAGGGTAATGTGGTCATTTTGACCCATGGGCTTAGGTAAAAAACCCACACTCGTGGGTCATCAACCCAAGCTCATTGGTTGACTTGTCCATATAGGCTTTTCTCCTAGTTTTGGTCCTTTTTTGGGCCCAACTTGGCTCTTTTTAGAGTTTGGTTGCTTTTTGGTATATTTTTGGTATCTTTCGGTATCGTTGGGTTTCTTCTAGATCTAAGCATATTTAAGAGAAATTCCAAAGAAATTCTCCCCCTTTCTGCCTAACAGGGATCCCTTATCATTAGATTTTTGGGGAAATCACCGAACTTTGGGTATTGACATGAGCCTTAAGGTGGCATAGCTCATATTAGGAGGATTTTTATTTATTTTTTTTATTTTGCTTTGTCTTGTGAATTTAGACCTTTGGTTGTTTTAGGATACAAGAACGTATGTTTATTTCTCCCTTTCATAGACTAAATAAAATCTTTTTTTTGTTTGCTCTTTGACATCAAAATGCATTTTGTTTACCTTCAATTTACATTTTGGCATCGCCTTTTTATGCTAAAGCGATGCCTTTGCATTTAAGCGATCACCTTTGTTGCTTCCTTTGGTGGTGCCTTTATTTACTAAGGCATCACCTTTGTGCACTAAGGCACCACCTTTTTGGTAAAGTGATTGCCTTAGTGGCTCAAAGCTAACATTCCCAAGTTATTTAGGGTTCTGTTCCGTATTTAACAACCCCTTAGTTTTTTACTCCACCCTTAGCACTATTATTGACCCTTTAATCTAATATGGTAGATAAATCTTTGAACAAACTGTGCATTGTTCTAAAGAGTTTGAGTGGTGATGATTAGATGATGTCCTTACACTTGTCTATCTTTTTCTCCCTAAATGCTTTCAACATTAACTACTCTTTTCTTTATTCTATAGTTAATTTTTGGGATCCAAAAGATCATATGTTCCATTTTAACAAATTCAAAATTTGTCCTTTACCATAAGAGTTTGGTGCAATCCTTGGATACATTGATGACTCTTCTAAGCAACTAGTAGTCCCATGGGTAGATAACTCTAATCTACCTGTCATCCTATTACTTATAGCTCGACTGTTTAACTTGCCTTCTCATTCATCTACTCACCAATTTTTCAACAATCAAATTCTTCTTAACCCATTCCTTTAGACTGCCATAACTATCATTAACAAAGAAACACATTGGCCATACATAATTGCAATATATTTGTATGCTCAGTTTTTGTTAGTGTCTCCTTCTGGTGAGTGTAACCTTTAAGTATTGTATGTTCTAGAATACCACAAAGGCATATCATCATCAGTAAATACCACAACTCCTTTAGAACTTTCCATCAATGGGTTCACCATTTGCACAGGTGTGTAACCAATAGGGACTTTCTTCTAATCTAAAGTTTGAACTAGTGCTTCCTGATCGGCTTTGGACTGCATAAGCAATTCCCAAACACTAGCGACATTTTCACTTATATTTTTTCTTCTTCTTTTGCCTCATTTTTTCAATTCTTCTTTTTAAGTTCCATTCACTACGACTTGTGTGACTTCCTTAATTCTAACTTTCATTATTGCCTTCTCTTCTCCATTTTCCTACATATCCCTACCTTCCTCAATTTCCTCATCAGAGCTCCAACTGTCAATGGCATTGATGAATGTTTTACCATCTCAAGTTTTGGCTTCAAACCTCCTTCTTCTTGGCTAGGGTTTGGTTAGGGTGAGTTTGGGTCTAAGTCGATAAAAGAATTAAGGAATTTTTCTTCTATCAACTTAATGTTAATCATGAGGACAGGTGGATTTGGTAGTAGGACATTGTGATAATTTGGTAGTGGATTTTTCTAGGTGTTAAGTATAAGCACCCAATTTTAGGATAATTAAGTATGGATGTAATAAAGGACCCCAATGATGAAAATATTATAAATAGATCTTCAACACTTGAAGTTTGAAACCTCAAAAGCCTAAATGCATTTTTAAAAGAACTTCATTGGTTTTTTAAAGAACTTAATTGTAATGTTTTCTTTAAGGACTTAATTGAAATTTCTAAATTATTTTAGGGGTCTTTTTATAATTAAAAGTTAAAAAAAGAAGATCATAATTAACTTAATTGGTTTTTTAAAGGACTTAATTATAATATTTTCTTTAAGGACTTAATTGAAAATTTTAAATTCTTTTAGGGGTCTTTTTGTAATTAAAGTTAAAAAATCAAAATTATATAATTTCGATTATATAATTCCAATCGGAATCAAAATTATATAATTTCGATCGAAATTACATAAGTCCAATCGAAATTACATAAAACCAATCAGAATTATGTAATTCCAATCAGAATTACATAATTCCATTGAGAATTATATAATCTCGATCGGGATTATATTGTCCTGATCATGTTCTGTCTATATTTTTTATTTTTCAGTAAATAAAAAATTATTTTTTGAATTTTAATTGGTCAAATGATGTGATAAATCCCTTTTCTAGAATTTATCTGAATTTTTTAGGAAATTAAAATTTCTTATAAAACCAAAACTTTATCATTGTGAATGGAAGAAGTCACAATAAGATATGCGACTTTAGCTAGGGTTTTCTATATAAACCCAGTTCAACTCTCCTGAAAGAGGACTTTTTCTTCTTTTCTTTTTACATAGCTTTCAACTAAAAAAAACAAAATTCTTTTGGAGGTACTATTCTTTTAAGAAAAAGTCGTATACTTTCAGGGATGAAAAATCAAGTTTTAGAGAACAATTCTACAAAACAACAGTGATTTATACCACTATGAGGAGCAAATCAATATTGCATCCATCCAATCATCTCTTCTTCTACCCTCTTCTATTTATTTTGTTTGATTTATTTTGATTTTATTTTATTTTTTATTTTGTTTTGTTTAATTACTAATCATTGTTTATTTTGTTTCTTGTGTTTATGTTTGTGATTATGGATGGAGTGACATGATGAATTCACTGTAGAGAACAAAAATTATGAAGATCCATGGAATGCCATTGATTGAATTTTGTATTTGAATATAGTTTCTAGGGTTTATTTATTTATTTGTTATTATTTTATTGATTTTTTTTTCATTTAGTTTTTTTGGGTTGTATTAATTTTAATTTTATTTTCAATAGATCATTGTAATAGCCCCAATAATGGGAATAATGGAATCATTTATGTGTGCTTATGTGTTTTATTTTAATTAATTGGTTAGTAAAGTTAGGATTTTAATTAGGTAATTAATTAAAATTAATGGCTAAGACATAATTAATGTTTTTAATTAAAATTGAATTAGATTTAAGTGAATAGAATTAAGGTTGTTTATTAATTATTTATTTGTTAACTAATTATTAGGGCCACTTTACTTAATTTTTTATTTATTGAATCTGTTTTCATTTTAGGTTATTTGTAACCTAATTAATTTAGGTTAAGCCTTTCATTTTTTTAGTTTTTTCATTTTTTTTCTTTTTGTTTGTAATTTAATTAATTTTAGGTTTAGTTAGTTTTTTTTTTCCATCTTTTAATTAGTCCATTTCATTTAATAGGTTATTAACTAATTAGGTCTAGATTTTAATTAATTAAAATGCATTTTAGGCCCATAATTAATTAGAAATTAGGTTAGAGATAACTTAGGCCTATTTAGTTATTTAGACATAAGCCCATCTAGGTTAATTAAAATTAATTAGACATAGCCCATTAACTTAAAATCTTTTCCATAACTTGTAGATTTAAGATCACCTTAAAATTAAAACATATTGAACTAAGCCCACTAATTTAAATACTTCATAATTTTTAGATTTAACCCATTTAATTAAAATTAATGTAGATTAGAATAACTTAAGGATTATGAACTTAAATGAATGCATTGTTTACATGTTTTTTCAATAACTAGTTTGCCTAGGGTTAATTGTTTAAATAAGGATTTGTATAAAACTCTATGTATATAGAGGATAAGATAGTAATTCATAAAGTAATTCTAAATGAACATAAGACTAAAAGAAGCTAGTATTTCGTATCCAGAATCTCTTGGTTATGGTGCTAACTTTCTTTTAAAGAATCAAGTTACCACCTCCTTTGATTGGTCCTAATTATTACCCTGGGTGGTGACTCCTCATCTCCACGCCATGTCTTTGTGACAGTGGTTAATGTGTTCCCTAAAGCCCTGAGCTCAAATAGTGTCACGGTTACTAAAATCTTAGACGCGTGCTAAACCCCATTGCTACATTAAGCTTTTTATTTTCAAGGTTATTTATTTTGCTAGAGTTGATAAGGTCTTGGATTTCGTGTTTAAGTCAGATGCATCACTCAATGTCATGTACAATAACTTTATGATATTTGCAGTACAAGTTTAGATTGGTGTTTGCAACTAGCACTTTAGGTAGTAAGGGTTGTAATTATGACACAAGAGAGAGGTTTTCCCAGGTTAGAGAATCTGCACACTTACAAGACAAGTTTGACTATATTGATTATACAATGCTGCTAGCTCTGACCCCCTATTTGTCCCTAGTTTTATTCCTAAAAAATCTCTTTTCTTGTACCAAATCTAATTCTTTTTAAACCCCAAATATGTAAAGCTTTTCAAAATTTTGGATCCCTATCTTAATTTCTTGTAAAGTGGAGGCACACATCCTTCCATAGTAATCATCAATTGATCAGCTTCTGCAGGTCTATGTCTTATTTATGTTAGCTTCCCTCTTTTTATCTAGTTAAGTAGTATATGAAAGATTGATTGAATTTTTGCCTAGTGTTCTGCAAATCCTTCAATGAAACCTCCATCTAATAATTTAGTCTATATTGCTTAATAAAAGATGCACATAACTCCTTCCAATCAGCTTGCACTCTAGGCTCAAGTGAGTAATACCATTGAATGGGCCTTCCCTCCAGAGATAAAGGAAATTTCTTAACAATTTGAGCCTTACTTAAGCTTGTGGCTTTCATGTAAGTTACATACTACATCAGGTGCAAATAAGGATCATCCATTTTAGTATATTTCTTCAAATCCAAAAACTTAAATTTCTTAGGCAGTGGGTCAACATCTTCATCCATATTAATATCCATATAGTCTAGCAGAGTATGTCACGACCCAAAACAGGGGCCATGACCGGCGCTAGGGAACGGGAATTCTTTCGAATCCGGAACCCGTAGCAAGCCTAAAAATAAAATAAATCATGCAATAATAACAATAACAATATTATATGCAGCGGAAATAAAAATCATAAATATCACAATAGTATATACACCAATTGGATTTAAGTTAAATCTCATCTCATAGATATATAAATATTTTAATAAAAATCCAGTTTCAATATAATACATCTCTTTAAAATAAAATACATGAAATCCAATACTAATTCACAACTACTGCAGTGTCTAGATAAAATAAATAAGACTCAAGTAGATAATTTACACAAAGAAGCTGGGGCGGAAGAAATCCGGCGTATCGACCTGCTACTGAGGTCTGAAGAAGTTAACTCTCCTGAAAAATAGTCAACGGAGGGGAGTCAGACCTCACTGAGTGAATTACTATAATATATATACATACACACTAATTGATAATGCATACAGTCAACAGTATATATATATCTAATATATATACAGGCAATTACACACAGATGCAATAAAAATCATTTATATATTTTATCTGAAAATCATCTTTTATGAAGGATCACATAGAACCCTAGAATATCGCAACCTCAGAAAATAGTGTTAGACAACACTCTAGCCATACAGGCTCACTTAATCCAAATATATCCACTTAATCCATTTAGACAGTAGACTGGCCCCGAGACACTAAGTCAACCGAGCTCCAGCAGTCTGACTGCCAGTGTGATTGGCCCCGAGACACTTGGTCAACCGAGCTCCAGCAATCACACCCAAACCACATCTCACATATCAAATCAATATCCACAAATAGTTAGTAATATAGCCTAAAGCTATAGGCGTACCGGTACGTACTCGGTCCTAGTGCTGCCCACTAGGTAGCACGTTCTATCAATATCCTTCATCATTAAATATAAAACATTCATTCACAATAAATGATGCATGAATTTAAATAAAACAACAATATAAACCATATATATACCGAAAATATACCAAACGTAAACCAGGTATATTTCGAGTATATATATGTCAAATAAATCCAATCAAATCATAAATTAAACTAAAAATATATTTAAAAACATTTTAAATATATTTTATTAACAAAACATGTATATAATTTATTATATACCAAAAATAAACCAAAAATATACTTAATATAAACTTAAGAAATAATCAATTTATTTATGCATATTTAATCAACATAAAACATGCATTTCTAAATCATGCATCCTAAGCATATATATATATATATATATATATATATATATATATATATATATATATATATATATATATATATATATATATATATATATATATATATAGTATAGTAACTCACCTAATGCGCTCCACGAGACAGGTCCGACGGGCCTGGTCCACTAGCCCTCGGTCTCGGTGCAACTAAACAAACAATAAATAATCGACATCAGAATAAACCTAACAGAAATCCTAGAATTCAATCTAGAGTATTAAACACAGAATCAGAAATTAGGGTTCGACTGGATATCACGTTTTACGAGAATTCTATCAAAAATCCGGCAGAACCTCCCCTGTAAAACGGACATCTCTCTACTCAAAAGAGTAGAGCCGACCCTGCAAGGAAATACACTTCGAAAAACTACACAAGGCACAATCAAAATCCCACGGTCGAACTCCAAACTACAGTCCACCGATCGGGGTCCACAATCACAGAACAATTCCAGATATACCAAAAATATCCTTACAACATAGAAATTCATTTCATAGGTAAAAAATTACATAATTAACCTTAAAACACTGTAAAAACCGATAAAAACTCATTTTATTAGTAAAACCGTATATTATATATATAATTGAAAATAATTCACGAAAAATAGTTTTAATTAGTTAAAAATACCAAATATTTTGTAGAAATCATTTTTATACCTTAAATAACTATTAAAACCAATTAAATTACATTTTTAGACAATTTACGGTAAAATTACCAAAATACCCCTATATATATAAATATACTTAAATTACTTCAAAAATTCACCAAAAATTATAAAATTATCCAAAATTAATTTTCTTAACATATTTATCAATAATATCAATAATTCAACTCAATTAACCAATTAAATTCAAATAAAACACATTTAACCTAATTTTTCCAAAATTCCATAAACTTCAATAATTCAAAATAAATACTTAGAAATTCATAAAAATTCCAAATAAATTCCTATAATTCATTTCAACACCTAATTTAACCATAAACTCCAATTTCATAATTTAAATAATTAATTTCCGAAAATTAGAAAATAATATTAAAATATTAAAAAATACCCAAAAATCCAAACAATCTCCAAAAATTCTACAAAAATTCATACATGTAGATTGAGCTACTAGGAACAACATTTGTGAAGGGATTTTTCATGAATCAATCAATTCGAAGCTTAAAAAAATCAAAAACCCTAATATGACCGAATTGGAAAAATTGAAACCTAAGCAAATCTAAACCATTTTAGCTCAAACCAAAGCTAGAATCACACTCACCAGAGCTCAAGGAGAAGAAAGAGACCAGCGGTGTCAAAAACGGTGGCCGGAATCGGCGTGATCGACGATGGATCGACTTTCGGCTTCTCCGGCCAAAATCGATTTCCAGGCACCGGAAACGGCTACCACAGGCAGCGAGGAAGGCTGGGGAAGGTGGTGGCACACCGGAAAGCACACCCACGGTGAAGAAACGGTAGTAGCAACGACCGGACTGTGAAGGGAAGGGTCGGGAGGAAGAAGAAGCTCACGGGGGCAGTTTTGTAATTTTCCAAACTTTTGTAATTTTGACAAATTTTAATGTATATATATATATATATATATACTTTACACTATATAATAAATAATATTAAATTACACACTTTAAATATACACCACACACATAAAATTTAATATTTTAATAATTTATACTAAATAAAAATAATTAAATAACAATAAAACTAATAAATAATTAATATAATATTAGGGTAATACTAAACCCTAATTAAATAAATATACACACACATGCTTTATTTAATAATTTAAAAATACGCATGAGTTCATGCAAGTCCAAAAATATATTTAAAATAATTAATATTACATTGTTTACGTGAAAATTTCCCCGAAAATACAAGTCCCGGGAAAATTTTACGTAAAACACTGAAAATAATACACAGTAATTAAAATAGATTTTAAATACATATTAACTCGTAAAAATATCATATAATATACAGAAATTATTAACACTGCATATCCTGGTACAGTGTAAAAATATTTTAAAAACACGGGATATTATAGAGTATCAATTCCATTCTCCTTCATCATCATTTAGGATCATAACCTTAGTCATTTTCTTAGCCCAATCAGTTTTCTCTACACTGTCAGAAAGTTCTAATTTCGGATGTCCCATTTAATCAACCAATATTATTTCCAAATCATCTTCGTCCTTGTCCTAGAGTTTCACTAACATTTCAATGTCAAGGTCAACAAGTTGCTTATACCTGAACATCTACATCATTTCCATCATTTTCTGGATAGAGGATCAAGTTTCAGCTATTATTTCCTCTCTCAACTATTCTTTGAAAGCTTCAGGATTAAAATAAGCTATCATTACTTTTTCAAAAGCTCTAACCAAATGGCATGTGTGAGATCTTGTTTAAAAAAAATAGTGTAGTTAATTTATATCTGCAACACAACATGTTAAAGTTATGCACAATGTGTATGCATGAGATGCAGGTTCATTTTATTTATTTTTATTTTTATTTACTATTCATAAAGAATAAACATACAACAAAAATGAATAACTATTTACAAATATATAAAGATCATAAGCGATTACCTCCTCCTTTATTTCTTTTACATATGTGTTCAATGGCGAGTCTCTTTTCCTAGGATTTTTTAGTTTAAGTTTTAATTACCATAAGGGGATAACAAAATTGATGTATGCCCAACAACTCTCAAGGCGATATTAACATACAAGTAGCAATTCCTCTTAATAAAACCAAGGTCCAAATTAATAGGCTATAGTGAGCATGAAAGGCCCAACTTGATTAGTCCATTTTTTTTATGGGCTTAGGCTTTACAAAGAGAACTAATACATGACATCAAATACAAATAATCAAAGCGAAAACTTAAGGGAAGTTGCTAGGCCACTAGATGAGTTGAGTCTTAGGTGATAGGCTTCGGTTCCTACAATTATACACTTCTATTGTGTCTCCCCACTCAAGGGCCTATGCTACATAGGATAAGCATGTGTCATGAATAACAATAGCTATATACTTCACTACTAGGTTTGAGTAAATAAGGTAGCAAAGTAATAACTATTATCGAGTTATCTTGGGACTGAGTACACATTATGTGAGATGTGTTATGAATGTAAAGGAAATAACAAAATAACTAAAAATGATAAAACATAAAACACTAGAATTCATTCCTTTATCCCTAGTGGAATCGCTACTGTATGCAATAGGGTTCAGCGTGCACCTAAGCTTTCGATGACTATAACACTTTATGGGCTCATGGTCCACTAGGAAATACAACATGGGCTTATAGCCCAAGTTCGGAATGGAGTTGCCACTTGGATAAAATTTGGAAAAACTTTTACAGCAACTGTATTCTATAAAAGTTCCCTAGAAGTTGTCTTCAGAAACTGGGTATGGGTTTTTGGAAGTCCACCCAACCTTATGGTTGGCCTCCATTCGTGTTTTATGTTTTATTAATTTTAATTATCAAATTATTTCCTTATTTACATACAAATTGAAATTTCCTCCAATCAATTTTTAAAATTTTATAATTAAGTCCAAGTTGTTAATTAATCCAATTTCATGCAAATTTGTCCATTATCCACCACATCACACTTTAAACTACATCAAAGATAAATAACAAGATAAAATAAAAATAAATATAAGTAAATAAAGGCATATGCAAAGAAATGGGGTAGGAGAAAAGAATTAAACTCTTAAATCATGCAAGCAATAAAAAATAAAATAAAATAAAATAAAATATGCACACAAAGAAAGAAGGAAGAAGAAATGAATTACACCTTTATACATGCAAGTAAAATAAGAATAAAATAAAATAAATGAAATGAAAATAGAAAATTCTAAACTATAAGGCAATTTATATAGTGACCAAATTGTCATTCTTATGCATTGATCTTGAAAATTAAGTTAATTAGCCCAAAAAAAAAACATACAAAAGAAACCATGAAGTTAAATTCTTAAAAATAAAATAAAATAATTGCACTTAATTTAACCATAGAAACAATACTTAATAAATACAATAAAATAAAATAAATAATTCATGAAATTGCAATGAATAGAAGGAAAAACACATAAACAATCAAAATTCTATTTAAAAGGAAGAGCATGCAAAAACTAAAGAAAATATCTACAAGAAAGTATCAAATATAAAAAAACACAAAATATACCAAAAAAAAAAACATGGATGACTAGCAAACTAAATGGATTTTAAACGTGTAAAAAAACATAAATAAAGATTTTAACTTAACTAATAAACAAACCAAAGAAAAGAATACTTGGTAAAACATAAAAATGGAACAAAAGCAGACTAAAAATTAATGCAAAAGATTATTTTATGTTAAAAGGCTACGGCAGTGCCTTAGAACAATAAGATGAAGGCACCACCTTAATGCAATTAGGCTACGCCTTATCGAATAGGTGCCGTCTTACTATACTGTCAGACAGAATTCTACTAAAAACTTATTTTTCAAATATGAAATTGTAATGACCATGTATGTTAAATAAAATAAAATTATTTTGAGATATGCAGTGTTAATAAAATTTTAAATTCTATTTATATATTATTGTTATTATTTGTGAATATTATTCATTTATTTTATTCTAAAAGTTTTATTTACATAAAATAATTTATTCGCAGAGTTCTATTATTTAAATATATTAAAGTTATTATCATTACTATTATTTTAAATAGTATTATTATTATTTCATTGTTATTATTATTGTTGTTATTTTTTGTATTATGATTATTATTATTGATATTATTGTTACCATAATAATAATTATTATTAATTGCTATTATACTTATTCTAATGTGCATGAGTTATGTTGTATATATATATATATATATATATATATAATACATAATAAAAACTAAGATTTTCAGGTCAATTTTCCCATTCTCTTCCCCCACCATTTCCTTCTTCCTTCTTTGTGCCTTTCTGCAACCTTCATTGTGCAACCCTTACCTCATCGGACTACCATAACCGCCACCACCCATCATCATCGACTCCTCGCTTCCTCCTTAACCTTTCTGTTACCTGAAGACCATCGGAGCGCCACCGAAATTGATAGAAACAGCAACTGGAACAACTGGAGCTCCATGGACGCCGGTGATGATTTTGGCCACCTCAGCTCCTCTTTCCGATGTTGATCGACTCCTTTTCGACCGGTGAGTCGATTTCCAAGCTCTGTTTGAGCTTAAATCCTCTCGCTTGTGAATTTTAACTAGATTTTAGTTTATGCTCATTTTAGGTTTTATTTTTTATTTTTAAGCATGTTATTGTTTGATTTATTGACTTTTGCTTTAGAAATGTTGTTCATGGAAACTTAAGCTTCTCAAAAATAATTTTTTTTAATTAATTTGAATTATGGATATTTTTTATTATTTTGATATTAAAATATTGAATTTTTGATAATGATGTTAACTAATTATTTTGGATGGAAATTTGGTTAGATTAGTGTTATTAATTTGAGTTAATAATTTTAGAATTTATAAAATGATTTTTGGTAATTTTATATAATTTTTGAGAAATTATTAATACTATGTGAATATTGGAATTATGAGTTAATTGTGTATTTTTGTTGAAATTATAGTTAAATAATATATTTTAAATGATTTTAGAATTATATAGGGTATTAAAATGATTTTTATAAATTATTTATTATTTTTAACTAATTAGTACTAACTTTTGAAAATTATATTCAAATAATATATTATTTACTATTTTGGTGATTAAATGGATTTTTAATTACTTTTGTTATATATTTAAGCTATTTGAGTATATAAAAGTGAATTTTACTATTATATGTGGAATTATTGAAAAATTGGATTTTTATTAATATTATATTATTATTTGAGAATTTTATTTAATTGTTGTGAAAATAATTATATATAGTGATTTAATGTTTAAATATATTACATTTTGGTATTTTATGGATATTTATGGAATTTAATGATTTTATAATATATTTATTATTTTATATTGATTATTGGTGAATTGTGAACCTCGGTTAGGAATTTGTGCAGTTTAGGATCCCAACTTGAGGTGTTGAGCTTTGTGGAATTTAGAAGTGTGTTTTCCTTGCAGGATCAGCTCTATTTTCAATAGAGAGATGTCCATTTTATAGAGGAGATTTTCTTAAATTTTTTGTAGAATTCTTGTAAAATGTAATGTCGGGTCGATCTTGAGTCTTTGTGTTTTGACTGGATTTTAAATTCCTATATTGAGTCTTTTATTAGAATTCATAGATGTATAAGTTAGAATATATTCTAATTTTTATGATTATTTATTTTCTGGCTACGCCGAGACCGAGGCATATCAGACCAGGCCCGTCAAGTCAGTCTCAAGGAGTGCAAATTTGTGAGTTATTATTCTATATATGCATTGCATATAGAATGCATGAATAAGAATTTCCATATTTTCATTATATGTTTAAGCATGATTATTTTATGAAATGACTTAGTATATTTTTGGTATATTTTGATATATATGTGCATGTTGTAATTTTCAATATATACCTAGTGTATTTCTAGTATATTCATGGTTTATTGGAGTATATTATGGCATATATCTTATATATGTTTAGTATACATTTAGTATATTTTCAATATAATTTTGGTATTCTTTCGATACGTATTTGGTATATTCCTCTTTAAATGAATGAAATTATGTTTATATCATGCATTTTATTATTTTTAATAATTATAAGAATGATTTAAAGGATAGCAGTAGAACGTGCTACCTAGTGCGTTACGTTAGGACTGTTGCGCGACAGTACGATAGAATTAGGTTGAGAATCTAATAATTTTTATTGAGATGTTGGTTATTGGATAGGTTGAATATGGATCCTCAGTTAACCTAGTGTACTTGGGGCCAGTCATGCCGGTAGTGAGATTGCAGAACCTCGACTGACCTAGTGTACTCGGGGCCAGTTTACTACCTTAAGTTGGAAAAATAAATACTTGGAGTTTTGATTAAGCCTATTAGCTATTGATTATTATGATCGAGGTTGCAAATTATTAAGGTTCTGCTCCGGTCCTTCAACTAAAATGATTTTATGCTTTTATTATATATTAAAAAATGAATTTTTGCATCTTTGTGAAATGCCTATATATATCTATATCTATACTGATGCTTGACCGTATATGAGTTAGATTGCATGTATATATATTATAATAATTTACTCAGTGAGGTTTGACTCCCCTCAATATTTTTTTCAAGAGATTCCTCATCGTCAGACCTCAGTAGTAGACCTCTACATCGGACTTCTTCAGCCTCGGCTAGATTATGTAATTTATTTGTTTGAACTTTTATTATATTCCAAAAAATTGCAGTAGTAGTGTTTTGTATGAATAAAATGTTACTTTAGTAAGAGAACAATCTCTGAATATTGTATGAACATATTTTTATTTTATGAAATGACATTTAAGTATTTATTTTATATCAATTTAAGTTTTAATTCTATCATATTTTTATTTCTTATTGCATGCGTATTTTTTTTAAGGCTTGCTATAGGTTCCAGATTTGAAAGAATTCTTATTCCCTAGTGCTAATCATGACTTCCCAGTTTGGGTCATAACAAAGTTGGTATCAGAGCCCTAGGTTATTAGTGTTATGGACCTAGGTTTTTAGAGTCTTGTTTTCTTTAAAACTACTATAGTTAATTAGGTTCGATCATGTCTTCGATAAGTTTTCCTTGACTTAGTTTTTCACATAATCATTAGATTGTTTGTTATCTATTTTGTTTGAATCTCTTTGGTTTTGTCTTTTTAGAATATGGAGGCGAGCGCGTGTCGCTTCACCGGTCATTAAGGCTAAGGATGATGAGTCCTTTCAGGATGAGGTTTTACCTCATAAGCTACCAACGAGGCATATAGGCTGAGGTAAAGGTAGACCTCAAAGAGCGGCAAGTCGCCATAGACAGCGAGAGCTACAAGATAAGGAACCTATAGAGCTAAAGTATGAGGAAGCTGCTATACCTCCAGTTGCACCGCTGTTATAGCCTACCTATCAGCAGGGTATATCTAACCCTAAGGCAGCACTATTCTATGCCATAGTTGGTAGGATAGCCTTTGATGGGATGTTAGATTTTCTACATGCTATTGAGATGAGGACTCGGACTGCTTATACTAAGTACCAACGGATTATGATAGTCGAGTTATCTATAGAGGGACTAGCCCTGGATTGGTTCGTTTAGGTGATTCAGTCGTACGTGATGATGATGACTTGGTCTTAGTTCAAAGAGAGATTTATGAGGAGATTTTATCTAAAGCCACTGAGGATGAGTTACAGAGCATCACTAGAGGTGATAGATCTATCGAGGATTACACTAGAGAGTTTCTCTAACTTGGTAGATATGCAAAGGATTTAATGCAATACTAGTATTTTACTATCATGACTTATATCACTGTTCTGGGTTCTACATTTGTTGGATGCCTACTGCGGGCCTTACTCTGGATTCGATGATAGAGTTGGCTAAGGAGATAAAGATAAGCTTAGTTAGGCAAGGAGCTATGTCTGATTACTATCAGTTGGGTGTTCAGTCATGAGGATTCCAGGCTACTCTGTATTCGACTTTCCAGATTGGTTCTAGTAGTCAATAGAGAGGCTCATTATAGCAGAGTCAAAGGAAACAACTAAGATATTATGGCAATAGGAGGCATGGCCATGGAGGTTAGTGTAGGCCTATTAGATTTGGTTCTGGTGCTTCCAGCAGCAGCAGTAGTGTTCAGAGTTTAGGATATGGCAGCACAGGATCAATAGCTAGCGCTTGTCAGACTTGTGGTAAAGTCCATCAGGGACCCTATTATATAGCATTACTGACATGCTTTATATGTGGACAGATGGGACACTTTGCTAGATCATGCCTATATTTTGGTTTTTAACCACATTAGTTTCTACAACAGTCGATTGCCAGTATAGCTCCAGCACCTTTTTAGTTGCCTCCAGCTCAATATCCGAGCACAACACAGATTGTTACCCAGTAGGGGCATGGAAAAAGTACTAGAGGAAGTGCCAGAGGTTTTGGGCAGGCTTCCACCAGTCAGAAAGGAGGTTAAGGTCAGGTCAGGGTTTTCCACCTCACTCAACAAGATGCTCAGGCATCTAATGCCATTGTTGCAAGTATTATTCTAGTCTATTACTTGGATACGTAGGTTTTGTTTGATCCGAGTGACATACACTCTTTTGTGTCCCTTATTTTTACTTTGAAGTCATGTTGGTAAGCTTCAAGGATGGCTTTTCCTTTGTTTATCACCACTCCTCTAAGCGATTCATTGGGCACCAATATTGTTCTTTCTGGTTGTCCAATGATTATGGGAGGTAGAGAATTACCAGCAAAATTAGTGTTGTTAGATATGATGGAGTTCGATATGATTCTAGGTATGGATTGGTTGTCTCAGAACTATGCCATTACAGATTGTTAGAGTAAAAAGGTGATTTTCAGAATTAAAGATGAATAAGAGTTTAAGTTTGTGGGTGATAAAAGTTTTGCACCTCAGAATCTCATCTCTACTATTACGGCTAGGAAGATGTTGAGGAAGGATTGTCAGGGATATCTGGCATTAGTCAGAGATACTTTTATAGAGAAGTTATCACTCACAGATGTTTCTGTTGCCTATGAGTTTCCTAAAGTTTTTCCTGAGGAGTTATTAGGTTTACCACCTCACAGAGAGATTGAGTTCTGTATAAATATGGTTCCAGACATCACTCCTATTTTGATGCCGCCCTACATAATGGCTCTTACAGAGTTGAAAGAGTTGAAGGAGCAGTTGTAGGATTTATTAGATAAGGGTTTCATCAGACCTAGTGTTTCTCCTTAGGGTGCATCAGTCCTGTTTGTGAGAAAGAAGGATGGTACCTTAAGACTATACATTGATTACAGAGAGCTGAATAAGGTGATGGTGAAGAATAAGTACCATCTCCCGAGGATAGATTATCTGTTTGATCAGCTTCAGGGTGCATAATTCTTTTCTAAGATTGACTTGAGGTCGGGTTATCATCAGTTGTGGATTAGTGAGCCCGATGTTCCTAAAATGACATTCTGCACTCAATATGGCCATTATAAGTTTCTAGTGATGTCATTTGGGTTGACTAATGCACCAACTGCTTTTATGGATCTAATGAATAAGGTATTTAGACCGTTTATGGATCAGCTTGTGGTAGTCTTCATTAATGATATACTAGTATATTCAAAGAGTATGAAGGAGCACGTATATCACTTGAGGACTGTACTGTAGACACTAAGAGAACATCAGTTTTATGCTAAATTCTTAAAGTATGATTTTTGGTTGGAGAGTGTTGCATTCCTTGGACACATAGAGTTTAAAAATGGTATCTAGGTTGATCCACAAAAGATTGAGGCAACGTCTGAGTGGCCTAGACCAACATCAGTTATTGAGATTCATAATTTTCTAAGTTTGGCTAGGTATTATAGGAGATTTTTGTAGGATTTTTCTAAAATTATAGCTCCTATAACTCACTTAACTCAGAAGAATGTGAAGTTTGAGTGGTCAGATGCTTGTGAGAATTATTTCCAATTGCTGAAGGAGAAGTTAACCATAGCTCTAGTTTTGGCTTTGCCTAATGGAGTAGATAAATTTACGGTGTCTTGTGATGCCTCTAAAGTCAGCTTAGGTTGTGTGTTAATGTAGAATGGTAAGGTGATAGCTTATGCTTTGAGGCTGTTGAAGAAGCATGAACAGAATTATCCTACCCATGACCTAGAGATGGCTATAGTGATCTTTACTCTCTAGATTTTGAGACATTATCTATACGAGGTGACTTATGAGATTTTCACTAATCATAAGAGCCTTAAGTACATTTTTTAGTAGAGAGATCTAAATCTGAGGTAGAGGAGATGGTTAGACCTCCTGAAGGACTATGATTTTGAAATATTTTATCATCCAGGTAGGCTAATATGGTAACAGATGCCTTGAGTAGGAAGTCCTCAGGTAGTCTTACTCACATTAGTGTGGAGAGGAGACGGTTGATCTGAGAGTTGCACCAATTAGTGGATTAAGGTATGATGATGAAGATTAGCAAATCTAGTGGATTATTAGCTCAGTTTAGAGTTCGATCAGTGTGGAGAGATAGGATTAAAGAAGCTCAGGCCAAGATCCAATTTTAGCAGAGCTTGTAGAGAATATTTGTGCAGGGAAGTTCACTGAGTTCACACTCGATAATGAAGGTGTTTTATGGATTAATGGTAGATTGTGAGTTCTTGATGTGGATAATTTGAGAGAAGAGATCCTTAAGGAAGCGCATTCTACAACCTACAACATACATCCAAGTGTTACTAAGATGTACCATAGTATTAGAGATTTGTAATGGTAGGATGGACTAAAGAAGGATGTAGCTGATTTTGTTGCTAAGTGTTTCACATGTCAACAGGTGAAAGCTGAATATCAAAAGCCTTTTGGGAAGCTTTAGCCTCTTCCTATTCCTGAGTGGAAGTGGGAGAGAATTGCTATGGATTTTATAGTTGGGTTACCTCATTCTAAGAATGGATACGATTCCATCTGGGTGATTGTAGATAGGTTAACTAAGTTTGCTCATTTCTTGCCTATGAAAGCCACCTATTCTATAGCTAAATTGGTGAAGTTGTATGTTAAGCATATTATGTGCCTTCACAGAGTACCTTGTCCATTGTATCTGATAAAGGTTTAGTGTTTACCTCTCATTTTTGGCAGAAGTTGCAAGAAGCGATGGGCACCAAGCCTGATTTTAGTATTACTTTTCACCCTCAGATAGATGGTCAAACTGAGAGGATGATCCAGACACTTGAAGATATGTTGAGAATATGTGTAGTGGATATGGTATGTAGTTGGGATGATCATTTACCGCTTATAGAGTTTGCATATAATAACAACTACCATAACAGTATTGAGATGACACTGATGAGGCTTTGTATGGAAGGAAGCGTAGATCCCCTTTGTGTTGGGATGAGATTGGAGAGAGAGCCTTGAAAGGACCTGAGATTGTCCAGGATGCAATGGAGAAGGTTGTTGTGATTAAAAGGAGATTAAAGACCGTAGTTAGTAGGCAGAAGAGCTATGCAGATCCGAGACGCAGAGATGTGGAGTTTCAAGTTGGAGACTATTGTTTCTGAAAGTGTCTCCAATGAAAGGTGTGATGAGATTTGGCAAGCACTGAGATATACTGGACCGTTCAAGATTATAGAAAGAGTGGGTATGGTTGCATATCGGTTGGCTTTGCCTCAAATTGTCTTAAGTGCATCCAATGTTCCATATCTCGATGTTGAGGAAGTATATTTTGAACCCTTCGCACGTGTTGCAGCTTGATAGTGTGGAAGTGAATGAAGACCTGATATACAAGGAGGAACCAGTCACGATAGTAGACTATCAAGTTCGTCAATTGCGTTCGAAACAGATTTTAATGGTCAAGGTGTTATGGTGAAGCAATAACATGGAGGAGCACACTTTGGAGACAAAGGTTGAGATTTGAGCTGCTTATCCTTACCTCTTTCCTCGATAATTCTTGTTTTTGTTCTTTTCTTTCAATTTGAGGTCGAATTCTTATAAGGAGGGAAGATTGTAATGACCCTATATTTTAAATAATATAAAATTATTTTGAGATATGTAGTGTTAATAAAATTTTAAATTTTATTTATATATTATTGTTATTATTTGTGCATATTATTCATTTATTTTATTCAAAAGTTTTATTACGTAAAATAATTTATTTAGGGAGTTTTATTATTTAAATATATTAAAGTTATTATCATTACTATTATTTTAAATAGTATTATTATTATTATTGTTATTTATTATTATTATGATTATTATTATTGATATTATTGTTACTATAATAATAATAATAATTATTAATTGTTATTATACTTATTCTAATGTGCATGAGTTGTGTTGTGTGTGTGTGTGTGTGTGTGTATATATATATATATATATATATATATATATATATATATATATAACATAATAAAAACTAAGATTTTTTTGGTCAACTTTCCAATTCTCTTTCCCCACCATTTTCTTCTTCCTTTCTTTGTGTCTTCTCATAACCTTCACTGTGCAACCCTCACCTCGCCAAACTGCCATAACTGCTACCACCCATCACCGTTGACTCCTCTCTTCCTCCTCAACCTTTCCATCACCTGAAGACCATCAAAGCGCCACCAGAATCTCCAGAAATAGCAGTTGCAGCAACCAAAGCTCTATGGACGTCAATGATGATTCCGACCACCTCAACTACTCTTTATGGTGTTAATCGACTCCTTTTCGATCGATGAGTCCATTTCCAAGCTCCATTTGAGCTTGAATCCTCTCGTTTGTGAGTTTTAACTAGATTTTAGTTTATGTCCATTTTAGGTTTTATTTTTTTTAAGCTTATTATTGTTTGACTTATGGATTTTTACTTTAAAAATGTTGTTCATGGCAACTTAAGCTTCTCAAAAATAGTTTTTGTGTTTTTTTTTTGAATTAATTTGAATTATGGGTATTTTGTATTATTTTAATATTAAAATATTAAATTTTTGATAATTATGTTAATTAATTATTTTGGATGGAAATTTGGTTAGATTAGTGTTATTAATTTGAGTTAATAATTTTAGAATTTATAAAATAATGTTTGGTAATAATTTTTGAGAAATTATTAATATTATGTGAATATTGGAATTATGAGTTAATTGTGTATTTTTGTTGAAATTATAGTTAAATAATATATTTTAAATGATTTTAGAATTATATAGGGTATTAAAATGATTTTTATAAATTATTTATTATTTTTAACTAATTAATACTATTTTTGAAAATTATATTCAAATAATATATTATTTACTATTTTGGTGATTAAATGGATTTTAATTACTTTTATTATATATTAAGCTATTTGAGTATATAAAAGTGAATTTTACTATTATAAGTTGAATTATTGAAAAATTAGATTTTTATTAATATTATATTATTATTTGAGAATTTTATTAAATTGTTGTGAAAATAATTATATATAGTGATTTAATGTTTAAATATATTACATTTTGGTATTTTATGGATATTTATGGAATTTAATGATTTTTAATATATTTATTATTTTATATTGATTATTGGTTAATTGTGAACTTCGGTTGAGAATTTGTGCAATTTGGGGTCCCAACCTAAGGTGTTAAGTTTTGTGGAATTTAGAAGTGTGTTTTCCTTTCAGGATTGACTTTATTGTCAATAGAGAGACAACCATTTTACAAAGGAGGTTCTGTCGAATTTTTTATAAAATTCTCGTAAAACGTGACATCGGATTGATCCTGAGTCTTTATGTTTTGACTAGATTTTAAATTCCTAAATCGAGTATTTCTTTAGAATTCTTAGATGTATAAGTTAGAATATATTCTGATTATTATTATTATTATTAATTTTCTAATTGCACCGAGACCGAAGCCTATTGGACCATACCCGTCGAATCAGTTTCGAGGAGCGCAAACTTGTGAGTTATTATTCTATATATACATTGCATATAGAATACATGAATATGAATTTCCATATTTTCATTATATGTTTAAACTTGTGAGTTATTATTCTATATATGCATTGCGTATAGAATACATGAATAAGAATTTCCATATTTTCATTATATGTTTAAACATGATTATTTTATCAAATGACTTAGTATTTTTTGGTATCTTTTGATATATATATGCAATATATATATGCATGTTGTAATTTTCAATATATACCTAGTATATTTCTGATATATTCATGGTTTATTGGAATATATTGTGGCATATATATCTTATATATGTTTAGTACACATTTAGTATATTTTCAGTATACTTTTGGTATTCTTTCGGTATATATTTGGTATATTCCTCTTTAAATGAATGCTATTATGTTTATATCATGCATTTTATTATTATTAATAATTATAAGAATGATTTGAAAGATGGCAGTAGAACGTGCTACCTAGTGGGCTACGCTAGGATTGTTGCGTGACAATATGATAGAATTAGGTTGAGAATCTAACAATTTTTATTGAGATGTTGGTTATTGGATAGGCTGATTGTGGATCCTCGGTTGATCTACTGTACTTGAGGCCAGTCATGCTGGTAGTGAGATTACGGAACCTTGGTTGACCTAGTGTACTCGGGGCCAGTCTACTACCTTAAGTTGGAAAAAAATAATATTGTAAGTTTTAATTAAGCCTATTAGCTATTGATTATTATGATTGAGGTTGCGAACTATTAGGGTTCTGCTCTGATCCTTCAACTAAAATGATTTTATGCTTTTATTATATATTAAAAAATGAATTTTTGTATCTGTGTGAATTGCTTGTATATATTTATATCTATATTAATGCTTGATCGTATATGAGTTAGATTGCATGTATATATATTATAATAATTCACTCAGTGAGGTCTGACTCCCCTCAATTTATTTTTTTTCAGGAGATGCCACATTGTCATACCTCAGTAGTAGACCTTTACGTCAGACTTCTTTAGCCCCAACTAGATTATGTAATTTATTTGCCTAAACTTTTGTTGCATTCTAGAAAACTGCAGTAGTAGTGTTTTGTATCAGTAGAATGTTACTTTAGTAAGAGACCTATCTTTAAATATTGTATGAACATATTTTTATTTTATGAAATGACATTTAAGTGTTTATTTTATATCAATTTAAGTTTTAATTCTATCGTATTTTTATTTATTATTTTATGCGTATTTTTTAAGACTTGCTACAGGTTTCGAATTCGAAAAAATTCTCATTCCCTTGCGCCGGTCATGACTCTCCAATTTGGGTCCTGACAGATATATAGGCTAATTGTAAAAATGATAGTTCTGAAATCACATAATCATGAAAAAAATGAACAGAAACAACCTAATGAACTCATGACACAATCAAAACAATTAAAATAAAAAATGAAGAGTGGAAAGAATGGAGTGTATTGTATAAACAATATGAAACCACAATTCTTGTCTTTGGCCCTTAGAGACATTGTGTTATGTCAGTAACTAGAACACCAACTAATTGACCCTTTAATCTTTCCTTCTCTAGCCCCACTTGAAAAACCTTCTTTTTTAGCCGTTCTTCTTAACTTCCTTTGTTATTCTTACTTCTTCTTATGCTTTGTTTTTTTTTTTGCAAACCTTTTCTCTGTTATTTTTTTACGCTTTTTTCTTTTGTCTTTTTTTTTTGTAATTGCTAAAAAGAGAAGCTCCTTAATGCAGAGCCACTCCCTTCTTTTTATTTATATTCTCTTCCCTCCCTCCCTCCCTCTCTCTGTATCTCTCTCTCTCTTTGTCCTTAAATCTCTCCACTACCCACTTCTTTTGATTGGCTCCTTCTCCTTTGTGCTATTGACAACATATTTTCATTATCTAAAAAATATGTCAATATCTCCAATGTTTTTTTTTAAATTCCTTTACTAAGGCATCACTGCCTTTATAGCTAAGGCGACACTTTACCAATAAAGCGAATGCTTTATTGATAGACTGGGCTATAAAACGAATTGGTCTTTCTATGCTTTTGAAGGAAAGAAAGGTTGGGTCAAGCCTAATGAGTCTAATGTACTTGTATTGTCTTCATCCTTGGGCCTCTGCTTGTGGGCTGAACAATTTTTGTGTTGACAATAATAAAATATACTCTCATCCAATAGTAATAAAAATAGAGCAAAACAAAAGTAATAAAAAAAATAAAGTTACTATACAATTTCCCCATCATTTATTTCTAATTAATTTATAATTTTAAAAATTATATTTTTTAAAAATAATAAAAATATATTTGTATTGGAATGTGTATATTTTCATTTTTTATCAAAATTTTTATATAAGTAACAAAAATTATAAATGAAAAAATTAATGTGTAATAAAATTTCAATTAATAAAAAGACATAAATTATTTAATAAATGAAATAGTAGTGAAAATTATAATATTTTTTGATTAAAGATAAATGAATAAATATTTATCATATATAGTCGTTTTTTCTATAATTAGTGTTTAATAATTTAATAATTCTACTATTTAATAAAATTTTAATAATTCTATTACTTAATTGAATTAATATATGATAAAATTTTAGTAATTTTACAAATTTAACAGGTTAAAAATAAAAATAAAAGTATAGGGATTAAATTAAATATTTTTAAAGTGTCATTATTCTTTATATCTAATAAGGGTTAGATGCGTCAAAATTAAATTTATAAGGATGCAACATATCAAAACAAATATATAAAGGTGTAATGTAAAAGAATTATTAGATACAAAGGGATCAAAAGAATTATAAGATATAAAGGGATCACAATTGCATTGCTTTAGTCCTTGGAGAATTAGTTGTTGACCCTGGGGAATTCGTTATTGGCCTTGGGGAATTGCTTGTTCCTTATGAGAAATATTGTATCTCGGGCCTTTTTCTTGATGAACAACCTCCTGATTATATATTTCAAATTGTAAGCATAGATTTATTTTGTTGTCATCATCATGAATCTAGACTCTTTTAGTGTTCTTATTTGTAGATATTTAGCCTTTTTTTAAGGTTGAATCACAATTTTTTAGGGAGATTCCTGACTTTTCTTTGAAAGTTGTTCATTCATTTTGACAAATATACTCATCATTTCTTGCATAGCTTTTTGAATAGTAGAATCTATCTGTAACATTGAATCTTGAATCAATTTCAAACCTTCTTCACAAATAGCCTGAGCATTAATGCCTTTACTAGTAGTGTTAACAGTCTCCAATTTTTGGCTTGTAGAGCTAGTAGGTGCCTTGGTTCAAAAGTGATCCGGAGGCACCAAACCCCTATTAATTTATTTCCATAAGTCACCTATTTTTATAGGTGAATTGTTTGTCCAACAACCAACCTCAAAAATTTCTTTTTCACTTTTTAATCTTGTCATCTTGTTGAAATGTGTCCCACTAGGCATGCCAAAATTATTGCTCCAATATTTTATGCGTGCTAAAAGATTGTTAGTGAATTTGTGCAAGTGTGCCAGTGGAGTTTTCCTCAAATAATTTCTGACTTCTTTCAAGCAATTTTGTAGGTTTCCAAACTCTTTTTACTACATTTTGTTTAGATTCCAACAAGATTTTTTGAATTTAAATAGTGTGTATATAGAGACAATGGAAAAGAGATTTTGTATTTATAAAAAAAATTATTACAAGCTGAATAAAATAACAATGAAATAAAAGAAGGGTTCTTAAAATAAAGAAAGAGACAATGATTGCTAATTTTAGTTGGTAATGACTAATAATTGGTGAATTGGTTGATGATTGATTTCTTTGTCCCTCCTCTTTTACAGGTAAATTTCACCAGCTTCAATTAATACTTCATTAATTGTCATACTTGTAGGTTACTTTTCTTCAACTTAGGCTACAAGCTTGCAACGTAAATTTTCTAGAATATTCTCTCTCAACTCCTCAGGCTTTTTAGCTCTTCAACAAAACTCCATAAGCTTCAAGTGTCTTCCTTCCCCAACTCTACAACTTTGATAACTTGAACTCCAAAATTTTATTCTTCAACTCCTCAATCATTTCCTCAATGTAATGTTCCAGAATGTTCTCAATCAAAAAATTTTTATGAGTCAGGTTTGTTGGCTCAATTGAGCTTAAATCCAAAAATTATATTTTGTGCTCAAACAATTATAATACTTTTTTTTTTAAAAAAAAAAAACTACATATTAGGGAAAAGATAAATAAAAAGGGAAAAATTAAGTTAATATATATTTTATTGAACTGATTAAAATAATATCATAATTATGAAATTCATTAAAACAACTTCAACAATTTTAGCTACTTACTAAATTTTGTAGTTATTAGGGAGATTTTACATTAACTTTGTTTTTTTTTTTTTTTAAATTTTGATTTTACTTTGTTTTGATTGTCATTAGATGAACATATTTCTTATGATCTAATGATAGTTATTGATCAAGGACATTTTACTTTTAAAAAAATCAAGTAATTGTAGAAAGCACCCTATTTATTATTATTCTAAGGGAAAAGGTCAGAAACATATAAGGAGCAAACTTGCCTTTAAGTTTAGGGGCAGGTAAATTATTCGAATGGTCACTAAATTTTATTTGCGATTTCAATTTAGTTACGAAATTTCAATTTGGGATTTTTTGGTCACTAAACTTTAATTTTTATTTCAATGTAGTATTTGTCTAAGATTTTAAGTTTTAAAATTATATAATATTATCATTTTATTCCAAAAGTTTATTTCCTTGCAAATAAGTTTATATGTTCTAAAGATGATAAATAAAACAAAAATGTATATTTTTATTTTCTCCATGCCTTCTATTGTAGAGAGTCTTGTCCATTATTTGTTTTTATTTGACTAGTGTAATACTAATACTTTGAGAATTTTAAGATAAGAATTATTCGACGTAGGACATAAAAATGTTAGTATTCACCAAGAAATATCATGATCAATACTATGACTGTGTTGAATACAATATAAAGTTGTGTATTATTAATATTATATTCTTTAAATCATTTGTTTGGTTTAGATTAAAATAATTGCTAGATAAATGAGAAATCGAAGAGAGAGTTTAAATTTCAATAATCTATCAGTATTACAATAACTGAGCATTTTTTTGAAAAATTTAATACGAACTGTACAATAATTTTTTTTATTAATAAACAGTCATTTAAAATTCAAATTATAAAATAAACTTATAAAAAATTATAAATATTTAATTTTTTATAAAATACGGTGATAAATGTTAAATATTCTAGTTATAATAGTTTATTTAATTCTTACATTCTTTCTCCATATTCAAAAACAATTCTAAAAATTTAGCACAAAAAAACTTATTAAATTATAATTTATTGTACAATTTGTATAAAATATTTTAATTTATTATATTTAACAAAGTTACAATATATTGATTTCTATATTCTTGGTAATTATTAACCTCTTCTTATCTTGTGTCGAATAATTTTGTATTAAAATTCTCAAACTATTAGTATTAGACTAGTCAAATAAATACAAATAATAGACAAGACTTTTTACAATGGAAAGTATTAAGAGAATAAAAATATATATTTTTATTTTATTTATTATTTTTAGAATTAATAGATTTATTTGTAAGGAAATAATTTTTTAAACTAAAATGATAATATAATATAACTTTAAAGTTTAAAATTTTAAACAAATACTACTTTTGAAATAAAAATAAAAATTTGATAATGAAAAAGTCATAAATTAAAATTTTGTAACTAAATAAAAATTGCAAATAAAGTTTAGTGATATCTGTTAAAATTAACCGCTTAGGGCCCAAATTGAGCTTTTGTCCAGGCAGATATGTAAGGAGCAAACTTGCCTCTTCTTTTATCGAACGGAGACTCGAAAAGAGAGATTTAACGGACCAAGTCGCATGCAAAGAGGAAGTTGATTAGTGAGTGGTGTTCTGTAGCTTAGTCGAAAGGAAGAGGCAAATGGCAGATCGGATGAGACTTGTAACTTACGCTTACATTCTTCTTTACATCGCTCTCTCCAGCGGCCAGATCTTCTTTAACAAGGTCAAACCTCTCTGTCTCTTGATTCATTTAGTTCAATGGCTAAAAACCAATGCATTGGTTTCTGGGTTTAATTTTGAAGTTGCTTTTGTAATACATACAGAGTATAGTATGGTGTATAGTGTGGAATAAATTGGTAAGAGAATTGCTTTCTGCTTTAGTTTGAATGAGATGGGAAAATGCCCACATTTTTTCTTCTTCAATTTTCAAAGATAGATGCTTCATTTTTCTTGTTTGATTCATACTAGTCATCTAGTTCAGAAATGGAAGCTTGGAAATAACTTGTATTGTACCCATATCTAATAATGTTCTCATTAAACAGATGAATTTGTTGTCAGAAAATTTCTTGAATTCTAATTGAAGTGCTATATATATTGATGTTATAGGGTCTTCAAATAGTTTTCTCATGTAATTGCAGTGTTTCTATTTCTTTATATATGTAAAATGTTCCTCCATTTAGCTAATGAAGTTTAATTGGCGTTGTCCCATCGCAGTGGGTTTTGTCATCTAAGGAAATAAACTTTCCTTACCCTCTCGGATTGACTCTACTTCACATGGTCTTTTCTTCGGTTTTGTGTTTTATATTAATCAGAGTTTTCAAGGTACTAATTTGTTTTTGTGCCGATGTTTCTTATCCAATAAGTAGTTTTGCTTAATGCTTGTACAACTCATAGTCTTAATTCTGTGACACTGGATGATAGGTTATGAAAGTTGAGGATGGAATGACTTTAGAAATGTAAGTAGTACCCATATTTTCCCTGTACATGCGTTGATACACATCTTTTCTCATTTTCATTTACATATGATTGATGGTTTTTTCATGTATCTAATGGATTTTCATACAATAGATATACAACATCAGTTTTTCCAATAGGTGCAACATTTGCAATGACACTTTGGCTGGGAAACACTGCCTACCTGTATATTTCTGTGGCTTTTGCACAAATGTTGAAGGCTATTAGTAAGTGCTCATCATGTTGTCCTTTATTCCCTCTTAGAAGAGATATATATACCTCTATATTTCAATGAGTTTCTCTTGGGATAGTTGTGGGTGGGGAAATTATTACTGATAAGATTCAAATCCTTGTGCCCCGTCCTTGGTAATTTTACCTTCATCTTTGAACCCAGGCAATGATTCTTAGTAAGTTCTTTCTTTGAAGGAGCAATGGTCCAGGGCAAACTGCTTATTGTTTATGTTATGAGCTTCTACCATTGCCTTACTGTTTTGGGGCTAGTGGCATATTAGTATGACCCAAAGTACCAAATTTGTGTATAAAATATCAAATGGGGTGGCATATTGACATGATTTACTTTCCTCAATGAGATTTGCAGTGCCAGTTGCTGTTTTCATTCTTGGTGTAGCTGCTGGACTTGAGATGATGAGCTGCAGAATGTTGTTAATAATGTCTGTAATCAGCTTTGGTGTTCTTGTGGCTTCTTATGGAGAGATCAATATCAGCTGGATTGGGGTTGTTTATCAAATGGGTGGAGTTGTTGGAGAAGCCTTAAGACTTATATTCATGGAGATTCTAGTTAAAAGGAAGGGTCTAAAATTAAATCCTATTTCTATGATGTACTATGTTAGTCCTTGCAGGTATTTGCATTAACCATTTTCACTTCACTAGCATTTCTTTCTGGTACCTTGTGAAGGAATAGTTAGCCTGTGTGAATCTGACACTCATTTTTCTTTGCAGTGCTCTTTGCCTATTTATTCCTTGGATCTTTTTAGAGAAACCAAAGATGGATGCACATGCATGGAACTTTCCACCTCTCGTGCTAACACTCAACTCTCTTTGTACTTTTGCACTCAACCTATCAGTTTTCCTTGTGATCTCTCATACTAGTGCTCTGACTATTCGTGTGGCTGGAGTTGTCAAGGATTGGGTTGTCGTCTTGCTGTCTGCTCTTCTATTTGCGGATACAAAACTCACAGTTATAAATCTGTTTGGTTATGGCATTGGTCAGTACCTAAACAATAAGTGCCTAATTTTCTGTCTGCATACCTTTTTTTGTGTTAGGCAACTTGAAAGTGGGCTAGAAAGTCTCTTCCTGGAGGCTTCCAAAGACATTGTTTATGGGTGGAAATTTGTGGGGCAGGATCATCGCTTCTGAAAATGGGCTTGAGATATGAGTGAAATGAATTGTATGGAGAAAGCCCTTCTAAGAAAAACCATGTTTCCTGTCATTTGCCGCTAGTAGTTTTGGGCATCAACTGAATTTTATAAAACTGCTCTTCTACGTGTTAGAGTTGCTGCATAAGAGATTGACTTGATTAAATTTGGATATTGCAAAATGTGCAGCTAGCATCCTCTTTAAACTAATCCTGATTTTTTGTTTTGAATTGACTAAATTTTTAATTTGTTCTCATTAGATTAATTAGGTTGTTTAGCATGGGTTGCAAAATGTTCCTGAGGATGGTAATTTTATTTTATTTCTTACTCTTTTCATCCCTAGATGACTAGATTAAGAATGGTTATTGACTCAACTGAGGACAAGAATTTCATCACTCTAGATGAGTAGCTGTAGCAGTCACTGACAGTTATAAAAATTTTGGGCATTATTCGTACTAAATGGAGGTCTATTTTTCTTTTCATATGCAGCAATTGCTGGTGTAGCTGCATATAATAATCACAAGTTAATGAAGGAAGCTTCTCGACGTAGTTCTGACAAATCACAGCCTGTTGAATCCATACCATTGACCACATCATCAAATTCCAATAGTTAAAATGTGCATTAGGAGATGTCTGCAAAGAAATTTTGAAGGTATGCAATTGCACATAGATTAATTTTCTCATTGCTGTCCTGCAATTGATTGTAAACTATCAGGCAACTTTGCTGTGATATTCTTGCTTTTATTTCATCCTAATAATTTTCTTGTCTGGTTGCAACAAACTTTCTATGCTCATTCTTTTTCAGCACTCAAGTTTATCATTTTATGAATTGTCTCAGCTGCTCCTATATTGCATTAATTTTTGTGCTGGTATGGAGTTGAGTCAAGTGCATACAGTGACGTGCAAAGATGTTAAAATCCAGAATCAGTCTTAAAAGAACATCTGCTAAAGGCTTTGAAATGTACCATTATCTTACAAACTGGATTTTTCTTTTTCAAGATTGTAGAGGGGAGGTGCAAAGGAGGCAAGGCAATTGTTGGGACCACTCCACTTTCTTCTTCTCTAACAGTTTCAGTTAACATCAATCTCAGGAATATTTTGAAAGATAATTTGCATCACTGGAAATGTACCTATATATGATAGAAAATGTATATGGTGTATGGTTTGGTGGCTAAAAGCTCACGTGATCTGTGATTTGACTTAAGTTTGAATGTTAATTATATTACATGATTAACTTCTTTATGGAAAACATTTTTCTATACAGAACATTATAGGCAAAACTCATTTTCAAGCCCTTAAATTTTCATGTTTTATTGTATCTTTAATTTTGTTGCATTGAACTCTCATATTTTTATATTTTCACACATTAAGGACCTTTTAAAAATTTTTCATCCCAAAATTTATGTTCACAAGTCAAATCATTGCATTTTTTTTTTCAGTTTAGTCCAATTAAATATCAATTCAAAAGACATTATATAATTTTTATTAAAAATAGTTCAACCAATTACAATTAAAATTAAAATTAAAATTTTATTCTTTTAATGCATTTAAAGTAAAAAAATATATTTTAAATTAATAAAAACTTTAATTTTTGTTTTATGCTAAAAGAACATTTTTAATAATAATTGAAAATAGTGAAAAGTATAATTTTTGTTTAAAAATTTATTTAAAACATCAAAATTAAAAATCTTAAAAAATATTAATTTTTGTTATATTTTTAATATCTGATTTGCTTAAAAATTGATGAGTCAAATTTAATTTTTCAATTATTTTTAGGGATTTTTGCAAAAATAGACCAAAAACCAAAAATATTATCAAAAGCAACATTCACCAAAAATATTTTCAAAAACTAATTTTTGAAAAAGGAAAAATTAACTTCTCTATTTTTTTTTTCCAAATATAGATAACTTTTCTTCCCTTCCGTGATTTTAGGGTATTGTTTCTTTTTTTTTAAAATTTATTATCAATATTTTTTATTGTCTTCATTTTTTTCTCAATATTTTTTTTGCTAAACATTTTTTTTCTATTTTTAAGGTACTATTTTCTTTTTTTCCTCAGTATTAATTTTTTGCTCAACATTTTTTTCTACTATCATCTTTTTTTCTCAATTTTTTTCCTTAACTTTTTTTTGTTGTCTTCATCTTATTTTTTTTCAATGTTTTTTTATACTCAACATTTTTTTCTATTTTTAAGGTACTGTCAACATATTTTTTTTAATTTTTAAGTTACTGTCATTATCTTTTTTTTTTCAATATTTTTTTTCTTCAAAACTTTTTTAAAGTACTATCTTCTTCACCTTCAAAACCTTTTTAAGTACTATCAACTATCTTCTTCTTTTTCTCAATATTTTTTTTGCTAAACATTTTTTTATTGTCTTTATCTTTTTTTTTTCTCAAATTTTTTTTATGCTCAACATTTTTTCTATTTTTAAGGTACTCTCAATATTTTTTTTTGTTTTTAAACCACTGTTGTCATCTTTTTTTTTCCTCAATGTTTTTTTTCTCAATATTTTTTTCTCTTCAATTTTTTTTAAATAAACGATTATGAACTAAATATATTCAATTATTGTAAAAAAAAACAATAAATATTCAGTTGTTGGAACAAAAAGCAATAAATAATATTTTCGTCTTTTATATTCTTAAAAAATAAGGATTTTTTTTTTACTTTAATTTGTTTGTTAAAATGTCTAACAAAATATATCTTAAACTTATTGATCATCAATATGTAACATGTTTACAATTTTTATAGCGTATTTGTAACATTAAAAAAAAAACACTAAAAAAAAAAAGCAATAAAAACAACAACATTGAAAAATAAAAAGCAACAACACTAAAAAATAAAAAGCAACAACATTAAAAAACATAAACAACAAAAAACAACAATTAGAAAGCAATAAAAAAATAGCAATAGATAAACAAGAAACAACAAAAATAACAACTGAAAGACAATTAACAACAACAACAACAAACAACAAAAATATGTCTTCTCTGAGCGAAAATTTGAGATGAAAAAAAAAAATAGAAGAGGGGAGACAAAAACACGAAGTTACCAAATTACTTAATTAAATAAATGTCTTTATTTTTTTAACAAATTCAAAAGTCTTTACTAGCAATAGCACCATGGAATCCAAGCCATATGTATATGGAGTTGTCGATGAATAACTAGGTTTGGCAGTCTGTGATGAAGAAGACTTTGGAAAAAGAGCATCAAACGATTCCTTGGCAACTATGTCTGCATAGGATTTCTTGGGAGGAAGGTCGATTGCTGGAGGCTAAACTGGAGAAGATTCTTTGAATCATGACATAGAGAACAGGTCAAAATGATTGAAATATGCATCATCGTTAACTACTGTGGCCATTCAAAGACGGCAAAATTCCTCGAAGGCATGAGAAGCCACGAGAGAAAAAACCTAATATCCCTTTGTAAAAATAACTAATCCTTTTACTTTTCTATTATTATTGATTTTATTAGTTGTTTGAAAAATAGATGTCCTTTATATTTTAATTTTTAAATAAGTTAATTAAAATGGTTTAACTAAATTTTATTTTGTGATATATTAGTAAATTTGATAAAAATCATGCTATGTTTATATATATATATTTGTGTTGATTCTCGGTTGGGCATAAAGTGTAGTTCGGGGCCAATCCAAGTTGTTGAGTTATAGAGATTATAAGAGTGTTCTTTTTGTGCAAGAATGACTCTACTTTTAGTAGAGAGATGTCCTTTTTACAAGGAAGACTCTGCTGAATTTTTAGTAGATTTTTTATAAAATGTGACATTGGTATGTGTTAGTTTTGAGTTTACATAGTATTGTGTCTTAGATTGAGTCAATCGCATCAATTCCATGATTTTAATAATTTTTATGAATTTATTTGTCCTGGCACTCGAGATAAAGAATTGGTTTGGGGAAAAGGATCTCAGTTTTTGAAGCCAGGAAATTTACGTCTTCCGCAATGGACCTTCGGTTTTGACCCTTACAACAAAAGATTTCTGCTACTCAGATTTGGACAAGAATATATAGAATTCCTTAAGAGCTCTAAGACCATCAAATTTTATATGATATCACTAGCAATATTGGCTTGCCTGTTATAATTAACCAAGCAACTTAGAGGGGGATTTTGACCATTTTGCTAGAATTCTTATTGAAGTTGATCTATCCTCTCCAATTAAATACCAATTATTTTTGGATTGTCAAGGTACAATGTATGATATTGAGCTACATTATGAGAATTTACCTCTGTTTTATAATCTATGCCACTCGATTGGCCATGACGTTTCATCATGTAGATAGAATAAACTTGATGTGATTGACAAATTTACCTATGACGCTGTTAATCGGAATTCTGATGAATGACCTCGCCAATCTAGAGGCAGGTCACGATCTCGCAAAGTCTGGAAGGCTAAATCTAAACAGCCTGAAGCATCTATGCCTCCTGTTTCCCCCCAAAATATTGATCCTCATGTCGTTAATCCTATTGATGATACAAATAGTGTTGATGATTTGGCTCTAGTGATTCTAGGTAACAATTGGATGATAATACAAGTTCTCAAGATTTTCATGTCGAGGTTATTTATTCTCCTCGTAATAATGATCAGACTGAAGTTCTTAACACTGCTTTAATGTAACTTGATGAAATCAACAAGCAATCTTGGGTTGAGGCAATGGAACAAGAATAGCCATGACAACAGGTGAACAAACAGTATGGGAAAAAACAAAATCAGAGCTTGTCTCTTATTGGTAATCGCCCTATCACAAGGGCTACCTCTCGCTCATCCCAATGAAGAGATATTTTTGGAACTGTAGAGGCATTTGTAATGCTCCTACACAACGCTTTCTTTTTTAGTTTTGTAAACAACATAATCCATACTTTATTTGCCTTGCAGAACTGAAGGTAGAGTTTTGTAATATTCCTTTCTTTTTTTTAGCATTCGATCAATGTTTCTTTTATGGTTGACAATGCACTCCATCTTCCTTCAATGTGGCTTCTAGTCTCTAACTCTATTGGTGTAGGGAATGTTTCCATTATTTCTTCTTCGGACCAACAGATTACTATTTCCTTTATGGAGAATTCTAACGCTTTCAACATAAGTTTTGTTTATGCCAATATTCTTTCAGTTAGTAGAAGAGGTCTTTGGCAGGACTTGTTGCATCTTAGCTCCCTTATATCTTTGGACTGGTTTGTCATTGGAGATTTCAACTCTTGTTTTAGGGTTCATGAATCTTCTAAACATTCTTATTAAGAGTTTCTAGCAACAATATCTAATTATTATCTTACTTGTTTGGATACCAAGGGATCCTTTTTCACTTGGATAAATAATTGTAAAGGAGCAAATCGAATAGATATCCATTTGGATAAAGCTTTATACAATTCTTCTATTTTTCAGCATTGGAATCACATCGAGTGTCACTCTTTAGCGCAGCATCAACCTGATCATAATCCTCTTCTCCTTATTTATGGTAATAAAAATCTTGAAATTCACCGTCCTTTCAAGTTTCTTTTGATGTGAACATCACATCAGAATTTCCTTTCGGGTGTTGAATATTTTTTTTCTTCTTTCTAAGTGATTGGACATTCGATGTTTATTTTATCAAAGAAACTTAATATGTTGTGCTCTTGTCTTCGTCTTTGGAATAAACATGTTTTTGGCCATCTTGATACCTCTATTAAGACCGCTCAGTAGGATCTTCTTCGTATCTAATCAGAGATTGATCTTCATGGTTTCCTAGATAATCTGCATCCTTAAGAAATGCATTGTCATGAAACTCTTTCCACTTTATTGGCTAATAAAGATGCTTTATTGAAAAAGAAAAGTTGAGTTCAATGGATCAAAGAAGGGGACTGTAATTATAAGTTTTATCACAGTTTATTGGCTCATCGCACAACTCAATCTGGCATTCTTAGCTTAATGATTGATGGGTCTATGGTTGACGATGATGCTTTGATTCAAACTCATGTCATCAAATTATTTTCATCCCTTTTTTGAAGCTCTTCCTTAGTTAGGGATTTATCAGTGATCAAGGACGTCATTCCAAATCTAGTCTCAGCTTCTTAGAATGATTTTTTTTTGTAGTCTGCCTTCCTATGAAGATATGAAGAAAACTATTTTCTCTATGGACCATCAGAGTGCCCTAGGTCCTGATGGTTTTTCTAGTTTTTTTTCACTTGGTGTTGGCATATTGTTGGTCAAGAAGTTAATGATGTTGTTCGTCACTTTTTCTTATCTGGAATGATGATGAATGACTTTAATTCTAACCTTATGGTTCTCATTTTGAAAATTCAGGATGAATTTTTAGTTTACAAGTTTAAACCTATTATTTTGGGGAATTTTGTTTACAAAGTAATTTCCAAAATATTGGCAGATAGGTTGGCTATCATCCTTTCTACTATTATCACTCCTAATCAATTTGGATTTATTTAGGGGAGGCATATTGAGGACTGTGTTGTAATTGCATAAAAAAACTTTAATCTCTTGGATCTAGAGTGGGTAATATAGTGCTCAAGATCGACATCAAAAAAGCTTTTAACTCTTTGGAATGGGATTTTTTAATAGAGGTTCTTACCTATTTTGGTTTTTTTACCACTTTCTGTGCTCGGGTTGAAGTTATTTTACATTTAGTTCATCTTTCCATTATTCTAAATGGCTCGGCTAAAGGATACTTTTCTTGTTCACATGGGGTACGCCAAGGTGACCTATTGTCTCTTTTGTTATTCTATTTAGTGAAATAGTATCTTAATCGTTCCCTCATGACTCTTTTTGGTAAGGGCTCTTTAATTCCAATGCATTCAAATAGTAGTGTCAGTTGCCCTTCTTATCTCCTTTATGCTGATGACATTTTGCTTTTCTACAAAGCTTTTAAATTAAATCTTAAGACTATAATGACCTTGTTTTAGTATATGGTATGCTCTCTAGGCAATTGGTAAATTGGGAGAAATCAGATATCTTCTTTAGTAAGCATGTTACTCCTTATTATGTTATTATGCTAAAAGGTAATGCAGATATAAAGATTGGTAGGTTTTTGTTTAAATACTTAGGTGCTCTTATGTTCAAAAGTACCCCTAAAAAATGTTGGCTTCTACCTATTACTGATGCTATCATTGCCAAGCTTGATAAGTGGAAAGGTCCCACCCTTTCAATGGCAGGAAGGTTGTCACTTATTAATTATACTCTTTACGGATCCTTGCTTCATACTTTCATGGTTTATAAATGGCCATCCACGTTCCTTAAGTAGTTAGAAAGATGCCTTAAGAATTTTTTATAGATAGGTAACTATATGTCTCGCAAACTCATCTCTGTGCATTAGGATATTTGTTGCTCCCCCCTAGAGGAAGGTGGATTAAATCTTAAATTCTTACACCTAATGAATGCTGCTATGCTAAGTAAATTTGGATGGAAGCTAATGAATAATGATATCTTCCCTTTTGATTTTCTGTGTTCTCGTTTCATGTATAAGAATAAATTGACCGACTCTTATTTTATTAATTCTTCCATCTAGTTTTCGATTCGTGGCTGCTTGGACACTCTGATTTGTCAATCTCAGTGGGTAATTCATAAGTACTCATCTTTAAGCTTCTGGAATAACAAATGGCTTGAGTACATTATAGTGGACAATATTGGCATCCCCCTTCAAATCAGAAAGCTGCTTAGTTCTTCTATTTCAGATTTTTTTAGCATAATTCTTGGAACCTTATGCCAAGATTTAGAATGGCTATTCTAGATATTGCTAATGATATTGATAATCTTGTCTTCTCACATCTGGACTCAGACTCTTTAGTTTATTACCATTATGTTGATGGTTAGTTATCTTGTAAATCTTTCAATTTGAATTCTCAGCCTTCTTCCCCTAAGGTTTCTTAGGGTAAAGAATTATGGTGTCATTACATGCCACCATCTTAATCTTTCTTAACATGGTTCTTACTTCATAATAAACTTTCTATTAAGGACTAATTGTGTGAAAAATGATTTAATCTTGCTTCTCGTTACTATCTATGTACGAGGAATTTAGAATCAATAACTCATACCTTCTCTCAATGCTCTTATGCTATCACATTTTGGCATGCACTCTCAAGTTTATTTAAGGTTTCTTTAAATCTTTCTTCGGGATTTTTAGGCTTGTTTAACTCAACCTGGTCACGGAACTTCTCTTCTCAGTTAAAGGTACTTTAGCAAGTTGGTTTTTTAGAAGCTGCTCATACCATCTAGTATGCATGTAACAGAGCTCTTTTTTATGCTGATTATATGCCTGTTTATGTTTCTATTAGGCAAATTTGCAAATCTATTACAGAGGCATCCATTTTTAAAATTGGTTTTATGGCTAACACTTAATAAGAACTTTTAATCCTACGTCGGCTCAGGGTTTTTAGTATTACTTGGTTGCCTCCTTGTATCTTTGGCATTTGGTGGATTCCGCCTTCTTAGCATTGGTTGAAGCTAAACACAGATGGTGTTGTTAGAGGGGTGCCAAGGTTAGCAGGGTTAGAGGTATCTTCCAGAATTACCTTGGTATTGTAGTTTCTTCTTTTGCTGCACCTCTTAAAGTACTTTTGCATTTGAAACTGAGTTGTGTGTCATAATTATTGGTGTACAGAAAGTGTAGGTTTTCAAGCCTGCTTGCTTATGGATAGAATGTGATAATATATATGTTGTCCAGTATTTACAGCATAGAAATTCAAATGTCCCTTGGAAGCTTCAAATGAAATGGCAATCTTGCCTTAACATTTTATCCTCTATGCAAGTCTATGTTTCTCATATCTATAAAGAGGGCAATAGTGTGGCAGACAAACTCTTTACTATGGCTATTGGTCTTCGTCAAACTAAATGGTGGCTAAATCATCCTTTTGATTGTAATGAATTAATTCATAGGGATATGTTAGGTAAAGAGAATTATAGGTTCTCTTCTTAATTATGTTTTCCCTTGTGGTTGATACTCTTGTATTCTTATTTTTTATTTTAGTTCTATAGGTTTATTTTGATTCATGATGATGGTGTTATAGAGGTGCCAACATAGTTGGGATGTGCTGGTGCACTAATTGAAATCATTTCTAGTTCGATCTTTTATAAAAATAATAATAAAATTCTTACTTAATATCACCGAAATCAACTATTTAAAATAATTAAATTTATAAAGCTTCCTTTAAACCTCCTTAACTAAAATTATTGTTAAATATAAATAAACTATTTCAATAATCCAAATATATAATAAAAATATCAAAAAACTTATTTTAAGCTTTTAAATAATAATAATAATAAATATTATTCGAAATTATTATCAATTAACTAAAAATTAAAATTTAATTATAAAAATTATTTTCATACTTTTATTATTTAATATTAGTAATAAACACGTTAAATAACCTTAATTCAATTAAAAATTCAAATAAATAATAAAATATAAATTTTATAAAAATTATTACCAATTCGAATTTCACAAAACTCCCTTAATAAAATTTAATCTACACAATTTATAGAATTTATTAAAAATATAAAAATACTCAGGCCCATAATAGTAACTTGAAATAATAATTGAACCCAAAATAGTACCTGAAAATTAAAAATTTTCCAAAAAATATGAAAAAAATATAAATGAATAGATCTCAACTCCAATTTCAATTTAAATAACTACCACTAAGCCTAATTTAAACTCAAATTAACTAAATTAACTAAAATACCTAAAATCAATTTACCTCAAATCAAGGTGGTTGCCGGAGCTAATCGGGCAAATTGGTTGAGGGGTTTTGTTGCATATGAGGAGAGAAGTCAATCGAGACCGACGACGTTGTTGGGTTTCACTGGAGCTAGTGGCGGCAACCTCTTTTCTTCTTGGTTGTTGGTAGAAATGAAGGCGAAGAGGAAGAAAAGGTGACTAGAGGGAGAAGGAGCTACTGGCGACATCGACTGGAGCTGATTGGCATTGATTGACGGTAATCGGCGTTGGCAGTGGCTGGATCGAGAGGAAAAAGAAGGAGAAGAAGAAGAAGAAGAAGAAGAAGAAGAAGGGAAAAGAAAAGGAAAGGAAGAAATAGAAAAGAAAAAATGGTTTTATAATATATTTTTTATTATTAATATAGTATAAAGGTACCTATATATTATTATAAAATAAAATTACTCCTAATTATTCACACACTTATATATATATATATATATGTATGTATACTCTTAATAATTAATAAAATTTATTAAAATACTCATTTAACTCTAATTTAATAAAATAATAATTAAAACTTTATAATCCACATTTTCTATTAATAAATAAAAATACGAGTGTTTACAATCTTCCCCCTTACAAAAATTCATCCTTGAATTTTAACAAGATAGAAAAGTGTACAAAGGTTTTTCTAAGGAAAAAGATAAGGATATGTCACTCACATCTCTGCTTCAGTCTCCCAAGTGCAATCTTCCACCACATGGTTGCTCCACTGTACTTTAACCATAGGAATTTCTTTGATTCGGAGCTGACGAACTTATCGATCCACTATTACCACTGGATACTCTTCATAAATCAAATCTTCACTGAGCTCTACTATCTGAGGTTAAAGAACATATGAAGGATTGAAGATATACTTCCTCAACATAAAGACATGGAACACTGGGTGAATCTGTGATAACTCTGGTTGCAACACCAGTCTGTAAGCCACATTGCCTACCCTTGAACGAATTTCAAAAGGTCCAACGTATCTTGGGCTAACTTACCTTTCTTACCAAACATCATTACCCCCTTCATTGGAGATACCTTGAGGAACACCATGTCTCCAACAAATTATGTTACAACTCTCCTCTTAGGATCAACATAGGTTTTCTGTCCTCATTCTTTGTTGAATGATAGGAATCTTCTCTGAAGTCACTTGCACTAATTTTGAGCTTGTTAACTGTCTCTCACTAACTTCCCAATACAAGGGTGATCTACACTTCCTTCTATGATCTCTTTTCTCAAATCCTCTATATCTAGCACACACAACCTAGTGCCCAAGCGTAATATGCCTTTACTGTCGATTACAAAATCTCAAGACTGACCTTATTGTACCTCTAACATTATCTTTTATAATTATAGGCCCTTTCTTTGCGTTGCCTTAACTCTATCCAAGTACAAATAACGTACTCTAAATTGAGCTAAAAGACATTTCTTGGTTATCTTCCACTGATAATTGGCTCCTTTCTGAGCTAATGTAAGCAAGGCTTCCTGTTGATTTCCTACTTAATGCGTCAGCTACCATATTAGCCTTACCCGGAGGGTAAAGAATGGAGCATTCATATTCTTTTAAGAGTTCCATCCATCTCGTCTACCTTAAATGAAAATCTCTTTGCTAAAAGATATATTTCAAACTTTTATTATTAGTGTAAATTTCACTAGTCACACTGTACAAGTAATGCATCTAAATCTTCAAGGCAAATACTATAATTACCATTTCCAAATCATGAGTAAGATAGTTCTGTTCGTGCTTCTTTAACTGATGTAAAGCATAACCAACTAGTCTATAATTTTACATCAGTACACAGCCCAATCCTACTTGAGAGACATTATAATATATTGTATACCCTTCACTTCCCGAAGTTAGAGTTAACACTGGAGTTGACATCAGCCTATCTTTAAGCATCTAAAAAAACTCCTCACTTATATTAGTCTATATAAACTTAGTATTTCTCTAGGTCAACCTTGTTAAAGGTGCAACTATCTTGGAGAAATCCTTAATAAATCTCATGTAATAGCCAGCTAAACCCAAAAAGCTTCTTACTTCAGTCACTGTTGTAGGTCTTTGCCATTCTATAATAGCTTCAATATTTTTTGGATCCACTTGTATCCCGTCTTTGGATACCACATGGCCTAAGAATGCTAGTTGATCCAGCCAAAAGTCACACTTAGAGAATTTAGCATACAATTCATGCTCTCTTAAAGTCTGAAGCACCATCCTTAAATGCATGGCATGCTCTCCTTCACTCCTTGAATATACCAGAATATCATCAATAAATACTATCACAAATCATCTAAGAATGACCTAAACACCCGATTCATTAAGTCCATAAAGGTTGCTGGGGCATTAGTAAACCCAAAGGACATCACTAAGAATTCATAATGGCCATATCTTCTCTGAAATGCAGTCTTGGGTATATCTCCACTTCTAATTCTCAACTAATGATACCCAGACCTTAAATTAATCTTGGAAAAACACTAAGCTCTTTGAAGCTAATAAAAAAAGTCATCAATCCTTGGGAAAGGATATTTGTTCTTGATGGTGACTTTGTTCAAGTATCTATAATTAATACAAAGTCAAAGACTACCATCTTTCTTCTTTATAAACAACACCGGTGCACCCCAAGGAGATGTGTTGGGTCTAATGAAAACCTTATTAAGCAACTCTTGCAACTATTCTCTAAGCTCCTTTAATTCTGCCAGTGCCATCCTATAAGGTAGCATAGAGATAGGATCTACATTAGGTACAACATCTATACAGAATTCTATCTCTCTTTCGGTGGCAATCATAGTAATTCTTCAGGAAAAACATTAGGAAACTCGCACACCATTGACACATTCTCAACTACCTCTTTATCTACCTTTGTATCCATAACCACAACTAAATAGCTTAGACACCCCTTTCTAAGCATCTTTCTAGCTATGGTTGTAAAGATGAGATTCTAAGGCATTAAACTCTTATCGCCTATGAACCGAAATCCCAGGATTCTAAAGATCACCTCTTTCTCTCAATAAGCCAAAGTGGCATAATGTCGAGCTAACCAATCCATCCCCAAAATCACATCAAAATCTAACACATCCCATATAATTATATCTGCTAGCAAATTTCTACCTTCCATTAACACTGGATAAGATGGTAAGACTATATATATCTTTAGCTCGTCACTAAGTGGAGTTACTATAAATAATGGGATTAACAACTTGGAAGGTTGCCATTCCATTCTTGAAGCAAAAATAGAAGACACAAAATAATGAGATACACATGGATCAAATAAAATTCTAGCATTAAATAACAAACTAAAAGAGTACCTGCCACAACTGCATTAGAAGCTTGAGCATCTTGAGGAGTCAACATGAACACCTTAGCCTGCCCACGGCTAGCCTATTGTAAAGTGAATAGCTATGTAAATACTTTGCCACCAGGTCTCCCTTAATGCCTACGTCCTGTACCTCGACCCTGTTGCCTTACAAGTTGTGTTAGTCTCTATTGAGGATACGTAGCAACTTGATAGGGCTGATGCACCTACTGAAATAGCTGAGCGATTGAAGATGAAGATCCTTACGCATAAAATGGCTAATATCCAAAGTTAGGACAAGCTCTAGCACAATGTCCTATTTTCCCACACTTGAAACATGCTCTTATCAAAAAATGGCATGGCCTTTAATGTACTCTTCCATAAGTAGGACATGCATTAGGCCCTAAGCCTATACTACCATACCCTGAGCTCTAACTACTACCACCACTATTGGCTCCAGCCTTAAATCTAATAGGTGTACTACTCTGTTGGTTATGCCTTCCACTCTTATGCCCACAGTGGCCTCTATAGCCTTATTGTGAGGTACCAGTAGTCTGAATACCAACATTGCCCATAGGAAACATAGGTTTCTGAGTCCCTTAAGCTATTACAGATCTACTACTGTCACTCAAATATGGATTTGGGATAGTACCATGCATGACATGTCGCCTCTCTACTTCTCTAGCCTCCTTAACAACACTTTTTAACCTTTGATCTCTAGTTCAGATACCAATATAGGCTGGGCCTAACCCTATCACAAATAACTCCACTACTCTTCTTTCATCTTGCATCACATCTACATCATGACATAACAATCTGATAAACTCGTGGGTGTACTCCTCAACTGATCAGTCACCTCTAGTTATGTGTAACAACTTCCATCTATAGTTATCTCTCATGCAAGGTGGATAGAAATACTTCACAAATGGCTCTTTAAACTCCAACCATGCCATGGTAGTCATATATGGCTAGATCGACTGCATAAACCAGTCCTAAGCTGCAGCTTATATTGATAACTCCACAATCATGATCCTTTGATAATTCATGTATCCAGTACTAGCAAGACATTATGACTACCCAAGTTATGTAAAGGCTGATAATTCGACATAACCTAATACACAGTTTGTACTATAGTCCTTTTGTCACATGATATCCTAGTTGAACATAAGGCATGAAGTATGTCATCCTTATATTATTCAATCATATTATTTCTCACTCTTAAGTAGACTGACATTGATAACTCTTTATCATTCTAGCATGGCCATGCATTTTTCTTCAGTCTAACTTATCGAGGGGCCCAACATATATCTTCTCAAAATAACCGAGGGATAAATTCCATCTTAACCACTCACATTCCTTACACAACTCATTCTATATCCAATCACAACTTATTTTACCATCCAGTTAAAGTATAGTGTAGGGATGTGTCAAAATGCAGAACTTATAATGGAGGAAATCATGGTGATCTCAGGTCAAAGGATTCAAATATTACTACTGTGATAAGAATTACCTATGATAATAATCCATGTGGTATTCTCATAGTGGGTCGATCCAATACATCATTTCCCTAAATATGTACTTATAAGTTTGACTTAATATCTCATATACATGATTATTAAAACTTAATCATCGGTCAACCTCATACTAATCTTTATTCATTGTTATTCCCATAACAATAATCTACTAAGGATATTTAGATTAGAATTCAAGTATCACCTAGGAGTTTTACTATCAAGTCATATACTTGATGATCTTAGTAGAATTAACTAATGAAGGATAATACTAGAATTGGCTAGTAATAATAAAAATGCATCTTTATTATTAAAATAGAAATATGACAATGTCAAAGTATAGCCATTACATAATTAGCCTAGGGTATATCACCAATAGTGTGTGAAAAATATTTATGATCTGAGAAAGGAGATTATGGAAGAAGTTCATTATTCTGCTTATGGTGTTTATCCAAGTTCTACCAAAATGTATCTGTCACGACCCAAAACAGGGGCCATGACCGGCGCTAGGGAACGGGAATTCTTTCGAATCCGGAACCCGTAGCAAGCCTAAAAATAAAATAAATCATGCAATAACAATAATAACAATTTAATATGCAGCAGAAATAAAAATCATAGTATCATTTTCATCACTGGATTTAATCAAAATCCCATCTCATAAATACATAATCTCTTTAATACAAATCCAGTTTCAATATAATACATCTCTTTTAAAAATAAAATACATGAAATCCAACACTGTAATTCACAACTACTGTAGTATCTAGATAAAATAAATAAGACTCAAGTAGACAATTTACATAAAGAAGCCGGGGCGGAAGAAATCTGGTGTATCGACCTGCTACTGAGGTCTGAAGATGTTGACTCTCCTGAAAAATAGTCAACGAAGGGGAGTCAGACCTCACTGAATGAATTACTATGATATATATACATACACACTAAGTGATAATGCATACAGTCAACAGTATATGTAATATGTATATATACAGGCAATTTCACACAGATGCAATAAAATCATTTTTATATATTTTATCTGAAAAACCTCTTTTATGAAGGATCACATAGAACCCTAGAATATCGCAACCTCAGAAAATAGTGTTAAATAACACTCAAGCCATACAGGCTCACTTATTCCAAATATATCCACTTAATCCATTTGGACAGTAGACTGGCCCCGAGACACTAAGTCAACCGAGCTCCAGCAGTCTGACTGCCAATGTGATTGGCCCCGAGACACTTGGTCAACCGAGCTCCAGCAATCACACCCACAAACCACATCTCACACATCAAATAATCATATCAAATCAATATCCACAAATAGTTAGTAATATAGCCTAAAGCTATAGGCGTACCGGTACGTACTCGGTCCTAGTGCTGCCCACTAGGTAGCACGTTCTATTGATATCCTTCATTAATAAATAATATAAAACATTCATTCACAAAAATAAATGATGCATAAATGTAAATGAAATAACAGTATGATCCATATATATACCAGAAATATACCAAAAGTAAACCAGGTATATTTCGAGTATATATACGTCAAATGAATCCCATCAAATTATAACTTAAGCTGGAAATATATTTAAAAACATTTTAAATATATTTTATTCACAAAACATGCATATAATTTATTATATACCAAAAATAAACCAAAAATATACTTAATGTAAACTTAAGAAATAATCAAATTATTTATGCATATTTGATCAACATAAAACATGCATTTCTAAATCATGCATCCTAAGCATATATATATAAAATAGTAACTCACCTAATGCGCTCCACGAGACAGGTCCGACGGGCCTGGTCCACTAGCCCTCGGTCTTGGCGCAACTAAACAAGCAATAAATAACCGATATCAGAATAACCCTAATAGAAATCCTAGAATTCAATCTAGAGTATTAAAATACGAAAACAGAATTAGGGTTCGACTGGACATCACGTTTTACGAGAATTCTATCAAAAATCCGGTAGAACCTCCCCTGTAAAACGGACATCTCTCTACTCAAAAGAGTAGAGCCGACCCTGCAAGGAAATACACTTCGAAATACAAGCTTAACAAAAATCCACAACCCCTCGGTCGGACTCCAAACTACAATCTATCGACCGGGGTCCACAAACACAGAACATATTCCAGATATACCAAAAATATCCTTAAAATCTAGAAATACATCTCATAGGTAGAAATTACATAATTAACCTTAAAACACTGTAAAAATCGAATAAAACTCATTTTATTAGAAAAACCGTATATTATATATATAATTGAAAATAATTCACGAAAAATAGTTTTAATTAGTTAAAAATACCAAATATTTTGTAGAAATCATGTTTATACCTTAAATAACTAATAAAACCAATTAAATTACATTTTTAGACAATTTAGGGTAAAATTACCAAAATACCCCTATATATATAAATATACTTAAATTACTTCAAAAATTCACCAAAAATCATACAATTACCCAAAATTAATTTTCTCAACATATTTATCAATAATATAAATATTTAAACTCAATTAACCAATTAAATTCAAATAAAAACACAATTAACCTAATTTTTCCAAAATTCCATAAACTTCAATAATTCAAAATAAATACTTAGAAATTCATAAAAATTCCAAATAAATTCCTATAATTCATTTCAACACCTAATTCAACCATAAACTCCAATTTCATAATTTAAATAATTAATTTCCGAAAATTAGAAAATAATATTAAAATATTCAAAAATACCCAAAAATCCAAAAAATCTCCAAAAATTCTACAAAAATTCATACATGTAGATTGAGCTACTAGGAACAACATTTGTGAATGAAGTTTTCATGAATCAATCAATTCGAAGCTAAAAAAATCAAAAACCCTAATAGGCCGAAATTGACAAAATCGAAACCTAAGCAATTCTAGACCATTTTAACTCAAACCAAAGCTAGAATCACACTCATCGGAGGTCAAGGAGAAGAAAGAGATGGGCGGTGTCAAAAACGGTGGCCGGAATCGGTGTGATTGACGGTGGATCGATTTTGGGCTTCTCCGGCCAAAATCGACTTCCAGGCGCCGGAAACGGCTTCCTCAGGCGGCGGAATTGGTCGGGGAAGACGGTGGCACACCGGACGGCACACCCACGGTGAAGAAACGGCGTGACAGACGCCCGGACGGCAAGGGAAATGGTCGGGAGGAAGAAGGAGACTCGGGGGGCCAAATGTGTAATTTTCCAATTCTCTTGTAATTTGACAAATATATGTATATATATATACTTTATACTATACATTAAAATAATATTAAATTACACACATCAAATATACACCACACACATAAAATTTAATATTTTAATAATTTATACTAAATAAAATTAATTAAATAACAATAAAACTAATAAATAATAAATAAAATATTAGGGTAATACTAAACCCTAATTAAATAAATATACACACACAGGCTTTATTTAATAATTTAAAAATATGTATGAGTTCATGCAAGTCCGTAAATACATTTAAAATAATTAATAATACATTGTTTACGTGAAAATTTCCCCGAAAATGCAAGTCCCGGGAAAATTTTATGTAAAACACTGAAAATAATATACAGTAATTAAAATAGGTTTTAAATACATATTAACTCATAAAAATATCATATGATATACATAAATTATTAACACTGCATATCCCGGTACAGTGTAAAAATATTTTAAAAACACGGGATATTACAGTATCATAATTTAAAGGATACATATTGATGGTTAATGAAATCTACACTTGCCTTTGATTAAATTTTGCATATAACAATAATTATCATGCAAGTATTGGAATTGCTCTATGTGAAGCGTTGTATGGAAGGAAGTGTAGATCACCTTTGTGTTAGGAAGTTAGAGAGAGACAGATAACAGGTCCAAAATTAGTACAAGTGGCTTCCGGGAAAGTTCCTCTCATCCAACAAAGATTAAAGACAACTCTTAATTGACAAAAAAGCTATTATAATCCTCGGAGGAAAGATGTAGCATTTTCTATTAAAGACATGGCGTTTCTCAAGGTGTCTCTAATGAAAGGCGTAATGAGATTTAGTAAGAAGGTTAAGTTAGTTCCAAGGTATATCAGACCCTTTGAGATTTGCTCAAGAGTTGGCAATCTGGCTTATAGGTTGGTGATGATGCCACCAAAGTTGTCACTGATTCATCCAATGTTTCATGTCTCTATGTTGAGAAAGTACATCTCTGATTCTTCACATGTTCTTCAGCCTTAGATAGTGGAGCTCAATGAAGATTTGACTTATAAAGAGTACCCAATGGTGATCATGGATCGACAACTGCACCAACTGCGTACCAAAGAAATTCCTATGGTGAAAGTATTATGGAGCAACCATGTAATGGAAGATTGCACTTGGGCAATGGAGGCTGATATGCAGAGCTGATACCCTTTTATATTTCAATATTGATGTAAAATTTGAGGATGAATTTTCTTTAAGGGGGGGGGGGGGGGGGGAGAATGTAATAACCCAAATTTATATGGTTATTAATATAATTATTTATTATTGTTGTTATTGTTGTTATTATTATTTTATTATCATCATCATCATCCTTATTATTATTATTATTGGTACTACTTTTATTATTATTGAGATCTTTATTATTATTATTATTATTAATAATAATAATAATAATAATAATAATAATAATAATAATAACAATAATAATAATAATAATAATAATATTATTATTATTATTATTATTATTAATATTATTATTATTATTATTATTATGATTATGATTATGATTATTATTATTATTATTATTATTATTATTATTATTATTATTATTATTATTATGCCATATTTAATGAAATAAATAATAACACTGAAAATTTACTTGATTTAACGAATAATCAATTATCAAAATTTACTAAAATAATATAAAATAAAAATAATTATTAACCTTGCAAATCTCATAATTTAATTTCCTAAATTAATTTATAAAAACTCAGATTATTATAGTCTTTCCCCTTTAAAAAAAATTGTCCTTGAATTTTTTATAAATAAAAGATATAAAATTTTAATGAAAAAGATAGGATTATGCCACCTGCATCATTGGCTCCATCTCCCACGTGCAGTCCTCTGTTGTGTGGTTGGTCCATAACACCTTCACTATCGGGATCTCCTTAGTGTGAAGCTGACAAACTTGGAGATCCACAATCGCCACAAGATATTCCTCATATGACAGATCTTCATTGAGCTCTACTATCTGAGGCTGAAGAACGTGAGAAGGATCATGAACATACTTCCTCAGCATAGATACATAGAACACTTGGTGAATTCGAGATAATTTAGGTGTCAACACTAATCTATAAGCTACTTCTCCAAATCTTGAATGTATCTCAAAAGGTCTAATGTATCTCGGGGCTAATTTATCCTTCTTACCAAACCTTATAACCCCCTTCATTGGAGACACTTTCAGAAACACCATATCTCTAACGGAAAAGGACACATCCTTCCTTTGGGATATGCATAACTCTTTTGTCTGCTGAAAGCTGTCCACAACTGTTGTTGAATAATGGGAACCTTCTGAAAAGTAATCTGCACCAATTCTCGACATGTCAATTATCTTTCTCCAACTTTCTAACACAATGGTGATCTACACTTTCTACCATATAGTGCTTCATATGGAGCTATATCAATACTTGCATGATAACTATTGTTATATGTAAATTCAATCAATGGAAAATATATGTCCTATTGACCACCAAAGTCCATTACACACATCCTCAACATATCCTCCAGGGTTTAAATGGTCCTTTCTAACTGATCGTCTGTTTGAGGATGAAATGCTATGCTGAAATCAAGTCTTGTACCTAATGCCTTATCTAATTTTTGCTAGAAGACTGAAGTAAAAGTAACTCCTCTATTAAACACTGTACTCATTGGTACCCTATGAAGGCAAATAATTCTGTTAACATACAATCTAGCTAATCTGTCAGTAGAGTATGTCTTCTTAATTGGAAAAAAGTGTACTGACTTAGTTAGCCTGTCAACTATCACCCAAATAGCATTATAACCACCAGTAGTACAAGGAAATCTAGTCACAAAATCCATAGTAATCGTATCCCACTTCCACTATGGGATAGGTAATGGCTGTAATAATCATGCGAGCCTTTGGTGCTCTAGCTTCACCTGCTAACAAGTGAGACATTTGGATACAAATTCTGCAATATCCTTTTTCATTCCATTCCACTAATATATATCTTTCAAGTCATGATACATCTTGGTAGAACCTAGATGAACACTGTAAGCAAAAAAATATGCCTCTTCCATGATTTCTTTTCTCAACTCATCCACATCTGGCACACATAACCAAGTACCCAAATGCAGCATAACTTCATTATCAATAATAAATCCAATGGACCTACCTTGTTGTACTTCAAACATGATCTTTTGAAATTATGGGTCCCTTCTCTGAGCTACTTTAACTTGATCCAAGTATACTGATCGTACTTTGAACCGAGTAAGGATGCATTTCTTAGTCACCTTAAACTGCAACCCTTAGTCGATCAACTCATGCATCTCTTTAACAATTGGCCTCCTCTTTGTACTGATGTGTGCAAGGCTGCTTGTGGACTTTCTGCTCAATGCATCTGCAACTACATTTGCTTTGCCTAAATGGTACAAAATAGAATAATTATAGTCCTTTAGAAGTTCCATCCATCTTCTCTGCCTTAGATTTAGATCTTTATGTTGGAATATGTACTTTAGGCTCTTGTGGTCGGTGTATATTTCATAAGTCACATCGTATAGGTAATGCCTCCAAATCTTTAGTGCAAACACTACAACTACCATTTCCAAGTCATGAGTAGGACAATTTTGCTTGTGCTTCTTTAATTGCCTTGAAGCATAAGCAACCACTCTTCCATTCTACATTAACACACAAGCCAATCCTACTCAGGAAGCATCATAATACACTGTATACCCTTCATTCCCAAAAGGCAAAGTCAACACTAAAGTCAAATTCAACAAATCCTTAAGCAACTAAAAGTGCTCCTCATATTTGTCTATCCACACAAACTTAGCATTCTTCTAGGTTAGTCTTGTCAAAGATATAGGAATCTTGGAGAAATCCTTCATAAATCTCATATAATAGCCAACTAAACCTAAAAAACTCCTTACTTCCATGACTGATGTGGGTCTTGGCCACTCTATAATAGCTTCTATTTTCCTGGATCCACTTGTATGCCGTCTTTGGATACTACATGGCCTAAGAATGCCACTTGATCCAACTAGAATTCACACTTTGAAAACTTGGCATACAAGTGGTGCTCTTTTAGAGTCTAAAGCACCAATCTCAAATGTATTGCATGTTCTGCCTTACTTTTGGAATATACCAGAATATCATCAATAAATAAAATCATAAATCGATCCAAGAATGGCCTAAACACCATGTTCATCAAGTCCATAAAGGCTGCTGGGACATTAGTCAACCCAAAGGACATCACCAAGAATTCATAATGGCCATACCTTGTCCGAAATGCAGTCTTGGGTACATCTCCACCTCTAATCCTCAATTTATGATACCCATACCATAAGTCAATTTTAGAGAAACATCGAGCTCCTTGCAACTGGTCAAACAAATCATCAATCCTTAGGAGTGAATACTTGTTCTTAATATTGACTTTGTTTAACTATTTGCAGTCGAACAGACTCGAAGACTACCATCCTTCTTCTTCACAAATAACACTGGAGTACCCCAAGGAGATGTGCTAGGCCTGATAAAACATTTATCAAGCAATTCTTACAACTGCTCTCTCAGCTCTATCAACTTTGTAAGCACCATTCTATATTTTGGCATAGAGATAGGATATGTACCAGGCGCTACATTGATGCAAAATTCTATCTCCCTGTCTGGTGGCAAGCTTGACAATTCTTAGAAAAAAACATCTAAAAACTCACACACCACTAGCACCTTTTCAACTGCCCCCTTATTTACTTGTATATCTTTTACCTCAATTAAGTAGTCTTGACAATCTCTTCTAAGCATCTTCCTAATTGTGATCGCAGAAATAATATGCTAAGGCATTGAACTCTTATCACCTATGAATATGAATTCTTCATCAATCAAAATTCTAAAAATTACTTCCTTCTCTCGATAGTCTACCATAGCATAATACTGTGCCAACCAATCCATTCCCAAAATCACATTGAAATCAATCACATCTAGCAAAACTAGATCTGATAACAACTCTCTACCTTCCACCAATACTAGAAAAGATGGAAAGAACACATATGTTTCTAACTCGTCACTAAGTGGAGTCACTACAAATAAAGGAATCAACAACTTGAAAGGTTGACATGTTACTCTAAAAGCAAACGTATGAGACAAAAAAGAGTGCAAAGCACCCAGATCAAACAAGACTCTAGCATCAAAGTAACATACTAGAAGAATACCTGCCATACCCACTACAAAGGCTACAAGGTCATCTATTGGAATTTCAAGCTCTGCTTGCTTCTATTCTTGCCTCTGAGCTGCTGCTGCTCTAGCTCTACCTCTGCCTCTACCTCTACGAGGGGAAGGAGGAGAAATTTCATCTTGAAAAGTCTGTTCATCCTAATTCTCCTTAAATGTTGCTTCTGCACCAGGAGCAGATCGCGCTCGCCTCATTCTGAAAAGAGGCACAAAATGAATTTCAAGACAAAACCAGGATACTACATATGTGTAGAATACAAGAAACAAGGAAGACAACAAGTGACAATTATCAACCTATCACCGTATTATCTCATGAAAAATAGGCATTTACAGTTGAAAACACATATGAAATAAGCTAAAACTCTGATACTAACTTTTTGAAGACCCGAACCTAAGGGCACTTGACCGGCAATAGGGAATGGGAAAGCATAAGGCTTCCAAAACCCATAATAAGGCTTAAAGAAAAATTATAATAAAATATAAGCAATAATTAAATAAAATAAGTAACACAAATAACATAATATCCAAAGAAATCTTTAATGAAACATAATAATTAATATTAATACAAATCTTTAATATAGGTAATAATTCATAAAATATAACGTAATAGTTAACACTACTACTGCGGTGTTCTAGATTTCAAATACATAATAATACATGTCATATAGACCTATATAGAATAGTCAGAGAACAAAAAACCTGACGTAAAGTAGGTAGACTAACTGAAGACTCCCGAGATATTGAAAAATAATTGAGGAGAGTCAAACCTCACTGAGTAAGTTAATAAAAGAAATGTATATAGTGTGAAAATCCTCTTTAAAAATATATTTTATGAAAATATATAATTTATAATTTATAAATTTAAAACATTTGATTTATTAAAATCCTTTTTTACCAAAATAAAGTATTTGAAATCATAAAATACTATATAAATATAATAAACTTTCTTAAATCATTTTCAAAAGCAAACAAGGTAGAACCCTAGTCCACAATTCTAATAGCCTTTCGGCTCTCTTATAATCTAAATACTACTGGTTCCTGAGAGCAAAATATCGACCGAGCTACCAACTACAGTCAAATCACTTAAACCAATATTTACTGGCAGTTCCCGAGAACAAAACATCATCAAGCTATCGGCCCCAATAAATTATAAATCACGCTCGAGAATAAAGCATCACTAAGCCTTATATACAATCTTACAAAATCATGCTCGAGAGCAAAGCATCATTGAACCTTATAACCACCAACACTCACTCTCAATCCTACCGGTGTGCACACGATCCTGATGAAACCCATCAGGTAGCTTGTTCTACCGTAGTTCATTTTAAAATAAATAAGAGTAAATAAAACAAGGAAAATTACAATAAAATAACAATTAACTAATCATATGAAAATTTAATATAAACATTCTTATATAACCATAGCAAATAATAAGAGAATTTAATCCAAGCTTTTTTCAATATAATAATATAATTCTTTTATTAAATTTACCTTTTTTTCATAATCAATGAATTTATATTTGAATATAAAATATTCTATACACAGTTTAGTTATTAACTTACAGGTCGAATGCACTCCTCTACGCAATCACGCTCGACCCCGACCTATCGACTCGACTGGAGGTACGACTAAAGAAAAGAAATAAAAATAAAAAAATTGGAATTAAAACTGAAAATCCTATAAATTCTAGATTTCTAAAGAGAGACTTGATTAAGAATACAACTCCACTAAACTCGACCCAATGTCAAGTTTTACGAGAAATCTATCAAAAATTTGGCAAAGTCTTTTATGTAAAACGGACATCTCTCTACAAAAGTAAAGTCAATCATGCATAGAAAAACACTTCAAATACCAACAACAACTCCAAATCTCAGGTTGGGCCCCCAAATTACACTTTATGCCCAACCGAGAACCAATTTCACAAATCACAAATTATAAACAATAAAATTTCCATTTAAATACCAAAATTAATTTATTTACACAATAAAAGCATAAAAGATATTTATTTACAAAATAAATAATAAAATCCACATTAATAATCAAATTATATTATAAATGCCATTATTCTAATTTTCAAAATTAAATAGCATTTAATTATCGATAATCATTTAAATTATTCATATTTATAATTAAGTAACCAAAAACTCATTCAAATCTTAAAAATCATAAATACAATTTTTATTCGGATATTATTTTGATAATTACTAATAAATAGCTAGAAATAGAAATTAATTCATAAAAATTATTTTAATATTATTTATTACTCAAAAATTATCCAAAACATAATATTTCACAATAATTTCAATTAAAATATAAAATTTACTAATTTATACTTGTTTTTCCAACAATTCATTTTCAACATAAACATTTGGAAATTTATAATAAAAATTTGGTACATAATTTTAATAAACTTCTTTAACAAAACTTACTTAAAATAATTATTAGAATTTATTAAAAATATAAAAAAAATTTGAGCTCGGGAACAATGTCATGAAAAATAACCTGAGACCCTAGGAATTCAAAAAATTCGTAAAAATTATTTTCGGAAACCTTACAGCATCCACATTATCTGTTCTAAAGAATCAATAACAAATAAAATCAAATTGTCATTCAAATTCATAATTAAACAAAAATACCCAAAATTAAAATTTGAGAAATTGGAGTTGTTACCGATTGAATTTCTCAAAATCGACCAAGGATTATCAAAGTCCAAGTTGAAAGCTTCAATTGAGCCTAAACTTGGCCAAAATGCTAGCCAGAATTGCACCAGTCTTCACTCCCTCTTTTTGGCTGAACCAAGAGATCGCACGCAAGGAGGACTACCGGACGATGGCTGCTGTAGCTGGATGTGGCGTAAGGTGGGGCGACGATGTGGAGAGAGTGGTTCTGCATGTTGTTGTTGGTGTGGTTGTGCACTGGGTGGCTGTCAGAACCAGAGGAGAAGATGAAGAAAACGGGAAGGAGGGAAAAGAAGAAAGGAAAGAAAGGAGAAAAAAGAAAAGAAAGGAAAGAAAAAGGAGGGGAGGGAAAAGAAAAAGTGGGGAAAAATAATAAAATACAAATAAAATTTATTTATTTAATTTATTAATATTTCAATAACTATAATTTAAATTTACTCATTAAAATCCATAATTTAATAATAATAATAATAATAATAATAACAACAACAACAACAACAACAACAACGATGTCATATTTAATGAAATAAATAATAACACTGAAAATTTACTTAATTTCACAAATAATCAATTATCACAATTTAATAAAATAATATAAAATAAAAATTATTATTAACATTGCAACTAATAATTTAATTTATAAAATTCATATTATTACATTTATAGACATAGGAAAAGTCAGGGATTTTTTGTGCACATCTGCGCGGGCTGAGCACATGGCAACTTCAGAGCGCTTGTGTAGACATATGTGTGCAAGCGCATGCTTAAGCATGCATCTTCATGCGCCCCACTTATGGATGTGCACATGATGTTATGGTCCTCATTCTAGCCTAACATTTGACCCATGTGGCACCTAAACTTTCCTATGTTTAAGCTAGCCAAGACTTATAAACATGCTTCCAATCTTATTTTGGGTGCCCCTATCTTATTTCAAGTGTTGGTGAACCCAACCATCCTTGCATGTTCAATGCTATTGTTGTTTCCTTGTTCCCACATATGTTTAATACTCATGCTCACCTTCTAATTTACATATATATTTAGGTCTCAACGTTAGCCTTGAGTCTTGCATTTGCCTTATAATTCCTACATACACTCAAGTCCCATATATGTCTCATAATTCCCCTATATACTATTGCATCACGTTAGGTATATTCTAACCTCAGGCCTAGGAGAACACACATTACGAGCACCATAACCTCGTAGTGTCTATAAAGCTTATTCTCTATGGGGACACCAAATTTTCTCTTTTCCTGAACTTAATGTCTGTCGCCTAACTTCTCAACTAAGGAGCTCACTTAAGGATGTGTCATCAAACATACATACAAGCCTCAGGGATTGTGGAGAGCTTACACCAAAAGTACCCTCTTAAAGAGCATAAGGAGCACCTTGAAGGTTACAAGGAGGAAACATCATTATTTTCCATCCATTACACTTCATAAATATAAATATATAATATTTATTCATATTTACTAAAGTGTCATTTGATATACTTTGTCATTCATTTATACCTTAGTTGCCATGATATACTAGACCCGGCTTTAGGCATAATTCACTGAGACCTATGCCTATATATATATATATATATATATATATACTAAAAATTTATTTTAAATAATTACTTATTTTATTGTATTTTTTTTTGAAATAGTCACTCTATTGTAAAATAAAATTTATTTTTTTAAATAATTACTATTAAATATGTAAAATAAATTTTATTCAATGGTATTAAAAGTAAATATAAATAAATTTATAGTTTTAATTTATATATCTTTTTTATATTGTATTTTTTTAATTTTTCAATTTAATCATGTACTAGATAATTTTATTTTTATTTTTAGATTCAAAAGATTTTTAAAAATTTATTATGTGCTAATTAAAGCAAAAACTAGGGAGAAAATGGACAAGGAGAGGCCACTAACTCCTTTTAACCAATTAAATTTTATTATAATCCTTTAAAATTTATATATTCACCCTCTCTCAACAAAATTTAATTAAGTGCTTCATACTTTCAATATAATAAATTAAATACACGTATAATTTTTTAGTTGAAAAATTTAAAAAATTTTCTCTTTTAAGTTAGGACCCAACATTGATGTTAATATCAAATTATTTTTTAATTTATTTAATTTTAATAGCAGGAAATAATTAATATCTAAAAATAATAATTAATTGATAATTTTAAATCTAAAAAATAATAATGAATTTTTGTCTAGAGCCACGAATACCCTTGAGTTGGTCCTGTGATATACTTTATATTCGTTTATACCCTTAAGGTTGATAATGTCCTCTAAGGGCGCATTGCCCATTGGGGCTCCTTCTTCACCTCATTACACAGGACATGCTTAGTCACACGCGTGGCCATGCACGCCCGCTCATTCGGGGGCTCACCAGGTCACTCGAGGCTTCTTCTAGTTGAGTTTTTAGGATCCAAAGAGGTGAATCAAGGGCCCGATTCATCAAATCAATCATCGATTCAACGAACCACTCTCCAATTCAATGAACTGTGCATCGATTCAATAAACTACATACTCAAATAGTTACTCACATGCATGGTGGCTATCCAAAGTGTTGAAGTCATTAATTCAGGTGTTTAGTTCAATAATTCGAATCTTGATTCACTAAGTCAATGTTCAGTTTTTGGACCTAAATATCTAGTTCAACTCGTTCAAGGCTCCAAAAAAATGAGAAAAATTTAGGTTTAAGGTTTTCATAGTCTAAAGAAAGATCAACATGCATTCCTGTTATTTTCATAAATTATTTTCATTATTAGACTCTAATTGAGAGTGTTAAATTTTAAGAGGGGATACCGCCAAAACTTGGAACACCAATTCGTCTAAATCAAAAGAATGCGAACACCGATAACAAAATTAGAAAAAAAAAAAAAAAACAAAAACAAAACAAATGTAGTACAAGCTTTTGATTTGACAGCGTTCACATGTCAATGACATAGAGAAAGGGTAGTAGAGAATTATGTATTGCTTGGAAAATATAATATTATCTATTTTATAATAGTTACGAAGGATATTATGAAATTAAGATAATGGGAAATAGGCTCACTCATCCATTATTTATTTGAGATTTTAGACGACAAACAATGAGGGAAGCTTAACTGCCAAAAATAAGCGATTGTATCCCTCAATCAAAAGATCATATTACAATAAAATTTGAAAGAAGAGAAAAATAAATAAATAAACTAGAAAAATTCTACCTCCTCAATCTTCGTCTTTATTCTGCCGTTGAAGTCATGACGCTTTATACCTTGCAAATATTTGCACTGTGGATGCCAACTGAACTAATGTCAGTAGTCAAACTTGTTGCAATTAATAGCGTGTGTATACCAACTTAACTAAAATTTGTTGGCAAAAACACCATGCCTCCTTTGCTTACCATCAAAGAAGAAATTAACAGGGAAAAAACTGGCGCTTTGGTACTTAAAAAACATAACGTTTATGATTTTCAATAAATTTAGTTTAACTTTTAAAAAGTTTTTAAAAAAATTCTAATTTAATTAATTTATAATTTTAGCACAATTTATATTTTAGTTAAAATTTTTTAAAAAATACAACTGATTATATCTAAATATCTTGTGTACTATTTTTTTTTAATTTCGATCAAAATACATATTTGTGCTAATATTATAAATAATTAATTAAATTAAAATATTTTTATGAAATGTTAAAAGTTGAAATAAAATTATAAAAAAATTACAAACATTTTAAATTTTTTTGTACCAATAACCCACAATAATAATAATAATAATAATAATAATAATAATAATAATAATAATAATAATAAGGAAAGCTTTTAACATGGGCATTAATTAAGTAATCAACACTCCATGTGGGTTGAGAGATGTAAAGAAGATAAGCGAGAAATTGGAGAAGATGGGGATGATGATGATGATGATAGGAGGGTTGTTATTTCAGTGACAGCAGATTCTCTTTCTTCTTCAGCAATTGTATCCAGCATCACTGTCAATGGAGGCCGCTTTGTAACAGAGATGTATAGCTGTGGAGCTACCTCTGTAGTGAACCTAATTGGAGCTCTCAACTTGGCCATGTCAAAATAAATAAAAGAAAAATGGATTTCTTCAGTGGAACAAGAAGGAGAAAACGAAAATGATGTGGTAGCTTTTGCTACACTTGAACTGAATTTATAGAGCAAAAAAAGCTGAGTGTACCTCACATTTGGTCGGCTGCGAATGTGGGCACAAAATTAAGTACGTACGTCACGTCGTAAATAAGATTTGATGTATATGTATTTCTGTTCATTCTAATAAATAATTAAATATGTAAGCTTTTGGCCCCATATATATAATAAATTTTCTATAAAATTGATGTTATATATATATATATATATATAACTGCTAAATTATTTATCATCATATTTTATGAAAAATAACAAAAATGCTTGTTTTTTTTAACTCTTCTAAAGTGTGTTAACTGAAATTTGAAATGTTCAAACCAATATCTTGAAAATTGATTGGTTCAAAGTGTGTTAATTATAAAATGGTTACCAAACTTTAAGCTAAATTTCATTTTGATTTCATAACTTTAATTTATATATTTTTTTGTTACAAAACATTAATTTTAATTACACAGAGAAGTCACATAATAAAATTTCAGCTAAGTTTGATAAAATGGCACATTAAAGTTATCGTATCATAATCTAACTGAACAAAAATTGTCATGTCATATTATCATTCCACCTTCTTTATAAGACTGTTGATTTTATTTTTACTTTACTTTTCTTTTTTAACACTTAACCTTATAAATTATGCTCAATAGTCTTATAAAGAAGGGTGATGTGGTGTGACATGATAATTTTTATTGAGTTAAACTATAATGTGATAACTTCAGTATGTCACATCATCTAAATTAGCCAACATTATTTTTTGTGACGTTTCTGTGTAATTACAATTAATATTTTGTTACTAAAAATATACAAATTAAAGTTATGAAACCAAAATGAAATTTAGTGTAAAGTTTGATAACCTCTCGCTTGGTTCAAAACCTAAAAACTTATCCTTGGTGGGTCCCACACATGCACACGAGTACACGACTGTGTTCAAGAATACGCTAGTTATGCGGTCACGTGTGCATGTGGCTTATATGCACACGCGCATATCTCACACAAGCGTTCACATGTTAGGGAACGCGTCAACCCTGTTTAGGAATGCAACAGCAACACATGACCTGTTCAAGACTTTGTGCACACGCATGGCTAACACGTGTGCGAAATTACATGTGTCAAGGTGCGCATTAGCCATGTTATATGAATTGTATGATGTAGATGTTGTTAGGAAAATAGGAAATAAGAACAAAAAGTTGTCTTAACTATGCTAGGAAAGCACTATCCTAAAGGATTCCAGGATTGAACAGACTCATCTAGAAGTCATTCTTTTATTCTAAGAAGCAGGATCTTGAAAAATTAATTGTAATTATCTCTATAATGAATTCTTTTTAACAATATTTTGGTTTTGAAATTTAACTCTATAATGATAATAAAATAAAAATGAAGTGGTAAAATTGGTCTTGGATCACGCTTCGTATTTATCTTATAAAGTAGGGGGAAAAACCACTTGTTTTCACTCATTGCACACATTAAGGGGGAGTAATGACAAATTAAATTTCACCACATACACTGAAATCTTTTTTATTCACTCAAAATCAATTTGTCAAAGTTAAAAAGGGGTAAATTATTGATCATTTGCATGCTTAATGAATAATCATCATTGTTTTAGCCTTAACAAAACAATTTTGATGCACTAACATATGTATATTCAAGTGTGATTTTAGTTAGGTATAACATTGAAATAATTAGGAAGTGGAACTAAAGTAAATTCAAGCATGTAAGGGTGCTCAAGAGTGTCCTTCATGATCGTGAGCACCCAATAAAGCAAGACCATTCCAATTCCTTTAATTTTATTAAAGTTCAAAAACCCTTATGGCCCCTATCAAGACGTGATGGTCAAGCTCATGATCAAGACCATAAGAATTATAATTGTGAAGAGAAGGAGCCTAAATTGATCAAAGACACATAGTCCCTCACGATTATGAAAACCATAATAGGTTGTGAAGATCAGAAGCCTCTCTAAACCAAAGTATCAAAGATTCTCATAGCCCAAATCATGACCATAAGGAGGAAAGGATGGATTATGACTAAGAAGCATTAAAAAAAGCCAAGAACATAAAGATCCTCATGATAAAAAATATGATCATGATAAAGAAAATCACAATCGTGAGCATGCTAGTCATGATCATGACAATCAGTCACCAATAGTATGGCACTTCTCCAAAAACCAAAACTTAAATGCAATGACAAGTCTTTTGATCCTCATGATAGTGATTATGCCCCTCATAATTGTGAGCAACTTGTTTTCAACAAAAGGTTGAAATTGTAATAAATGAATAAGGAGAAAATTAATTATGACCAAGATGCACTCCAATAGTTATATCTCTGTCTCAAAGTACAAATATTATTGTTGAAACTTCATTTAAGAAGCTAAATAGGTTGCTGAAAGAATTTATTACTTACAAACTTAATTAATCTCAATTATTTATTGAAAATTCTTATTGTACTCTTAAACACATTAGAGTGTTGGGTTGCAATTAGAATTTATTACTTACAAACTTAATTAAATTCTTATTATACTCTTTTTTGGGATAAAGAAAGGAAAGTGAGGTTTAACTCTAGAGGAATTAGTTTAAGTGTGAATATTAAAACACTTGAGAATTTGAGAATTAGTTTGAATTTATCTAAGCAAAACTAAATTTGTGTAAATGTTTGAGTTGAGTGCTAAAACTCTTTTGTGCTTCATCAAAGGAATAGATTGAAGTGATGGGTTTGAAAATCATAACTTGTGGATAAGATAGGTTGAGACATAGCATTATTAAGAATCTGCATTCCTTAAATTCTCTTATGTCTTAATCTCCTTATCTCTCATTCTTAATTTTCCTTTTGTTTCATGATTTCTTTTAATTCCCTTTCAAACTCTAATTAGCACTATTTTCCTCTCCTCTAAGGAACTTTCAACAAGAAACACAAATTCAAAGAAAAAAAAAATCCAAAAATCACCCAAGTATCAAAGAACAAAAAAAAAAAAAGAAAATTTGATACTTACCCATTACAATTCTTGATGATTTGTAACCTTCTAAATATAAATTTATCTTGCTTAACCCAAAATAAAACAAGTTTATATCAAATATATACTTAAATATAAATATATATAAATGAACATATAAAAGAATCGACGAGCAACTTTACTGTTATTTGAATCTATTTGCTGAGATGGTTTGTTATATGATAGAGATCGGGTAAGAAAATAACAAAAAAATGATTGTTATGTTTTGGGAGACAAAAAAAAAAAAGAGGATGAGTTGTTGTTTTGAACTACCATAAAAATGAAAGAAGGAAAAAAAAGTTATATATAAAACATGTGTAATGTAAATGTGAAAAAATAAATCATTGTAATTTTGAAAGTTTTGGTTATAAAATGATGTACACTACAAATTTACCTTCATTTTTGATACCGCCTATATATATTCCTGCCTAACCAAAGGGCCTTTATTTCCTAAATAGGGACACTCGGATTATAAAGGCAACAGAATCCATCCAAGAAAAGGACTGTACCCCAAAAAGGAATCCTAAGCAAAGAGGGAACACTCTCCTACCAAGATTAGGACTCTTATCTCACAAGGAATCCGATTGCTCTCAAGTTAAAGTATTATTATAAATAGGATCCCATATCCCCCACAGAGGGGCATCTCATTCTCTTATATTCTAGTTATTCCATATTCCCCTACTTTTATTCTCTAACTTAGGCATCAGAGTGTTTGTGGGGACTCTCCTTACCTTTTACCTTGCCTTCTGTTCGTGGATTATAGGACACCAAGCTCAAGAGTTCTAGAAACCAATTATCAAATGGTGCCGTCTGTGGGAACTCTTAGGAAAAGCCATTCATTTACCTGCTAAGCTAAAAACATCCTCACCATGACTTCTAACCCACCACCGACCTTAATTCTCAAAACTAGCACCAACCCTTCCGCACCTATCCCTTCTATTGACCTCTCAGACCTTCTCTCAGCAATAGTGCTTCCAACCATATTTTTGCATACTAGAGCTTCATCTGAACACACACATTAACTCCTTAACAACACCTCGAGATACCCAGGCTTGGGTGTAGACCTCCCATATTATGCTCCTCTACAACACCCTCATTCAATACCTTTTATACCTTTTCCAAGTTTAACAAACACACCAGTAATAACTACACCAAATTTAAACACCATAAACCAAACACTCAACCTTGACCAAACTAGCAAGGAAGTCATGATAAAAAATATCTAGGGGCGGATAGCTTTAATGCAATAACAGCTAAATAATATAATGCAAAGTGGGCATTCTGAACTGGCTCAAAATGATAATAACACAACACCTCGGTAGGCCTTGGGGACGAGCATAGGAAAGGGTAAAGCACCGGAAGGGGAGTGTAGTTCAATAATTTTGACCCTTAATGATTTAAAGATAGCTCAAAAGGTTGAAGAGGCAATATACAAAGCCTAGACAAAATCAAGAAAGGAAGAAGAATGCATTATGGACAGTAGAACTCCATTTATCAGAAGAATAATTCAGACAGAGATCCCTACTAAGTTTAGAATCCTGCCGCTTGATCAGTATGAAAGGATGGGAGATCCAATCAGCCACATATCAACATTCTGAACAAAGATGTTTCTCTAGAATGTAAATGATAGAATCATGTGTAGAGTTTTTCCAAGCACACTTACAAAGAATGCTCAAAAGTGGTTTTATCAACTCCTGGATAATTCCATCACTTCTTTCAAGGATCTAGCAGAATAATTTTGTACCAGTTTTATCATTAATATTCCCCCAGCTAAAAACATCAACAATCTTCGAATGTGCTGACAAGAATTTAATGAGTCTTTGTAAAGTTATCTTGATCATTTTAATAAAACTGCCATGCAAATTGAGCATCTTGTAGATGAAGTTGCCATAGAAACTTTGAAAAACAGCATTAGACTCAGCAAACTTAAAGACAAAATAATGACCAAAGAATCGAGTACCTTTGTAGAGGTAATGGCGATGGCAGTCAGGATAATAAAAATGGATGAGGATAGAAGGATGCGACGGGAGGAAGAAATTAAAATAGAGTAGAGGAGAAAAACCAGTATCCAAGAAAAGCAATATTATGTTCAATTCGGAAGATGATTCGCATGTTTGCCACCCCCATTATGATGCTCTGGTAATAGCTACATGCATAGACAAGTATTTAGTAAAAAGGTTATTGGTGGACAATGGAAGCGCTATCAACACATTATCTTGGAATGCGTACAAGGCAATGGGAGGCTCTGTCACTAACTTGAAGGCCATCTAGAACCCCATCACAAGTTTCTATGAAGGAACCGTACAACCAATGGGTGTTGTCAAATTAAGCCTAGAATTTGGAAATCAAGATGATGAAGAAATGAAAATTATCAGAGCAGTATTCGATGTGGTGGATATACCACTGGCGTATAATGGGATTATAGGACGATCGACACTCTATGAAGCAGATGTAGTCACCAGTATCCGACACTTAACAATGAAAGTTCCAATTAAGAATGGAACCCTTACTATTCAGGGAGATCAATATATGGCTAGGTAGTGTTACCAGATGACCATGAAGTCTTAAGCGGAGGCTTTTCCTTTAGAAGCATGGGAAATTGAGAAGCAAGGCACTGATCCACAACTAGTAGAAGACATAAAGACCTTATAAATCATAGACAGAAAGACCATAAAGATCAACAATGAACTCAACCAAAGCATCAGAGAAGGAATAAGGGAGGTCCTTGCCAGACACTCGAAAGATTTTGCTTCACAAGCCTCTGAAATCATTGGTGTGGATCTGTAAGTTGCTTGTCACTATTTAAACATCAAACCAAGAGCTAAACCAGTGGCCCAGAAAAAAGAAAAGAATGTTTGCCTATAAAAGATAGAGAAAAATTGCTAAAGAAACAATGAAGCTATTAGTAGTCGGGTTCATCAAAGAGGTTACTCACCTGGAATGGGTAGCCAACGTGGTACTCGTCAAAAAAGCAAATGGGAAATACATGATGTGTGTAGACTACATTGACCTCAATCGAGCATGTCCCAAAGACAACTACCCATTGCCCACGATCGACCAGCTCATTGACTCCACCGATGGTCACAAATTATACAGTTTCTTTAATGCGGCACAAGGTTATCACCAGATCCTGATGAAGGAAGAGGATTACGAGAAGACGTCCTTCCTCACCCATGAAGGTTTATATTGCTATAAGGTGATGCCCTTCGAACTTAAGAATGTCGAAGCCACATATCAAAGAATGATGAACCAGGTCCTCCAAGACCAGATTGGCACGAGTGTAGAAGTATACATAGACGACATCATCATCAAGAGCAAGCATCCGGAATAGCACCCAGCGGATATAGACCAGGTTCTCCAGCTATTAAACAAATCCAGGATCAAGTTAAATCCAAAAAAATGCATCTTTGGAGTCAAAGTAGGAAAATTCTTAGGATTCATGATATCCCACAGGGGCATTGAAGCTAATCCAGAAAAGATGGAAGCCATATTCAACATGGAAGCATTAAAAAATATCCATAAAGTATAAAAGTTAAACGGCAGAATCACCATATTAGGGCATTTCATTTCATGCTCGGCCAGACGGTGTCTACCATTATTTTGAGCTCTCAAAAATTCCAAAAAGTTTGAATGGTCAGCAGATTGCCAGGTGGCATTTGAAGACATTAAGAGATTATTATCTTCATCACCCCTACTCAGTCGCCCCGTCCCTGATGAAACATTGTACTTAGACCTCTCGGTAGACCAAGAATGCATTGTCTCTGTACTTGTAAGAGAAGAAGGGAGCTAGCAAAGCCCAGTTTATTACATTAGTAAAATGCTCTGAGGATCTGAAGTTTGGTATCCCATGTTAGACAAGCTAGCTATGGTCATTGTCCATGCATCTCGAAAGCTCCGACATTACTTCCAAGCCTATCATATCATCGTCTGATCCCATTTCCTACTGAGGAAAATCTTACAAAGATCGGAGACCTCGGGCAGGCTAGTATAATGTGCAGTGTTACTTGGCAAATTTGACATTGATTATGAACCTCGCCAATAAATGAAAGCCCAGGCATTAGCATATTTTGTACAAGAAATGGTTTCAGAAGACCTTACCTTGTCCAAAGCACCGGAATGGAAACTTTATATTGATGGAGCATCTTCTGCTCAGGGATCCAGCACTCGAATAATTCTTAGGGGACCACACAAGGTTTTATATTTGGTATGCAGTTTGAATCGAATATAACGCAACCAACAATGTCTTCGAGTATGAAGCACTCATCACAAGCTTGAAAATAGCTATCGAAGTTAGAGATGAACACCTCATCATACATTCGGACTCTCAGCTGGTTTTCAACTAGGCTAACAGAACATTACAAGTCAAGGACACTAGCATTGCCAAGTATGTGGACAAAGTCAAGCAACTCTTGAAACATATTGAACAAGAAGGGGGCCGGTGGGAGATCATCTAGATTCCTAGGGAGGAAAACTCTAAGGCTGACCTCCTGGCCAAGTTGGTAGCTGAAGACAATCAAGCATTCTAGGATATGGCTTTCACTAAAGCATTGACCAATCCTAGCATGGACGATCCCGAAGTCTTAGAGATACAGGTAGTCTCGGAATGGATGCGCCCAATAATCCAATACCTAGAACATGGATCCCTCCCTGAAGACAAGCTACAGGCTCAAAAGTTAAAAACCAAAGCAACCCACTATTCTATCCATCAAGGGGAGCTTTACAGAAAATCCCTTTCACACCCGTGGTCTAAGTGCGTCTCCCTAGAGGAGGGAATTACATACTTTGAGAGATCCATAAAGGGATTTACGGAGTGCATGAATCCTATTATGCACTAACTCAAAAAGCACTACTCCAAGGATATTATTGGCCTACCATGTCTAATGATGCCCAACAGTTAACTCAAGCATGTCACAAGTGCCAACACTACGCTCGACTTAACCACAGGCCTTCCCACCCCTGCATCAAATTGGTAGCCCATGGCCATTCGCCATATGGGGAATGGACATCCTAGGTCCCTTCCCACCTTCCACTTCATAAAAAAGGTTCCTGATTATGGCTATCGACCATTTCACTAAGTGGGTAGAAGTAGAGGTAGTCTCAACCATCATAGAAGCTCGGATACAACACTTGTTCTGGAAGGAGATCATTTGCAAGTTTGACATCCCCCACACTTTAATTACGAACAATGGTAAATAGTTTAATAATAAAAATTTTAGAGATTTTTGCTTAGACCTCAGAATAAAGCTTTACTTCACCTCGATATCCCATCCGCAGACAAACAGGAAAATGGAAGACACCAATAGAATCCTCATGCAAGGGTTAAAGAAAAGACTTGACAAGAAAAAGGGAAATTGGGTCAAAAAGCTTAATAATGTAATTTAGGCCTATAGAACCACACCTAGATCATCCACCGAAGAGACACAATTTAGGCTAACCTATAACATAAATGTAGTAATACCAATAGAAATTGGTTCACCAAGTTACAGAGTAAGCTAGAGTCTTGATCACACCATCAATAATATTGATGCCTGAATATGTTTGGACCTACTAGAGAAAAGGAGAGAACAAGCAGCCGCCATAGCTTAAGCACATCGACAAAAGGTGACACAGTATCATCATTAGCGACATCATCCGAGATAATTCAAATTAGGAGACTGGGTACTCAAAAGGGCAGATATTGGCAAAGGCAACTTAGGAACTGACAAGCGAGGTCCAAACTAGGAAGGTCCATACCAAATCTTAGCACACATAACCAAAGGAGCATATAAACTAAGAGAAAGAGGAAGCAAAGAACTACCACAATTTTAGAACTCAGATTCTCTCAGAAAATATTATCAATAAGTTGTATTCAACACAAAATTCAATAAAAGTATCCCTTTATTAATAACAATGTCTTTACATGAGATCCATTACAAAAAAAAGGGTACACCTATTCTACTACACCTCCCTCCGGACCCTCAGGCTCAAAAATAGAAGGGAACACCGCATCAGTAGCATCTAAATGCACCGCAGGCTCTGTAGTAGTAGTAGACTCCACATTATCCCTCATACAGGAAGCACTAGCTTTTCAATGTGCGTCCTCTTTAGCAGTGATTTTGGCAAGGTCCGCCGATGTTATCTGATCTAACACCCCCAAGTCCAGTTTTGAGTCCTGAGAGAGCAGGACCCTCATACACTCAGCCCTATAGGCCTTTGGAAATCCCCTCACCATGCTCTGGTATGACCTCTTGTCACTCTCTCGAGATTTCTCAACCTCAGACAGCTTTTTCTCCAGCTCGATAATTTGAAGATCTTATTCTTTGATCCTTCTTATCAACTGGCCTTGGCTATGTTTTAGATTAGTAATTTTCTTTTGACCCACCTCAGCCTTAGACTTTGCCTCTACATACTTTGTTTGGCAGAGTTCCAGTGCTGCCTTCGCGCCATCCAGCTTCTTTTTAAAATCGATGGCTATAGTTCCCACCTCTATCTCCTTCAAGCTATACTAGCTCTTCAGATAAAAGTACTAGTCCTTTGCCAGCAGTAGAGCCTGAGTCATCTATCAATAAGAAAGGTTAAAGTCAATAATAAGCCCATATAATAATAATAACATCTATAATAGAAAGAACTTACTTTTAATGACTAGCCAATCATTGAGTCGAGTAACCCCTCCAGGCCTTCATCGGACCAGCACTGCATATCCATAGGCAGCCTCAATGATTTGGCATATTAATCCCTCACTTGGCTATTAGAGACACTTAGAGGCTTCATCTTGTTCAATATCCAGCCCCTCATATCCAGACACTCAGATAGCCTTAGGTGTTGGACATATATCTCCTCGTCGAGCCCCTCCGTGTCCGAATGCTTATCAATCAACCACCTCTTCCTCCAGCCCACCCTTTCAAAGCGGGATGACTTGACTATCATTTTGCCTTTAGGATCAGCAATTACGTCTTCAGGTGCTGTGGGGGCTTTGGGTTCCAAAGAGGGAGATATCTACACTTCCTCTTGAGTAGTCAACTCGTCAACTAAGGAAATCTCACCCACAAAATCAAAAAAGTCAGCCATCTATAGTTGAAAAAATAGATCAAGTCAGAAATATAACTTTAAGTATCACAAATATACTAGGGGAATGAACACGAGTCAGACAAACTCTCCATAGGTATCTCCTGGACACATCCTTTGTCGATCGAGCTTCAGCAAGCCCATCAAAATGTAGCCATAAAACCATCTCTACATCATGGTTGGGGAGTCTCACAGGACACTTTACTCTATGGCATTCATCAGACCACATCCATCGAATATCCACAAAATTCGACAGATGCTAGATGATAAAAAAATGGTATCTCCACTTTTTATGGAGATCCAGAAGCTTTACAAAGAGGGTGTGGTTAGGCACAGTCGATAGGGAAAACATCAACTCTCCCTTATTCCTAGATAGACTATATAATTATCAAAAAACATCTAAATCGGGTTCCTTCCCCTCTTCATGCATCAGTTGGATGAACCTGGTCAGAATCCTATAGCTATTCAGATGAAGCTGACTGGGCGCTATGTTATGCTTATTCAAAAATCTCTTCATAAAGGGATCTAAAGGAAAATTTTAACCCCCTCTAGCTGGTCAAAATACACCACTAATTTATAAAGCCCTAACATGGGGGTGTGAGCCCTAAACTTGCTATCTACGGTGTGAAGGGTATAATCGACGGGAATACAGAATCGCCTTTAGTACCACCCCAGTAAATCATCATTTATGTTCAAAATAAAAAGGTTAGAACTAACCTATTCCCTCGGTGCCATAGTGATTTCTAAGAAGGAAAATGCACAACAGACAATAGAAATAGGAAAAATAAGAAGAAAAGATAAAAAATCACCTGGTTACAAGAGGAAAGAATCACGGCAAAGAGAAAGAAACATAGTAGTGGCAACACAACTGTGACAGAGGTGAAAATAAAAGAGCAAAATGCACCAGTTAATAAGCACAATAGTACTTATAAAGAAGCAGAAGGACTTGGAAACACGCCATTAACTGCCCTCATTATTACTTCGCTACTCCCTAGGTCATTAAGGGCCTTTTGGGGAAAATAAGCCCATCGAACAAAAGGTCACTACAACAATAGCAGAAACGCTCCATTTACTGACACATTAAACGACGTATAACAAATTTTGAATCCCTAGGAGTTGAAGCGACACCGCCATGCATCGACCTGCCCACATCTCGAGTGGACTCCTTCATCAGCTACTCAGAAAGCATCCAAGCTATGCTTTTAGCCCAACCCAGGTATCTGAGCATCTAAGCCTCGAGCATCTCAGTCCAGTGACTGAAACTGGCACCCTCAAGCCATTTCTGTATTACTGAAGTTCTGAGCATGTAAGCCTCACGTCCTTACACCGAGCTTCTAAGTCCAGTGACTGAAGCTGGCACCCTTAGGTCACTTCTATAGTACTGAGGTTCCGAGCATGTAAGCCTCGTGTCCCTGTACTAAGAATCTAAGCCTTAAGCATCTAAGTCTAGTGACTGAAGCTGGCACCCTCAAGTCGCTTCTATAAGACTGAGGTTTCGAGCTCGTAAGCCTCGTGTCCTTGCACTGAGCATCAAAAATCCAGTGACGACTGGTTCTATCATGTTAATTCTGCATGAACAGGTTAATCTATTGCTTTCGATCTGACAAACTTGACGGATGTTAAAGCTCCACTAATTCTGTTTAACAAGATGGTTCCAAGACTCGGCATCGAGCTCTTCTCCCTTACTATGACTGAGGTTGGCCACCTCAACTCACCCTTCCATATCACTCTATAGTACTCCTATATGAAAGCATCAATGCCCTACTTTACTCGGGCATAACGGACATAAATATCTGAGTATACCTAATGGGGACTCTTAATACCACCTATATAGGTCTTTATTTCCTAAATAGGGACACTCAGATTATGAAGGCAGCAGAATCTGTCTAAGAAAATGACTCTACCCCAAAGAGGAATCCTAAGCAAAGAGGGAACACTCTTACCAGGATTAGGACTCCTATCTCACAAGGAATCTGACTCCTCTTAGGGTAAAGTATTACTATAAATAGGACCCCATATCCCTCACAAAGAGGCATCTCATTCTCTCATATTCTAGTTATTCCATATTCCCCTACTTCTATTCTCTAACTTAGGCATCAGAGTGTTTGTGGGGACTCTTCCTACCTATTACCTTGCCTTCTGTTCGTGGATTATAGAACACCAAGCTCAAGAGTTCCAGAAACCAGTTATCAATTTTTTTTCCCTTCCATTTAATGTTTTTATTTCAAATATTGAAATTCATAATAACCTAGCAAATTTATGCAATTCCTGGGTTTCAATTGTTAGGGATTTATGAGATTGCATTTCTTAGAATTAGATGCGATCAATATTAGGAAGCATTAACTAACTTTGTTATTTTGGATTAAGTATAAAAAAAATTACAAATTTTGTTATTTTTGAATTCTAGCATAAGTTTTTTATTTTTTAAAAATCAATTTATAAATTTGGAATTAATAGTAATTCTACTATATTACCTATTGAATTAAAAATTAATTAAAATTATTTTATGAATAGATCATTCATTTTTCAAAATAATAAATTTTAAAAAATTCAAAAATAATAATTTTTTTGTTACACAAAAATCTTCAAACTTAGAAAATATTTTTTCATGAAAATATTTTTTTTTAAGAAAATTCAAATAAAGTGTGTTTTGCATTTGTGTTATATGGACATTAAAATTATTTTTATGTAAAAATATTTTTAAAATATCATGAAAAGTTATTTTTCACGAAAAATATCAAGAAAACATAGAAACTTCACAAAAAATATCAAGAAAACATAGAACATAATACATCTAGAAATATTTCTGTTAAAAGGTTAAAAAAATATTCTTTTGAAAGATAGATTTTTACTAAAAAATTTCTAATTTTTTTTAATTCTTCTAAGTTTAACTATTTTGCTTAAATAAAAAAATATTTTTTAAGTGACTAGAATTTTGTGGTGACCCGAATTATGACTTTACCTTAAATATTTTGGAAGCTTGACGAAAGAGATTTTTTTATGGAGATATGTGGTGGAGATGGAGGGCAAGGGCCTTTAAAAATTTATAATTAGGTGATATATATTTTTGAGAAAAAAATTATCAATTTTATTTTTTAATCTAAATAATTTTCATTAGTTAACCATTAAAATTGAAATTTTATTTGACATATAGGACTTAATTATAAGAGTTTTTTAAGATAAGGTCCAATATAATTCAATTTTAAAAAAATAAATTCTTATTAGGATAAAAAAAATTTTGAAGTTCAATGTTAATTTCGGTGTATGGTTGAGGGTCCAATTTGACCATTTGGCAAATTCATAATAGAATCGAAAAAAGAGGAATTTTTTTAATTTTTTCTAACTAATACTAATATTTTGTAATATGTTTTATTGCGGCTAAAATACACTTTTTAATACAATAAAGACAGTTTATGTTAAATAATACCCTGTTTTAGATAAATAGAATTATATTCCATTTGTTAAGTTTATGACATGAATTTGGTTGGAGATTTGTTGATTTTACAGTTCGATATTTTGGTTCAAAATTATTTTTTTGATTTTCACATAAGTCTTTAGCCCAATCATCTTCATTAACAAGCAATCAAAAGACTTTTACGGTACCTTAAGCACATGATCAATTATAGCCTCTCTCACGTAGCAAAAGGGTAGTATAGTAACAATCGACAATTGTTGAATAGTGTACGACTATCAATTATTAATCTTTTATAGCCAAAATAGGTTATAAGCATCAAAATTTTCATAAAATTTTAGAAATCAGATAAGAATTCAATAATCATAAAAAATTGTTGTCTAACAATAACAATAAAGAGTTTAAATAGTAAACCCTAAAACAATTCCAAACGAAATAGGAAAATAAAATACTAAAGTAGCAAAAACACAAAATTGCCCATTTGAGGGCCTAAATGAAGGAATCTACCTGAAAAGTGAAAGACTTCACAAGCACAGTTAGTGATTTTGAACTGTTGGCCCATTTCCATATGAAATAGGCTTTTGAATCACTTAAATCTGATACTTCGAACTTACAAAAAATTATAAAAATGTCACTACCGTAAATTGTCAAATTTTTCCATAAATTGAAGGGTTTGCTCTTCTAAGCCTGCATCACTCTCTTTCTCTCATTCATTGGGTACCAAATTATAATGCTTTATTGACAGTGATTGGGCTGGTTGCCCTGATGATAGAAGGTCGACAAATGGTTATGCAATTTATTTAGGTTCCAATTTAATATCATGGTCTGTCATGAAACAAAATATAGTGGCTCGCTCCTCAACTGAAAGTGAGTATCATGCTATTGCTAATGCAACTTCTGAGATTCTCTGGTTACAGTCATTATTGCAGGAATTGGGTTTCCTTTCAGCTCATCTTGTTGTTTTATGGAATGATAATGTTAGTGCTATTTACTTAACTCAAAATCCGGTTTTTCATCATATAGAACTTGATCAGCATTTTATACATGAAAAAGTGGCTAACGAAATTGTCCAAATACATTTCATATCCAACAAGGACCAAGTTGTTGACATTCTCACCAAATCTCTTGGCAAACCACTGCTTGAAAATCACCGAAGCAAGCTTCGCCTTGCTCCTTTGGATGGCTCAACTTGAGGGGGGCTGTTACGGATATACCTTATCATCAGCAATTGTTACATGTTCTTACCTTGTTAATTTGTCACTCTTTATACAGTTTTGCAGTGTCTTACTAGATGTATAATTGTGTGTTTATTAAGCTGTATATATGTACATAAGCTCAATCAATTCCAATATAAGAAATATACTTTCTATCATTATTCACTTGTCAATTCACACCATCATAATTATTAAATAATTAAATTCTAATTAAATAATGAGAAAAATTTTAAATAAAATTTGCCTATTCTCCCTTTTTGTGCTTTCCCTTCTTTTTAATATATAACAAAAAAATAAATATAAATTTTTATTTATTGTCAAAACTATTAAGATTTGTCCTGAAAAAGGATATCTGTTTTCAAATTTTACTTTTTCAAAGTGCATGTCTTGTGTGCATGCATTGATGCTTAGCTTTCAACGATATTTATTTAATTTTGCAAAGAAGATTCGCATCCCTTTTGGAATTTCAAATTTCAAACAAATTTTTGTTAGTAATGCAATGCTAGAAATTCTAAATAAATAAAATTATTAGAATTAAATGAAATTTTGCTATTAAAGAAAGCACAATTGGATTAAATTGGACTGTTAAAAATAAATTGAGTTTGTTTGGTTTAACTATTCATATTAACTGATAGTTGTTGTGATTAACCGGTAAATGATATATATAAACCGTTTGGTGAAATTATGTTTGTTTTTGTTGTTAGTATATCAAATGACTATTAAAGATATTAATTATTTTTAAATATAAATTATGTTATTTTAGATTCAAAATGGAGTTGATCAAATATGTAGCTGTTTTGAAATAAAAATAGCTATCAGTACTCAAAACAGCTACCTGTTGATTTAAAAATCTCACCAAACACCTAAACTATAGTTGATTGAAAGAAAAAATCTCTATCAACTACCTAGATAGGTAATCCAAACACCCCATAAGTTTCAATAATTATTACAAAGACTAAAATTCAATTTGGCTTATACATATATAATGACAGCAAATAAATTAAGAATATGTTGGATGTAATATCCCGTATTTTTAAATATTTTAATATTTTATTGGGATATACAGTGTTAATAAATTTTGTATATAATTATGATATTTTTATGAGTTGATATGTATTTAAAATTTATTTTAATTATTGTATATTATTTTAAGTGCTTTACGTAAAATTTTCCCGAGAATTCTATTTTCGGGAAAATTTTCACATAAATAATTTACTATTAATTATTTTAAATAGATTTCCGAACTTGCATGAACTCATATATATTTTTAAAGTACTAAATAATGTATATATGTGTATTTATTTATTTAACTAGGTTTTAATTAATTACCCTAATATTTTATTATTTATTATTAGTTTTAATATTATTTAAATATTTTTAAGTGTATTAAATTTTAAAATATTAAATTATATGTGTGTGGTGTATATTTAATGTGTGTGATTTTATATTATTTTAATATATAGTGTAAAGTATATATATATATATACATATTATATTGTCAAAATCAAAATTTTTAGCCAAATTACCATTTTGCCCCAACTTCTTCTTCTCCTTCCCCGACGCACGCCCGATCACCAACCACCTTCTGTCATCCCGTTTCCTCACCGTCGGTGTGCCTCCCAGCGTGCCACCTCCTTCCCCAGCCTTCCTCGCCGCCAGCAGCGCCCTATTCCGTCGAGGTTTGACCGGAATAAGCTCGGGAAGCCGAATTCTTTCTCACCGTCGATCACAACGTTTCCGGCCACCATTTTTGACACTGCCTGTCTCTTTCTTCTCCTTGAGCTCCGGTGAGTGTGATTCCAAGCTTTTTTTCACTTAAAATGGTCTTGATTTGCTTAGGTTTTGATTTTGGTAATTGAGCCATTTTAGGGTTCTTGATTTTTTGAACTTAGAATTGATTGATTCATGAAAAGTACCTTAACAAATGCTGATCCTAGTAGCTTAATCTTCATGTGTGGATTTTTGTAGAATTTTTGGAGATTATTTTGATTTTTGGGTATTTTTGAATATTTTATTATTATTATTTTCTAATTTTCGAAAATTAATTAATTAAATTATGAAATTGTGTTTTATGATAAATATAGGTGTTGAAATGAATTATAGAAATTTATTTGGAATTTTTATGAATTTATATGTATTTATTTTGAATTTAATTAGTTTATGTAATTTTGAGAAAATAGGGTTAATTGTGTTTTTAATTGAAATTAATTGGTTAATTGGGTATATTTATTTATATTATTGAGAATTATGTTGAGAAAATTAATTTTGTGCAATTATATTATTTTTGGTGTATGGAGTAATTTTAATATATTTATATATATAGGGGTATTTTGGTAATTTTACCCTAAATTGACTAAAAATGTAATTAAATTGGTTTTAATAGTTATTTAAGGTATAAAAATGATTTCTACAAATTATTTAGTATTTTTAATTAATTAAAACTATTTTTCGTGAATTATTTTCAAATTATATATATAATATACGATTTTTCTAAAAAAATGACTTTTTTATTGGTTTTTAATGTGTTATAGGGTTAATTACGTAATTTATACTTATAAAATGTATTTCTATGATATAAAGGTATTTTCGGTATTTCTGTATTGTTTTGTGAATTGTGGACCCTGGTCGGTGAACTGTAGTTTGGAGTCCGACCGAAGGGTTGTGATTGTAAATTTGTGCCTATTTTTTGAAGTGTATTTCTTTGCAGGGTCAGCTCTACTCTTTGAGTAGAGAGATGTCCATTTTACAGGGGAGGTTCTGTCGAATTTTTGATAGAATTCTCGTAAAACGTGATGTCCGATCAAACCCTAATTTCGATTCTGTGTCCAATATTCTAGATCGAGTTTCTAGGATTTTCTGTTAGGTTTATTCTGATGTCTGTTATTATTGTTTGTTGTACCGAGACCGAGGCCTAATGGACCAGGCCCGTCAGACCCATCTCGAGGAGCGCACTAAGTGTGAGTTACTATTTTATATATATATGCTCTAGGGTGCATAATTTTAGAAATATATGTTTTATCTTGATTAAATATGCATAATAGTTTAATTAGTACTTGAGTTTATTTAGTTTACTTTTCGTTTATTTTTTGTTTATTTTAAACTATATGCATGTTTTGTTAATGAATTAGGTTTAAAATGTTTTTGAATATATTTCTAGTTTATTTTGTAATTTAATTGGATTTATTTGACGTATATATACTCGAAATATACCTGGTTTACTTTTGATATATTTTTAGTATATATATGGTTTATGTTGCTATTTTATTCAATTCATGCAGCATTTATTTTATGAATGTATGTTTTATAATTATAATGAAACCGAGTACATACCGGTACACTGATAGCATTTAGGCTATATTACTAACCATTTTTGGATATTGATTGGATATGATTATTTGATGTGTGATATGATTTGGGAGTATGATTGCTGGAGCTCGGTTGACCAAGTGTCTCGGGGCCAATCACATTGACAGTCAGACTGCTGGAGCTCGATTGACTTAGTGTCTCGGGGCCAGTCTACTGTCCAAATGGATCAAGTGATTATATTGGAATAAGTGAGCCTATATGGCTAGAGTATTGTCTAATACTGTTTTGAGGTTGCGATATTTTAGGGTTTTATTTGATCCTTCATGAACTGTGATTTTAAATAAAAATATATAAATGATTTTATTGCATCTGTGTGTATTTGCTTGTATATATGCTTATTATATATATACTATTGACTGTGTGCATTGTCATCTAGTATGCATGTATATATATTATAGTAATTCACTCAGTGAGGTCTGACTCTCCTCTGTTGATCATTTTTCAGGAGAGTCTTCTTCCTCAGACCTCAGTAGCAGGCCTGTACGCCTGATTTCTTCCGCTCCGGCTTCTTTATATAAACTGCTCACCTGAGTTTTATTTTATAATCTAGACACTGCAGTAGTTGTAAATAAATTGTGGTTTTATGTATTATATTTGTGTGAGTTATGTATTTTAAGAATTTGAACTGAAACTTGTATTAAAGGATTTAGTTATATATGAGATGAGAATTCGATTTAATTTCGTTTGACGGAAATATTATTTTGATACTTATGATTTTATTTCCGCTGCATTAAGTTTTGTTGTTATTATTATTGTATGTTTATTTTATTTTTAAGCTTACTACAGGTTTCGGATTCGAAAAAATTTTCATTCTCTAGTACCAGTCATTGCCCATGTTTTGGGTCATGACATTGGATATGTAATTCCACTAAAAATAAAAGGAGTCCCGCAAAAAAATTCTCCAAAAAGAATAAAAAAAAATGTAACTGATAGATATTTAATTCTTCAAAAATAAATGTGTATATATATATATATATATATATATATATATATATATATATATAGAAGTCCGAACACGTGATCATAGCTGGAAAGCATGGAATTACCTTAAGAACAGGGAAACTCTAGGTGAAATGCCATTTGAGACAAAATCTGTGTGGTGACCAGAAAACGTATGGAGATCACAATGACGATGTATATCTTTAATTCTTATATGGAATAAGGTAAAGGATTGACTGTGTCGAAAGCTCCAAAATTTATGTTAAAAAGTATTTATGAACCTGCATAATCCCACCAACCATATCTAATATATTTTTTAGTATTTAAAAATATAAATATAATTAAATATTTTAATTAAATAAAAAATTTTATTTAATTTTATTTTTATTTTATAAAGTGTCAGTACAAATATATTTCAATATTTTTATCTAATTATATATGTACATATAAATACATAAATGCACACGTCTAGTAGAGGCCTTACCTTGCGTTAGAACGAACAATTAAAGGGGGAAAAAAAGAAATCAAAAGTTCAATTTATAACGTTCTTATTTTTTTTTTTAAAGTTTTTAATAGATTCTCATTTTGAAATAATTAGAGGTGTAAATGACTCAAGTTAAACTAAAGTTTGAGATGTTTGAACTCGATTGCATGAAAAAGGATAGATTCAAACTTGGCTTAAACTTGATAAAATTTTCAAAATTTAAGCTCGAACTCATTCACATTTAACTCAGGCTCAGCTCAAACTCACTTGATTTAGGCTCATTTACTGCTAAACTCAAGCTCGTTTGTTGAGAACTTGCTAATATGATCGATATGTGTAATTGCCCTAGAGAGAGAGAGAGGGTGAATTAAGCAAATTAGATTATTTAAGCAAGAATTAAGTACGGATTAAGAGAAGGAGAAGATGAACACACTAATTTAAGGAGTTCGAATTCTCAACAATCTCACATCTTCACCTAACTTATTCCCAAGTTAAGATTTTTAATACTACACCAATCTTATTAACAAGATTGTGATTACAAGAGTTTTGAGTCTTAAGTCTAAACCATACAACAATGAGCTTTCATAAGGCTTAGCTCTAACTAAAATCCCAAATGTTTCAATGGACAAACACTTAAACAAATTCCTTAGAAACAAACCTCAAGTCCTATTTCTAACATACAACCAACTCTCAATAGAGTTAAAGAATAATAAAGAAAATAGATGAAAGTTTAAGAGCTAAATTGATTGATAAGAGTAAATGATTCAACAACCAAAATGTGTAATCTTCAATTGAACTTTCAGGAGTTGTTTTTCTAGTTTAACAACTCAAAAATGTCTATTGAGAAGCATTAAATTCGTCCATGGCTTCATCTTTCTTCATGAATTATTCTTTAGCTTTTTGCAGGAATTTTATCGGTCTTGGTCAGGATATTCTCAATCTAGGTCTGGACATTTGATAAAACTAGTCGTTGCAACTGACAGAGTCATTGGGGATGAAAGTGACAGGAGGTCCCAGTTAGGACCGTGCTTGTGATCAGTATCTTGGGTGCCATCCTGATCAGGATCGGGACTCGGAATTAGTTCTGTCCCTTTTTCGATTTTTGTTTGTCTTTGGTCCCGGTCTGGATCCTTTGATCCTAGTCAAGATCCCTTGTCACGGTCTACATCCCAATTGGGATGGGTTCTATCCAAAGTTCCAAAACTTGCTTATTTTTGGTCTTGGTCAAGCTTGTTTGATCCCACTCTTGATCTTGATTGGGATGGAGCTCGGGACTACATCCTAGACTTCAATTTCTTTGAAGTTTTCTTCATTATTTTGTCTTCCAAAAATTACCTAACTTATAAACACTTGTAGCAAACATATTAGATGCTCAAAATTAAGTTTGTTAAGATTAAAATAAAGATTGATCATTGATAAGGCCAACAATATGAAGTTCGAGAAAGAGCTCATGAAAGAGCTCACTAATGAGCTTGTGAATAGCTCAATTTTTTTTAAAAAAAAAAACAACAACAACAATAACTCTGTAAAATAGTTGAAAATATGCAAACATAATCAAACACATTTAAAACAAGATATTCATCCAAAATAGTTGTAAAACTGCAAATATATATAAAAATCAGACAACATAACAAAAAGGTATATTTTACATGAAAGAAATAAAAATATAGATTGTTTAATTAAAGCCGTTGGAGCAATTGAGCTTGATTTAAATTTAAGAGTATAAAACATCAATCATTCCATTTAGAGAAAATATTTTTGGATGGAATTTGTGCATCAAGTATGTTTGAAATCTCCATCACAATATAATTCACATTCGCCAATCCCGCCTAGGTTGGATGGTCTACCATCTAAGCATGAGAATTGACACCAGGTTAAGGTTGGATGTTCAAATCCCCACACACACACACACACACACACATACACACACATATATATATATATATACACTAATAAACAACCATGTATTTCACATGTGAACAAAAAAATTTATTTGACTTGTGATATATAGTAAATGAACAATTAAACATATTATTATTATTATTATTATTATTATTATTATTATTATTATTATTATTATTATTATTATTATTAAATAAAAGTTTTGAAATAATAACAATATTATTTACTTATATAACAACTTGATATTAACTTAATATAGTTATAATTCATTATAATTTTTATAAATCTTTTATTTAAATAATTATATGATATTATTTTTTATTTTTTATAATTAATTTTTTTCAATTCTAGAACTAATTTTATATATAAGAAAATATCGTGGCCATAATTAATCATACGATAATAAAAAAAATTATTAGTTGTTTGTTAATAAAAAATTTAAAAATAATAAAAGTTATATTTTCTTTATATAACAATTTAAATATTGCAACCCCATTAAACTTATAATTTATTACAATTTTAGTAAATTTTTTATTTGAACTATGACACTTTATTTCTTTAATATTTTTAATATTAATATTTTTATTCACACAAAAATTAATTTGATGTAATTTTTTAAGTTCAACTAATAATTAAATAATAAATATTAATTAATTTAATTTTAACTATTTTTTTTTTGTAAAATTTTATAAAAATATCTAAAAACGATAATTATATTACTTTTCTTACAAAAAATATACTTTCAAACAAATTATGTGCTCTATTTTTTATTTATTAATTTTAGATTTATAAAAAATATACACTTTAAAAATAAATTATATACTTTTCCTATTTTCATAAAATTTATTAATTTTGATTTTAATTATTTTCTTATTAAATTTAATATAATAAGACTTATAAAACTATGTTATATAATTTGATTTATATTAGATAAAATATAAGTAGACATAATTAAAATAGAAATATATACATATTTTTAACAAAATTATCACTAAAATTTCAAATTAATTTAATTTTGTTAGAGATAAAATATAATTAACATAATTAAAATAGGAAATATATTTTCAATTAAATTAGATTTTGATGTTAATTAATATCATTTTTATTAGAGATAAAATAGAAGTTAACATAATTAGAATAGAAAATATATACTTTCAATTAAAATTACATTTTAATTAATTTAATTTTATTAGAGATAAAATAGAAATTAACCTAATTAAAATAGAAAATATACTTCATTTATATTAGAGATAAAATAGAAGTTAACCTCAGAATAGGAAATATATACTTTCAATTAAATTAGAATTACATTTTAATTAATTTAATTTTGTTAGAGATAGAATAAAAGTTAACATAATTAAAATAGTAAACATACATAATTAAAATAGTAAACATACTTTCAATTTTAATAAAAATATATTATAATTAAATTAATTTTTATTTGAGATAAAATAGAAGTTAATCTTATTAAATATACTTTCAATTAAATTAGAATAGAAAATGCACTTTTAATTAAATTAGAATTTTTGTTAGAGATAAAATAGAAGTTAATCTAATTAAAATAATTTATATTAATTAGAGATAAAATAAGAAATAGAAGTTAATCTAATTAAAATAGGAAATAAACTTTCTATCAAATTAAAATTATATTTTAATTAATTAATTTTACTTTTATTAGTACATAACTTAATTATCCAATTTTTATATAATAACAAGTGAATACTTTTTTATAATTTTGTTTGTCCTCTCCCCTCTTCGTGTGTGTGTGTGTGTGTATATATATATAACCATGTGCTTCACACGTGAACAAATATTTATTTGACTCGTAATATATAGTAAATAAACAATTAAACTTATTATTATTATTATTATTATTATTATTATTATTATTATTAAATAAAAAATAATAACAATGTTATCTATTTATATAACAATTTAATATTGAATTAATAAGTTATAATTCATTACAATTTTTATAAATTTTTTATTTAAATAATTATATGATCTTTTTAATTAAATTAATTTTTTAGAGATAAAATAGAAGTTAATCTAATTATAATAGAAAATATACTTTCAATTAGTGTAATAACCCGAATATTTTAAAATTATTTCATATAATTAAATATTGAGAATTTTAGTGTTATTGATAATTTCTATCTTATATTATTATTATTATTTTTTATTGAATTGGTATATCTAGTTTCAAATATAAATATTTATTCGAGAGCTATTGATATTATTATTTTTACATCATTTTAATTTATGCACATACTTTATTATTTTAATTGTCCTAATATTTTATATGTAGCATTAATATTGTTCATTACTATTATTTATAGTATGATTTTACCTAGTGCTAGAATTATTATTGTTGTTGTATATATATATGTATTGAGTGGGTATATATATATATATATATATATACACACACACACACACACACAAAAGTTGGTAAAAGTGGTCATAAACGGGTCCTTAAGTTTTCCCTTCCCCTACAATTTTTTTCTTCTTTTCTGTCTCTCTCCCCACCATCTTCTTCTTCTTCTTGTCACTGTTCTAGCTTCTTCCTCACGCCAGGCAGCACCACACCCCACCACTAGACCACCATGCCTCACCACCAGATGACCACAACACCTCCCTCTTCGTCTGGACGTTGGCAGCTGCTGGAGGAGGCCATCTAAAGCTATTGAAGTCACACACACAGCAGCAGCAGCCTTCCTTCTGCCCTTGACTCAGTTTTTGGTGAGTTGATGGGTTAAGGGTAGTAGTTTTCTGATTGATCTCAGTTGATTTCTGGTTGATTTCGGTAATTTCTGGTTGATTTTAGTTAGTTGTTAGGTTGATTTTTAGTTGTTTAGGGCTGTTGTTAGTTGATTTAGTTGATTTTATGTTGATTTAATATTTTTGTTGATTTTTATTATATTTACTAATTACCCAGATTTTTTTTAATTATGTGGTTAATTTTTGAGTTGATCTATACTTATATTAGTGGATTTAAATTAATTGGGGTTAATTTTGGTTAAGAGTATATCAAAATTAATTTAGATTAATTAAATTGATTTTTATGGAATTTTTGTATATTTATTTAGGTATTTTAAGTCTTATGTGTATTTTGTTAATGTGATTAATTAATTATTTTTGGTTGAATATTTGAGTTAATTAGTGTTAGTATATTATGTTAGTAATTTTAGTAGTTATAAAACAATTTTTGATAATTTTTTTAATTTTTTTTAGAAATTATATTTATTATGTAAATTTTGATATAATAGGTAAATGGTGTGTTTTGTTGATATTATAATTAAAAACTATGTTTTAGTTAATTTTGAGACAAAATGTGGTATTAAAATAATTTTTATAAATTATTTATTATTTTTAGTTAATTAATACTAACTATTTTTGAAAATTTATTCAAAATTATTATTTTTTTTTATGGTTTGAATGAGTTTTTAATTAATATTATAGTATATTTAATCTAGATGGGCAATTATAGTTTGAGTTTGTCTATTTTATGTTGAATATTTGGAAAGTTGGATTGTTATTAATATTATATTATTATTTGAAATTTTATTAAATTATGGTGGAAAATAATTTTATTTAGTGTTTTAAAAATTAAATAAATTATATTATGATTTATTATTATTTTTGGTGATTTACTAAATTAATATTTAGTATTTGCTTATTTGTATTTTTGGTGAACCTTGGTTGAGAATTGTGTAGTTTGGGGTCCCAACCTGAGGTATTGTGCCACTGTGAATTTTGAAGTGTGTTTATTTGTAAGATTGACTCTACTTCGATAGAGGGATGTCCATTTTACAGAGAAAACTCTACCGAATTTTTGGTAGATTTCTTGTAAAATGTGACACCGGGTCAATCCTAAATTTTTTATTCTGAGTTCGAATCGAGTCTTCCTTAGAAACTCTAGAAGTTAGGTTTCTATTTTCTGATTGTCGTTTTTCTTTTCTGTCTTTTAGTCGCCCCTTCAGTCGCATCTATCAATCGAAGTCAGACACGACGTGCCAGAGGAGCACCTTTACCTTGTAAGTTAATATTTGATTTCAGTGTCGAATTTTTAATTTAAATTATATTAAATTCTTATGAATTTAATTTTATGAGATTCTAGTCAGCATTATTCATATGATCTTGAATGATTTAATTTATAGTTGATTTATTTTATTTTATTTATTTAGCTATTTTATTTATTGTAATTTTCATTGTTTTATTTATTTTCTTTTATTTTTAAATAAACCATGGTAGAACAGGCTACCTGATGGGTTTCATCAAGACCGTGTGCGCATCGGTAAAATATGTGATTATTTAATTATATTACTAAGGTCGAAGGTCTGGTGATGCTTTGCTCTCGGACACCGCCAGTAATATAATATTTGCTTATTTGATAAATACTGGGGCCAAAGGTCTGGTGATGTTTTGCTCTCAGACATCGCCAGTATAAATTTTAGTTTATATTTATTAAATTACTGGGGTTGATGGTCTGGTGATGCTTTGCTTTTGGACACCGCCAGTAATATTAGATTAAGAGATATGACTGCGGCTATGTATCCTGGTGATGCCTTGCTCTTGGGATCCGGCAGTCTTGGATATAAGTGAGTTATATGACTATTAAAAATTTATAAATCGGGTTCTACCAAATTTTTATACTGAAATAATTTAAAAAGACATTTAAATATTTATTTCTTCTCTTTTAAAAACAGATTTATTATATGTATACCAAATGGTTGAAATAAAATTATATTATATTATATTTCCATAAAATTTATTTTAATGAGGTTTTCAAAGCGCATTCATTTCTTTATTAACTTACTCAATAAGGTCTGACTCCCTTCAATTTGGGAGTTTCAGGAGTTTGGGAGTTTATTGTTAGGCTTACTTCTCTTCGCCATGTAGCTTCGTCACCGGCTATTCTACGTAGGTCTATTTAGTTTTGTTGTAATTACTTTTGTGTAATGCAGTAGATTGTATAGCTGCATACTTTATTTGGAATTTCATGTATTTATAGTTTATGTACTGAGATACTATTTGTATAACCGATGTTTATTTATTTTATTCTATGCACTGATATTATGGTTTAAATTATATTGAGAAAAATCAGTTTGATAATGTACATTATGATTTTATTATTTATTGTAAGGTTTCAAAGTTAAATATTTCGCGATTTTCTTTTAAGACTTACTATGAGTTTCGGTAGCTTTATGTTTTCCCATTCCCTAGTGCCGGTCATGTGCCCCTGGGTTCGGGTTGTGACAATTAGATTAAAATTTTTGCTCTAGAAAAGATAGAAGTTAGCCTAATTAAAATAGAAAACATACTTTCAATTAAATTAGAATTATATTTTAGTTAATTCAATTTTTTATTAGAGATAAAATAGAAGTTAACATAATTAAAATAGACAATAGACTTTCAATTAAATTAAATTTATATTTTAACTAATTTAATTTAATTTTTATTAATAAAGGACTAAATTATTCAATTTTTATATAATAATGAGTGAAAACTTATTCATAATTTTACTTGTCCCCCACTTGTACATTTATATAGATTATATATATAGATATATATAATTCACGTTCTGCACATCAACAAAATGCATATTATATAAGAGCATTTTGATGACCACCCTTTAGAAAGACTAAGAAAAAAGTAAATATATACAACAAACGAAAATAGTGAACCAATCAAATGTAAGCACTCATATTCCTTTTTTTTTTTAACAACTATTAATGGAGGTGGAGGGGAATTTGAACCCCCACCACGAAAGGGGGCCAGTGCTGTCGTTGAAACAATCCAGCTCTAAGCGGGTGACATCAACCTTTTTTTGCCTAGGGGCAACCCATAACCTTCAAGGTCATGGGCCCTTCTCTTGCCATCCCAACCAAACACCCATATTCTCGACAGCTAAAATTATATTATAATTTATAATTTAAATAATATATTTATTGAATTATTATCACAACTCGAACCCAGGGACATGTGACCGGTACTAGGAAATGAACAAATTTAAAGCTACTAAAACTCGTAGTAAGCCTTAAAAGAAAAACGCAAAATATTTCACTTTAAAATCTTACAATAAAATAATTTAATCATGATGCACATTATCAAACTGATTTTTCTCAATTTAAACAAACCATGCCATCATCATGTATAAATAAACATCATCATTTATACAAAATAGTATCGTAGTACATAAATCTCAATACATAATATTCAAATTAAAATATGCAATTATATAGTTTCTCTACTGCGGTACACGAATACTAATACAAACACAACTATATAGACCTACATAAGATAGTTGGTGAAGAAGGTACTCGACGTAGGGAAGTAGGCCTAACAAAAGACTCCCAAACTCTTGAAAAAAATAAGTTGAGGGGAGTCAGACCTCACTGAGTAAGCTAATAAAAGAAATGAATGTAGTTTAAAAATTCTTCTTTAAAATAGGTTTTTACGAAAATATAATATATTTATAATTTATTCAATTCATTTGATATACATATAAAAATTCATTTTTCAAAAGGAAAGAAAGAAATATTTAAATGCTTTTAAAACATTTCAGTATAAAAACTAGGTAGAATCCTAGTTCTTAATTCGATCAGTCACTTGGCTCACTTATATCCGAGACTGTCAGATCTCGATAGCAAAGCATTACCATGATGCATAGCCACAGTCACATCACTTAATCCAATATCACTGGCAGTGTTTGAGAGCAAAGTATCACTTGACCATTGGCCCCAGTGATTTAATAAATATTAATCCAACTATATTGGCGGTGTCCGAGAGCAAAACATCACCATACCTTCAGCCCTAGTATTTAATCAATATAATCAAATATCATATTATTGGTGGTGTCCAAGAGTAAAGCATCACTAGACCTTCGGCCTCAGTAATATAATGAATATAATTAAACATTTTACCAATGCGCACACAGTCCTGATGAAACCCATCAGATAGCCCGTTCTACCATAGTTTATTTAAAATAAATGAAAATAAGACAAGGAAAATTAAAATAAATCAACTATAAATTAAATCATACAACATTTTATAAGAATATCGATTAGAATCTCATAAAATTAAATTTATCAGAATTTAATATGTTTTAATTCGAAAAACCCGACATACAAATCAAATATTAACTTATAATATGAAGGTGCTCCTCATATATATTGTGTTCGACCTTGACTGGTAGACGCGACCAGAGGAGCGGCTAAAAGACAGAAAATGAAATGACTATCAGAAAATAGAAGCTCTAACTTCTAGAATTTCTAAGGAAGACTTGACTCAAAATTTAAAACTTAGGACTGACCCAATGTCACATTTTACGAGAAATCTAAAGAAAATTTGATAGAGTCTCCTATGTAAAACGGATATCCCTCTACCAAAGTAAAGTCAACCCTACAAGCAAACACATATCTAAACTTCACAATAGCTCAACACCTTAGGTTGGGACCCAAATTATACAATTTCCAACTGAGGTTCACAATACATAATAAAATAAATATTAAATAATATTATATTAAAATCACTAAAAATCCAAAAATTCAATAATAAATCACAATATAATTTATTTAAACATCAAAACAATAAATATAAATATTTTTCACAACAAATAATAAAAATCTCAAATAATTAATATAATTATATAAAAAATCCAATTTTTCCAAATATTTTATATAAAATAGTCACTTTCACATTTCATTATTCAAATAGCTTAATTATATAATAAAAGTAATTTAAAATCCATTTAATCACCACAATGGTAAATAACATATTATTTGAATATAATTTTTGAAAATTAGTATTAATTAGCTAAAAATATTAAATAATTTATAAAAATTAATTTAATACCCTATAAAATTCTAAAATCATTCAAAACATAATATTGAACTATATTTTCAACAAAATCACACAATTAACCTATAATTCCAAAAATCACATAACATTAATACTTCCTCAAAAATTATATAAATTTACAAAAAAATTATTTTATTAATACTAAAATTACTAACTTAAATTACTAACACCAATTAACTCAAATTTCCAACCAAAATAAATAATTAACATAATTAACAAAAATTCAATTTATATTATTAAAATATTCAAAAATACTCATAAATCAAATTAATTCAAAAAAATACACAAAAGTTATTTTTGGGAAGCTTGAGCTATATACAACAACTTTACAAAAGAAAAAAAAAACCATGGATCAAAGCCAAAAATTAAACAAAAATAAAAAAAAACCCTAATTAGACATAAACAAAAACTAGCTCAAAACTCAAAACTAAGGAAGATTGAGCTTCAATGGAGGTTAGAAATGGACTCACCGCAAGGAGTTCGGCAAGCCCAAGATCACGAGTTGGCTCCATCGGAGTTGACGCCAGCGATGTGAGCTCCTCGCTTGGCTGCTGCTGTAACTCACGATCTCGACGGCTTTAGGCGGTTCTCAGGTGATAGAGAGGCGGAGGGAAGGAGAGGGACTTCGACGACAATGACAGGTGGTGGCTATGGCATCCGACGTGGGTGGTAGGAGGCTGCTAGGTTGGTTATGCGAGGAAGAAGAAAAGAAAACATGGGAAGAGAAGAGAAGAGAAAGAAAAGAAAAAAAGAAAAAAAGAAAAAAAGAAAGGAAAAGGAAAGTTAGGGAGTTTGACCCGATTTAAGTGCATTTGACCATATTATATATATATATTACTTAACTTTAAATCTCAAATATATACATACACATATATATACACATACATAATACACACAAATACACATAACAATAATAAAATAACCCTTTTAAAATAATACCATTAATAAAATAATAATAATAATAATAATAATAATAATAATAATAATAATAATAATAATAATAATAATAATAGTGACAATAGTATAATTAATAGCTTTAGTATTTTAAATAATAGAGTTCCCAAAATATATTTATATTAATTAAAAATATCAATCATCACAATTCTATAAAATTAAATTATAATTTATAATTTAAATCATATGTATTTTAATTAAGTATTATATTTATTTAATAATAAATTAGTATTATATAATAACTTTAAATTGCATTGTAATATTGAAATTGTTTATAACACTAAAACTATATAGTTTTGCCTTAAAACTACATAATTTAATAGTCATACAATGAGATTATATAAAATTAAATTATAATTTAATTTAAACCATATATATTTAATGATAATTTTGATTAATATTATATTTCTTTAATATCAAATTAGTATAATATAATAATGCAAAATTTTTTTGTAATATTGAAATTGCTTATAATATGAAAACTACACATTTTTGACTTAAAACTACTTAGTTTGGATTAAAAAATGCATAATTTTACAATAAGATTATATAAAAATAGGTTATAATTTATAATTTAAGTCTTATATTATTTAATAATAATTTCAATTAATACTATATTTATTTATAGTAAATTATTATTATTATTATTATTATTATTATTATTATTATTATTATTATTATTATTTACTTAATTTATATTTATATATTAGTTTAAATTTAATTTAACCACTTAATAGTAGTAACAATGTTATTTTAAAATATAAATATTACATAATGTTGTATTATCTAATGAATTCTTTCTTCTTTTTTTATTTTTTTTAATTTTTTTTATCATTGACAATCCATCAATTTAGGATCCTTTCTTTATAACTTTTTCTTTATTACAATAACTAAAATTCTATATAACCTTCAAATTACTAAAATAAGAAAATCAAATAGATATCGCTGAAAGAAATTGGTTATGCAACTTACAAGTGTGATAAGCACAAGCCTAAGTAAGGTGAAATTTTAAAAATTTCACTTGCATAACCCTTCATGACATGAAGAATTCTATTTCCATAGATCCATTTTTCATTTTACACATAGCTAAATAACACAACAACATGTATAAGCAATAACCTAGGAATTCTAAGTTTAAGACAACTTGCCAACTCCTAAGTTTGATGTAGAACATAATAGTTAATCTATAAGTTTTGGATGCTTTAGGTTCAAGTCCTTAATCAAATGCTCTAGCCTTATAAATGTTAGATCTCTAGCTTGAAACACCAAAACTCCACCTAATCACCTTCTTGCTTAGATTAGATTAGTTACAAGTAGTCTTTCTAATGACCTCACAAATCTTGCATTAGTTTAATCTCCTTGCAAGAACACTTAGGATTTATTTTGTGAATATGTTATTTCTTTTTGGTGTGTGTATCTACACTCTCTTTTCCTTAGAAACATATCTTAGGTTATCTATATATATGTAGAGAAAGTATGCCCATTATCACATTATATCTCTATCATAATTATACAACTTGTAATAATTATACAAGTTGTATATGTGATTCACAAGTGTACAAAAAAGATGTAGAGAATACATTTCATGTATATGTCTACATTCATCCTTACACTTCTATCTATGTGATATTATCTCTAACTATGCCAAAGTCAACAATTTACACATAAGAGATAATGTGCCTATGGTCAACAATTTACACATAAGAAATAATGTGTCTAACATGACAAATTTGTCCATATCCTTTTAGATGGACTTGGGCTTGGTAGCTCATATTATCAACTCTTGATAATAAATTTATTTAACATAATGCTAATGGAAAAATATTCAATTAAATAAACACTTTAGATAATATAATATTATTTATTACCATTTGGGATAATTTACATTGTCAAAATATGTGATTAGCCTTTAGGGCATACCACCTATAGTAACAATCGCGAATGGTAATATTGTTATAATTATGGTGGGATTGTAGTATTATGATAGGTAGTGGTGAATAAATTTAATAGAATTATCTATAAAAGATAAATATTAATATAATTACTTATATAATACAAAATTTAGTATTATAGTTCTCAACATTAAATTAGTTTTAAATAATAGTTATTTAATATTGTATTTGTAATTCAATAAGTGCTAATAGAGGAGTGAATTGGCTTTTTGAGCTAGATGGACAATTTTTTATTTTTAACAATGAGCAACCTAAAAAATAAAAAAATTAGAGCATAGTAGAATGAGAGAGATGAGCTAAAAAACACAAGGAATTTATAGAGATTCTGCCCTCCAAGCCTATGTCCTCTCTTTAACCACAAGTTGAGAGTTTCAATCCACTATCAATATATTTTAAGGTGTAGATTAAACCTTTACAAGCTTAAACTTAAGCTACCTAAGTATTTTCCTAAGGTTCACACTCAAACCTAAGTGTTAAGAATAATCCTCTTAGTTTACAAGTGTTTTCCCAAGGACCACACTCAAATCTAAGTATTTTTTCAAGGCTCACACTCAAACTTAAGTGCTAAGAACAATCCTTTTAGCTTATAAGTGTTTTTCCAAGGATCACACTCAAACCTAAGTGTCTTTTTAAAGGCTCATACTCAAACCCAAATCCTAAGAACAATCATCTTAGCTTATAAGTATTTTCCAAGGATTATACTCAAACCTAAATGTTTTACAAAGGCTCATACTTAAACCCAAGTGTTTTGTAAAGGCTCACACTTAAACCTAAGTGTTTTGCAAAAGCTCACATTCAAACCCAAATGCTAAGAATAATACTTTTAGCTCATAAGTGTTTAAATCCCAATCCCAACTTACTCAATCTTACTATTGAGCTATTGAATGATTGTATTAAACTCTCACTAACCCATACTCAAGAATACTCTTGAGATAGAAAATATTACAATAATTAAAGATGAAGAACTTAGGTGGTTAAAGATTTGATTTAAGAGTAAATACTTAAAGATAGTTCTCTTCCTCCAACTGAAATCAAAATATTATTTATGTCATTATAGAGAAAAAGAGCTGTTGGAGGTGCATTAAATGCAAATAGAGTCGTTCAACCACCCAAATAAAAGTGCTCTATAACATTGTCATTGCTCATAAAAGAGTTATCATTGGTCATGATAGTCAAGGTGGCAAGATAGAAATTTGAATTTGCATGCTTTCATGACTTATGACACTTCAATCGCTAGTGATGACAAGTAACTAAAGACCAGTAGTGGTTGTCATTACTCATGATAGCTTAGTCACCACTCATGACATGTGTGTCATGACTTCACTTGCTCATGACGCTGGTGGTGACACTGGTCATGACTGCTCTTGGGAATTTTGGGAAATTTGTAATTCAGAACTTCATAGTTTTACTTGAAATTTTTTTTCTAATGATTGGAATTTGTTTAGGACCATTTATAATGAAGATTCCCATCATATTTAACCAAATGTGACTTCAGATTTTGATGAAAAATTGATCTTTGATTTTGTCTCTTGTCACCATTATTGATGAGTTCATCACTACTAATGATAGAGTTGCAGACTTGAAAAGTTAAAGTATTGACTTTTCATTTCTTGACTTGTGTAGTTGTGATCATGATGAATTTATCATAGCTTGTGTCTGAACTTGAATTTTGCAAATTTAATTGACATGAATATAAACATTTAAACATACGGATTAAATATAATTGTACTTAATTACTTGTGACTATAAAAATTATTGTTTTACCCCTCAAGGTTCAACAATATTTATTAATTAATTTGAATTACATTTACTAACTTAAATTATCGATACATAATTATTATTTCACTTAATTATTTTTATTTACTAAATATGTAATTAGTATTGTCTACTATTTCTTTATTTAATAAAATTATACTTAATATTAATGTTGATTTACATAATTAATTAGTTTTATTATGAGTGCATAATTTTGTCCAATGTAATTTTTCATATTAGTTAATACTTATTTAATTAGTATTTATTTGCTTAGTATTATATAATATTTACCTAATAAATTAAATTATATTTATTTAATATTACTACTTAAAATAAAATTATATCTATTTGATACCACCACCTAATACTAGTGTTTAAATTAACAAGCCTGTAAATGAACCTATTCATGAGCTTAGGAGTGGCCACAATTCCATGAAATGTTGGTTCCCATTTGAAACCGGCGATTTATAGTTCCATCCTTGGTGAAACTAGCCCCACCTAGGTTCAAGGCCAATTCCGATTCGTCCAATCAATAAATTTATTTATTTATTTTTTAAAATTGTCTGTTTTAGAATCATAACCACCATACCATAAGGGATGAACCAGTCCTCCCCTTATTTTGGGATGGTTTGAGGTCAGTTATGAAATTGACCGGTTCCAAGCCCTATTTTGATCATACCGGTTCTGGATCTAAACAAGTCCCGTGGCCAACTCTCATGGCTAGCAAGATGCTTAGTTCGATTGCTAAAATGGTTCTTCTAGTGCAATGCATGTAAGAATCATAAATACATTTTTTTGCCATATTAAATATAGGGATTTGCCATATTAAATACATTTTCTTGATATAAAAATAAGATACAACAACAAATCAATAAACTTGTAAGAATCATAAGTTTCATTAAATCTTTCAAAAAAAAAAAAAAAGAATCCTAAGTTTCATATGTTGGTCAATATAAATTCATAGATGAAGTCCTTTAATCATGCTAATTAGTAGTATCAACTAATAGAGGAGAGCAACATTACATTATTACAAAGGATTTTAATATCCTTTTGAAAAATAAGGGACTGGTCGTAATTTAGCAAACTTCATAAGTGAAATAGTAATTTATTACAAACAATTACCATGAAAAAAATGGAAAATGAAAAAATAAATGTGATATAGTTTTTGTGAAGTGTATCATTGAAAATTTTAATATTTTTTAGTAAATTAAATTAGTGTATTTACAATTTAATTCATTAATATGAGATAAAATTATATAAAAATAAAGTTATAAAAATTTTCAATGATGTGCTATCTATTGGCTACATATAAAAAATAAAATTATAATTTTTTTTCAATGATCTGCGGTCTATTGGCCTCCATTGACGGCTAACTAGTGGTAATGGGAGATTATCATAGTTAATTTTCTAAATATTTTTGAATTTACTAATTTTATAATTTTATAAATTTTAATGAATTATATAATTTCATAATTTAAGTAAATCCCAAAAAAATGAGTTATTATTTTGAAAATAAAAAATTAATTTTTAATTGACTAATTTGCAAATGTGCCAAATATTAAAAAATATATGTTTTCCATAAATATTTTCGAGAATCATACAAAGAAAGCGTAAGTAAAATGGAGTGTGTAGACAAGAATTTTGGAGCATATGCTGCAACCTGAAATTACCTCAGCAGCAGGAAAGCCCAAAAAAAGCTGAAAATTGTGGTGACATGAAGCCGAATAGAGATGATATTGACGTCACAATCGAGTGCTTACCTTCGATCATAATAAATAGAAGAAGCCGAGGAGGGACGGCAGCCGTGTGGATGCAATCACGCAAGGGGCCAGAACTCGCATGATCTCAGCCTACGTAACTGTTGTAATTGAACTCATTATTATTAATATAAAATTATAAATAAACTAACCGAAAGTATTGATAAGTGATAAGATATCTCCTCATCTGTTCCAACCTCATCTGTACACATTTAAATTCATCTTAGCCTATCAATAGTTTGTTCATAGCTCTCTCTTGTTGTAACAACTTTAACAAATTGTTATGAACTCTTGTTCTATATATTCAGTTACCGAAATATATACAATAGCTTCATTGGCTCAAAACTAACGTTATCATTGTATTAGAGCAAAAGAAAGATTAACATCTCTTTTTTTTTTTGTTCACCATGTTTTCTGCTACATCATCAAGTGTTCTATTACCTTCAGTCTCTTTTTGTAGTAGTTTTCCCAATATGGATCATCAATTAACGTTAAAACTCACTTCTTTAAATTTTTTACTATGTCAAACTCAGTTGTTGCCTCTTCTTCGTGGCTACAATTTAATGAAACACATTGATGGTTCTCCTCCACCACCCAAGTTTACATAGGACAAAGCTCCAAATCCATTATATACGGTTTGGTTCAGTCATGATCAAATAGTCCTCAGCTAGATCATAAGTTCTCTTTCTGAATCTGTTTTACCACAGGTTGTTAGTGTCTCTACAACCTATACGGCATGGAAAAAGTTGACAACCACTTATGCCTCCGGGTCTAGAATTCAAATTCGCCAACTTAAGACTTAACTTCACACATTATGTCGTAACAATGACAACATTCAGACCTATATGCAAAAAGCCAAATTAATCTTTGATTAACTTATTGCCTTGAATAACCCTGTTTCTGAGGATGACTTTATAAATGCAATACTTGCCGGTTTGGGTCCAGCATATCGACCCTTTTTTCGTAGCATTGAAGCCCGCCTTGAATCAATTTCGTTTGATGATCTTTTTGGATTGTTATTAAGCGAAGAAATCCAACTTTTTACTGATCTTGCATCCAATAATATTACTGTCCCTTCTGCCATTTTTCTGCCTAAGGACACGGCAAGGGATGACGTGGTCATGGATGAGGGCATCTTCCTTTCTCTGGATCTCGTCATCCATTTGTTGGCCACTCTTGTGCTGGTGCTTCTTTCTTTTTGGTTGACATAGGACGCACTCTTACATGCTATAATTGCCATGGCATTGGCCATGTTTCTAATCAATGTCCGTCTTTAAGATAACTATTAAACCAAGGTTCTAGGCACACTATCCCCACTAGTCATCTTGTTGCTCGATCCACTCCACCTAATAAGTCTTGGTTTGTTGACATTGATGCAACCCATCATTTAACTGCAGACATGGAAAACTTAGCTATCCATTCTGAGTACATTGGACCTGAGGAGGTGGTCATTAGCAATGGTAAAACTATACCAATCTCTCATACTGGACTGATTAATTTTCAATTGAATGACAAAAAATTTTAATTTAAATGATATTCTCCATGTGCCTAATGCTTATGAAAATTTAATTTCTATTAGTTCTTTCACTCATTCTAACTCTATTTCCATTGAATTTTTTCCTTAATATTTCTTGGTAAAGGATTTGCAAACGAGGAATGTTCTATACAAAGGCTCGAGTGTTAATGGTCTTTACTCCATGATACCAAATTCCACCATTTCTTCTTCAGTTCGTGTTCATTTCTTCTTTGTCCACCTGGCATGCTAGATTGGGTCATGAAATCCTTTCCTACTGTGAAGACTACCTTAAATGCTTATGATATTTCCTTTTCTAATGATGTTTCTTCCATTTTTCATGCTTGTAGTGTTATTAAAATAAAGAAAGTACCCTTTCCAGTTTCTACTTATCAGACTGAAGGACCTCTAGATCTTATTTGTTATGATCTTTGAGGACCTTCCCTCATTGCTTCCATGAATGGTTCTAAATATTATGTGTTATTTTTTTGATCACTATAGCAAATATTCTTGGGTCTATTTTATTAAATTCAAATATGAAGTTCTTAATTGTTTTATTAAGTTCAGGCATGTGGTTGAAAATTTTTTTGATCGTTCAATTAAATCTTTTCAAGACAACTGGGGAGGTGAATATCAATCCATGACTAAATATTTGTCTGAAAATGGTATAAGTCAACGAAGTTCATGTCCACACATACTTGAAATTGATGTGGTTCCTACTAATGTCCAACATTCCTCTCCAAAGCCCTTTGTGACTATTTTACCATATCTACCCTTAGTGCATGTCAAGACCCAAAACAGGGGCCATGACCAGCACTAGGGAACGAGAATTCTTTCGAATCCGGAACCCGTAGCAAGCCTAAAAATAAAATAAACATGCAATAATAATATTAACAATATTAAATGCAGTGGAAATGAAAATCATAAATATCATAATATTATTTTCACCAACTGGATTTAAGTCAAATCTCATCTCATATATATAAATCTTTTAATACAAATCCAGTTTCAAATATAATACAATATCTCACATAAATAAAATACATATAATCCCATAATTAATTTACAACTACTGCAGTGTCTAGATTATAAAAATAAGACTCAAGTAAGCAGTTTACACAAAGAAGCCGGGGCGGAAGAAATCCGGCGTATCGGCCTGCTACTAAGGTCTGAAGAAGTTGACTCTCCTGAAAAATTATCAACGGAGGGGAGTCAGACCTCACTGAGTGAATTACTGTAATATATATACATACACACTAAATGACAATGCATACAATCAACAGTATATATATATCAAGTATATATACAGGCAAATTCACACAGATGCAGAAAAATCATTTTATATGTTGTTATTAAAATCGTCATTTATGAAGGATCAAATAGAACCCTAGAATATCGCAACCTCAGAAATAGTGTTAAACAACACTCTAGCCATACAGGCTCACTTATTCCAAATATATCCACTTAATCCATTTAGACAGTAGACTGGCCCCGAGACACTAAGTCAATCGAGCTCCAGCAGTCTGATTGCCAGTGTGATTGGCCCCGAGACACTTGGTCAACCGAGCTCCAACAATCACACCTCCAAACCATATCTCACACATCAATAATCACATTCAATCAATATCCACCAATAAGTTAGTATTATAGCCTAAATACTATAGGCGTATCGGTACGTACTCGGTCCTAGTGTTGCCCACTAGGTAGCACGTTCTATCGATATCCTTCATTATTAATAATATAAAACATTCATTCACAAAAATAAATGATGCATGAAGTCCAATAAAATATCAACATAAACCATATATATACTAGAAATATACCAAAAGTAAACTAGGTATATTTCAAGTATATATACGTCAAATAAATCCAATCAAATCATAAATTAAACTAGAAATATATTTAAAAATATTTTTAAATATAATTATTAACAAAACATGCATATAATTTAATATATACCAAAAATATACCAAAAATATACTTAAATACAAATCACGTTATTTATGCATTTTAATCAAAATAAAACATATATTTCTAAATCATGCATCCTAAAGCATATATATATAGTATAGTAACTCACAAATTAGTGCGCTCCACGAGACGGGTCCGACGGGCCTGGTCCACTAGCCCTTGGTCTCGGCGCAACTAAACAAGCAATAACGACAGACATTAGAATAAACCTAACAGAAATTCTAGAATTGGATCTAGAGTATTAAACACAGAAACAGAATTAGGGTTCGACTGAACATCACTTTTTACGAGAATTCTATCGAAAATCCAACAGAACCTCCCCTGTAAAACATAAATCTCTCTACTCAAAAGAGTAGAGCCGACCCTGCAAAGAAATACACTTCAAAAAACTACACAGAGCATAATTAAAATCCCACGGTCGGACTCCAAACTACAGTCCACCGACCGGGGTCCACAAACACAGAACAATTCAGGAAATACCAAAAATATCCTTATAACATAGAAATTCATTTTATAAGTAGAAATTACATAATTAACCTTAAAACACAGTAAAAACCAATAAAAATTCATTTTATTAGTAAAATCGTATATTATATATATAATTGAAAATAATTCACGAAAAATAGTTTTAATTAGTTAAAAATACTAAATAATTTGTAGAAATCATTTTTATATTTTAAATAACTATTAAAATCAAATTAAATTACATTTTTAGCTAATTTTGTATAAAATTACCAAAATACCCCTATATACAAATATACTATAATTACTTCAAAAATTCACCAAAAATAGTATAATTATCCAAAATTAATTTTCTCAACATATTTATCAATAATATCAATAATTAAACTCAATTACCCAATTAATTTCAAATAAAAACACATTTAACCTAATTTCCCAAATTTACATAAACTTCAATAATTCAAAATAAATACTTAGAAATTCATAAAAATTCCAAATAAATTCCTATAATTCATTTCAACACCTAATTTAACCATAAAACACAATTTCATAATTTAAATAATTAATTTCCGAAAATTAGAAAATAATATTAAATATTCAAAAATACCCAAAAATCCAAAAAATCTCAAAAAATTCCAGAAAAATTCATACATGTAGATTAAGCTACTAGGATCAACATTTGTGAAGGGAGTTTCCATGAATCAATCAATTCAAAGCTCAAAAAAATTAAAAACCCTAATGTGATCGAAATTGAAAATTCGAAACCTAAGCAATTCTAGACCATTTAAGCTCAAACCAAAGCTAGAATCACACTCACCAGAGCTCAAGGAGAAGAAAGAGACTGGCGGTGTCAAAAACGGTGCCCGGAATCATCATCGACGGCGAGGAGAAGAATTTCAGCCAAAATGGAAGAAAAGGGCTGCCGGCGCCGGGGAAGAAGGCTGCTGGCGGCGGGGGACGGCTGGGAACGACGGTGGGAAGCTGGGAGGCACACCGACGGTAGGTGATCGGCGTGACAGACGGTGGTGATGGGTGGTCGGGCGCTCGGGAGAAGAAGAAGAAGAAGAAGAAGAAGAAGAAGAAGAAAAAGAAAAGGAAAGAAAAGAAAAAGAAAAGAAAAAGAAAAAGAAAAAAGAAAAAAAAAAGAAAAATAATAAAAAAATAATTTTAATAAAATATTTAAAAAATCACACCCACACATATAATTTAATATTTTAATAATTTAATAATAAATAAAAATAATTAAATAACAATAAATTAATAAACAAATAATAAAATATTAGGATAATATATATTAAACCCTAATTAAATAAATATCGCACACATACACGGTGTTTAGTAATTTAAAAATACATATGAGTTCATGCAAATCCGAAAATATATTTAAAATAATTAACAATAAATTATTTACGTGAAAATTTCCCCGAAAATGCAAATCCCGGGAAAATTTTACGTAAAGCACTGTAAATAATACTCAATAATTAAAATAGGTTTTAAATACATATCAACTCATGAAAATATCGTAATATATATACAAGAATTATTAACACTGTATATCCCGGTACAGTGTAAAAATATTTTAAAAAAAACACGGGATATTACAGTCTTCCCCCCTTACAAGAATTCGTCCTCGAATTCCAAAAAGAAAAGATTATAGGATCAAGAAGGAAAGAGATACGGGTAAGAAGCTCGCATCTCAGCTTCAGTCTCCCACGTATGCTCCTCAACCCTAACGCTACGCCACAGAACCTTGACCATTAGAATCTGCTTCGATCGCAACTGTCGAACTTGATAATCAATGATTGCCACAGGTTCTTCCACAAACGTCAAATCTTCACTCACTTCTACACTGTCGGGCTGCAACACGTGTGAAGGGTCTGAGATATACTTCCTCAACACCGAGATATGAAATACTGGACGCACCTGTGACATACTCGGAGGCAAATCCAACCGATATGCAACAGTGCCAACTCTCTCCAGAATCTCAAACGGTCCAATGTATCTCGGTGCTAACTTACCCTTCCTGCCAAATCTCATCACACCCTTCATTGGAGATACCTTCAGAAAAATAAAATCTCCAACCTGAAACTCCACATCTCTGCGCCTAGGATCCGCATAACTCTTCTGTCTGCTAACTGCGGTCTCTAATCTGCACTTGATCACAGCGACTTTCTCTGCAGCATCCTGAACCATCTCAGGTCCAATCAAGGCTCTCTCACCAATCTCATCCCAACTCAAAGGGGATCTACACTTCCTTCCATACAACGCCTCATACGGTGCCATACCAATACTGCTATGGTAGCTGTTATTATATGCAAACTCTACGAGTGACAAATGATCATCCCAGCTACCTCCCAAATCCAGGACACACATCCTCAACATATCTTCCAGTGTCTGGATCGTCCTCTCAGACTGACCATCTGTCTGAGGATGAAAAGCAATACTGAAATCCAACCTAGCGCCCATCGCTTCCTGCAACTTCTGCCAAAAACGAGAAGTAAACACTGAACCTCTATCTGACACAATGGATACAGGTACTCCATGAAGGCACACAATATGCTTCACGTACAACTTCGCCAATCTAGCAACTGAATATGTGGCTTTCACAGGCAAGAAATGTGCAGACTTCGTCAACCTGTCTACAATCACCCAGATAGAATCGTATCCATCCTTAGAATGAGGTAAACCGACCACAAAATCCATAGCTATTCTTTCCCACTTTCACTCAGGAATAGGAAGAGGTTGAAGCTTCCCAGAAGGCTTCTGATGTTCGGCTTTCACTTGCTGCACTTAGCAACATAATCAGCGACATCCTTCTTAAATCCATCCCACCAGTATAAATCTCTAATACTGTGGTACATCTTAGTAATGCCTGGATGAACGTTGTAGGCTGTAGAATGTGCTTCCTCTAGGATCTCTTCTCTCAAATCATCCACATTAAGAACACACAATCTACCACTGATCCACAACACACCATCATCATCGAGTGTGAAATCAGTGAACTTCCCTGCTCTGACATTCTCTGCAAGCTCTTCCAGAATAGGATCTCGGCTCTGAGCTGCTTTAATCCTATCCCTCAGTACAAATCGCACTTTAAACTGAGCTAGCAGTCCACCTGATCTACTAATCTTCATCATTAGACATTGATCCACCAACAGATGCAATTCCTGGATCAATGGTCTCCTATCAACACCGATGTGAGCAAGACTACCTGAGGACTTACTACTCAAGGCATCTGCTACAACATTAGCTTTACCCGGATGATATAAGATCTCGCAATCATAATCCTTCAATAATTCCGACCATCTCCTTTGCCTCAGATTCAGATCTCGCTGCTGGAAAATGTACTTAAGGCTCTTGTGATCAGTAAATATCTCACAAGTCACCCCGTACATATAATGTCTCCAAATCTTCAAAGCAAAGATCACTGTAGCCATCTCAAGGTCATGTGTAGGATAGTTTTGCTCATGCTTCTTCAACTGCCTCGAAGCATAGGCTATCACCCTTCCATTCTGCATCAACACACAACCAAGACCAATTCTAGAGGCATCATAGTAAACTGTGAACTTATCCACACTATTAGGCAAAGCTAATACTGGCGCTGTGGTCAACTTCTCCTTCAACAACTGAAAACTATTCTCACAAGCTTCTGACCACTCGAACCTAACATTCTTCTGAGTCAAGCGAGTCATAGGGGCTGCTATTCTGGAAAAATCCTGCACAAACCGCCTATAATACCCGGTTAAACCCAGAAAACTTTGAATCTCTGTAACAGAAGTAGGTCTAGGCCATTCAGATACTGCCTCAACCTTCTGTGGATCAACCTGAATACCTTTTTTAGACACTATGTGTCCAAGAAAAGAAACACTCTCCATCCAGAAATCACACTTCAAAAATTTAGCATAAAGCTGATGATCTCTCAGTGTCTGTAGTACAATCCTCAAATGATATACATGCTCCTCCATACTCCTTGAATAAACCAGTATATCATCAATGAAGACTACCACAAACCGATCCACATACGATCTGAATACCCTGTTCATCAGGTCCATAAAAGCTGCTGGTGCATTAGTCAAACCAAAAGACATCACCAGAAACTCATAATGACCATATCGCGTGCAAAATGCTGTCTTAGGATTATCAGCTTCAGTGATACACAACTGATGATAACCCGACCTCAAGTCAACCTTAGAAAAGAACTGTGCACCCTGTAGCTGATCAAACAAATCATCTATCCTCGGGAGAGGGTACTTGTTCTTCACTGTCACCTTATTCAGCTCTCTGTAGTCAATGCACAGTCTCAGGGTACCATCCTTCTTCTTCACAAATAGGACTGGTGCACCCCAAGGAGAAACACTAGGTCTGATGAAACCTTTATCCAACAACTCTTGCAACTGCTCCTTTAACTCTCTCAACTCTGCAGGAGCTATACGATAGGGTGGCATAGATATAGGAGTAGTACCTGAAACCACATCTATACAGAACTCAATCTCTCTATGAGGTGGTAAACCTGGCAACTCCTCGGGAAAAACATCAGGAAACTCACAAGCAACAGGAACATCTGTGAGTGACAACTTCTCCACTGAAGTATCCCTGACCAATGCCAAATATCCCTAACAACCTTTCCTCAATATCTTCCTAGCTGTAATAGCAGAAATAAGATTCTGAGATGCTGAACTCCTATCACCAACAAACTTAAAATCTACTTCGTCAGGAATTCTGAAAGTCACCTCTTTATTCCTACAATCTACCACGACATAGTGTTAAGATAACCAATCCATTCCCAGAATAACATCAAACTCCATCACATCCAACATAATCAAATCAGCGGGTAATTCTCTATCTCCCACGAGAACTGGACAACCAGAAAGAACAATATCGGTGTCCAAGGAATCGCTCAGAGGCGTGGCAATAGAGAAAGGAAAAGCCATCCTCGAAGCTTGCCAACAAGATTTAGAAGCAAAAACAGGAGAAACAAACGAATGCGTGGCACCCGGATCAAACAAAACCCATGCATCCAGGTAACAAACAGAAACAATACCTGCCACGACTGCCTTAGATGCCTGAGCATCCTACTGAGTGAGATGGAAGACTCTGGCTTGACCTCGACCTCCCTGCTGACTGGTAGAAGCCTAGCCAACACCTCTGGCACCTCCTCTAGAACCTCTACCACGACTCTGCTGTGGAACAAACTGAGTGGAACTCTGATGCTGAGCTGGTGGTAACTGAAATGGAACTGGTGCAGCACTAGCAATCGACTGCTGTGGGAATCACGGAATCTGCTGCTGCTGATATCCAGAGTAAGGACACGATCTGGCAAAATGTCCTATCTGCCCGCATCTGAAGCATGTCAGTGGTGTCAGATAACACGGTCCTTGATGGACTCTACCACAAGTCTGACAAACGCTGGTAGCTGATCTAGAACTACGACCACTACTGCTGCTCGAAGCACCTGACCCAAACCTGAACGATCTACGCTGACCTCCACGGCCATGTCTACTGCTCCGATGCACTCGCTGCTGCTGTCTCTGACTCTGCTGAGTCGAACCTCGCTGCTAACTACTCGAACCAACATGAAAACTAGAGTACGGAGTAGCCTACAATCCACTCGACTAAACTCCCAGCGGGTAGTAATCAGGCATCACTCCCTGCCTAACTAGCCTCAGCTCAATCTCCTTAGCTAACTCAATCACAGACTCGAGAGTAAGGCCTGTTGGAGGCATACCAACAAAAGTAGAACCCAAACCAGTAACATAGGTAGTGACTGCGAAATACTGATCTCGCATCAGATCCTCAGCATATCTACCCAGCCGAAGAAACTCTCGGGTATACTCCTCTACTGATCGACCACCGTGAGAAATACTGGTCAAACGGAGACGATAACTCAAACGAAGAGGCTCTGGACAGAATCTCCTCATAAATCGCTCTCGGAACTGAGCCCACGTCATCGTCATCATATAAGGCTGGATCATCTGAATGAACCAATCTAAGGCTGGTCCCTCGACAGACAACTCAACGATCATGATCCACTGGTACTCGGTATGAGCAGTCCGAGTCCTAGTCTCAATCGCATGTAGAAAATCTAATGGATCGGAAGTACCATCAAAAGCAATCCTGCCAACTCTGGCATAGAACAAAGCTGCCTCAAGGTCAAACATACCCTGCTGATAGGCAGGCTGAACAATTGGAGGCACAGGAACATCAAACTCAGGCTCTACAGGCTCCTCGTCCTGTAACTCTCTCTGCCTACGGTGACCTGCCGCTCCTCGAGGTCTACCTCTGCCACGACCTCTATGTCTAACTGGCTGCTCAGGAGGTAAAACGTCATCCTGAAAAGACTCATCATCCTCGGCCTCAACGACCGGTGGAGCGACACGCGCTCGCCTCCTCATACTGAAAAGACAAACGGAAAGATTCAAACAAAACAGACAACGGAGGAATAACGCTGAAAACTAAGCAAGGAATACTCATCAAGACATACTCGAACCTAATTCACTGCAGTAGTTCAATAGAAAACACAACTCTGACAACTAGGGCCACAACTCACAAAACTAAGCCCTGACACAGAACTCCGCTCTGATACTAACTTTGTCACGACCCAAAACAGGGGCTATGACCAGCGCTAGGGAACGGGAATTCTTTCAAATCCGGAACCCTTAGCAAGCCTAAAAATAAAATAAACATGCAATAATAATAATAACAATATCAAATGCAGCGAAAATGAAAATCATAAATATCATAATATTATTTTCACCAACTGGATTTAAGTCAAATCTCATCTTATATATATAAATCTTTTAATACAAATCCAGTTTCAAATATAATACAATATCTCACATAAATAAAATACATATAATCCCATAATTAATTTACAACTATTACAGTGTCTAGATTATAAAAATAAGACTCAAGTAAGCAGTTTACACAAAGAAGTCGGGGCAGAAGAAATCCGACGTATCGGCCTGCTACTGAGGTTTGAAGAAGTTGACTCTCCTGAAAAATTATCAACGGAGGGGAGTCAGACCTCACTGAGTGAATTACTATAATATATATACATACACACTAAATGACAATGCATACAGTCAACAGTATATATATATCTAATATATATACAAGCAAATTCACACAGATGCAGAAAAATCATTTTATATGTTGTTATTAAAATCGTCATTTATGAAGGATCAAATAAAACCCTAGAATATCGCAACCTCAGAAATAGTGTTAAATAACACTCTAGCCATACAGGCTCACTTATTCCAAATATATCCACTTAATCCATTTAGACAGTAGACTGGCCCCGAGACACTAAGTCAACCGAGCTCCAGCAGTCTGACTGCCAGTGTGATTGGCCCCGAGACACTTGGTCAACCGAGCTCCAGCAATCACACCTCCAAACCATATCTCACACATCAATAATCACATTCAATCAATATCCACCAATAAGTTAGTATTATAGCCTAAATACTATAGGCGTACCGGTACGTACTCGGTCATAGTGCTGCCCACTAGGTAGCACGTTCTATCGATATCCTTCATTATTAATAATATAAAACATTCATTCACAAAAATAAATGATGCATGAAGTCCAATAAAATATCAACATAAACCATATATATACTAGAAATATACCAAAAGTAAACCAGGTATATTTCGAGTATATATACGTCAAATAAATCCAATCAAATCATAAATTAAACTAGAAATATATTTAAAAATATTTTTAAATATAATTATTAACAAAACATGCATATAATTTAATATATACCAAAAATATACTTAAATACAAATCACGTTATTTATGCATTTTAATCAAAATAAAAATATATTTCTAAATCATGCATCCTAAAGCATATATATATAGTATAGTAACTCACAAATTAGTGCGCTCCACGAGATGGGTGCGACGGGTCTGGTCCACTAGCCCTCGGTCTCGGCGCAACTAAACAAGCAATAACGACAGACATTAGAATAAACCTAACAGAAATCCTATAATTGGATCTAGAGTATTAAACATAGAAATAGAATTAGGGTTCGACTGGACATCACGTGTTACGAGAATTCTACCAAAAATTCGACAGAACCTCCCCTGTAAAATGGACATCTCTCTATTCAAAACAGTAGAGCCGACCCTGCAAATAAATACACTTCGAAAAACTACACAGAGCACAATCAAAATCCCACGGTCAGACTCCAAACTACAGTCCACCGACCGGGGTCCACAAACACAGAACAATTCAGGAAATACCAAAAATATCCTTATAACATAGAAATTCATTTTATAATTAGAAATTACATAATTAACCTTAAACACACAGTAAAAACCAATAAAAACTCATTTTATTAGTAAAATCGTATATTATATATATAATTGAAAATAATTCACGAAAATTAGTTTTAATTAGTTAAAAATACTAAATAATTTGTAGAAATCATTTTTATATTTTAAATAACTATTAAAATCAATTAAATTACATTTTTAGATAATTTTGTGTAAAATTACCAAAATACCCCTATATATATAAATATACTATAATTACTTCAAAAATTCACCAAAAATAGTATAATTATCCAAAATTAATTTTCTCAACATATTTATCAATAATATCAATAATTAAACTCAATTACCCAATTAATTTCAAATAAAAACACATTTAACCTAATTTCCCAAATTTACATAAACTTCAATAATTCAAAATAAATACTTAGAAATTCATAAAAATTCCAAATAAATTCCTATAATTCATTTCAACACCTAATTTAACCATAAAACACAATTTCATAATTTAAATAATTAATTTCCGGAAATTAGAAAATAATATTAAATATTCAAAAATACCCAAAAATCCAAAAAATTCCAGAAAAATTCATACATGTAGATTAAGCTACTAGGATCAACATTTGTGAAGGGAGTTTCCATGAATCAATCAATTCAAAGCTCAAAAAAATCAAAAACCCTAATGTGACCGAAATTGAAAATTCGAAACCTAAGCAATTCTAGACCATTTAAGCTCAAACCAAAGCTAGAATCACACTCACCGGAGCTCAAGGAGAAGAAAGAGACTGGCGGTGTCGAAAACGGTGGTCGGAATCATCATCGACGGCGAGGAGAAGAATGTCGACCAAAATGGAAGAAAAGGGCTGCCGGCGCCGGGGAAGAAGGCTGCTAGCGACGGGGGACGGCTGGGAACGACGGTGGCAAGCCGGGAGACACACCAACGGTAGGTGATCGGCGTGACAGACGGTGGTGAGGGGTGGTCGGGCGCTCGGGAGAAGAAGAAGAAGAAGAAGAAGAAGAAGAAGAAGAAGAAGAAAAAGAAGAAGAAAAAGAAAAGGAAAGAAAAGAAAAAGAAAAGAAAAAGAAAAAGGAAAAAAGAAAAAAAAAGAAAAATAATAAAAAAATAATTTTAATAAAATATTTAAAAATTCACACCCACACATATAATTTAATATTTTAATAATTTAATAATAAATAAAAATAATTAAATAACAATAAATTAATAAACAAATAATAAATTATTAGGGTAATATATATTAAATCCTAATTAAATAAATATCGCACACATACACGGTGTTTAGTAATTTAAAAATACGTATGAGTTCATGCAAATCCGAAAATATATTTAAAATAATTAAAAATAAATTATTTACATGAAAATTTCCCCGAAAATGCAAGTCCCGGGAAAATTTTACGTAAAGCACTGTAAATAATGCTAAATAATTAAAATAGGTTTTAAATACATATCAACTCATGAAAATATCGTAATATATATACAAGAATTATTAACACTGTATATCCTGGTACAGTGTAAAAATATTTAAAAAAAAACACGGGATATTACAGTGAATCACTTTTTACCACCTATGCAGACTCCACCATCTACTCCAACTCAGCCTCCTTCTCCTTCGTAACTACCGACCAATCCCATTCCCACTCAACTACCATCTTCTCAGCCAAACATGAGAAGTGGTGCAAAGCTATGGGAGAAGAAATTGATGCTTTACTTTCCAATAGAACTTAGGAATTGGTTCTATGGGAACAAGCAAGAAACATCATTGGCTGCAAGTGGGCTAACCGCATAAGGAAAAATTCAGATGGCTCTATTCAACGTTACAAAGCATGGCTTGTTGCTAAGGGCTTTCACCAACGCCCTGGAATTGATTATTCTGATACTTTTAGTTCTATCATTAAACCGACAGTGATTCATTTAGTTTTAACTTTTACTATTTCTCTTCATTGGAAGGTTAGACAGTTTGATATGTCTAATGCCTTTTTACATGGTCACTTGAGTGAGGAGGTTTATATGCAATAGCCTTCGGGTTTTGTTGATTCCACCCAACCTAAGCATGTATGTCACTTAAATCACTCTTTTTATGGCCTTAAGCAAGCCCCAAGGACATGGTATTGTCATCTTACTTTTGCTTTTCTCTCTCTTAGCTTTCGGGGTTCCTATACTAATAGCTCTCTATTTTACTACAACAATGTTACCAAGCTTGCCTTTTGTATGATTTACATTGATGATCTCTTGTTTACGAGTAATGATGATCACTTTATTAATTCAACGGTGCAATCTTTGCAAAAAAAAATTGCTTTAAAAGATTTGGGCCGCTTGCACTAATTCCTTGGTGTGGAGGCAACTTGGAATGGTAATTCTTTGCTGCTCACACAAACTAAATATATCACTGACCTCTTGGTTAAGGCTCGCATGCATAACACCAACTGCATGTCCACTCTAGCTTGTGTAACAACTCGATTACATGGTGAGATGGGTGAGCTTTTTGATGATCCTACTCTCTATCATAGTATTATTGTTGGTGGCCTTCAATACTTGGCCGTGACCCGACCTGACATATCTTATTCTGTTAATAAAGTTTGTCAATTTATGCACAAGCCACACTTGCATCATTGGGTTGCTGTTAAGCGCATCTTACGGTATTTAAAGGCCACTTTGCGTTTTAGTTTGTTAATTCAACCCAATTCATAATTTGTTATGCAAGCTTATACTGATTCAGATTGGGGAGGTGATCTTGTTGATCACAAAAGTACTACTGGTTATGTTGTTTATCTTGGGTCTAATTTGGTCTCATGGGGTTTAAGAAAACAACGGACTGTTGCCCGTTCTTCCACTGATGCTGAATATAGGGCCTTAGCAACCACATCTTTCGAAGTTCTTTAGCTGCATTCTCTTCTTAAAGAAATTGGGTTTCTTTATTTATCCAAACCTGTAGTATGGTGTGATAATGTCTCAACTACATATTTGACAACCAACCACATTTTTCACTCTCATTCGAAGCATCTAGAAATAGATTTTCATTTTGTCCATAACAAAGTCAGTTAAGGCGAGCTTCAAGTTTGGTACATCAGTTCCAAAGACCAAATTGTTGATCTGCTCACTAAGGCATTATCCAAATCTTGGTTTCAACTTGTTCGTGACAAGCTTACAATTTTTCAGAAAACTGTTAAGCTTGACGGCGGGTGATAAGTGATAAGGATATCTCCTCATCTGTTCCAACCTCATTTGTTCACATTTAAATTCATCTTAGCCTGTCAGTAGTTTGTTCTTAGCTCCCTCTTGTTGGAACAACCTTAGCAAATTGTTATGGACTCTTGTACTATATATTCAGTTACTGAAATACATACAATAGCTTCATTGGCTCAATACCAACATTATCAATTATAACATTTTTCTAATTTATTGAGGAAATTTTCTAATTTTTTATTATGTTTCTAATTGAACTTATTTATTATAAATATTATGAAATATCTGTATCAAGTTTTTTTAAAATTAATATTATCAAGTTCATATATTATATTAAATTTATTTAAATTAATAAGTATGAAAATCTAAAAATTGTAACAACTTATATATAAATTATGATTATAAATATTATGAAATATTTGCATTATCGTTTTTCCTCTAAATCAATATTATCAAATTTATTATTATATGAAATTTATAAATTAAATTAGTAATTATGGAAATCTAAAAATTGAAACAACAGATATATGAATCATGATTTGTTTTAATTTTTAATTAAAATGAAACTATTACTCACAATAAATATATAGTTATTTAGCTTTTTCATCGTATAAAATGATATTTGGACATTTGAAACTCTTTTTTTCTCTTAGTGTTTGATTTCTTTTCAAGCTCGGTAACTATATCTTTTACGATCGATTGTGGTCCTATCTATTTTTATTTTATTTACTTTATTTTGTTTTTCATTGAATAAATATAGATATTTTGATTTGTTTTATTATTATTATTAAAATGGTTGAATCTTCTTTCATTGAGCTTACCTTTAATAGAATTTTGTTGCCTTTAATGAGATTTTTATGGTTTTCCTTAATGGAATTTGCATATCTCCTTATTGTGAAATTTCTTTTGATATTTTTACAATCAGACTTATTTAAAAACTAGAGAGTTAATTTATAGTTATGTAAAGCCATTGTGGGGAACATACAGATCACCGGGTTGTAAATTAAAAAGCTTTGTCAATGCGACTGAACAATAGTAATAAAAAATTTCATAATTTGAGTGAAATCTTATTTTGGCATTTTTTGAATTATACTATTATTTTAATTGTTCTTTTCATCAAGATGTACTCTTAATTTTTATGTTTTCTCTAAAAAAAATATAAATTGATATATGAATTTTTTATTAATATAAAACTTCTAATTTTACTAAAATATTTTCGTTTTTTTACTCCTTATCTTCCAATTTATCATAATAAAATTATTTTTGTAAATTTTTTAACAAAAATTGCAGCTAAAATTTTATTTAGCAAAATTGATTGTTTTATAATTTTTCTTGTAACGTTAATTAGATTGCTATTTTTATCAATGTCGAAAAAATTGTAGTTGTCTCTTTTCTCTTCTTTTTCTCTTTTTATTTGTCATAAAAAATTTTATTTTTTAACCACCATAGATTATCTCTTAGAATTACAGCGCAGTAGTTCTTTAATAGCTTTTTTTTTTTTTTATTTGCTTTATTTAGTTTCTCTGCATTTAATAAATATTGATCATTGAACTTTTATTTTTTATTAAAATTTTTAAATCTTTTTTCATGGAGTTAATACCCTTTATGAGATTTGGATCATTTATAGAGCAAAAATCTTCATGAGATTGAGTTCTTTATAGAGTTAATACCCTTTTTAGGATTTGGGTGGTTATCATTTATTGAATTTTGAATATCTCCATTGTGAATAATTCTATAATCAAACTCATATAAAAGCTAAAAAGTCAAATTATAGCTAATCGATGTCATTAAGTGGAGCTACAGGTTGATTATTTGATTTTTTTCAAACCAAACTATCCCAAAAATTTTTATTAGAACAAGTCCGAAGGTCATAAGTTCTTTAAACCTAATTGTCCTAAATTACACTGGACTAAAAAATCAAAACTGGAATCAATAGTGTACTATATTCTATTTACATATAAAAAGTTGAAACTCCAATTTCATTATACACCCATAGTGTAATTTGTGGCCACTAATTTCATTGTTATTTGCAAAATTGGCACTGTGTTTTTACCTTCAAAGGAAAAAATGGAAAAATTACAAATTTGGTGACTGAACTTTTGTAGTTTTTTAATTTGAGTGTTTGAACTTTAAAAAAAACATATCAATCGGGTGTATCTGGCCTATTTTAAGTTGACTATGTGCTTAGTCAGTTCAAACGAGATCCACTTTTTTTCAGCTCACATGCCACATCAGTTACTAACTTTACCCTATTTTTAAGTGGACATAATTGTCCTTAAGCTGGTCAGCTTATATATAGAATGGGAATTAGGTTTTTTCATAACCAAATTCAAACATTTTAAAGTGCAGAAATAAAGCAGAAGAAGCAGGAGAAGAACGAAAAAATGATGAAGAAGAAGAACGAAAGAAATAAACTTAGAAGCATAATAAAGCAATAAATTTAAAGTGAGGAAAAAAAGCTCAAGATTATGGAAAGATACCTGTGATGTCCATGTGGAGAAAGGAGCATTATAAGGACGTCATGGACAACTTTAAACCCAGGTAGAAAGTTCTGGTCATGTGAAAATCAACCATGCAATCAAACATTTGAATGGACTAAAGATGAAATATCTAAAAGAGGTCGGTGGATCATATCTGGGTTGTTAACTTAAAAATCCAAATTAGAAAAAGAACTTGAAAAGATAAAAAAAAAAGAAAAACGATTGTGGATAGCTGTGATTATTCTTTTTTTTTTTTTTGATAATTTTTAAAAATTAATGTGGTTTATGCTAGTTGTAAGGATAAGTTAGTATAATTTGGAAGCATGTAACCCCTTTATGTAAATCTATAGCAAATGTAATGGAATGAGTTTGCTTTATTTTATTGGAAAAAGAATTTGAGTTGTATATTTTGATTATAACTTATAGGAATTATGTGTTACAATTGTGATGTAAGATCTATAGCTAATGGTAATGGCAAGGGTAATGTTGTTACTGTTTGATTAACAATGTTGAATTAGAGTAATGTTGATTGCTGATGGTAATGTGAAAAACTGTTGGTTGCAAATGCTTCTTGTTTATGGTAATGCTACTTAGTAAAGTGACAACTTTGTATCACATGATAGTACTATCATACTTTATATATATCACAACATCTATAATATATCTCTTGGATAAATAACTAAAAATAACTAAACATCTATAACATTTGCAATATTTATCTATAATATCAAAAAAGATCTTATACATAATATTTGCATATGTACCTTTGAACCAAAATATAAAAGAAGTGACTAAAAAAAAAATCACATAAAACAAAATATCACATAAATATGAAATATATTGACCATAATATTAGTGCCAAAATAGCCAAAGTTATTGGTTGATACACTTGGAAAGTAGCAATGACCAAATAGACTGCATTCAATAGTATATCCATCCCTAGCAAATATCAATTTTCTAAGATAAAAGAAGTCAAAAGGCTTAAAAAGATTTTCCTAACAAAATAGGTGTATTTTGTTAACATGATCGAAATCAACTTTAAATAAATCAGCTTTAAACTATAGTAGCTTCAAGTCCTTTCATTTGATATGGATTATTATGTTGTAATTAAAGTACATTATAACTAACTGTACCTTATGCCAATTTGCAATCCCTTCTTTTGGTCTATCCTAAGTGGTTTTTTTTATGATTTTCTCTTTTATGTTTGAGCCTAAACAATGAAAATAGTTTTATCAATTGCCTTAGTGTTAAGCATGAATAAGAACTTTAAAAAACATAACCATATGCACATTGAATTTGGTTGGTGGTGATGTATTTCTTGCTAAATTTCTTAAAACCTTCTTTCTTACCTATCATAAAACTTGGCGTCGGCTCATTTCCTACTCTTCTCTTGCCATTAGATGCTTTATTAGCATAACTTATTCACTTGTAGTTTGAGGCTGCACATATAAACCGTAATCAATAACATAAATACTAGAATAAATAATTAAAAATAAGCATATTATAGATAAACATATGTTACATTTAAAATCATGATACTATTTGTTAAATCTATATACAATCCATAACCATATGCTGGTTATGTGGCAAATCCAGAAGACTTTAATTATTTCCTAGCACTGCCAAATATAACATCTGAGTATGGTGGTCTTTTTTATTCTATAATGAATTTTAAATCAATCAAATTTATTGCTACCAATTGGAGGATCTGTCTTGGATGAAAAACCTATTATCCCAATAAAAGAAACTTTTTCCGTTCCATGAACAACCTGTAAGTTCTGTATTAGTAACATAAACTTATAATTTAATATATAAAAGCTTCAATTGATATTGTTGTTACTTACATATAGTTTTCCTAGTCTCAAAATTGGGAGTATATTAACTTGATCAACAAATGCTTCAAGGACACGGATATAGAAACTTGATCATGTAGAGGGACTTCATTGTTTGTTGTCTTAAATGCAAATGGATGGACTTCATTATTAACAGTCTCAGGTTCAGGTACTTGATAATCTGTAGGCTCATATGGATGTATATCTTGATCATTTTTAGGCTCTTTATGTACTTGATCATTTATCGGCTTAAGTTCAGGAAAATAAGTACTTCCATGCTCAAATATAGGGAAATTACTGCATGCATGGTTAGATTGATAGATATGATTGGTTGTAGGGTCAAGTTCATTTTCAGGCACTTGATTCTGTGAACTTTGTCTTTGTTTCAAAGTTGGGCATTTTTTTATGACCTTCAAGTAACACACCTGGTAAGTCATTTTCCTGCCTTGCCTTGACATTTTATGCCCACTACATAATTCACTATCTTTTGTTCTTCTATTTTTTACTAGTCTACCTGGCATCTTTCTATCAGGAGGAGGTTGTGGTGATTCTTCCCCAAAAGTTTTTGTTATTAAGCCCTTGCATCATAAATCAATAAGCTTATTTTATATTTGTCTTTATTGTACCACTTATCAACAAAATCTTCTAGGTTTTTTTTTTCTATATATATTGAATGGCACATATGGCATGATGGTAAGGAATGCTAGTTAGATCCCACCCTCTACAAGGACAACTTCTTTTTTTCAAATCAACAACATACATATCCCCTTTATACTCTACCTCAAACCCATAATCACCATTCCATAACATGTGACATTTAGTGCTTTTAAGATAATTATCATAAAGTTTCTTTCTAATCCTAAGACCAAAATCATATAACCATCTTTCACATAAAGCTCTGTTATCCCTTAATCTAATCAAAACATATTTTATAATTCTCTCTAACATTGTATAGATGTTTTTTAGTCCTATCTTACCATTGAATGCCTCACTTAAATTATTATCATTGATATCACATTTTACCTCTACGTCAAAATAGGTTGTGTACCAGTGTCTTGGATGGGTTACTAACATATCTTTAAAACCTTGAGGATTGAGCTTCTTTATTTCTTTCATGTTTTCTTCAAACTCTAGCATGTTATTAGATTTTGCACACATCCAAAACTACCTATGCAAATATTTGAGTTTGTGTTTTTTTCTCCAATTTGCATATAAGTGTCTAGCACAACACTTGTGCTTAGAATTTGGTAACAAGGTACTAACAACATTAAGAAATCCTTACAACATCAATACAACATGAACCTCAAATCAAATTTATTAAATTAATACATCTTTCAAGTCTAATTTCAGCAGTACATATTTAAATCAATTGAATGTAAGGATCCAATATAAATCATCAATACAACTTAGCAATAGCAAGACAAAAATTGATAAATCACATTAGTCATATTATAATTACTTAAATCAATATCATAAATCAATATTACATACCTTTTGTTGATATGTTATTATTGTCCACTCACTTCTATCCTCCAAATTCAAATCATTCTTCAATAAGGTTTTAAACTACCTCCAATTAAAAATATTCTCAGTGTTAACAATAGACCATGCCATGGGAAACATCTGATTGTTCCTATCCCTGCCAACATCTACTAGTAATTCCCTTTTAACATGTCTTTTAAGAAAACAGCCATCAAGGCCAAGCATTTTCCTGCACCCAGCTAATAGTCCTTTCTTTAAACAATCAAATGATAGATACAACCTCTTAAATATAGGTATCTCAGATGGTAGAGGTCTATAAATTTTCAACTCTATGGTGCTTTCTGGTTTGCTTCTTTTTATTTCTTCTAAAAAATTTCACAGCCTTACAAATTCCTCCTTGAGGTCACCTTCAAGTCTTGCAATAGTCATAAGCTTGGCTCTCCTAATCTGTGCTATTATCATGTATCTTTAAATCATCTTTCACAAGATCTTTTCCATCATTCAATGTTAGGGATGAAATGCACTTGTACTTGTGCAAGTAGTTCAAAGTCAACCACTTTGAAGTCACCCTTATATTCTTATTTATCACTGGACAAGTATGCTTATCCACTAGAGTCTTTATATGATACATATTATTGACATTATCTACAATTGCATAGATGTGCTAAGGATAACTTTTCCTAACACATCTAGCCCTCATTTATGTTTGAGTATTTCTAAAAAAATTTATTTTTTTAAACTTTAAATTGACTCTTTTGAAAGTGCTTCCTTGAACTCTCTTGGACTTCTAAATGTCATAAAAAAGCAACTTTGATCTTATTAGAATTTGAATCAAAATAAGCCACCTGCTTTTCCTCCTTATAGCATGGTCATCATTAGACCCATCTGTGCTATTATAGCTCTAATCTTCTTTTGAATTGAATTCCTTAGGTGGATATCCTTCTCCATCTTCTACATCAAAGTGAGTAAATCTACATGGCTCACTTCCATCTCATTTTTCTTAGTCTTACCCAGATCTACTTAGCTCACTTCCATCTCCTTATTCTTGGTATTCCCCAGATCTACTTAGCACATATCCAACTCCAACTTCTTATTCCCCTTCTTTAGATCTGCTAGTTTCTTTTGACTGCCTCCCTTATTGTTCATTTATGACTCCATTCTTTTTCTTGAAAAAAAAATTTCAATGCCCTTCTAGAGTTTTGCTATCCATCATCATCATTATTTAATAGCCACTCACAATCAACTAAACATGTTTAATCATTTTCTTCACCCAATTCTTCTATGTTCTCAATAACATCTCTAATTGATATTTCATCATTAACATGTTCTTCTTCAGCTACATTTTTACCATCTTCTACTTGTCTTTCTTTTCTCTAAATTTTTTCCCCTCTTAATAAAATATTTTGAGATACTACCTAATACATCATCAGAAATAAGCTCTTCCACCTGAGCATTTTGCTAAGTCCCCAATACTGCATTAATTTCATATGCTTTAGAGGGTTGAGTTACTCTACTGCCATATACAGATTATGCTTCAACATTAATTCCTCTCCTTAATTCTTTAACAACCATAAACTTACCCCTAACATCTAGTTTATCCCCCACTACTGTCCTAACTTCATGCTCAACATATAGCTCAATTTTTTTTATATATTTTTTAACAGCTCTATAAAAGTATTATTGGTTCCCTCACACAGTAGCATCAAACCAATAGACAAAGGTTCTTTTGGTTTCCTAAAATGGACCTTCACAACTTTCTTATTACCTAATAGCTTATGTATTGCATTTTCTAGTTCACTAAGGATAAAAGACCTTGTATCCTCATTTGTTGTTTACACCCATCCAAATAAAATACTTCACCTTTATTATTTTCACTTAAAAAAAAAACTAAACATAAATAAGATACTCTTCCATTATGACAAACTAACATATAAAATAAGAAAAATTAGATTCCTTTGCTTTAACCACATGCAAATGTATTGTCATATAAAGTAAACACTCAATAAGTGGGACTAAGAAAAAGATAGCAACTTTAACAGCAGTGAAAGAGTTTCCAAAAGTAAAGTAAGAATAAGTAAAAGAAGTACCATTTAACATCAATGAAAATGAAAATCATGTAGTTGTAACCTCCAATTTTTGCTTCACATAGAAATTCAAAATGGTTTATTTTCATTTTTTGAATTTCAAATAAGTGCCCAAAGCTTTCATTTTTGTTTAGGTTTTTGTCTTCATTTTTTGATTTTCAAAGAACTATCATAGCTTTTTAATCTAGGTTAATTTTGTCAATCAATTTTGTTTTGCCCATTTTTTGCCTTCACATAAAAAATGAAGGTCATTTTTGTCCACTTAAAAAAAGGGTAAAGTTAGTAACTGATGTGGCATGTGAGCTAAAAAAAAAGTAGAGCCCATTTGAGTTAACTAAACATATTGTTAGCTTAAAATAAGTCAGATAGATCTAATTGATATATTTTTTTTAAAGTTCAGACACTTAAATAGAAAAAAATAAGTTCAAACACTCAAATAGAATTCAAACACAAAATTTGTAATTTTTCCAAAAATAAAACAATGGCCCTTTCTGAAATCGATGTCGTTTGCTACGTCCATTGCCTTCATGCCATTGCATTATGGCTGGAAAAGATGCTGTTCTAACAGCCCTTTGTATGCCTTTATTATGTTTTCCATGAATGCCCTCATTCCACTTGAAAATGCCCTAGAAAATTCATTATTTCCTATCCCATTTACTTTTGAAACCCTATTCTTCCCATTTCTTTTCATTTGTTCCCAGCAACTGCCTCCTACCTTTCTTTTGCTTCATCGCCGACTCCATTTACCTACTTTCTCTTCTTTCACATTCCTCTTACTGGGTTGTTAAGCATGTCCCTTTTCATTTCTCCTGGAATTGATTTCGTCCAATTCTATTTTGGGCGATTTCGGTTTTAATTTTTCATTTTGTAGGGAGAAAATGTTCTTTATCATCTAGTGTTGAGGAGCATGCATTCAAAATGCTTGCTCTCTTTTCTTGGTGTTTTTTTATGATTTTTTTCAACAGAAGGATAGAGGCAGATTGCTTGACGCATTAATTTTCCCGATATCTTTGAAGGTCTGCACCCTTTTTTATTTCATTTTTCTGTGTTTGTTTAGTTTGATATTTTGGCGTTTTTTGGTGCATTCAGTGATGTGCTTCTTTGTTATTTGATGTATCTAATTCTTGATTTGTCTCAACTGTGCTGTGGCTTGCATGTCTATTATGTGGCTTTCCGTTCTTTACTTGCCTTTTTTTTTTCCTCACAGATAATGATTAAACAAAAAGTTTTCAGGTTCCTCCTTAATTTGTTCTTTGGTGTTGCAAATAGATTTCTCTTCTTTCTGTTTTGGGTGTTGGCACCATGTTTTTTTGTTACATAATAGAAAAGAACAAAAAATTTCTATAGGGTTCTAGACATAATAATAACCATATTAAAAATTATATGCAATAGAAGGAGCTGATTTTTTGACATGTTTTAGCAAGTTATAATGGGGGTAATTTGCATCTCAAATTCCATGAGCTCTCAGTAGACAATTTTGATATGCACAGGCCATGTAAATATAATTGAACTTTAAATTGTTGCATAATATTGGGAGTAAACCATTCACATTGCAGACTTGACGACTAAGATAAGATGAAAAATAATATTATTTTCATTGTAAATGTATTTACTTTTTGACTTTTTAAGAACCATTTAATTAAAGAAAATGTTAATAATTGTTAACTTAACATTTACATTTTAAATAAAAAAATTACTTTTATTTGTGAATATTTTATTTATAAAAATATATAACCCCGCAACGAAGTGTGGGTATAATATAAATATATACACACGGGTGGTTAGATTTTGTTGTGCAGTGCTTGGATTTTGATGTCCATAAATAAGAGTTCAAGTTTTACGATAATGCAAAGGAAATTTAAATGTCTATATATTTATCTTGTTGTCATTTCGATGACTAAATTAACGATTAAATTAATCTTAATTTGTGTATTTTACAAATAAAATGCTTCCATTATGCTTTGCAATTTGATATTATCTTATTGACAAGGACTTATATGCTACTTTTGAAATGTTTTCATTTTTATTGTCTTAATTCAATTTTTTTTCTTGGATGAGTTGCTTGTATGAACAAACTAATTAACTAATTTATTATTGTATAATTTTGCATCTGCTGATAAATGTTTTAATTATTGTTAAAATAGAAAATATAAATGTTGTCTGTAGTGAAGCACGGTAATCTTCTTCGTATATATATATATATACATTTGTAGTATGTAATCTGAATTATCAGTTAAGTAAACTTTTTTCCATAATTTAAGTCCATTGAATATTGTTCTTAAAAAAAGTCTATTTTTCTTTCAATAATGGATGCTTGGTATACAAAATATAAAGCCTTAGATGATTAGATGCATAATTGATAGTTTGGGAGCATCCGGTATACATATACACACACGCATACACTTAACTTTCTCAAAATCAAACTATTCCAACTATTATTATTGAGGTAAGTCTGAAGATCATAAGTTCTTCAAATCAAATTGTCGCAAATTACACCGCACCGAAAAATTAGAATTGGAATGAATAGTTATATATATATATATATATATATATATATATATATATATATATATAGTTTGTCGGTCAAACCAACGATTCTCTTCTCGAAACAATAGAGGAATTCTTTTTTTAGTATGTAACTCCACAAGCTAGGAGCACATCATATAAATAGAGTAGGGATCCACTTACACGTGTAAAATTAATGTATTTTATACAAAATTTCAACCATTGGTTATATTACATTTAATGGTTAAAATATCTAGCTAATTTTAGTAAATATTACCTTATTAATGATATATATTTTTACTTCCATTAATTGCTTTTTTTTATTTTATCTAAACCACTTTCCATTATTAATTATTTTCTATCTAAAACAATTTCTCTTGAGATATTATGATTTGTTAAAAAAATTAATATAAATTTTGAATATTTTACCGTTATTAACCAAAAAAGTTAATATAATATTATGATTAATAAGTGAATAATTAAATAAAGAAATAACATCATTAATAAGCGGTAAAAAATAATATATAGATAGATAAATAATATAAATTTTGAATATTTTTAACCAAAAAAAATTAATACAGTGCTGTGAGAGATATTCCTCGAGTCAATTGGAACCCATTCAGGCAAAGCCTTCCGTAGACCAACTGCCTAAGAAACCAATTGTAATTTTTTTTTCTCATCAAGTGTATATGTTATTTATTACGTATCAGTAATTATAACATATAAACGCTTAGTGATTTTGAATTGTACATACACTGCAATATATACCGTAGTTTTTTGTTTTTTTTTTGCCATTTGCAATATGGGATAGCAAATTTTGAACTCAAAACTCTCATATAACTCAGCAAAGGTTTTGCTACTAGGTATGTTACACACATCATTTGTGCCGAGCAGTGAGCTACTGGTGGCGATATATATATATATATATATATATATATATATATATATATATATATATATATTCACATTATTTATGTCGAACAGTGTGCCACTGGTGGCAATATATTATCAATGTATCTCTTACTCCAGGAATACCTCCGGCAGCACTGTATTAATTTTTTTGGTTATTAACGGTAAAATATTCAAAATTTATATTAGTTATTCATCCATATATTAATTTTTACCACTTATTAATGATGGTTATTTTTTTTAATTATTCACTTATGAAACATGGTATTATTAATTGTTTTTGGTTAACAACAGTAAAATATTCAAAATTTATATTAATTTTGTTTTTGGGCAAAGGGTCATATAAGCCCCTAAAATTTATACTGAGGCTCAAATAGGTCCTTCATCAATTTTTAGGCTAAAAAATACTAAGGTTTTGCGATTTTGATCTTTTTGTGCCCCTCACTATCGTTTGCCATCCAATTTTCTGTTTAATTAGCAAGTGACGTGGTATATTGATAATTTAAAATTCAATCATGAGCCCACCCGCACCTCTTCTTTCTTTTATCACATGCCCTCTCCTTCCTCTTATCTTCTCCCACATAGACATATACAAACTCTTTCTTATTATCTCTAATCAATCCTTGAGATTTCCTGCATTGGTTTATCAAAAATTAATTAAAATAAAATATAAAATGAGTTACTTGAACTGTGTTTGCATGGCTGCCAGCGCGTTGAGCAGAGGAGGAGGATATCACAACCTGAACCCAGAGGTACATGACCGACACTAAGGAATGAGAAATGTAAATATGCAACTGAAACCTATAATAAGCCTTAGAAATTTTTCACAAATAAATGACAATCACATAACAATAATACCATGGATAAAATCGTTAATATTAAATACATAAGTCATTATTTCATTACAATAATATTTCAACACAAAACTATACCATAAAATCAATAATACAAGTTTCACAATCAACTACTGTAGTATCTAGAATTTGATTACATAATTTTCAAATTAAATAGACGTACATAATGCAGCCAGTAAAAAAGAAACCCAGTGTAAACGATCAATGCTAGACTGACTATGAGGTCCTGAAAAAAATAAATTGAGAAGAATCATATCTCACTAAGTGAATCAATTTTATGGAATGCATGCTGGTTTGAAAACATTTGTTAAAATCCTTTTTGAAAATAAAATGAAGTAAAATAAATATAAATATAAATATTAAAAATTATTTATTTTAATATTAAACTCTAGTACAAAATCATATAAATTTATTTCCTTAGCGGAAAATCTGGTAGAACACCTAGAACATCAAATTCTAATAGCCACTTGGTTCATTTACTCCAATTGACTGTCGATCCCAGAGAACAAGCTCAACCAGGATCCAACTATAGTTGGTCTCTTATTTCAAATGATCACTGGAGCCCAGAGAGCATGCTCAACTAAGGTCCAACCAGTATCGTACCTATGCCCATAAAGCAAGCTCAACAATAACCACACATCTGCCCAGAGAGCAAAGCTTAACCTGGGCTCACAAATTAATCAATGGCCACATAAACAATTATTACTGGTGCGCACGCAGTCCTGATGATATCCACCAGCTAGCACGTTCTACCATTATTTCCAAATTATTTAAATCATAATAAATAAAATAAAATAACATAAACAAATAAAGCAGAATAAAACAATTTCCATAAAAACATTCTTCAAATACTAATCATGATAAATAAGGAAAAAACTATGCATATAGCAATACAAATAAATTCATAAATAATTCATATCATCATTTCATTATTATTTAAATCATACTAAAATATAATTAAAATTGTCACAGCACACGTTCTATAAAATCAACTCATAGGTTGAGCGTGTTGAGCAACGCATTCTCTAATGCCCAAATACTACAGTTATGGTCCCGGAGTTCTCTAAAATAAATAATATTTATTTAAAATATATTTATATAAATAAATTCATAAAATTCTCAAAATTTAATAAAATCATGAGATGATGAGGTTGATTCGATCTAAATACTCAATGCTATACAAACTCAGAATTAACACATATCGATGTCACGTTTTATAAGAAATCTACCAAAAATTTGGCAAAGTCTCTTATGTATAACGGACATTTCTCTATCGAAGTAGAGTCATTCTTGCATAAAAATAGCACTTCTAATTGTCGCACAACTCAACAACTCGAGTTGGACCCCCACACTACACTTATGCCCAATCGAGAACCACAATTCACAATATGTATAAAAATAATATAATTTTCTCAAATCACCAAAATTTTCATGACCTGAACCCAGGGGCATGTGACCGGCAATAGGGAATCGAAAAGCATAAAGCTACCAAAACTCGTATTAAGCCTTAAAAGAAAAATGCAGAATATTTCACTTTAAAACCTTACAATAAAATAATTAAATCATAATGCACATTACCAAATTCATTTTTCTCAATTTCATTAAACCATAACATCGTGGTGCATAAAATAAACATCACCAGTTATATAAAATAATATCTTAATACATATATCTCAATACATAATATTCAACTTAAAATACACAGTTATACAGTTCTCTATTGCAGTACACAGATACTAATGCAAACATAACTATATAGACCTACATAAGATAGTCGGTGAAGAAGCTACTTAGCATATAGAAGTAGGCCTAACAGAAAACTCTTAAACTCCTAAAAATAATAAATTGAGGGGAGTCAGACTTCACTAAGAAAGCTAATAAAAGAAATGAATGCGGTTTGAAAATCTTCTTCAAAATAGGTTTTTATGAATATATAATAAATTTATAATTTATTCAACTCATTTGATATACATATAGAACTTCATTTTTCAAAGGAAATAAATAAATATTTAAATGCCTTTTAAAACATTTCAGTATAAAAACTAGGTAGAACCCGAGTTCTCACTTTTTAACAGTCATTCGACTCCCTTATATCCAAAACTGCCGGATCCTGAGAGCAAAGCATCACCAGGATGCACAGCTGCAGTCACATCATTTAATCCAATATCACTAGCAGTGTTTAAGAGCAAAGCATCACCAGACCATCGACCCAAGTGATTTAATAAATATTAATCCAACTATACTGGCGATGTCTGAGAGCAAAGCATCACTAGACCTTAAGCCCCAATATTTATTAAATAATTAAATACTATATTACTAGCGGTGTCTGAGGGCAAAGCATCACTAAACCATCAACCCCAGTAATATAATCAAGTATAATCAAATATTTTATCAGTGCACACACGGTCCTGATGAAACCCATCAGGTAGCCTGTTTTATCGGAGTTTATTTAAAATAAATGAAATTAAATAAAATAAGAAAAATTACAATAAATAAAAATAAAATAAAACAACTATAATTTAAACTGTCATGACCTGAATCCGAGGGCACGCGACTGACACTAGGGAATGGGAAAGCATAAAGTTACCAAAACTCGTAGTAAGCCTTAAAAGAAAAACACAAAATATTTAAACTTTCAAACCTTACAATAAATAATTAAATCACAATGCACATTATCAAACTGATTTTTCTCAATTTAAATAATCCATACTATCATCATATATATAAAATAACGTCATCTGTTATACAAAATAATGTCTCAGTACATAATATTCAACTTAAAATATACAGTTGTACAGTTCTCTACTATGATACATGAATATGAATACAACATGACTAAGTAGACCTACATAGAATGACCGATGAAGAAGTTACATGACATAGAGAAGTAGACCTAATAAATGACTCCCAAACTCCTAAAAAAAATAAGTTGAGGGGAGTTACATCTCACTGAATAAGCTAATAAAAGAAATGAATGCGGTTTGAAAAATTTCTTTAAAAATAAGTTTTTTTTTTACAAAAATAATATATTCATAATTTTATTCAAATAATTTTATATACATATAAGAAATCCATTTTTCAAAAGGAAAGAAATAAATATTTAAATGCTTTTTAAAACATTTCAGTATAAAAATTTGGTAGAACCTAATTTATCATTTTTAAATAGTCATACAACTCACTTAAATCCAAGACTGCAGGATCCCGAGAGCAAAGCATCAGCAGGATGCACAACCGCAATCACATCACTTAATCCAATATCACTGGCGGTGTCCGAGAGCAAAGCATCACCAGACCATCGACCCCAGTGATTTAATAAATATTAATCCAACTATATTGGCGGTTTTCAAGAGAAAAGCATCACCAAACCTTTGGCCCCAATATTTATTAAACATACAAATATTATACTACTGTTAGTTTCTGAGAGCAAAGCATCACTAGACCTTCGGCCCCAGTAATATAATTAAATATACAAATATTATACTACTAGCGGTGTTCGAGAGCAAAACATCATCAGACCTTCAGCCCCAGTAATATAATTAATATACAAATATTATACTCTAGCGATGTCCGAGAGCAAAGTATCACCAGACCTTCGGCCCTAGTAATATAATTAATATAATCAAATATTATACTGGTGCGCATACGGTCTTGATGAAACCCATCAGGTAGCTCGTTCTATCATGGTTTATTTAAAATAAACAAAAATAAATAACTCAAGGAAAATTACAATAAATAAAAATAAAATTAATCAACTATAAATTAAATCATGCAACATCATATGAAGAATGCCGACTAGAATCTCATAACTTAAATAATTCATCAAAATTTAATATGATTTAAATTGAAAGACCCAACACTCAATCAAATATTAACTTACAAGATAAAGGCACTCATCTGGTACGTCGTGTTCGACCTCGACTGGTAGACACGACTGGAGGTGTAATAATCCGAGTTTTCAAATTAATTTACTTTAAAATAGGATATGCAGTGTTAATAAGTTTCAAAGATAAATTTAATTATTTATCGATTGATGAGTTTTATTATCATTATTTTATGTTAATTAGGGTTTTGATATAAATATTTATTTTAAGACTAGTATTTGGATAATTTATTTCTATAATATACATATTTCTTATTTTGAATAATATTTAACTTTGTATATCTTATTTTAATGTCATTTTATCTTATTAAATCACATTATTTTATACATTATTGTTTTATGTGTTAATATATATATATTTGCATGCATTAGGGTTTAATATTTATTTAAATGTGTATTATTATTTTATTATGTGTAATATATAAATGAGTGTATATATATATATATATATATATATATATATATATATATATACAAAAATCACAAAAACCTTCCTTCCTCTATCATCTTCCCCGATCCCCTCCCATCACCACCTCCTACCATCTGTTTCTTCTTCCATTAGTGTGCCTCCCCACCTTCCACCACCTGTCAGCTAGCTTAGCCATCGCCAGTCATCTTCTTCGGCGCCGTTTGGCCCATTTAAAGCCAGAAACCCGAAATCCTTCTCCTCCTCCGTTCAAGGCGATTCCGGCCACCAAATTGGATGATTCCAGTGCCGTTGGACTCCTGGAACTTCGAGGAGGAGGATTCCAAGCTTCTTGCAACTTGAAAACATGATTTGGTAGGGTTTCTAGCTTGATTTCATTTTCGGCCATTCTTGAGTTTGTAATTTTTTTCGATTATTTTGCTTGATTCATGACAAGTACCTTAACAAATGTTGTTCCCTTTAGCTTAATCTTCATCTCAGAATTTTTGTGTCATTTTTGGGAATTATTTTGATTTTTGTGAATTTTTGATTATTTTATTATTTTCATAAATTAATTAAATAAATTATGAAATTGTGTTTGTGGTGGTTAATATTAATTTTAGAATTTAATTTATAATTTTTGTATATTTTGTTTAATTTTTATAATTATTTTTAGTTTATGTCAATTTTGAAAATATTGGTTATATATATATATATATTTAATTAGAAATAATTGGTTAATTAAGTTTATTTGTTGATTTTAATGATTAATATGTTGAGAAAATAATTTTTGTGTAATTATATAATTTTTATTGAATTATTGAATATCATTAGTATTTTATGTGTATTTTTATATATTAGGGGTATTTTGGTAATTTGGTGATGATTTTAGTTGAATATTATATTTAATTGGTTTTAATATTATTTGAGGTATAAAAATGATTTTTTACAAATTATTTACTGATTTTAACTAATTAATACTATTTTTCAAAAATTATTTTCAAATTATATATAATATACTATTTTTGTAAATAAATGGATTTTTAGTAATTTTTAATATGTTTTTAGACTAATTAAGTAATTTGGATTTATAAAATGAATTAGTATTATTATTTATGGAATTATCAAGAAATGTCAATTTTTAATAATATTATATTATTAATTAGGGTTTTTAAGTAATTATTGGTAAAATAATTACTTTTGGTGTTTTAATATTTAAATTGCCATATTTTGGTGCTTAAAGGACATTGTTGGTATTTATTGAATTTTAATATATTTTATTATATTCTGTTGTGAATTGTGGAACTCGGTCAGGGGAATTTGTAATTTGGGATCCCGACTGAGGAGTTGTGAGAATTCTGGTTTGAAGTGAATTTTTTTTGCATGATCGACTCTACTTTTAAGTAGAGAGATGTTTGTTTTACAGAGGAGGTTCTATCAAATTTTCAGTAAAATTCTCATAAAACGTGACATCGGATCTAATTCTGATTCCGTATTTGTTTGTGCTTAGGAATTTTAGATCGAGTCTCTAAAAGCTTAAGTTAGACATATTCTAATTTCATGATCATTTTATTTGTTTAGTTGCATTGAGACCGAGGCTTAATGGACCAGGCTCGTCGGACCCGTCTCGAGGAGCGCATACCTATGAGTTGTTATTTTATATATGTGTCACGACCCAAAACAGGGGCCATGACCGGCTCTAAGGAACGGGAATTCTTTCGAATCCGGAACCTGTAGCAAGCCTAAAAATAAAATAAAAACATGCAATAATAATAATAATAACATAATTAAAATATGCTGCAACGGAAACGAAATCATAAATAAGATAAAGTAAATGTCCACCAATAAAATTAAACGAACATCCACATCTCATATATATAAATATTCCTTTAATACAAATCCAGTTCAAATCTTTAAAGAACATAACTCACACAAATATAATACATAAACCCCATAACTGTTTACAACTACTGCAGTGTCTAGATTATAAAATAAAACTCAGATAAGCAGTTTACATAGTGAAGTCGGGGCGAAAGAAATCCGGTGTATGGGTTTGCTACCGAGGTCTGAAGATGATGACTCTCCTGAAAAATAGTCAACGGAGGGGAGTCAGATCTCACTGAGTGAATTGTTATAATATATATACATGCATACTAAATGACAATGCACACAGTCAATAGTATATATAATAAATATATATACAAGCAAATACACACAGATGCAGCAAAATTATTTTTATATATTTTTTGAAAATCACTGTTTATGAAGGATCAAATAAAACCCTAGAAAAATCGCAACCTCAAACAGTGTTAGACAACACTCTAGCCACATAGGCTCACGTATTCCAAATATAATCACTTATTCCATTTGGACAGTAGACTGTCCTCGAGATACTAAGTCAACCGAGCTCCAGCAGTCTGACTATCAGTGTGATTGGCCCCGAGACACTTGGTCAACCGAGCTCCAACAATCACACTCCCAAATCATATCTCACATCAAATAAATAAATCAAACCAATCCATATCCACAAATAGGTTAGTAATATAGCCTAAATGCTATAGGCGTATCGGTACGTACTCGGTCTTAGTGCTGCCCACTAGGTAGCACGTTCTATTGATATCCTGCATTAATATATAAAACATATATTCATAAATAAATGATGCATGAATTTGAAATAAAATAGCAGCATAAACCATATATATACTAGAAATATACCAAAAATAAACCTAAGTACTAATTAAATCATTTATGCATATTTTATCAAAATAAATCATACATTTCTAAAAACATGCACCCTAAACATATATATATAAAATAACAACTCACTGTTATTGTGCTCCTCGAGATGGGTCTGATGGACCTAGTCCACTAGGCCTCAGTTTCGGCGCAACTAAACAAACAAATGACAACATAAGATCATAATAAATCTAGTGGAAATTTCTAGAAACTTGATCTAGAATACTAGACACAAAATTAGAATCAGAATTCGACCAGACATCACGTTTTACGAGACTTCTACCAAAAATTCGACAGAGCCTCCCTTGTAAAACAAACATCTCTCTACTCAAAGAGTAGAGCTGGTCTTGCAAAGAAAATACACTTTGAAATAAACACAGAAAACAACTACAATCCCTCGATCGGACTCCAAACTATAATTCACCGACCGAGGTCCACAATTCACAGAACAATTACAAAAATACCAAAAATGCCCTTTTATAATAAAAATATATTTTATAAATCCAAATTACATAATTAACCCTAAAACTTGTTAAAAACTGATAAAAACTCATTTATTTAGAAAAATCATATATTATATATAATTTGAAAATAATTTACGAAAAATAGTTTTAATTAGTTAAAAATACTAAATAATTTGTAGAAATCATTTTTATACCTTAAGTAACTATTAAAACCAATTTAATTACATTTTTAAACAATTTAGTGTCAAATTACCAAAATACCCCTATATATATATAAATTCACTAAAATTAATAAAAAATTCACCAAAAATAGTATAATTACTCAAAATTAATTTTCTCAACATATAATTCAATAACACCAATAAATATACTCAATTAACCAATTAATTTCAATTAAACACATAATTAACCTAATTTTTTAAAATTACATAAACTTAATAAATTCCAAATAAATATATAAAAATTTACAAAAATTACAAATAAATTTATAAAATGCATTTCAACACCTATAATCACCATAAAACCCAATTTCATAATTTAATTAATTAATTTTTGAAAATTAGAAAATATAATAAAATAATAAAAAATTCACAAAAATCAAAATAATTCCCAAAAATTACATAAAAATTCCAGCATGTAGATTAAACTACAAGGATCAAAGTTTGTGAAGGGAGTTTTCTTTAATCAATCAAATTAAAGCTCAAAAAATTCAAGAACCCTAATAGGCCGAAAATGGAAAATCAAAACCTAGGGAAATCTAGACCATTTTAAGTGAAAAAAAGCTTGGAATCACACTCACCAGAGCTCAAGGAGAAGATAGAGACTGACGGTGTTGAAAACGGTGGCCGGAATTGGCGTGATCGACGGTGGGAATGATTTCGACTTCTCTTGGCTTTTTCGGCCAAAACATGCCGAAAATGGTGGCTAGGGATGACGGGAATGGCTGGAGGTGGTGGTGGCAAGCCAAGAGGCACACCAACAGCAAGAAAAATGAGTTGCAGCGGCCGAAAATGGGTGAGGGATGTCGGGAGGGAAGGAGAAGGTGATGATGGCAATTCTGTAAATATTGCTAACTTCTGATTTTTGATAAATAATTAAGTATAAATGTATATATATATATATATATATATATATATATATATATATATATATATATATCCATACTATATATTATAATAATATATAATCCCATGCACATTTAATATACACCACACATATATTTAATAATATATACACATATAATTAATTAATTAATATTAAAACTAAATAATAAAAATTAATTTAATTAATTAATCCCTAATTTATTTTAAATAAATGTACATATATACATTTTATTTAACACTTTAAAATTATGTATGAGTTCATGTAAATTCGTAAAACTAGTTAAAATAATTAATATTAAATTATTTACGTTTTAATTTTCTCGAAAATACAATTCCCAAGAAAATTTTACGTAAATCTCTTAAAATAATATAAAATAATTAAAATTAACTTCAATAAATAACAAACTCATAAAAATATCACAAATATGTATAAAAATTATTAACACTACATATCCTAATGCAGTTTAAAATTATTTAAAAACTCGGGATATTACAATATGCGTGCATTTAGGTTGCATGTTTTAGACATATATGTTTTAATTGTATGATTTATGCATAAATGCCTTAATAAATGCTTAAGTATATTGTAGGTATATTTTCAATATATTTTTGGTATATTATGAAATAAATGCATGTTTTTCTTTTTAATTAAATCTAGATTACTTTCAAATATATTATTGGTTTAAATTTAATATATATTCCATGATTTATTTGAATTGATTTTACGTATATATACTTGAAATATACTTAGTTTATTTTAGGTATATTTCTAGTATACATATAGTTTATAATGTTATTTATAATGATATCATGCATCATTATTTTATGAATGAAATGAATTATTTTTAATGAAGGATATCAATAGAACGTGCTTCCTAGTGGGCAGCACTAGGACCAAGTACGTACTGGTACGACTATAGATTGTAGGTTAAATTACTAACCTATTTGTGGATCATGACTTGATTGATTTGATTGTTGTGTGAGGTGAATGAGAGCATGATTGCATGAGCTCAGTTGACCTAGTGTCTCGGGGCCAATCACACTGACAGTTAGACTGTTGGAGCTCGGTCGACTTAGTGTCTCGGGGCCAGTCTACTGTCAATAAGGAATAAGTGAATTTATTTGGAAACAAGTGAGCTTGCATGGCTAGAGTGATGCCTGTTGTTATTTGAGGTTGCGATCATTTAGGATTCTATTTTATCATTCTTAAACTAATATTTTTCAGTATTATAAATAAAGTGATTTTTAGCATCTGTGTGTACATGCCTGTATATATATTTATTATATACATGTGATTGATTGCATTTGACTTTTAGTAATGAGTGTATATATATTATAACAATTCACTCAGTGAGGTCTGACTCCCCTCAGTTGATGTTTTTACAAGAGAGTCCTCTTTATCAGACCTTAGCAGTAGACCTATCTGTCGGATTTCTTCCTCTCCGGCCCTATTACGTAAATTACTTACTTGAATTTTATTTTGTACTCTAGACGTTGCAGTAGTAGTTGTATTTGATTCTGTCGATAGTTGTATTTAATTTTATGTATGTATGAGATTTTAATTCAGAGTGTTTCTCTGAAAATTTGTATTAAGAAATTTTATTTATAATATGAGATGAGATATTATTTTATTAAAGGAAGTTAAGAAATTTATTTTATTATTTGTGATTTAATTTCCACTGAATAAATATTTTATTTATTTTATTTTATCGCATGCTTTTCTTTTAAGGCTTGCTACGGTTTCCGGATTTGAAAGAATTCTCATTCCCTAGCACTGGTTATGGCCCCCTGTTTTGGATCGTGACAGGAGAGGTAGCTAAAAAATAGAAAAGGAAAATGACAATAAGAAAATAGAACCCTAACTTCTAGAATTTCTAAGGAATAGTCGACTCGAACTCAAAATAAAAAGTTTAGGATTGACCCGGTGTCACATTTTACGAGAAATCTATCAAAAATTCGATAGAGTTTCCTTTGTAAAACAGACGTCCCTCTACCGAAGTAGAGTCAATCCTGCAAGTAAACACACTTCTAAATTCCACAGTGGCTTAACACCTCGGGTTGGGACTCCGAACTATACATTTCCCGATCGAGATTCACAAAATACAATAAAGCAAATATTAAATATTAATATAGTAAATCACCAAAAACTATAAAAATTAATAATAAATCATAATATAATTTATTCAATTTTCAAAAAACTAAATAAAATTATTTTCCACCATAATTTAATAAAATTTCAAATAATAATATAATATTAATAAAAACCCAACTTTCCAAATATTCAACATAATATAGTCAAATTCAAACTTAATTGCCCAAATAATTTAAATATACTATAATATTAATTAAAACTCATTTAAATCACAAAAACAATAAATAATTTAATATTAAAAATAATTTTCACAAATTAGAATTAATTAGTTAAAAATAGTAATTAATTTATAAAAATTATTATAATACTCTATAAAATTCTAAAACCATTTAAAATGTAATATAACTATATTTTCAACCAAATTACATAATTACTCCCAAAATTCCAATATTCACATAAACATAATAATTCCTCAAAAATAATATTAATTTACTAAAAACAATTTTATTAACACATAAATTATTAACTTAATTTATTAATCACTAATTACTCAAATATTCAACCAAAAAAATTTAGTTAACAAAAATTACAATTTATATTATTAAAATATTCAAAAATACTCATAATTAAAATTAACTAAAATAATTTCAAATCAACTAAGTACATATAGATCAACTCAAAAATCAACTAAATATTAAGAAATAAGTTAAGCAAAAATTACATTAATTAACTAAAAATTAAAATAAATACAATAACTAATAAACAACTAACAAACAATTAATAGTCTACTAGCAAACAACTAGAAAATAACCTAGAAATCAACCTCACAACTCAACTAATTCAGCCTAAAACTCACCTAAAATAGAAATCTATGAAAGAAGAGGCTGCTGATGTTGTTGATGTTGCTGTTGTTGATGTTGCTCTTGTTGTTGTTGTTATGTTTGTTGTCGTTGATGCTGCTCTTGTTGTTGCTATTCTAGTTGTTGTCGCTGGTGTTGGAAAATGAAAGATGACAGCAAGAAGAAGGAAGCAGATGGTAGTGACTAGAAAGGAATAAAGGCAGCGAGAGAAGGGAAGAAATGGGACAACAAAACTAAGGGAAAACGGGACAGTAGCAAAATGAGTTTTTTTAGGACTGAAATTGGTACCTTTTTTACTAATTATACACATATATTTACTTATATATATATATATATATACAACAACAATAATCATAATAATACTAGCACTAGATAAAACAACACTATAAATAATAATAATAAATAATAATAATGCTATGTATAAAATATTAAGACAATTAAAATAATAATGTGTGTGCATGTAAATAAAATGACATAGAAATAGAAATATTATTAGTTCTCAAATAGAATTTTAAACTTAGTACTAAATATAATAATTTAATATATCAATAATAACAACATAAAATAAGATAATCAATATTGTTAAAAATCGAGATATTTATATATTAAATAATTTAAAACATTCGGGTTATTACATAAACCATGCAAAATCGTATAAAGAATACTGACACGAATTCTCACAAATATATAATTCATCAAAATTTAATATAATTTAAATTGAAAGACCCAACACGCAAATCAAGTATTAACTTATAAAATGAAGGCACTCCTCTGATACATCGTGTTCGACCTCAACTGATAGACGCGACCGGAGGGGCAGTTAAAAGACAGAAAATGAAACGACAATCAGAAAATAGAAACCATAACTTCTAGAATTTCTAAAGAAGACTCAACTCAGAATTCAAAATTTAGAATTGACCCAATGTCACGTTTTACGAGAAATCTACCAAAAATTTGACAGAGTCTCCTCTATAAAACGGAAATTCCCCTACTGTAGTAGAGTCAATCCTGCAAGCAAACACACTTCTAAATTCACACAAGCTCAACACCTCGGGTTGGGACCCCGAACTACTCAAATCCTCAACCGAGGTTCACAATCCACCAAAAATAAATAATTTAATAAAAAATATTTAAAATCAATAAAAATCCATAATATACCCAAATTGCCACAATTTAATTTATTTAAATAATAAAACATTAAAAATAATTATTTTCCAAATTAGATAATAAAATCCCAATAATTTATATAATATTAATAAAATTCAAATTTTACAATTATTCATCATAAAATAGTCTAATTCACATTTAATTATTTAGATAGTTTAAATATATTATAAAATTAATTAAAAACCCATTTAATCACAAAATAATAAATAATTTAATATTTGAATATAATTTTCAAAAATTAGAATTAATTAGTTAAAAATAGTAATTAATTTATAAAAATTATTCTAATACTCTATAAAATTCTAAAACCATTGAAAATATAATTTAACTATATTTTCAACCAAATTACATAATTACCCCAAAATTCCAATATTCACATAAACATAATAATTCCTCAAAAAAAATATTAATTTACTAAAAATAATTTTATTAACACAAAAATTAGTAACTTAATATACTAACACTGATTACTCAAATTTCCAATAAAAAATAATTAATTAATGTAATTGTCATGACCCGAACCCAGGGCATATGACAGGCACTAGGGAATGGAAAAGCATAAAGCTACCGAATCCCGTAGTAATCCTTAAAAAAACGCGGAATATTTAAACTTTGAAACCTTAAAATAAATAATTAACTCACAATGCACATTATCAAACTGATTTTTCTCAATATAATTTAAACCATAATATCGGTGCATAAAATAAATAAACATCAGTTATACAGAAAATGTCTCAGTACATAAATTATAAATACATGAAATCCCAAATAAAGTATGCAGTTATATAATTTTCTCTACTACGGTACACATATATAAATACAACACAACTAAGTAGACCTACGTAGAATAGCTAGTGACGAAGCTACATGGCGAAGAAAAGTAGGCCTAACAGAAAACTCCCAAACTCCTGAAAAAAATAAGTTGAGGGGAGTCAGACCTCACTGAGTAAGTCAATAAAGAAATGAATGCGGTTTGAAAATTTTATTAAAAATAAATTTTTATAGAAATATACTATAATATAATTTTATTCAAACAATTTGATATACATATAATAAATCCATTTTTAAAAGGAAGAAATAATTATTTTAATGCCTTTTTAAAACGTTTCAATATAAAATTTATCAATTTTTATAACAGTCATATGACTCACTTATATCTAAGACTGTCAGATCTCGAGAGCAAAACATCACCAAAATACACTGCCATAGTCACATCACTTAATCCAATATCACTGGCGGTGTCCGAGAGCAAAGCATCACCGGACGTTCGGCCCTTGTAATATAATTAATATAATCACATTTTACCAGTATGCACATGGTCCTGATGAAACCCATCAGGTAGTCCATTCTATCATGGTTTATTTAAAATAATTGCAAATAAATAAAATAAGGAAAATTACAATAAATAACAATAAATTAAATTAACTATAAATTAAATCATGCAATATCATATAAAAAAATGCCGACTAGAATCTAATAAAATTAAATTCATCAGAATTTAATTTGATTTAAATTAAAAGACTTGACACTCAAATCAAATATTAATTTACAGGATAAAGATGCTCCTCTAGCACGTCGTGGTCGACCTTGACTGGTAGACTCGACTAGAGGGGCAGCTAAAAGACAGAAAAGGAAAACTGTAATATACCGAGTTTTTAAATAATTTTAAACTGCATCGGGATATGCAGTGTTAATAATTTTTATAATAGTTATGATTATTTTATGAGTGTGCTATTTATTAAAGTCATTTTTATTTATTTTAAGTTATTTTAAGAGATGTACGTAAAAATTTCCCGAGAATTTTATTTTTGGGAAAATTAAAACCTAAAAAAATATTTATTATTTACATTAGTCCGTTTTATATAATTTCATGATTCCATGCATGATTTTATTTATCATATTAATGTATATATACATATACATGTGTTTATATATTTAGCATTTAGGGTTTATTAATTATTTTTAATTATGTATATATATTATATAGTTTTCATTTTAATTAACATGTGTTATGTATATATATATATATATATATATATATATATAAAGTTTAGAAAAATTACAACTCGTGCCACTCCCTCTTCCTTCATTTTTCCCGATCGCCTTCCTCCCTTCTCACCGCTGCTACTCCCGTTTTTAGGCCATCGGTGTGCCACCTTGAGCTCCGCCCTTCCTGGTCAGTAGCTCCACCACCCTCTCTTCTCTTCTCCGGCACCGTTGCACCCTGTTTTGGCTGAGAAGCCGAAACTTGAAGCCATCGCTGAACGTTGACTTTCCGGCCACCATTTTTGACATCGCTAGTCTCTATCTTCTCCTTGAGCTCCAGTGAGTCCATTTCCAAGCTTTTTTTACTTGAAACGGTCTAGATTTCCCTAGGTTTTGATTTATCATTTTCGGCCATTTAGGGTTCTTGAATTTTTTGAGCTTCGATTTGAATGATTCATGCAAACTCCCTTTACAAACATTGATCCTTGTAGCTTAATCTAGCTCTGTGAATTTTTGTGAAATTTTTGGGAATTATTTTGATTTTTGTGAATTTTTTATTATTTTATTAATATTTTCTAATTTTTGAAAATTAATTAATTAAATTATGAAATTGTGTTTTATGGTATTTATAGGTGTTAAAATGAATTTTAGAAATTTATCATAAAACATACATAAAACATAAAAAGACGTGTATATATATATACTAAGCATCAGAAGCATCATCTTGATGAGGGTCTTCATAGGCATCTCCTTCTTGAGCATCCATAAATGGAGGGTTTTTGAGAAGGGTGAGGTAGAGGTGGAGGCTAAGAACATTGAAGGTTATGGTAAGCATAAAGTTTATGAATTTCATACTCAACATGATCCATTCTTTAATTAAAATGATCAAGTCAAGCATCAACTCTATCAAACCTAGTGTTGAAGTCAGATTCAACAATGGATATTCTATTAAAGAATTGTCCAACCTAAGTAGGTTTATATTTAACAATTTAAGAGGTAGAAGGTCCTCTTGCTCTTTTTCTTTGAGGCTTAAAGGGGGCTTAGGCACTTAGTGCTTACTCTTTACTAAATTATTCTCCTTCAAGAATAATGATGCCTATATGCAATATATCTTCATAGTCTTGAGCAAGTTCCTCATCAATGCCTTCATCTTTATCCTTTTACAACCATTGCTCTTCCACTTTTTGAAATTGTTTGGAGTTCTTCAAACAGGTTTCATCAGGAATAGATGAAGGGATTGAGTCTTGAGAGGTTATGTTTATGTTAAAGTAGGTGGCTATCCTAAAGATGACTTCCCCTATTCCAATACTACCACTACACTATCACTTATCAACCAAAGATGCCATTGACGCTACCTTCCTAATTTAACGTCAATTTTATAGTTAATACAATGAAACAAATCAGGTCATCAAAGGAGATTACTTCATTGCTCAAGCCCCTAACATAGATAGAATATGTGATAAATCTATAGATGTACTATAGGGCTTTTAAAGAGAGGGAAAATGATTTGGAGTGTCCTACTAGAAAAGGTTCAACATTTGATTTGGTATAATTGATCCAAAAGTTATGGGATGACCACAAAGTGTTGATTAAAGAAGCCCCTATATTTGAACCCAAAAAGAGCATCAAAGTTAGAGGCAGTTAAAAATCTCTCCCTACCCCTTAGTTTGAATCTCATGATATAAAGAGGGTTTTAGTAATCTACATGTTGGGTTTTTAGGCAACAAAAATAAAAAATTCACAAACTAAGGAAAGGATAGTAGGTTAAGATTGAAAAGTAAGATCAAACATAACTACATGGTCAAGAGCAATCATGGACATATAGTGAGAAGGAATGATATTGTACTTTGAGAAGGTTGTGGTGCAATATTTAATTTTAGTTAAGGTGTAAGACAAAGGGGAACTCTTCTTTAGTTATTCTTTGGCGGCCCTCCTTGCTTGAGAAGAAGATAAAGCAGCCTCTTAGGATTGCCTATAAATTCTAATGCTCTTCTTTAGTGCCATTAGTAAGTAAAAAAAATTGAAATGAAAGAGGAGTAGAGAAAGGGATTTAGAAAATATGAGTTAAGAGAGAAGGAGTATAAAATTAATGGTAAAGTTATGAAAAGAGGAGTATTTTTTTGCCATTAGATGAGTGAAAAATCTATAGTAAACAATTTAAAGTTGTTAGGGTTATGAAGAGGTATGATTGTACATTAAAAGACACAAAAACCATTTTCCTAGGTTTGTAAGGACTTTGCTCATGAGTAGAAATCATGAGGAGCTTATAATCTTAGCATTAAAAGTGTCAAAATCTATATTTAAGGTTGTAACAGTCATACGAAAAATGCATGATAGCCCTTGAAGTTTCAAATAATTTGCAATCAAGTCTAAAAAAATTAGAAAATATTACAATTAAGTCCTTCTAAACTAAATTGATAAATTTAAAAAGTTTGAAAAAGGGTCAATTTTTGTAATTAAAAAGGGATTTTTTGCAATCATTTTTATTGAACCTTGAGGGGTAAAATGATAATTTTTTATAGTCATAAGTAATTAAGTAAAATTATAATTCAATCCATGTGTTAAGTGTTTATATTCAGGTTAATAAAATGTCAAGTTTGTTAAATATTCAAGTTTGCAGTTCTATTATGAGTGTTGATGAACTCATCATAAGTGATGACATAGATGAAATCGAAGATCAAATTTAGTCAAGTATGATGGGAATCTTCATTACTAATGGCCATAATCAAATCCCAATCATCAAAAAATTTTTTTGAGCAAAATCATAAAGTTCAATATTGTAAAATTTCTAAAGTTCTCGATAGTAGTTAACACTAGCGTAACAACCAAAGTCATGACTAAGTGAAGTCATGATATACACGTCATGAGTGATGACAGAGATGTCATGAGTGATGACAACCAATTCCAAAAGTGGCAGAAAGTTTCATGACTAGCATCACCACCAGTTCACTAATTATGAAGACTCATGAATTCAAATTTCATTTTAGCGCATACACGTCATGCTTAATGAGTACAATTTGCCTAAATACTTTTGGACCAAAGCCATTAATACCACTTGTTATCTTTTAAATAGAGTTTTTATTAAACACATTTTAAATAAAACTCCTTATGAATTATGGAATGAGAGAAAGCCTAGGATTTCATATCTAAGAGTATTTGGGTGAAATTACTACATATTAAATACCAAGGATAAACTTGGTCATATAGGGTCTTTAATAAAAGAACCTTAATGGTAGAAGAGTCCATGCATATTATTTTTTATGAGAATAATCCATTTGAGCCAAGAAAGGTTGTTGTTGTTGATGATGATGTAGGTATTCTTGAAAAGCTAAATCAACAACAAGGAGTAATTGAAAATGAGCAAGACATTTCCCTTTAAACTGAGTCCTCTTAAAATGAGGTGGATGCTCAAAAGGAAGAAGTTATGGAGGAATAACTGACCCTTATAACTTTATGTGTTAATGAAGGCCCTACTTAAAGAATGACACTTCAAGAAAGACCACCATAAGGACTTGATCATTAGTGAGCCATCAAAAGGGGTAACTACTAAACACTCTCTCAAACACTTAAATAGTCTTGCCTTTATCTCTTAAATTGAGCCAAGGAATGTTGATGAGGCCTTAAATGATGAAAGTTAGGTTCTTGTTATACAAGAGGAACTTAATCAATTTGGGAGAAACAAAGTGTAGACTTTAGTTCTTAGACCTAAGAATTATCCTATAATTGGAACTAAGTGGGTTTTAAAAACAACCTTAATGAACTATGTGCAATTACTAGGAATAAGGCTAGGTTAGTTGGTAAAGGCTATAACTAAGAAAAGGGTATAAACTATGATAAAACATTTGCTCTGGTTACTAGATTATATACAATCAGGATGCTCCTTGCATATATATCATGCATGAATTGTAATGTCTTCCAAATGGATATAAAAAGTGCCTTTTTGAATGGATTTATTAAGGAAGAAGTCTATGTTGAACAACCTTTGGGTTTTGAGCAACATGACTTTCCTAACCATGTTTTTGAATTGTCAAAAGCTTTATATGGTTTAAAGCAAGCTCCTAGAGCTTAGTATGAAAGATTAAGTACATTTCTTTTGAAAAATTATTTTTCTAAAGGTAATGTTGACACTGCACTTTTAATTAAAAAGAATAAAGATGACATTCTCATTGTGAAAATATATAAGGATGATGTTATATATTTGGTGCTACTAATGAGCTTTTATATGAAGAATTCTCTAAGTGCATGAAGAGTGGATTTGAAATGAGCAAGATGGAAGAATTTAAATTCTTCCTTGGATTGTAAATAAAATAATGCACATGTGGAATATTCATCAATAAAATAAAGTACACTAAAAACTTGCTCAAGAGATTTGGAATGGATGGTGCAGAAGTTAGTAAGACTCATGCACCACCATCAAACTTAACAAAGATGAAAATGGTAAGAGCATTGATGAAAAGAAATATTAAGGTATGATTGGTAGTCTTTTTTATCTTACCACAAGTAGGCTTTATATTATATTTGCCATATGTATATATGCTCATTTTCAATCTTGTCCTAAAGAGTTACATTTGAATACGGTTAAAAGAACTTTGAAATATCTTATTGGCATATCTCATTTAGGACTTTGGTTTCCTAGAAATGCATTATTTGATCTTGTTTCCTATTCGGATGTGGACTATGCCGGGAATATCCTAAATAGGAAAAGTACATATAGTACTTGTCAATTTCTAGGGAATTCTTTTATTTATTGGTTTAGTAAGAAATAAAATTGGTTGCATTATCTACCGTTAAAGCGAAGTAAATTTTTGTGGGTTAATATTGGGCACAAGTGTTATGGATTAAACAATAATTCATATATTTTGGATTGATTCTTGATCGCATTCCAATTAAATGTAATAACACTAGTGCAATAAATTTATCCAAGAATCCAATTCAACATTTTATAATTAAACACATTGCCATTAGGCATCATTGTTTGTGTGATGTTGTGCAAAAATGTGATGTTATATTGGAATTTATTGATACAACAAACCAACTTGTGGATATATTCACTAAACCTCTTTGTGAAGAAAGAATGAAATTCATTAAAAGAGAGATTAACATGTTGGATGGCAATTCATTATAATATGTGTTCACTTATGACATTATAATTAATTGATTGAACCTTAAGTGATAAATTTGATATATTCTTGAATTTTGATTGATAATGGTGTAAAATTGAATTAGTCACTAATGTGTTTGATGAGGGTCAACCCAAGTTCAAAAACTTGATTTTGAAAATTCTAATTCATGATTATGACACTTCTGTTACTGTTTGTAAAAATTCATTTCTTATTAAAACCAATTCATATTTTACTTAAAAATATTTTTGATGAATTAACTTTCATGATTATGAAAAATCTTATCACTAGTTATAATTCATTTGCACTCTATCCTTAATACATTCAAGATTTTTTTTAATAAACTGTTGCATACTCAATGTGATTCCATTTCCCACATTTTTCGCATACTCAATGTGATTCCATTTCCCACATTTTTCCTTAGATCATGATCATGACTATCTAGGTTATCAATCATTATTAAATTAGCTTTAACTGTGTTAAAAATAATTTTTCATCGATCATGAAACTTTCTTCATCACCTATGATGTGCTTAGGGTTTGCGTTAAGGTATTTATGTAATCTTATAGCACTGAGAGCTAATACAAAAACTCCTTTCTAGTACCACCCACTCACTTCTTCTTCCTTTTTTTTTACTTTAACCTAATTTTTATCTCTCTATTTATAACCTAACCTCTTGTCATTTTCACCACTATTTTACAATAATCTCTCATCCTTTTCCACCTATAATCGAAATTAAATTGTAATAACTCGAATATTTTAAAATTATTTCATATAATTAAATATTAAGAATTTTAGTGTTATTGATCATTTCTATCTTATATTATTATTATTATTATTATTATTTTATTTTATTGAATTGGAATATCTAGTTTTAAATTTAAATATTTATTCGAGAGCTATTGATATTATTATTTTTACATCATTTTAATTTATGCACATACTTTATTATTTTAATTGTCCTAATATTTTATATGTAGCATTAATATTGTTTATTACTATTATTTATAGTATGATTGTGCCTAGTGCTAGACTTATTATTATTGTTGTATATATACATATATATAAATAAGTATGTATTGAGGGGGTATATATATATATATATACACTACTTTAACTACCTAATATATATATATATATATATATATATATATATATATATATATATATATATATACACACACACACACACACCAAAAAGTTGGTAAAAAGTGTTCATAAATGGGTCCTTAAGTTTTCCCTTCCCCTACAATTTTTTTTTCTTCTTTTCTTTCTCTCTCCTCGCCATCTTCTTCTTCTTCCTGTCACTGTTCCAGCTTCTTCCTCACGCTAGGCAGCACCACACTCCACCACCAGACCACCACGCCTCACCACTAGACGACCACCAGCACCTCCCTCTTCGTCTGGACGTTGGCAGCTGCTGGAGGAGGCCATTTAGAGCTGTTGAAGTCATACACAACAACAGCAGCAGCCTCCCTTCTGCCCTTGACTCTATTTTTGGTGAGTTGATGGGTTAAGGGTAGTAGTTTTCTGGTTGATCTCAGTTGATTTCTAGTTGATTTCAGTAATTTCAGGTTGATTTTAGTTAGTTGTTAGGTTGATTTTTAGTTGTTTAGGGCTGTTGTTAGTTGATTTAGTTGATTTTTATTATATTTACTAATTACCCAGAATTGTTTTTATTATGTGGTTAATTTTTTGAGTTGATCTATACTTTTATTAGTGGATTTAAATTAATTGGGGTTAATTTTGGTTAAGAGTATATCAAAATTAATTTAGATTAATTAAATTGATTTTTATGGAATTTTTGTATATTTATTTAGGTATTTTAAGTTTTATGTGTATTTTGTTAATGTGATTAATTAATTATTTTTGGTTGAATATTTGAGTTAATTAGTGTTAGTATATTATGTTAGTAATTTTAGTAGTGATAAAATAATTTTTGATAATTTATCTAATTTTTTAGAAATTATTATTATTATGTAAATTTTGAAATAATAGGTAAATGGTGTATTTTTTTGATATTATAATTAAATGCTATGTTTTAGTTAATTTTGAGATAAAATGTGGTATTAAAATAATTTTTATAAATTATTTATTATTTTTAGTTAATTAATACTAACTATTTTTGAAAATTTATTCAAAATTCAATTATTTATTGTTTTGTGGTTTGAATGAGTTTTTAATTGATATTATAGTATATTTAATCTAGATGAGCAATTATAGTTGAATTTGACTATATTATGTTGAATATTTGAAAAGTTGGATTGTTATTAATTGGTGAAAAATAATTTTATTTAGTGTTTTAAAAAATTAAATAAATTATATTATGATTTATTATTAATTTTATTATTTTTGGTGATTTACTAAATTAATGTTTAGTAATTGCTTATTTGTATTTTTGGTGAACCTCAGTTGGGAATTATGTAGTTTGGGGTCCCAACCAGAGGTGTTGTACCATTATGAATTTTGAAGTGTGTTTATTTGCAGGATTGACTCTACTTCGGTAAAGGGATGTCCGTTTTACATAGAAAATACGGTCGAATTTTCGGTAGATTTCTCATAAAACTTGACACCGAGTCAATCCTAAAATTTTTATTCTAAGTTCGAATCGAGTCTTCCTTAGAAATTCTAGAAGTTAGGTTTCTAATTTCTGATTGTCATTTCCTTTTTCTATCTTTTAGCTGCCCCTCCAATTGCGTCTACTAGTCGAGGTCGGACACGACATGCCAGAGGAGCACCTTTATCTTGTAAGTTGATATTTGATTTGAGTGTCGGATTTGTAATTTAAATTATATTAAATTCTTATGAATTTAATTTTATGAGATTCTAGTCAACATTATTCATATAATCTTGCATGATTTAATTTATAGTTGATTTATTTTATTTTATTTATTTATCTATTTTATTTATTGTAATTTTCATTGTTTTATTTATTTTATTTTATTTTTAAATAAACCATGGTAGAACGGGCTACATGATGGGTTTCATCAAGATCGTGTGCGCACCGGTAAAATATGTAATTATTTAATTATATTACTGGGGCCGAAGGTCTGGTGATGCTTTGCTCTTGGACACCACTAGTAGTATAATATTTGTTTATTTAATTATATTACTGGGGCCAAAGGTCTGGTGATGCTTTGCTCTCGGACACCGCCAGTATAAATTTTAGTTTATATTTATTAAATTACTGGAGTCGAAGGTCTGGTGATGCTTTGCTCTCGGACACCGCCAGTCTAAATTTTAGTTTATATTTATTAAATCATTGGGGCCGATGGTCTGGTGATGTTTTGTTCTCGGACACCGCCAGTGATATTGGATTAAGAGATATGACCACGGCTGTGTATCCTGGTGATGCCTTGCTCTCGGGATCCAGCAATCTTGGATATAAGTGAGTCATATGACTGTTAAAAATTTATAAATTGGGTTCTACCAAATTTTTATACTGAAATGATTTAAAAAGACATTTAAATATTTATTTATTCTCTTTTAAAAATGGATTTATTATATGTATACCAAATGGTTGAAATAAAATTATATTATATTATATTTCCATAAAATTTATTTTAATAAGGTTTTCAAATCACATTCATTTCTTTATTAACTTACTCAGTGAGGTCTGACTCCCCTCAACTTATTTTTTTAGGAGTTTGGGAGGTTTCTGTTAGGCCTACTTCTCTTCGCCGTGTAACTTCATCACGGGCTATTCTATGTAGGTCTATTTAGTTTTGTTGTATTTACTTTCGTGTACCGTAGTAGAGAAAATTGTATACCTGCATACTTTATTTGGAATTTCATGTATTTATAATTTATGTACTCAGATACTATTTGTATAACCGATGTTTATTTATTTTATTCTATGCATTGATATTATGGTTTAAATTATATTGAGAAAAATAAGTTTGATAATGTGCATTGTTATTTTATTATTTATTGTAAGGTTTCAAAGTTAAATATTCCGTAATTTTTCTTTTAAGGCTTACTATGGGTTTCGTTAGCTTTATGCTTTCCCATTCCCTAATGCTGGTCACATGCCCCTGGGTTCGGGTTGTGACATAAATATTCAAAACATCTTTATCGGTCTCCCCACTTGATTCGTATTTGTCGCCATGGCAACCCTATAAGCACTGACCAAGTCTAGTCCAATCGATAGTAAAACGAGGTCTACTAAAGCTTTTCCTTACTTTTATGTGCACTAAAGATAAAAAAAATAGGTATCACGCTCTAAAATCTCACCTAATCCTCTTTACACAGTTGTTTAATCGGGTGTGTGAGAGAGAGTTAGGCTATAAAGAGGATATGAAAATTCTTGTTGACAACTTGAATCTAAAGTAATTTATTAAACTAAATGAGTTGATCTCAACCCCTTTAATCCTAGAGTTTCTATCCACTCTTCAAATTGACAAGAACTATTGTTTATCCTTTCATTTGAATAATAAAAAATATACCTTTACAAAAGAGCACTTAGGTGAAATTTTGGGACTTTCTACTGATGGCCTTTATGGGTATAAGGATGAACCCTTGTTTGATGAACATAATCCATGGGAGGATCTTATTGAGTTTCATGATTCCATACGTAGCAAAAAAATAAAATTTGAATCACAAACCCGAACCTGAATCCAAGTAATTTGATTAATTGATTAAATCTAGGGTTTTCATTTTCTAAAGAGGCAAGAAATCTGGAAGGAAGAGAGGCAGTTCACTCTAGTGACACCCTACCTCGAGCTTTTAATTTAGCAGTTTGTATTTAAGATGTCTCCAAAAGAATCTGTCCTCCACAAGTGTCCACATGAACAACCCTTGATTTTGAAAATGAATATTTATGTGCTAGCACCTTCTCTTGATTTCTCATAAATAAAGAACTAAAAAAACTTTGTGTTTTATTTTCTAAAAGAGAGAAAATAAATTTGGTGGCAGAATAATGAGAGTATATAAAACCTTAGAGAATATAACATATTTATAGACATTTAAATTAGGGTTTCACTTACAATACGGTTAGCGGGACTGCCGCTAGGGGCGCTACCTCTCTACCCCGAATGGATTATTCATGCATTTTATTTTTTAACATAATAATTTAATTAATTTGTAAATTAAATTGTTTTGGAATATGTGTTTATTGTTAAATGCATGGTGCATAGCATGGCCCTTAAACCAATGTGATTGGATTTTATTTTATTGGGTTGTAATTTTTAAAAATACAGCCTGTGAGTCATTTTATTTATTGTAATTATTTTATTTTATTTTATTTTATTAGAAAGTAATAGAATATCTTTAATTGCAACACGTAATGTAAATCAAGACCCAATATGCAAATTTAAGTTGGAGGCCCATGATGGAGATTTAAGGTGGGAGCCCAAAGAGGAGGTCCATGACAGAAGATGGAGATCCAAATTAAAGGCTCAATTTGTATTTGTAATATCACCTAGGTTTGACCTTTCATCTTTGTATTGGCTTATAAAGATCAACTTAGTTATGGCCATGCTATGTCACGTTTATCTTATTATGTTGCTATGTTATGCATGTGATGCCATGTATGTGATGAATATAATAGTAACTAAATATGATAAAAATTAACTAAATCCTCATTTAATATTAAGTCATTAAAATGCCTCTTATTAATCAACACTTATCAAGATTTGGATTACTATATATAGGTTATGCCAAAGCATTATGTATAAAGCCATCTAAATAAGATAAGATGGATAATGGTGATATCCATATGTTTGAGTTGGTTAAACTTAACTAGGTTATCAAAACGGTTTTGGACCTAGGGCATTTGATAGGATATGTCGGTACATGTGATGTCAATATCCTATACTTATCCAAGAATTACATGAGATGTAATTGGTAAAGTGTTACCTACCTAAATAGCCACACTTTAAGTGATAAACCAAAGCTTACTTAAAGTAGGGTGAAATATGGATTTTGGCCCACTAAGAAATTTTAATTGTTGAAACTATTTTGAGGGTTTTATAATTTATAAAAATTTAGTGGGAGTTTTCTTATGCCTCATTCATAATAAAACTGAATGTACACTATATATATTTGTTGTAGATAATGACATCAAACATTGCACCTACCATGTCACTGTGATCGATCATTGAGAAGGATAAGCTAAATAGGACTAACTTTCTTGACTAGTATAGAAACCTAAGAATTGCGCTTAGGCAAAAAAGAAAGGAATATATCCTTGATCAACCATCTTAGAGGAACCAATTGTTAATTCTCTTAGAGCATAAAAGGATGCTTATAGTAAGCATCTCAATGATTCAGTTGATATCACTTGTCTCGTGCTTCGATGCATGGAGTCTGAGCTTTAAAAGAAACTGATGGAAATGGAAGCTTATACTATGATAGGCCATCTCAAGAAAATATTCCAAGAGAAAGCTAGAATTGAAAGGTTCAATAGCATCAAGGCATTACTCTCCTACAAGTTGACTGCTAGCGACTTTGTCAGTCCTTATGTTCTCAGGATGAAGGGTCATTTTAAACACTTGGACAAGCTTGGTGCCAAGATTGAGCAAGAATTTGCTATTGATATTATTCTCTAATCTTTGCCTGAAGCTTATGATGGTTTCATCATTAATTTCAATATGCATAGTATGGACAAAACTATTTCAGAGTTGCATGGGATGCTTAAAACTGCTGAAAAGAACATCAAGAATTCCACTAAGGATATTCTAATAGTTAATAAGGGAAAGGGTATGAAAAAGGTTGGAAAGGGCAAGGGCTAGGCTCCCAAAGGCTTTTAAAAGCCATAACTAAAGCCCAAGCCCAAGTTCAAGGCTAAACCCCAAGCAAAGCCACCAAAGGAAGGAATATGCTTTTTCTGCAATGAGCTAGGTCATTGGAAAAGAAATTGTAAACTATATTTAAATGATCTTAACAATAATAAGGGTAGAGCAACTACCTCTTCAGGTATTCATGTTATAGAAATTAATTTGTCTACTTCTGATTCTTAGGTATTAAATACTGGATCAGGATATCACATTTGTACTAATGTGCAGGGTCTAAAAAGGAGTAGATTATTGGCTAGAGGTGAAGCGGACCTATGAGTTGGCAATCGAGTAAAAGTTGCTGCTTTAGCTGTAGGAACTTATGAGTTAGCATTGCCTAGTGGACTTCTTTTAAATTTGGAAATTTTTTATTATGTGCCTATTATGTGTAGGAATATTATTTATGTTTCTTGTTTGGATAAAAAAGGTTTTGAATTTATTATTAGGAATAATAAATGTAATATTTATCATGATAACATTTTCTATGGATTTACTCTACACAATAGTTTTTTTATGTTCTAAATGTTGAAGAAACTAATGAAAAGTCAATCTATAACAATGATACAAAGAAGTTTAAATGTAATGATTTAAACACTACCTATCTTTGGCATTGTTATTTAGGCCACATAAATGAGAAACAAATTTCAAAGCTTCAGCAAATAGGCTTTTGAATTCATTTAATTATGAATCATTTGAAACATGTGAATCTTGTTTATTAAGAAAAATGACTAAAACACCTTTTTCTAGAAAAGGTGAGAGAACTAATGATTTATTAGGCCTTATACATTCATATGTATATGGACCATTAAGCTCAACTGCTAGAGGAGGTTTCCAATACTTCATCTCTTTCATATATGATTTCAATAGATATGGCTATATATATCTAATGAAACATACATTTGATTCTTTTGAAAAGTTTAAATTTTTCAAGAATGAAGTACACAACCAACTTGATAAAAATATTAAAACAATAAGATCTTATCGAGGTTGTGAATATTTAAGCCAAGAATTTGTAGATCATCTTAAAGATTATAGGATTATTTCACAATTGACTCCTCCAAGTACACCACAATGGAATGATGTGTCCAAACGGAGAAAGTAGACTTTATTAGATATGGTTCAATCAATGATGAGTCAGTCTAATATTCCAATCTCTTTTTGGGAATATGCTTTAGAAACTACTGCATTCATTTTCAATAAAGTTCTAATAAAGGCAGTTGAAAAGACACCATATGATATATGGACTGGAAAACCTCTCAATTTGTCTTTTCTTAAGATTTAGGGATGTGATGCTTATTTGAAGCATCAAATCTCAGACAAACTAGCACCCAATTCTGATAAATGCCTTTTTATGGGATATCCTAAAGAAACTAAAGGATATTATTTCTACAATGCTTCTGAGAATAAAGTGTTTGTTGATTAAAATGGTGTATTTGTAAAAAGAGAATTTATTTTCAAAGGATCTAGTAGGAGCACAGTCCAACTTGAAGAAATTCAAGACCCATAAAATAGCATTGTACTAAGTATGGAACTGCATCTAAATCAACAAGTAACTGTTGAACCTGCACAAGTATCAAAAGGCCCAAGGAGGTCTAGTAGGACATGTCAAATCCCTATGAGATATGGATTTCTCATAACTGATGATTATGATGTGTTGATTGTGGATCAAAGTGAGCCCACATTCTATCAAGAGGCCATAAATAGTCTTGACTCTAAGAAATGGCTAGAAGCCATGAAATAAAAAATGCAATCCATATATGATAATCAAGTTTGGAGCTTGATTAACCCAACTGATGGCTTAAAAACTATTGGATACAAATCGGTTTTTAAAAAGAAAATAGACATGGATGGCAATGTGCATACCTTTAAGGCAAGACAGGTTGTAAAGGGTTTTCAAATAAACATATAGTATAGACTATGATGAAACCTTTTCACCAGTTGCTATGCTGAAATCTATTTGAATTCTCCTTGCTATAGCTGCATACTATGATTATAAGATATGGAAAATGGATGTTAAAATAACATTTCTTAATAGAAACCTACTTAAGAATGTGTACATGACACAACCAAAGGGTTTTTTCAATCTTAAGAATTTAGGAAAGGTATGCAAGCTTCAAAGGTCCATTTATGGACTGAAGCAAGCATCTTAGAGTTGGAATCTTCATTTTGATGAAGCAGTCAAAGAGTTTGGCTTCATTAAGAATGAAGATGAACCTTATGTCTATAAGAAGGTTAGTGAGAGCACAATTGTGTTTTTAGTGCTATATGTTGATGGCATACTACTCATTGAAAATGATATCCCTATTTTACAAAATGCTAAATCATGGCTAAGGAATTGCTTTTCAATGAAAGACTTAGGTGAAGTCGCTTATATATTAGGCATCAAGATCTATAGTGATAGATTTAAAGGCTTATTGGCCTAAGTCAGAGCACTTACATTGATAAGGTATTGAATAAGTTTAGCATGCAAGACTCTAAGAGAGGATTCTTGCCAATGTCACATGACATTAGTCTTAGCAAGACTCAGTGTCTTATGACACAAGATGAGCAAGACTGCATGAGTAAGATTCCATATGCTTCTGCTATTGGATATATCATGTATGAAATGTTGTGTACTTGACCTGATGTTTCATATGCCTTAAGCACAACAAGTAGATACCAGTCAGACCCAGGTGAAAGTCATTGGACAATAGTTAAAAATATCCTTAAGTACTTGAGAAGAACTAAGGATGCATTTTTACTGTATGGTGGTAAGGAAAATGAGCTAGTTGTAAATGGTTACATAGATGCCAACTTCTAAACTGACAAAGATGATTTTTTATCATAATCAGGTTATGTGTTTTGTTTGAATGGAGGTGTAGTGAGTTGGAGGATTTCTAAGCAAGACATTATTGCTGATTCTATAATAGAAACTGAGTATATAGCTACCTCAGAAGCAACTAAAGAGGTTGTTTGGATTAAGAAGTTCATAACTGGACTAGGTGTTATTCCTAGAATATTATATCCATTTAACTTATATTATGACAACAATTGAGCTATAGTTCAAGTTAAGAAGCCTAGATCACATAAGAGATCCAAACATATACTCATGCATTATCATCTCATTTGAGAAATCATTGAGAAAGGAGACGTGAAGATATACAGAGTACCTATAAATGATTTGTTGATCTACTGACTAAGCCTCTTCTATAGCCTAAGCATGAGAGTTATACTAGGTCCATGGGTATTAGTTTTAATATAGATTTATCCTAGTGTAAGTGGGAGATTATTAGTGATATGCACTAGGTCAATCATGTATGACGACTTTATCATTTTATTTAATAAAGAGGCATTTTTTATTATCATTTTATGTTATGATAATTACTTGAATAGTCAATTCTTACTAGGGTCATCAAGTATATGACTTGATAATAAAACCTTTAGATTAAATATGAGTTCTATTCAAATGATCCCTAGTCATAACAATGTATTATGGCTAGTATGCTATTGATTGATGATTATGTTTTACTAATCATGAATATGAGATATAAAGTCAACTCATAGGGACTTATTTAAGAAATAAAGTGCTAGATTGACCCATCATGAGAATACTATATAAATAATTGTCATAAGTAATTCTCATCACAATAATATTGGTTTAGTCCTTTGATCTTGAAATCACCATGGATTTCTACATAACTATTTTATATTTTGACATAATCTTACATTATCATTAACAGATCTAATAAGGGAGGGAAGGTTTCAACCTAAAATTGCTCGAGATTCTAATTTGGTTTCTTTCGTGCATAAGTATGTACATCGCTTATTTTGTATTCTGTATTAACCAGAGGTGAAAGCTATAGGAATGTGAGGAAATTAGAACTCTTTGTGCTGTGGTGTGGTGTAAATAGAAAAAGGGTTGCCCTAACAAAACTCTTCTCTAACCAACTACTGAGTATTGCCACTACTAAATCTGGAAAAATCAGGGTTACAAGCTTTATCACCCTCATTGCTAGATACCTAAAGGTCTTCAACCTTAATGAATAATGTCTCTATGGTATTGATCTTTAACTGAATGATAAATGCAATTTGGACTGTTGGGCTTGTCATTTTATGGTTAGAAAACTCAATGTAAATGGCACTATCTTCTGGAGAGAGTTTGACAAATAGGGGAACATAATTTGGCATGACAGAGATACTCCTAAGTTTCAAAAATAGGTAGAGAGTTAGGCTCTCTCAACCTCAAGGAAATGCCATAAGGTTGTAGTCCCTAACATTAATGAAGAATCTGACCCTAACAATCAACTTTAATCCATGATAAATCAGCTCAAACTCCACTTGAATTCTTAATTTGGAGCTGTTTAGTCATCCCTCACTACCTTAGAGTCTTGAATTTATGTTATGGACACCAAAATTGACACTATTACTAGTGACATTACCTATCTGAGGGATCACCTTCTCACCCCTCCTACATCTCCCTAATCCATCATTTGTGTGGGTTTATTTTTTGTATGCCTTTTTTTTTATTCAAGTCCATCACAGAACTTGTGTGGGTTACAGCCTTTCAAACTTGGAATACCTAAAAGATTCCTAGAGTGGGATGAATAGGACTATCAAATAAAAATGAGAAATTAAATGAATTCTTTGCAAGAATTGAATGGAAGTTAAGAAGGAAGAATGAAGAACATAACAATTTAAGGAGTTCAGATTTAATAACAATCATACGTCTTTACCTAACTTATACCCAAGTTAGGATTTTCAATCACCTACAATCTTATTCATAAGATTGAGATTACAGAAGATTTTTAGGGCTCACTCTTACAATATTACAACTTGATTTTTAAAGGCTCACTCAAAAAACCAAATCCCAAGTGTTTTAATAGACAACACTTAAACCAATTCCTTTAGAAATAAATCTCACTTCCTTTCTAATCTATCCCAAGATTTAAGATGAATAGAAATTCTATTTCTAACACATAACCAAATCTCACATGAATTATATAAACAAAGAATTATTTAAGAAAATTTGAGAGCTCAATTGAAAGCTTAAGGAAGAATGAATGATAAACAAGTTTCTTAACTTCCATTTAACTCCTAAGGTGTTTATATAGAAAAAAACTAAAAAAAAGCTATTAAAGGTGAAAATAATATGTCCAATGTCTATATTTTGAATTCAATGTTTATAATTTTGAATTATTGAAGGTGATGTTGTCAGACAACTATGCATGGATTGAAAACATCATTGGCTACTGAAGACATTTGATTTTTCCCACACTTTTTTTTATAAAAGTTATAGATATTTAACTTATCTTTCCACATAATTTTAAATCACCTCAATTTGGCTTATGTGTCTCAAGATATATCCAAAATACTAAGAGTTATGCAATCTAAAATGCAGACTACTATCGGACAACTATGTACAAGTTGAACCCATGATTTTATATTGAAGACTTTTGAATTTGCTAAAAATTTCTTCATAAAATCTGTAGATATTTGACTTATCTTAGTATATAAATTAAAATCACCTAAATTGGATATCTTTAGCTCAATATATGTCAAAAATACTAAGAGATGTGCAGTCTAAAATGTAGACTACTATCAGACAGCTATGCACAAGTTGAACCAATGATTTTATATTGAAGGTGTTTGAATTTGAAAAAATTTCTTTACCAAAGTTGTATTTATTTGACTTATATTTTCATATCATTTTGAATTACCTCAATTGAACTTCTGTAGCTCAAGATATGTCTAAAATACTAAGAGTTATGCAATCTAAAATGGAGACTACTATCAAATAGCTATACACCAGTTGAACCTATGATTTTATACTGAAGAAGTTTGAATTTGTCCAAAATTTCTTCATAAAAGTTATAGATATTCAACTTATATTTCCATATCATTTTGAATAATCTCAACTAGGCTTCTTTAGTTCAAGATATGTCTAAAATACTAAGAGCTGTGCAATCTGAAATAGCAGCTGCATATGTTGATTTTGACTTAATATTTGCATACCTAAATGAAATTGGATTTTGACAAGCAAGCCTAATTCAAAAAGCTCAAGATGTATAAATGAAATTTAAAGAAGATAATGTTCTCATTATAAAGCTCTAAGGATGTTAAAAGCCTCCTTGAATCTCAGAGGTCGAATCAGCCCAAAATAATCATACTTCATTTTAACTTCCAATGGAGTCCTAACTTATACACACTTAAACAAACAAATTAAATGCTCAAAATTAAGTTTTTTAAGATCAAAATTAAAATTGATTATTGCTAAGGTCAACATTCTCCCCCTTTTTGATTTTGACAAACTTATTTTGAGTTTGATAAAAAATAATACAAAGTAAAGTGTGTGATAATATTTGTAATAATAATGATACCATATGAAATAAAATATATTTCTTTATTTCTCCCCCTACGAATATGGACATGATAAGAAATATAAATTTATAGATTATTCCCCTTGACAAAAAAATAAAAACAATATAAAATATAGCGAGAGTGATAAAAACATGGCATTCTTATGACAAATGTATTAAAAACATAAAATATGACAACATGATAATTTAAATAAATATTAGGCAATTTAAGGAAATAATTTCAAACATATATGCATATAGTGCCACTAAAATTCATCACAAAAATAGTACATATAATGATAATGTTGATGCTAGACATGCTTAATTATCATATGATCATATAAAGCTTAGTTAGCTAATCAATCATGTAGCACTTAGCATATAAAAAGATAAACATAAATTATTCATAACATACTTTCTTCTCTTTGTACAAAAGTAAAAGGAAAAGAGAGATATAAGGGGAAATGAACCTAAAGGGACCGAAAATCCTACAAGAACAAGGCAAAGATATACCAAATCTTTGTAAAAATATTCATGCCTTATCAAAGATAAAAAAAATTTCAAAAAAGATAATATTATACACATGTATAATAACAATATTCACCAAAATTCCTATAGGAACAAAGTAAAGATACACAAAATCTTTGTAAAAATATTCATGCCTTATCAAAGATAAAAACAATTCCTAAGAAGATAATATTATATAATGTATAGTAACAAATAACAAACTCAAATATTTTTTCCCCTTTGTCAAAAGCAAAAAGAAAAGAGAGAGATATGAAAACAAAGATACACAAAATCTTTATAAAATCTATGTCATACATAAACAAAGTAAGCAAAATAAGGACTTTTCTCACATATGATGTATGACAAAATTAGTCATACTTACAATGTTAATATAAATGAAAAAATTTAGACAAAATTTCTCCCCTTATATCAAACAAAAATATAATATGTCATTAACATAAACTCATTTTTTATGGGAGTTTTAAAATTAAAAAAGTTACACATGTTAAAAAAAATTAACTAGGTACACATGCAAACTCAAATTATTTATCCTCCTTTTACAAAATGAAAAAGGAAATTTAAAAAGATAAACCAAATATAAGCTGACAACTAAAAAAAAAATTTAAGATCAAAATCAAAATATTTATCAATCAAAGTAATCAATAAGCACAACATGATTTCACATGAAAATAGTTCAACCATCAATTAAACATAAAATCAAGATAAACTAGAACCATCAATCATGCCAAGTTCATGCTTAATGAAATTTAATCTCTCTTCATTGAGAGGTTTAATGAAAATATCTGCAAGTTAATTATTTGTATCAACAAATTCAAGTGAGACATCACTAATTTGAATATGATCACGCAAGAAATGATGTCTAATGTCTATATGCCTAGTTCTAGAATGCTGAATGGGATTTTTACTAAGGTTGATAGCACTTGTATTGTCAATTTTGATTGAAATATGATCAAGTTTTACACCATAGTCTAACAACAGTTATTTTTTCCACAAAACTTATGAATAATAAAGACTGGCTATAATATATTTAGCTTTAATAGTAGACAAGGCAACTGAAACTTGTTTCTTGCTAAACCAAGAAACTAAAGATTGTCCTAAAAATTGATAAGTTCCAAAAGTGCTTTTTCTATCTAGTAAACTACCGGCAAAGTCCGCATCAAAATAACTAATCAAGTTAAATGATGAACTCCTAGGATATTAAAATCCTAAATGCATTGTACCATAAAGATATTTGAACGTTCTTTTGATATCATTTAAATGAGACTCTCTAGGATTGGATTGAAATCTAGCACAAAAGCAAGTAGCAAACATAATAACGGGTCTACTAGCAGTTAAATAAAGAAAGGATCCGATCATACCTCTAAATCGCTTTTCATTAACCAGTTTGCCATTCTTATCTTTGTTAAGTTTGGTTGTGGTGTTGATTGGAGTTTTACTTATCTTAGCTCTATCCATGCCAAATTACTTGAGAACGTCTCTTGCATACTTGGTTTGATTGATGAAAATCCAATTTTTGCATTGCTTGATTTGTAGTCCAAGAAAGAATTTGACTTCACCCAACATACTCATCTCAAATTCTCCTTACGTTAAATTAGAGAATTCCTTACACAAGTAATGGTTAGTAGCACTGAATATAATGTCATCGACATATATTTGAACAATTAATAAATCATGCTTGGATTTCTTTATGAAAATAGTTGTATTAACTTTTCCTTTAGAGAAACCTTTCTCTAATAAGAAGTTATTTAATCTTTCATACCAAGCTCGAGGAGCTAGTTTTAATCCATATAATGCTTTGGAAAGTTTGAATAGATGATTTGGAAAATCAAAGCTTTAAAAACTTAGTGGTTGTTCAACATACACCTCTTCTTTAATAAAACCATTTAAAAATGCACTTTTAACATCCATTTGATAAAGTTTGAAATCCATGAATGATGCAAATGCAAGCAGCATCCTAATAGCTTCTAACCTTGCAACGGGGGCAAACATTTCATCATAATCAATATCTTCCTCTTGATTATAAGCTTTAGCTACTAGTCTAGCTTTTTTCCTAGTTATGACACCTTGTTCATTCATTTTATTTCTAAACACCCATTTGGTGCTTATAATAGGATGATGTTTAGGTCTAAAAACCAAGGTCCAAACCTTGTTTCTCTCAAATTGATTTAACTCTTCTTGCATAGCAAGGACCTAAAATTCATCACACAAAGCATCATTAATATTTTTAGGTTTAATTTGAGAAATGAAGGCTAAATTAACAATAGACTTTAATTGAGATTTAGTAGTTACCCCTTTTGTAGTGTCACCTATAATGAGGTCTTGAGGGGGAGCTTTCTTAAATTGTTAATCCTTTAGAAGTTCATCTTTCAAGGTGGGTTGAGATGTCTCCTCATTTTCCTCCTTGCTTGGATCTTCAAGTTCTAAAGGCTTACTAGCATTTTCTTCTTGTTTTTCCATAATCTCATTGTCACCTACAAGATCATCAACACTACAAATATCTTTTATAGGATTAAGTGAGTTTGATTTATCAAATACCGCATGCATTGACTCTTCAATTACTAGACTTCTCTTATTAAAGACCCTATATGTTTTACTAGAAATAGAATAGCCTAGGAAAATTCTTTTATCAACTTTAGAATCAAATTTCCCAAGATTGTCCTTGGTGTTCAATATAAAGCACTTGCATCCAAATACTCTTAGATATGAGATTTTAGGTTTTTTATTGTTCCATACCTCATAAAATGTTTTATTTAGAATGAGTCTTTTGAAAACTTGATTTGAAATATAACAAGATGTGTTAACGATTTCCACCCAAAAGTATAGAGGCAAATTATAATCATAAAGCATTGTTCTAGCCATTTCTATAAGAGTTCTATTTTTCCTTTCAACTACCTCACTTTTTTAGGAGTTCTAGGAGATGAAAATGTATGAGAAATACCATTTTCATTATAATAGTTTTTGAAAAATTCATTTTTAAATTTGGTTTAATGATCACTTCTAATAGAAGAAATATAAAAGCCTTTTTCTTTTTAAACTCTTTTTACAAACTTCTCAAAAGCTTTAAATGCATTATTCTTATAAGCAAAAAAACATACCCATGTAAATCTAAAATAATCATCAACTAATACATATGCATAGTGCATTCCACCAAGACTGGTAACTCTAGTTGGTCCAAATAAATCCATATGTATAAGTTCAAGTGGCCTAGAGGTGAACACTACATTTTTCAGCTTAAATGAGGACTTGGATTGTTTTCCCTTTTGGCAAGCATCACAAGGTTTATCCTTAGTGAATTCAAGTTTAGGTAAATCAATCACAAGTTCATATTTACAAAGATCATTCAAAAGCTTAAAATTTGCATGTCCTAACCTTTTATGCCATGTCCATGTGTCATGAGAGATAAAAACTAAGCATTTTATGTCTTTGTTATCAATTTTATTCAAATCAATGACACAAACATTGTCTACTCTTTCACCACTAAAAATAATTTTGTCTTCATTAAGACTACTATAAAGTAATTTTTAGGATAGAAAGTTACTTTATTTCCTATATCACATAATTGACTTATGCTAAGAAAATTATATTTAATATCATCAACAAACAACATATGATGTATAGTTAAGGGTTGAGGATTACCTATTTCTCCAATGTTAATAATTTTTCCATTTGCATTATCTTCAAAAGTAACGTGTCATCCATCCTTAGCATCAAGTTTATTGAATTGCTCTTTGTCTCCTATAATGTGCCTTGAACATCCACTATCAAGATACCACTTGCTTTTTGTTCTTTTGGATTTCAAACACATCTACATAAAATAATTTAAGTGTTCTTTTGGACCCAAACCTTTCTTAGTCTAGGTTGGTTAGTTTTAAGATAATATGTAAGAAGTCAATTCATATGTAGTCTTCTATAGAAGCACACATTGTTAGTACTTTGATCATGTAATAAGAACATACAATATTATTTAATTTATTCCTCCTAGGATGAAATTCTTTCCTAATGTGTGCAACATGCTTTTGGTGTTGTGTGTATCTCCGATTGTTTTATGTCATTACATAAGACATGCATTGGTAATGGTGATGCATATTTTGATAATTTTGTACAATATGTTTATGTGCATTGTATTATGTAGCATGCCTATTATAATTATGTCTAATGTACATATAAGCATGCTTGGGTTTAGGTGCTCTAGTTTGAGCCTTACCTCTTCGTGTTAATAAAGGATGAATCTTATAAGACTTTCCTTTACTATAGCATATGAGATTTTTGAGCTTTGAAAGCTTCAGTCTCATTTGATATGGAGGTTGAAGGAGTGGAATCATATTAAGCTTTTATAAAATTAATATGTGATAAAGATGATGAAGACATTCTATTCTTATATCCAAAGTCATAGGTATCTCCATGAAATTTTTGAGAGTCAAGAAGACTATTTAAAGTTTCTTTTTCTCTTTTAAATTTAGTAATGGAATTCTTTAATTCTAAAACCCCCTTATAAAGCTTATTATTTGCATCATTTTCTTTCTTAAGTTGATCTTACAAAGAATTAGAAGATTTTGCATCACTAACAAGTTTTTCATTTGATTTAACAAGTTTAGCAACATTAATTTTATATTTAAGAAGTTTAAATTTGCCTAAACTTTCTTTATAAAAGTTGTATATATTTAACTTATATTTCCATATCATTTTGAATTACCTCAATTGAACTTTTGTAGCATAAGATATGTCCAAAATACTAAGAGTTGTATAATCTAAAATACAGACTACTGTCAGAGATCTATGCACAAGTTAAACCCCTAATTTTATATTAAAGACATTATAATTTGCCAAAATTTCTTTATCAAAGTTATATATATTTGACTTAGATTTCTATATCATTTTAAATCACCTCAATTGGGCTTCTTTAGCTCAAGATATGTCTAAAATACTAAAAGCTGTGTAATCTAAAATGGCAGCTGCATATGTTGATTTCGACTTAATATTTGCATACCCAAATGAACTCAAATTTTAACAATCAAGCCAAATTCAAAAATTTTAAAATGTCTACTTCAAATGTGAAGAAGGTATTTTTCTCATTATAAAGCTCTAAGGATGTCGAAAGCCTTCTTGAATCTCAAAGGTCAAATCAGCCCAAGATATTCATACTTTGTTTTAACTTCTAATGGAGTCCTAACTTGTACACACTTAAACAAACAAATTAAATGCTCAAAATTAAGTTTTTTAAGATCAAAATTAAGATCAATTATTGCAAAGGTTAATAGATATATATCTTTTGTGTTGTTGCTTTGTTATAACCTTTGTCAGGTATTTTCTCCCCTTGCCGAGTTATTTTTTATAGTAACAAAGGGGGAGAAAAGGTGCATCTTGACTTTATTGCTTAGGTGTTTATGTTTGGAGATATTTTGTGAACAATTTTTTATTAGGTTCAGGTTTAGTTGATTTAGTTGATATTTTGATATCAGTTCGTGTATTTTAATTGATAGTTTGATATCAGTTGATGTTATTGGAAAACACTCTTTAGTGTTCTTAGGATACTATATTATATTTTGGAATTAGTAGTTGATATTCAAGTTGTGATTCCTTGATTTAGATGTGATGTTTGGCTATTGGTTTTTGTTCTACTTGTGGTTATTAGCTTATGGATATTAAATCACTATTTGGTTAAATTACCATTGCTAAACTAAGCCTTGATTTTGTTGGATATTAATTTTGGATTTATGATTTTCTGGTTAATAAGAAAATAGATATCTTGTGAACCTTGAATTCACCTCAATTCGTTGGCAACTCTATTGGCTTTTTTCCTTTTAAACTTGTATGTTCCATGGAAGTTTTTTTTATAGGTGTAGCTTATGCTCACTGTGTTATGGTTTTGTACATGAATGCATTATTAAAAACTACTTCCATCATAAGTCATTATTTTCACTTCATGGTCATGATTCTGAAACCATGACATATCTACTTTGAGTTTTTGATAAAAAATTTCAAACTTTTCTTAACTAAATCATCACAAATTGGAACTAAAAATGCTTTATGATTGTGCTCTATTCATACGTTTCAACTTTTGATGCTTTGATTAATCATATGGACAAAAAGAACTTGCTAATGTATTTTTCAATTTCTATATTTAGGCTTATTTTATAGGGGAGTTATTTCTTCCTATTTGTAACCTAATTTTACATAATTATTTTTTACTATAAAAAAGGGGAGATTGTTGAACTTTAAGGGGTAAAATAATCATTTTTATGGTCATAAGTAATTAAGTAAAATTATAATTTAATCCATGTGTTAATTGTTTATATTCAAGTTAATTAAAATTACATAATTCAAGTTTGAATATAAGCAATAAAATGTCAAGATTGTTAAATTTCTAAGTCTGTAGCTTTGTCATGGGTGGTGATGAACTCATCATGAGTGATGACAAAGATGAAATTGAAAATTGAATTTTTTATCAAAAATCTAAAGTCAAATTTGGTAAAGTATGATGGTAATCTTCATTTTTAATGTTCATAAGAAAATCCTAATCATCAGAAAATTTTTTAGATCAAAGCCATGAAGTTCCATATTGCAAAATTTCCAAAGTTCCCAAGAACAGTCTTTACTAGCATCACCACCAGTGTCATAAGTAAGTGAAGTCATGACATACATGTCATGAGTGATGACAGAGATGTCATGAGTGATAATAACTAAGTCTAAAAGTGGCAGAATGTTTCATGACCAGCATCACCACCAGTTCACTGATCATGAAAATGCATGAATTTAAATTTCATCTTGGTGCTCAACTATCATGACCAATGAAGATTTTTCATAAGTCATGACAAGTGTACATAGACCTTTTTCATTAGTGGTTTATATGGCTCTATTTTCATTAAATGCACCTCCAACAACTCTTTTTCTCTTAGAGGGTTTAAATACCACAAAAAATAGAGCTAGAACAACTCAATGAAGTTGAGCAAAAAAAATATAGAGTTATCATTAAGCATTCAATCTTGAATTTAATTCTTCAACCACCCAAATCTTCATCTTAAATTCTTGTAATTTATATTTATCTCAAAAGTGTTCTTGAGTGTGGGTTAGTGAGTGTTTAATTCCTTCATTCAATATCTCATAGTAGGATTGAGTGAATTGGGTTAAGCTTTTAAATGCTTGTGAGCTAAGAGGATTGTTCTTAGCATTTAGGTTAAAGTATGAGCCTTTGGAAAACACTTAGGTAGCTTGGTTTAAGCTTGTAAAGGTTTAATCTACACCTTGAAGTAAATTGATAGTGGATTAAAACTCTCAACAAGTGGTTAAGGAGAGGAGTAGGCATTAAGGGCCAAACCTTTATAAATCCTTAGAGTTTTTATCGCTCTTCTTCCTTAACTTATTCAACTCTTATTCTGTTTTTTGTTTGCTCTTAGGTGTGAAATCAAAATTACCTATATTATTTAAAAAGCCAATTCACCCACACTATTGACACTTATGGAATTATAATTTTTTATCATGCAAATGTCAAGTATTATTGATAGACCTTATATTATTTGTATGATTAATAATTAATCATTTGAATTAATTTCAAGGATTAATTATTAATTTGTAATTTTAAACATGTAAGATAAACATATATAGACATGTTTCACAAAGAGTAAGGGTAAAGCATTTAACAATGCATTCAGATGAATACTTATTATTAAATAAATGCAAGAATTATTTCAAGCTAGAGCCATCTAACATACTAAGTTCTTGCTTGATGAAATTCATTTTCTTCATTGAGAGGTTTAGTGAAGATATCCATAAGTCGATTGTTAGTATCAATAAAAATAAGTAAAATATCACCACTTTGAACATGATCATGTAAGAAATGATGCCTAATGTCTATGCGTTTAGTTCTAGATTGTTGAATGGGGTTCTTGCTAAGGCTAATTGCACTTATGTTGCCACACTTAATAGCAATGTGATCAACATCAATGCTAAAGTCCTTAAGTTGTTGTTTTTGCTATAAACTTATAAGTAACAATAACTAGTCACCACATACTCGGCTTTGGTTGTGGCCAAGACAACCAAAACTTATTTCTTACTAAACTAAGAGACTAAACATTATCCTAAAAATTGGCAAGTTTTGAAAGTGCTTTTTCTATATAGCAAATTATCAGCAAAGTCTGCATCTGAATAACTAATAAAGTCAAAGGATTCACTCCTAGGATACCAAAGTCCTAAATGCATGGTTCCTATAAGATACTTAAAAAATTCTCTTAATAGTATTTAAATGAGACTCATTGACATAAGATTGAAACCCAGCACACAAGCAAGTAGCAAACATAATATTAGGTCTACTAGTAGTAAGGTAAAGACGAGATTCGATCATACCTCTAAATCACTTTTCATCAACTAACTTTCCACTTTTATCCTTGTAAAGCTTGGTGGTGCTAATCAAAGTCTTGCTTGCCTTAGCTCCAACCATCTTAAATTTTTTGAGAATGTCTCTTGTGCACTTTGCTTGGTTGATAAAGATTCTATCTTTTTCTTGCTTAATTTAGAGTCCAAAAAAGAACTTGAGTTCTCCTATCAAGCTTGTTTTAGATTCCCCTTGCATAAGCCTAGAAAATTCCTTGCACAAAGAGTGAATAGTAGCACCAAAAATATAATATCATCAATATAGATTTGAAAAATTAACAAGTCATTTTTAGATTTCTTGATGAATAGAATTATGTCAACTTTACTTTTAAAAAAACCTTTCTCTAAAAGGAAGTTGCTCAACCTTTCACACTAAGCTCTAGGAGTTTATTTCAATCCATATAATGATTTGGATAATTTGAAAATATGATTAGGAAAATCAAAGCTTTCAAAATCCTAAGGTTGTTCCATATATACCTCCTATTGTATAAAACCATTTAAGAAAGTATTTTCCATATCCATTTCATATACTTTAAAATTCGTATATGATGCTAATGTAAGTATCATTCTAATAGCTTTTAATCTTGCAACGGGAGAAAAGGTTTAATCATAATCAGTGCCTTCTTCTTAATTATAACCTTTAGCTAATAATGTAGCTTTATTCTTAGTCTAATGCTTTATTCATTCATCTTATTTTTAAACACCCACTTAGTGCTTATAATAGGATAATGTTTAGGCCTAAAAATTAAATTCTACACTTTATTTCTCTTATATTGATTGAGTTCTTATTGTATACCAAGGACCCAAACAAATCACATAATGCATCACTAATGTTTTTAGGCTTAATTACAGAGATAAGGGCTAAATTAATAATAGATTTAAAGTGAGATCTAGTAGTTACCCTCTTTGAAGTGTCACTAATAATGAGATCCTTTAGGTGTGCTTCTTGAATTGCCACTTCTTTTGTAATTCATCCTTTAAGATAAGTTAAGGCACCTCCTCATTATCTTCCTTGTTGGGATCATCAATCTCCAAAGGTTTGTTAGTATTCTCCTCTTCAAAGGTTATTTCCATAAAGTCCTTTATAACATTGTTAACAATAATAAAATTCTTTTTATGGATTAAGTGGGTTAGATTCATAAAAAAAAACATGCATGGACTCTTCAACAATTAGAATTATTTTATTAAAGATTCTATATGCTTTAATAGAGGTAGAATAGCCTAAGAAATTCCTTCATTAACTTTGGAATCAAATTTTTCAAGGTTTTCCTTAGTGTTCAATATGAAGCATTTACAACCAAATACTCTTAAATATAAAATTTTAAATTTTCTATTATACTAAAGCTTATAAGAAGTTTATTTAATATAGGTCTTTTGAAAACTCTTTTAGCAATATAACAAGCAGTATTGATGGCTTCCGCCCAAAAATATAGTGGCAAGTTGTATTCATAAAGCATAGTTCTAGCCATCTCTACTAAATTTATATTCCTTTTAACTACCCTATTTTGTAAAGGAATTCTAGAAGAATAGTAGTAATAAAAAATGTCATTTTCATCATAAAAGTTTTAAAAAATTCATTTTCAAATTTGATTCCATGGTCACTTCTTATAGAAGAATTATAAAGACCTTTTCCTTTTCTAACTCATTTGCAAAAATTTGAAAAGTTTTGAAATCATCATTTTTGTGAGCTAAGAAATAAACCAAGTAAATCTAGAGTAATTGTTAACAAGCATATAAACATAATGAATTCTACTTAAGCTAACTACTCTATTAGGTTTAAATAAGTTCATATGAATTAACTTTGAAGGTTTAGAGGTTGACACATTATTTTTTAGTTTAAAAAGATGACTTAGCTTATTTTCCTTTTTAACAAGCAAAATCTTTCCTATGTGAAGTTGATTTTAGGCAATTCATCCATAAGTTCATTCTCACTAAGCTCATCTAAAAGCTCAAAATTTGCATGTCCAAGCCTCTTATGACAAGTCCATGTGTCAAGGAAAATAGACATTAGACATTTAATGTCTTTATTATTAACTTTATTTAAGTTAATAATATAGACATTGTCAACTCTTTCAACACTAAAGATTACTTTGTCATCTTTTTAACTACTAACAAAGCAATTTTTAGGATAGAAAGTGGCTTTGTTTCCCATGTCACAAAGTTGACTAATACTAAGTAGATTATGTTTCAAACCATCAACTAATAACACATGATGAATTAAGAGAGTTTAAGTATTACCTATCCTATTAATTCCAATAATCTTCCCTTTTGCATAGTGCCCAAAGGTGACATTTCCTCCATCCTTAGTTTTAAGGGAAGTGAATTGACTTTTATTTCCCATCATGTGCCTTGAACATTCATTACCTAGGTACCACTGACTTTCAATCTTTGTGGACTTCAAGAATATCTCATTATTGTCCTCAAGTGCCATAAAGAAAAGATTAGCTACCTCTTATTGCTCCTCTTCCTTTTCCAAATTGGATAAGTCATCCCATGAGGCTTTGAATGACTACTTCTTATCCTTTGCTATTAAACTTCAACCTTAGGCACTTACTTCTAATGTGTCTCAATTTTTTGCATTTATAGCAAGCCACCTCCTTATTCTTCTTGCCTTTAAACTTTTTATTGTCTTTTTGCTTTGAGCTATTTTTTTAAGAATTTCTTGAATTCTTTAGTGATAATGGCTATTTCATCATCTTCCTCACTAGAGTCAACAAGACTCATTAGTTTCTTATATGGCCTTTAAAGTGATTCCTTTCTTTTTCTCTTCTTTTTCATCCTTCTTCTCTTCTTTTTACTTTAGGGTGAGCTCATGAGTAAGTGGTTTCCCTATAAGAATATCAGTGGAGAGCTTTCAAAGTTTATAAGCTTCCTTAATTAAAGTAACTCTAGATTCTCAATCTTTCTTAGGTAGGATTCTTAGAATATAGTGTTTAATTCTTCCTTAGAGAAATATTTTTCAAGTTTCTTAAGGGTGGTATAGAGCATTAAGGTGGTATGTCATTTTCGTTATTGATTCTTAAGGCTTTATCTTAAAGAGTTCATACTCATAGACATAGAGGTGAACCTTCTTACTTCTCACTTGAATGTTTCCTTCATAGTGATTCTCAAGAGTTTCCTAAATGTCTTTGGTAGATTAATAATGTTGAACTTTGCCTCCTTCTTCTATTGACATTAAGGCAAATTAAATAGTCATGGTCTTCTTGGTTTTGTAATTTTCTTCTTTTGGATCATTTGACTATTGAATTCTTGATATAATAGTTTCACCACCATCAATTGTAGCTTTTAGTGGTTCCTAACCTTTTAGAAGAACATCCCAAATTCTAATTAGGTTACTATATAAGTATATCTCAATCTTGAACTTCTAATGTGGGTAATCACTACTACTAAAAAAAGGTCTAAAAGAAGAGAAATTTATAGATTCATTCCTCATAATCTATTTTTCTTGTAGTTAAATACCCATAAGTCAAGCTCTGATACCAATTGTAAGTGCCCTAAAGGGGGGGTAAATAAGGCTTTTGAAATTTAAAGGATAATTACCATGAATAAAAGAAGGATTAAGAGATAAAAAGATAAGGACACAAACATTTAAAGAGTTCAGTTTTTTAATCAAACCTACATCTCCACCTAGCTCTTTCCAAGTTAGGACTTTTAACCCACTTCAATCTATTCATTTAGATTGATATTTACACTATGAGTTTTAAGGATCAACTCAAACCTTACGAATAAGAGTTTTATAGGATCACTCTTAAATAAAATCCCAAGTGTCTTGAATGGTTAACACTTAAACCAATTCCTTTCTACACTTCCTCACTTCCATTTTCAACCTAAGAAATTATAAGAAAAAAAAGCTAAACTAGAACTCAACTCAATCTCAAAAGATTAATTAAGAATGTAAAAGAATTGTAGAAGAGAATTAATGCATGATAGTTTCTAAGAAAGTAAAATTTTCAACCAACAAATTGTATAACTCTTAAATGAACCTCCAACACTTATTCTTATAATTAGAGCTAAAATCTAGCTGTTTGAATGTATTAACTTCATCTTTAACCTTTGTTATACTTCAATTAATGCATTTTAATTTTTACAAGGGAAGAGCTTCTCATGGTCGTAAGGGCATGGTCACAATCGTGAGGGCTGGAAAAACTAGTTGTTAAAGTCAGAAGTTACTATTGTGACTCTGAATGAACTTGTGTCATGATCTGTTGACGATCATAAAGAGTGTTCGTGAGTGGCTCATGCTTTCAATCTCTTATGGAGCTTTTGAGCTCACTATTTAGAAGCTTGATCATAAGATGGATGCCTCATATCACGATTAGCTCCTAATTATAAGAGGCACCTATGAGCGGTCTAAGCATTTAGGTCCTCATAGGCAGCTTGTCATCACGGTCTGGATTTTTTTATCATGATTTGGATTATTTGGTCACAGTTTGGATCCTTTATCACAATCCACTCACAATCATGAGGGCAGATCATGAGTAGTCTAGACTTCTTTAAAAGTCAAGGCCTTTTTCAATCTTCAGTTTATGAGTTATGGTCCTAATCGTGATTGGTGCTCGTAAAGGACACTAAATTATTTGAATTGAGTTAAAATTAATGTAGAACACTTTTTATTTGATCCTTGATGATTATTTCATGTTTTAAGGAATTTAGGAGTGCTTCAAGTGGACTTTTAAATGCCTCGAACATTCTCAATACAAGATTTAAGTCTACAAACACTTAACAAACTTTATTAGTTCAACCAAATTGCTTGTTAAAGTAAAAACTTAGAGATTGATCATGTAAATGGTCAACAATATATATATATATATATATACACACGCACACAAAAATGATAAATAAAAATAAAAATGATGTAAATGGTCAAGTTTGCTAAAAAATATATAAAGATAAAATTCTGATAAAATTGCACTTAAACTTGAACTATAATTAAGTTTTAATTAGATAAATAAAAAAATTGAAACATTTTCTCACAAAATTTTTAAAAATTTATTAATAAAAAATAAAATATCATAAATCTAAAAAAAATACTATCACCAAATTAAAAATAAAAATAAAAATAAAAATAAAAAATAAATATATACTCAGGTGTACTAAGAAAATATAAATACAATTTTTAAAAAAATCGTACCCGAACTTGAGTTGTAATTAAGCTTGAAATAAGAGTGGACATAAAAAAGAAATAGAAAATCGATATGCCAATCAAAAACAAAAAAAAATTAATTTGAAAATATGTTAACAGAACTCTAGTAAGTTTAGTTTTGGTCTAATCGGACTATATATATATAATTATATAAAAATATAAGTTAAGTTTTCCTATGGGGTTTGTTGCACTACTAGTATCATAACTTTGGACCATATTTCACTTTGATATCAAAAATTTAATTTTTTTCTTTTCAATCCCAAAAATTCTATTTTTATTTCAAGTTGAAGTACCTCAAACATATCCGATCAAATTTAACATACGTGGTAGTCTGAATAAACATATTTTTAGTATATTTACCTTGTACACATCTCATTAAATAGTTTAATCATCTTGTTGCCCCATAAAACAAAATTTGCTTATGCCCCCATAAAAAAAAAATTTAGCAAAATTTATTTTCTGGAGCCCACAAAGTGATTAGGCTATTTAATGGGATGATTACATGGTGAATATACTAAAAATATACTTCTTCTGACAGCCATATATACTAAATTTGATTAGATATGTTTGAGGTACTTTAACTTGAAATAAAAATAGAATTTTTGGAACTGAAAAGAAAAAAAATTGAAAAATTGGTACCAAAGTGAAACATGACCCAAAGTTATAGTACCAACAGTGAACTAAACCCTTTCCTTGTGCCTCGAAAAACATCTATAGCTTAAAATGTCAAGGATGTAGTTGTACCATTTTCCTTATTAATTATCAGGATAAGTACAATTTTGATCCATATGATTTTGCCTTTTAATAAAACCAGTCTCGTGGTTTTTTTAGCTTTTAAATGTTATGTGTTTCATATTTTCTAGTTAGTAATGTAATAAAGAAAAATTTATGATTTGCTATTCAATTATATTATATTATTTAATTTATGCAACTTCAAAGAATTTTGTAATTTAAATATTTTCAATTATATTATGTAACTTATTATACAATAAAAAAAACTAGTTAGTAATGTAATAAAGAAAAATTCTATGATTTGCTTTTCAATTATATTATATAACTTATATAACTTAGTATTCAAGTACTAATATCATAGTTAGAAAATAAATAATTTAATACAGAAAAAAAAGAGTTATAAAATATTGGTATTAATTTAAAAGTACCACAATTGAAATAAATAACTTAAAAAATAGACATTCATATAGAAAGGAGAAATTGCTAGCAATAAGAATTTGAGAGTAGAATTGAGGGAATATTTTTCTTCATATATTTTCTTCACCATACAAACATATATATAGTATTTACATATATCTATTTTTGGTAGTATAATCACTAATTTGTATTAATCATTCCTATTTTACATAAATCAATTAGGAATATTTCCTCCCTCAATATTCTCACTTCCTAATTTTGTAATTATTCTATTCACACTATTCAACACTCCCCCTCAAGTTGGTGTATAGATATCATTAATGGCTAACTTGCTTAGTGAATTATAGAACACTCGGCTTAACACAACTTTTGTTAGTACAACTGCTAACTGGTCTTAAAATTTTACAAAAGGAAATTTGACTATCTCGGCTTCAAGTTTCTTTTTAATAAAGTGTCTATCCACTTCCACATGTTTAGTCTGATCATGCTAAATTGGATTATGAGTAATTTGAATAGTTGCTCAATTATCATAGTATAAGTTCATCTCTGCTTCTAGAGGATAGCCAACCTCACTCAATAAGCTTTTTAACCAGAGGAGCTCACATAATCCTTTTGATATACCTCTAAACTCGGCTTCTGTACTTGACAAGGTAACCACTTTCTATTTCTTACTTCTCCACGTGACAAGATTACCACCAACAAAGTTGAAGTATCCTTATGTTGACTTTCTATCTAAGCTTCCTGCCCAGTTGGCATTTGTATATCCATCAATATTAAAGTGATTATTCTTTCTGAACATAAATCCTCTTATGGGTGATGATTTAAAGTACCTCAAAATCTAGAATACTGCTCTCAATTGATCTTTACTCAGATTATGCATAAATTAACTTACCAAAATTACCATATATGCAATGTCTGGTCTAGTATGAGGTAGATAAATCAGCTTTCCTACCAGTCATTGGTACTAGTTTTTATCTATTGGCATTTGATCTGTCAATTTGTCATTCTAAGCAATATGAGTGTTTGCTGATTTACAATCTAGCATTCCAGTCTCTACTAGTAAGTCAAGAGTATATTTCTTTTGGGAAAGGAATATGCCTTATTTCAATTGAGCTACTTCAATGCCCAAGAAGTATTTCAAGCCTATAAGATTCTTCATTTTAAACTTGCATGCCAAGTGTCTTTAGAGATTTGAGATTTCTTCCTTATCATTCCTTGTGATGATCATATCATCCACATATATAATCAAGGCTATTATTCTCCTATCTTAATGCTTTAAAAATAGTGTATGATCCGAGTTACTATGCTTGAACCCATGTTTCTTCATTGCAGAGCTGAACTAACCAAAGTATGCTCATGGGGACTGCTTTAGACCATACAATGCCTTTTGTAGTTTACACACATATCTAGCTTGTGAAGTAGTGAAGCCTAGTGGAATATCCATATACACCTCTTCATTTAGATCTCCGTGTAAGAATGCCTTTTTTACATTAAATTGATGAAAGTGCTAATCTAAATTTGTAGTAAAAGACATTAATGTTGGTTTTTGTGATTCCATATGCAGCAAAAAAAATTAAATTATTAATCACAAAACTAAACCTAGATTTAAACAATTCGATTAATTGATTAAATTTATGGTTTTCAAAATCTTACCACAAATGCAGAAGAGGCAAGATTTCTGGAAGTGAGAGAGGAGGTTCACTCTAGTGACACCCTACCTTGATCTTTTAATTTGGTAGTTCAGATTAAGACGTCTCCAAAAGAATCCATCCTCCATAAGTGTCCACACGAACAACCCTTGATTGAAAATGAATGTTTGTGTGGTAGCACCTTCTCTTGATTTCTCACAAATCAAGAATGAAAAGAACTTTGTGTTTTTATTTTCTAAAAGAGAGACAAATAAATTTGGTGGCAAAATAATGAGCAAGTAAAACCCTAGAGAATATAACACATTTATAGACCTTTAAATTAGGGTTTCACTTACCCAAACGACCTTTTGGTAATTTCTCATTTATTCTTATTTTCATTTTATTTAAAATTAAATCAGAAATAGTTTTCTATTTATTTAAGATAAACTTTACCTTAAATAAATAAATATTTTATTTATTTATTTTAACAGAGCTTATTTGGGCTTATTAAAAGTGTGTGACCTTACATGTTCACATGACGTTGGCAATGAGCCTTAAATCTCTATTTAGGCCTACAAGTCATAAGTGGCCTCTAGTAAGACATTATGACTACCCAAGTCATGTGAAGTCAATAATCTGACATAACCTAAAATGAAGTGAATATTCTAGTCCTTTTGTCACATGATATCTTAATTGAATATAAGGCATAGATTATGTCATCCTTATAGAATTCAATTATATTATTTCTTGATTTCAAGTAGACTAAGAATGATAACTCTTTATCAATTTACTTTAGCATGCCCATGCATTTTCCTTAATCTATCTTGTTAAGGGGCCCATAGATATCTTACTCATATTAAATGAGGGACAAATTCCTTCTTAGTCACTCACATTCCTCACATAACTCATTTCACACCCAACAATAACCTATTTTATCATTCGATTAAAGATAATGTAAAATTGTGTCAAAATACAAAATAGTTATGTAGAAATCCATGGTGATTTCAATGTCAGAGGACTAAGCTAATATTATTGTGATGAGAATTACTTATGGCAATTATCTATGTAGTATTCTTATGATGGGTCAATCCAACACTTTATTTCTTAAATAAGTACCTATGAGTTGACTTAATATCTCATATTCATGATTATTAAATCATAATCATCAATCAATACCATACTAGCCTTAATACATTGTTATGATTAGGGATAATTTGAATAGAACTCATATTTAATCTAAGGGTTTTACTATCAAGTCACATACTTAATGACCTTAGTAAGAATTGACTATTCAAGTAATTATCATAACATAAAATGATAATGAAAAATGCCTTTTTATTAATAAAATAATAAAGTCAAAACATAGTCATACAATCAACAATCAACAACCTTACGGTGTTCAGCTTTGCAACCGGGGAGAATGTCTTTTGGTAGTCAATTCCATGAGTTTGAGTATACCCTTTTGCCACAGGTCTTGCTTTGTATCTTTCTATCAATCTGTCTTTTTTGTGTTTAATAGAGAACACCCATTTTTATCCTATAGTTCTGTTTCATTTTGGCAGTGGAATAAGAGTCCAAGTGCTGTTCTTTTAGAGAGCAGTCATCTAATCCTTTATGGCTTGAGTCCACCAAGGTTCTATTAATGCCTCTTACACATTACGAGGAACACACTCCATTGAGAGATTATGTGCAAAGGCCTTTAAAGGATCTAAAAGTCTCTGAGTGGATACATGTTAAGCAATAAAGTACCTTCCTTCCTTATTTTCTCGGTCGGGTGAGTATTGGTTTGGTGGCTTTCCTTGATTATGTCTAAAAGGTAACTTATGAATAAAGGAATTTAAATTTAAAAGAGAGTTTAGAGATTGCACCTTAGGAATATTCTCAAGAGATAAATTATTTTGGATAACCGAGGGAGGTGTTTTTGAGTTTCCAAGCTCGATTTGGGTTTTGCCAATATGCTTGGACATTGAGTCTCTATTTTCTTCACCATGTTCTGAGTTTCCACCCATCCCCTCATCATGCTTAGATTCTGAGTTTCCACCCGTCTCCTTATCATGCTAGGATTTAGAGTTTCCACTCGTCTGCTCATTATGCTTGGATTCTAAGTTTCCACCCATCCCCCCATTATACTCGAAGCCTGCTAATTGCCAACTTAGCCAGTTTTCTGATATCAAGTTCTTTTCTTCACTTGTATTCTCCCCCTGAAGAAAAGAATGAGAATCCTAGTGTATAAAGAACATGTCAGATTCTTGAAACATGACATCCAGAGTAGTGTATAGGCACTAAGTATTAGGATCATAACATCGATATCCCTTTTTATGACCTTCATAGCCTAGGAAAACACATTGGACTGCACAAGGATCAAGTTTGGTCCATTGGGTTTTAGGAAGGTGAACATAGGCTATTGAGCCAAATACTTAGGGTGGAAGCATTAAAATTGAAGGTAGGTGTACATGCCGAGTAAGTTTCTGAAAGGGAGTCTAAAAGTCTAAAACTTAGGATGGAAGTCTATTTAGAAGATAGATCACAGTAGAAACTGTATCTGTTTAGTACCTCTTTAGTGCCTGAGTCGCAAGTAAAAGAGCTTGAGCTATCTTAAGTATATGTCTATTCTTCTATTCTGTAACACCATTTTGATGTGGTGTGTGAGAGCATAAGGTTTCATGGTATAAGCCATAAGTTTAAAAATACTATTAAAAGTTGTGGTTAACATGCTCCCCTTTATTGTCCAAGCAAATGATTTATAGTTTGGTCGAGTATTGGGTTTTAATCATGCTATGGAAGGATGTGAATATGTTAAATACCTCAATTTTTTGTTTCATTAGATATAACTAAGTCATACGTGTACAGTCATCAATAAAAGTGATAAACCATTTAGAACTTGAAGCATCCGAGCAAGGAGATGGTCCCCAAACATCAGAGTGAATTAATGAGAAAGGTATAGTACTTTTATTTGTGCTAATTGGTTATGGAACATGATGACTTTATGTTAGAGTACATGTGTGACACTTAAACTTGGACTCAATTAACCTAGAGAAAAGACTCAAAAATAAATGCTTCATATAACTAAGGATGAATGTCCCAACATGTGATGCCACAATATGATCTGCTAGTTATTTTTGCTCAGTTGGTACACACCATTAGCTTTGCTAGAGCTAAAGTCATCCATGTAGTATAACCCCCCCCCCCTTTTAGTACCATGACCAATAATCTCCTTCGTGAGAATATCCTGAAATAAAAAGAAAGTAGGATTCATTAGTGCATAACAATTTAATTCTTAAGTGGCTTTTCCTATAAATAGAAGTTTGTTTGATAATGAAGGAATTAATAGTGTGTTAGGAAAAGAAAATAAGGGGGGGTAATGCAACTTCATCAGCTCCAGGAACCAGATACGTCACTCCATTGGCATTTGCAATACATGTTCGTTTTTGCTAGGTAAATACAAGCAAGTCTTTTTTATCAAAAGTCATATGGTCAGTTTCCCCTGAACTAATAATCCAACCAATTGAAGACCCCTGTTTAGAACAATATAAGCCATAACCAATGTTACCTGAACCATTAGGAAGCTTGGTTGTGGTAGCGGGACACCCTTGCTCAGTATTAGAGACTCGATAAGTGGTGCCTGACCTGTGGTGTGTGTTACTTATTTAGTACTCTTACTTGTATCTACTTCACGTTTTTTTTTTAGATCTTACCACCACTCAAGATACCCATGTAGTTTGAAGCATGTTTCTCGGGTATGTTTAAGGTTCCCACAGTGGGTACACCCATCTTCATGGGTGATGATCTAGCCTTGAACATCTGAAGACTTCGTAGATGAGTCTTATACCTTTTAGAGATGATGGCAACACTTGGTAGTACTATCTTTGTACCATTTAGTATGATAGCTTGCGGAATATCCTCCCTCTGGACTTTAGCATAAACTTATTCAACTGTAGGGAATGGTCGAATATGCAGTACATCACTCTGAACCTTGTCTAAGAGGTCATCTAGCTTATCTAGAAAGGTATAGACTCCATCTTCTTGGATATTGGCATTGTAGATATGGGTACCCTTAGCACACTTCATTAGGTTTGGTCTCCAAAAGTCTATCTCCCTCCATAATCCTTGGAGATTGTTGTAGTATGATTTAATAGGTTCTCTTGCCTGCATCATTCAAACTACTTGCCTTTTTAGCTTGTACACCTGGGAAGTGTCTGATCCATCAAAAAAAGTAATAGTAGTAGAGTCCCATACTTGTTTGGCAGTTGGATATTGAATGAAGTTGCCAATCAGAGATGGTTCCATTTAGTTTATTAGCCATCCTTTTACAATGGCATTCTCCGTCCTCCACTTCTGGAAAGTTAGATCTTTTAACTCTAACTGAGGAGTATTATTGAGGATATATCCGAGTTTGTCTTTGCCCATTATGTACATCTCCATTACTTGAGACCAAAGGGCATAGTTTTTCCCATCAAATTTGATACCCATATGGGTACTGAAGTTATTTTGATTCAAAGCCGGTGGGGGTCTGGGTCTGGGTCTGGGTCTGAGTCAATGCTTATTGCATCTTCATTGTTAGTTCGTCTAGAATAGCAACATAAGGTTTCTCTTCTATCGCCATTGGGTCTGTCAATTCTGCCATTGTTCTTGGTTTTAGAGCCTTAGGATTGTCTGCTCTAATACCATATTAATAATAAGAATTTTAAAGTAGAATTGAAGGAATATTTTTCTTTATATATTTTCTTCACAACACAAACATATATATAGTATTTACATATATCTATTTTTGATAGTAATAATCACTAATTTGTATCAATCATTCCTAATTTACATAAATCAATTAGGAATATTTCCTCCCTCAATCTTCTCACTAATTTTGTAATTATTCTATTCAACAGAAATTGATATTATAACTCAGTTTTCATATATAATATAGACTTGTTATTACATTTGCCACACCAAAATTATTATTAGCACCTACATATCTCTTTATGCATTGATAATACTTGAATGAATCTTGTCCTATAACAAAATTTGGGTTGGAGATCAAATTATTAATTGTAAAAAGAATCCTCAACTTTTAGTTTCTTATAATTTATTTTATATATATTGAATTTTGACAAATTAATATATAATATTTTTAGTATTTTGCTATTTGATACACCGATTGGAATTTCAGCTAAATTTTATTTTGCTATTTGATACATCGATTGAAATTTCAACTAAAATTTATTGACAAAAATTGTCTAAATTGGTCCATTTGGACGCCACTTCAAAACTCGTAATTTTGAATAATTTCAAACGCACTTATTCTTTACAATTTAGTCATAACTTATTAATTTTAATAAATTCATACGTGCTATTTTATTTTTTAGTTTAATATTTTTTTTCCTTGCAACTAATACATGTAATATGGTCAATTTGGACCCTCAATTATAGCTCAAAGTTGACATTGAATTTTTATTTTTTTTCTTATAGGATTTTTTCTTTTAAAACTAGACTATATTATTTTCTTAAAAACAATTTACAATAAAATTCTCTAAATTAAAAGCAAAAAATTAATTTTTATAGTTGATTAATAAAAAATTGTTTGGACAAATGAATAAAAATGATTAATTCTTTTAAAAATATATATCAATTGATTGTAAAGTTTATATTTTTTTTGAAAAAAAATTAAGCCTTGAGAATTTTTTTAAATAATATTTCAAATTTTAAAAGCTTATTGTATATGCTTAAAAATTGTTAAAAAATTTTAAAGATTTTATGATAAAGTGATATGTATTTAAAATAGTTAGTCTAAATAATTTTTTTTATTAGTCAACTCTTAAAATTAATTTTTTTTTAACCTATTTGTAGGACATAGATTATAATTTTAAAAAAATAATAATACAGTCTAGATTTTTTTTTTTTTTTTTTAAATCGTATTGTGAATCAAAAAATGAATATTCAATGTTAACTTTGCACCATAATTGAGAGTCCAGTTTAAACCTTTTACCTATGAATATTTAAGTATTCAGTGATAGGAGATGAAAACTAAAATTGTTTAATCAATCGAGTAATTTGTAAATAAATTAACAATTTTCAAAAATATAATAATTATTATTTGTTATTTAAATATTTTTATCATTTTATTGTATCTATTAAATTGTGATCCAATAATGATAATTTGAAAAATAAAACTTCTGTTTTCATTTATAATGATTATGAATAAACATTAAATTTTTTGTTAAGATATAAGATTTGAAAATAAAAAATAATAATTTTGTTAATGACAAACTTTTAAAAATAATTTTTATATTATTAATAATAAAATTTTGTAATACTATTTTAATCTATGGACTATTAATTTTTCAACATTAAGTTATAATAATTTTTAAAATATTTTATCATATTATAAACCAAATATAAAAATTAATACTATTTATAAATTACTTATTTGATTAAAAACATTTGATTTTAACTCTCATTATTTAAATATTCATTTTTCATACATCAATTGCTAAAAAAATAAATACAATAAAAATTATATAAATTTGTCAAACTTAATAAATTATAATAAAAACATTACTTCTGACGTTTTTTAAACGTTTGAATTAATCAAATTAATTAGTTTTGATGCCGCAACACGGGAATTAACTAAAAAAAACTCAATATGCCACATGAACAGGATTTAACTGGATTTTTAATTTCAACAGATATAATGAATTGTAAAAAATTTTAAAAATATATTTGTTTGTACCTAAATTAGATTCTTAAATTTATTAGTCCAAGCAAAAATAATTAATTAGTTTATTAGCTACTGAAGGACGAAAGTTGAGATGGAGTGGTTTCTAGCCAAGAACATGGTTTACATGAAAGAGAGTCGTTAGTAAGGAGTTTCTTCTGTTTTTTAATTTCAATTCTCTATTAATATTCTTGTTTATGTAGATTTTATTTGTAACTAGTTCTCTAGGCTTTTCAATGAAATCTCTACTTTTATCTTCAATTGTTAAATGTAGCTTACTTACAACTACTTTGAGAATCCAGTAGATTTAAGTCCCTCAAGCTATATTCAATCGACCAATTAAAAGTTAGAAGTTTTTGTTTGTGTACCTTACACACCATGCTTAATTTCTTCAAGGAACACCCTTTTTAGATGGGGTGAGATGGCGATTCACTAAGAAAGGGTATGGATGATAAAGGTAAGTAAAAGTCAAAGAATGGAAGATATACTGCTTAACTATTGTTTGGAAAAAAGTGAGATGAGGTAATACTTATATTATGTTCTTTTGTTGGGAAAAAAGACTAGATTATAGGGTTTATGTATTTAAAAGATATAAATTCCTCCAATTCTATAAAATTATATTTATTTTAATTAACTTAAATAATAATAATAATAATAATAATAGTAGTAATGAGAGAGTCCGTATTTATTGATTATAATTTTTCCCTAAATTAGTAATGAGTTGTTTGGCTTGACTAAGGTAATTAGTTTAATAAATTATTATTTAGGGTATTTATTTGTTATAATTTTCCTCTGACTTACATATAATTGCGGGCACTTATATATTGTATTCTAATTTAAGTAATATAATTGCTAGCAATTAAAGTAAAAAGAGAAAGAGGAAGAAACAATATGAGAATGAGTAAAAAAAAAGAGCTTTTAAGATGATAAGAGTAATTTCAGATTTTTAATTTATAACCAGTGATGTACTTGGAGGAAAAAAAAAAAAAAAACATTACCCTCCTTCCCCTTCCTTACACCTAGATTCGGATGTAAGCAATCTATGTAAAATAATAGTACGGCTAGTTCCCATATCCCCTCCCTTTCCCATCCCTCTCCATCACTTTCTTCCTCCCAAACAAGGATAAACAAATTGCTTATGCACATGAAAAACGGTTAAAATTTCGAAGATATGAAGGAAAGCCACAATGCAATTTTTCTTTCCATTCCAGCACTATAAAAAATGTAAAAGAAACAATCGTTCAGGCATTTTCCAACATTCTTAATATTATTTCCATTTGGCTGTCTAGAAACACATTCTTATTACCACTTACAAATCAAGGCTCAGAAATGCATTTCATCGGAAGGATGTTCTTAAACAGACAGAAGAAGCTCCAGAACTGATGTCCGGTCAGGCATGCTAGGAATTGCCCCCTTCACTTGAACACAAAGAGAAGCTGCTGCAGCTGTAAAATGTTAACAAGAATCATAAGAAAATCATTTTTCCCCCTTTCTAATTATTACCCTTCAGAACGATGTTGACAGGCACTGGGGGGGAAAAAAACTACCAGTATCATCTTCAGGCACACCCAAAGAAGTTTTGTGAAAGAACCAAGAGAATCGAAAGGCTCATTTTTCATTTTATTTTATTCATTTATATATTTTTTTTTTCAGACACGAAAGAAGAAAAGATTAGCATGCATGTAAATTAACAGTATGAAAACTAAGAACATAACCAGCCATACCAGCGAATCTCATGCATTCCTCTTTTGTCTTGCCCTCCACCAGAGCCACAGCAAAGGCAGCAGTGAAAGTATCTCCAGCACCAGTGGTGTCAAGAACCCTTTCAGCAGATATAATTGGTTGTCTAATTGGTTCTTTCCCCTTTTCAAATAAAGCTGACCCTTTGGCCCCAAGTTTTACCAGCACTTGCCTAACTCCCTGGATTTAGGAATAATATCTATAGTATTAGAAAGGTATATCAGTCGGCATTTTCAAACCCCTCTCCTTTATATTTATTATTTGCCTATAACTAAGCATGTATAGACTTCACACACATCAATACATGATACTACAGAGTGGTCAACTTATCCAAAATGAAAGCTATAAAGGACAGTGTAAGAAAGTATAAATTTTTTTTCTTGATACCATCAATATGGAGAACCATTAAAAATTTCTGGTTGATATTTGTCCTTATATTACTCACAAGAATACTTTTTATGAGAATATATACAGCTATATAAGTTTATATTTATTCTAATCAGACTCTCCAATTGGTGAGAAAACAAAACATGTGTACCCATGAGAAAATAACTTTTATTTTCCAACTCCTATCCAAATATGGGAAAATGCTTTCCTACCTATTTTCCCACCATTATTTTCTCACTCCCAAACATTGCGTAAAAGGTTAAACGAAAGACTAAAATGGTGTTTTCCTGAAATGGACAGGCCAAACTTGGCTTTTCTCCCAAAGGGTTCATCATGCAGAAAGGTAAAAGAAGAAAGCATGAAGGACTGAATTGGATTAAGTAACAGAAATAGAAGCAAGGTAAAGAAGGGGCAGACTGATAGACTCAACCTTGGACGAAACTGAAATATAATATGAGGACTAAAGTGTGATTTTTTTATTTTTTTTATTTATTTTTTTTAAGTTGAGGAAGATTTGATTCGGCTTTATAACAAGAGGGAAGTAAGTATTAATTTCATTACAAGACGAGGGATTAGTAATTTGCTTTTAACATTATGAACTTGGTGATTCTTGTAGGCTCAAGGAAAATATTGATATCATAAAATAGAGTACTTAAATGCATGTGTATTTATACAAAATGAAATTGAAAATTGTTAGATTGATCCTTATTTAATTATAACCATTGATTAATATAAATAAAAGGTAATTAAACAAGGACTAATCTAACATATTTTAATATCATTTGTATAGATACATGAATGTTATATTGTAGCAAAAGCCTATAAATCGACTAAGAATTTTTTAGAAAGGTGAAACCCTTTTGATATCCCATGAAATTTTAGAGTTTTTCCTATTATCCCTCCAATTAAAGACATGTTCTATTAGAGCCCCATAAATAATTTGATTTGGTGCTATTGAGCGGTCATTAACTGCATTCATAATCGCCGATGAAAATAAAGTGTTTGACAATCCTATTGAGCAGTCATTAACTGCATTCATCTTCATTGTCTCACAATGCTCTCTTTGTTGCCTATTTGTAGAACTAACAAACCACAATCAAAATACAAGAGGAGAGTTCTGAAGATGTAAACCTTATCTAAAATAATAACAATATGGGCTTTCAAATATGTATGGATCACATTATTAATTGTTGGTTTGAGGACAAGGTTGAAGCTTCAAGGAGAAGACAAAAAATAACTCACATTTTTGTTGTTTCACAAATGAGCTCAAAATTGAATTAGAGCTAAAACTAACTCCTTTGGCAAATTTGAAGAATTTCAATTACAAATGAACTCAATCTAATCCTGCCCTACCAAACATGAAACAAGATTAAGATTGACGGAACACAAGAACATGTATTTGAACTATTACAAACAGAGTCTTGTAATAATTAGATAAGTGAAAAAAAAATTGTCTGTTTTTGTCCTTGTGCATGTCTGTTTGAGCGCATGCAGGAACACAGAGAAAGAGATGTATTATGCATACCTCACCATCAATTGTTTTCGAGAAAATACCTATTTTAAAGCAATAAACTCTCAACCCGCATGAGAGACATGCCACCCTAAACAATTGGGAAGTGTGAAAACAGCAATTTGAAGTGCAAGAACTACTAAAGTAACATGGTTAGATTCCTTTTGATTACTCAACTTAGAGGGATTAGCACCACTACAAGTTTTATTGAAACCATTCATGGAACAACACTGCACAAATGGTAGAGTCAAAAGAAGAAGAGATGCCAATTGAATGGTTTAAAAGCAGACCATGAGATGAAGCGGCTTTATACCATTCTTCCTAATGCCTCAAGTCAGATCCTTGTCATGAGACCAATTGTATAAGCAGTAGCGATGAGTGTGCCACATGTCCAATGAAAAGGCTAACTCAATCCTTTATGCATCAATTGATTCAATTCAAATACAACAAATATAGAGATAAAAGAAACCCAAGCCGAACTATTATATTAACTAGCACTATAAAAGTTTCCTCGACCTTGGATGGTACAAATTGTCTATGTTTTGCAAAGAGTTGGAGGAGCTCTTAACATAAAGAAACAAAATTATCATATTTTGCTAAGTGCTGAATGTTTTTGATAAATCGTTCTATTTATACCATAAACATTCTTATTTCCTATTTGGTCAATCTACTTGTATTCAAATTTCAAACCATTTCCATTTCTCCAAAGCAAGCCAGAGTAACAGAAGATTTTTTTGTAGTTAGCCAAAATGAGCACCCTAAAATCAATTGTTTTAACTTTTGGTCTAGATGATGTTGGCAGGTTCATAGTACAAACAAAAAGAACTCCCCAAAAGCCCACAAGTCCAAATAAATAAACCTGATTTTGCAATTTTTAAGGAAAAAATCTCACACTTTCCACAAATTTTGAGGCTAATTAATTCAGAAAATCTATGAACTACGATCATCTACCTCTTTTTGCGGGGAAAAAAAGTGAAATGGTAATTTGTAAATTTCTAACCAAATTTAAATTTTTTACTCAAATAGATTTTTCTCTGGAAAATAGATGCATTATGTGTATGTTGTTCTTTCTTCTGCCAAATGTTGACTAAGTTACATTCATTTGACAGGCAACCTAATTTTCACTTTTTCAACAGTCAAATCTTACTTATCACATTTAGGGGTTCAGTTATCCTCAAGTCATACAAGCACTTGACTGTAATTCATACAAGGAATTCAATATCCAATAAAAATCATAAACAATATAAATCTCATATCAAACTATACAGCAAGAAATTACGTAATTTCTTGGCAAATGATCATCCCAGTCCAAGTAATCAGAGTATCCCAAAAAATCGTACTAAGAATATAAGATAAATATATAAAAGCAATATAAGAAAAGTAGGATATATAATATTATCATCCTAAATAGCAAATCAAAACTAGTCATAGGTAATTTCACAGCCCAAGAGAAAGCAATCAAATGAATCAAGATTTAGAATTCAACAAATGGCCATAGACAATGGAAATGACAGCAATGGAAGCTGAAGTCATATCGATATCTCAACAATGGGATACACTGACACATAAATACTTTCTTGGCAATGAATATGAATAAGAACACCTCCCCCAACCCAAATGCCCTTTCAAACTATGACATTGAGTGGCCCTATATGAGCTTCACAAAGAAGACCTAATTCATAATTGAATGCTGGGATCTTTACCCCAGCTAAAGACAGCTGAATAATTATATTCTTGTTTTGAAGAAAGAGAAACATGCAATTAGAAAAGGAAACTTCACCTTAGGAATCTATTGTATTCTCTGATGTTATGTCATAAATACTACTTTACTAGTTGATCTACTTATATATATTGTGGTATCATTGAATAAATTACATCCTCGACCTTGGTAGGATTTCTAAAATTCCATTAATGTTAACAAGCACATGCACACCTCACACAGCTGTCCTTGGACAGTGTGATGGAGCAACCCTATTTGGGCATCACATGGTAGACCATGCCATAATCTAATACTAGGAAAAACAAAAAAGCAGCTAGTCATAATAGTCAATCAAATATTAGAACAGTATATTTTCATGTATTTGGCCTGACTAGTGATTATTTAATCACCATCTACATGATTGACCACCTTAGCAGTGACTAAGTTCTGAGGTGTGTATATAACTACAAGGCATAAATACAGAAACCAGGTTTTGGTTAAATTGACACAGGCCGCAGAAGATAGAACCATAAATTCCGATCAACTAGACAGACCAATTAAATTTTCACTTGAATAAAGTCATGCCATCTTAAATTTTCAGAATGTAAAAAAGAAAAATTATGCTAGGTCCAGCACAGAGAGATCAATGATAAAGATTTCCTCAGTATTGCATACTAACCATTTCATAACACTTTTCAACAGCCTGACCAATTTGTTTAAAGCTTTCTGTAGGCATGCCAGTCATACGACAAAGCTCACTTTCATTTGGGCTCAAGATGTCAACAAAATTCAACAGTTCCGAAGGAATAGGTGCATCCATTCCCCCAGCATCCAAAATGACAGGAACACCTGCTTTCTTTGCAGCCTAAAGACATGGCAGCAACAGGATGTGAAAGATATGAGTATAATAAATTGACAGGAAAACCTAAGGAAGCTTTAAAAATAGCATTGTAAATGCTTCAGTAATGAAGGAATAGACATCAGCACATGTCAACAGTAAACGAAGTTTAAATGCCCCTAAACTTCAGCATTTGCACACGCTTCACTTATTTGATAAAATTTCATATGGAATGTAACCTTATATATCAATCGTAGAATGGAATAAAAAAAAATCATGCAAATTTTATGATTCTGTATCTCATTAGGCCTAACAACATATTCCAAATTGAAATCCAATAGCCACATGATAGCTGAAGACAACATAGGATATTTACTGTCAACGTGATGATTCTGTGCATCTCTATGGAAGAGAAATAACGGTTGAATGACTATACCTAACTTGAAGTTTTAATATGGATATTGACATGCCATCATAAGATCAATATCAAGTTCCCACAACAAAACTAGATGGCTGCACACACTTTCTTTAATTTTGCATGGCACTTGACCGGTTACTCACAAGTTTTACATGAATGTGAAACAAAGTGAGAAGGAAACCAAGACACATGGTGGGGAACAGAACATTGCCAATGCATAGGAAGCACATTCTGCATCACATTCAGGAAAAAGAAATTAACAACTCTCAATCTACAGCAAAATATATATGACCATCCATACAAAATGGAGAATACTAACAACTTAAACATCATCTTGAAGTGCAATGGGAAAGTAAAACCATCAATTTGAAGGAGACATTGCAGACACGGCATGATGTTAAATCACATGGCCACAATGTGGCTAATTTTAGGTGTCATTGGTTTTTTTTTCCCTAATATGGCCAACTCAAGTTGGTGGTCTCAATAATTCTATAACGTTCACATTTTGATCGTTTCTTCAAGATGCAATCATAATCAAGGCAAGAAATGTAGATATCACAGCTCTAAAAGTGTCTGAATTAGATTGGACAAATTTGAATATGAAGCAGGAAAAAAAATGACAGGCCTCACAAACCTTTGCAACTTGGATATTGATATCATCAGGGATCTCCCTCTGAAGCAGCACAATACCAGCATTCTTCACGACCATTAAGTCATCATCACTCAACTTCTCGGGCCAACAATTCATATTAGCTCCACCAACAATGATAATAGAATTCTGTCCATCAGACTGAAGCATAACAACAGCATGTCCAGTAGGCACATCTCCAATAAACCTTACATAATCAAGACGAACTCCACCATTCTTTAAAGCTTCAGCGATCAATTTCCCATTTGCATCCAGACCTAGTTGACCCAAAAAGTAAGTCGGGTAAGAGAGTTTGCCGCCACATGCTGCTTGATTAGCTCCCTTACCACCAGCAAGCGTCTGTCCACTCTTGGCTGAAACAGTCTCTCCTTCTTTGGGTAGTCTGTCAATTTCAACATAGATATCTGCATTAGCTGACCCAACAACAACTAATGGTTGAGTGCTGTGGACTGGTTCTAGAGGGTTTTTGGAGGATTTAGTGGTAAAAGATGGGAATTGGTTTGTTTTCGTTGATGGGTTTTGAGTGTGTTGATTGACAAATTGAGTTGGGTTTATGGTTATTGATTGTCTTTGGGGAGAGCTGTAGGACTTGACGTAACAATTATTTGCAGGCGGAAAAGCTATTCCTTTCATATTTGCTGTTATTGTTTCAACTGAATATCTCACTCCTAGTCGCTATCAGATCAAAATAACAACAACATGATTGAGAGTTTTTTTTTTGTTTTTAAGTTATTGAGAGGCCTGGCCACTCGGCCGAGTTCTCACAGTCACCGGCTGGGGCAAAGGCTTTTGTAGCCGTTTGGTGTCGTTACTCATTGGGCAATTCGAGTTGCACTCAATTGCTATTTTTCATACTTAGTCTTATCTTATCTAAAGCTTACCTACACACCAATAAGATTACATATAATTAAATAAAATCTTTATTAAATTTTGAATTTAATGAATTTCGGGCTTAACATATTATTGGGCTAAGCATTGGCCTTGAAAAATATGAACTATACAAAATTTGAATCCAAAATTATAAAATTGAAAATCTTAGTTGACCGTTTGATTTTTTCCGAATTGAACTATCTTGAAAATTTTTATTAGGATGGGTCTAGAGAATTTGAACTCTCTGAACAAATATTCATTTTAAACAACTATGAATTATATCGAAATGAAAAATCAAAACTAAAACTAATAATTTAATAGAATTAGAGTTATATATACATATATATTACAAAGATTTTTACAATAATTATATTCAATTTATTAATATCGGACATGCTAATTTAACATGTAATTTACATATAATGTCATTTTTATTATTTGAAATAAAACATTTCACTCATCAATCAAATTATTTTAAATCAAAAAATAAGTATTAAATTAGTAAATGACATTTTAGAATATTATAGTATAATTTATGTTGAAAATTTAAATTCACCTTCAATAATAAAAACTGTAATATGAAATACTTTTTTTAATAGTTATGATGTTGTTACTTTTATAATATATATTATTTATATAAATTTTCATAAAAAAAAATATAATAATTGTATGGTATATTAGATTGTATTATCAAAATCTTAATGAATTTTTTGAAGTAAAAAAATAATGATAAATAAAATTATAAAAAATATTTAATTTTATGATAAAATTATGAAATGGTTCGTAGTTTCATAGTTTAATTTGAATGATATCTTTTATTTATTTTTAAAATTGGAAAAGAACTGATTTCTAAACCAAATTTAAGTGAAAATTTTAATCCAAAGAAACACCAATCTCTGAACTAAATTGAACTAAAAATTTTAATCCCTAAATTGAATCTAACTGAAAGTTTGGAGCAATTCTAAAGCCTTAATTTTTAAATCTTTGATATTTTGCAGCAATTGCATTATATATATATATATATATATATATATATATATATATATATATATATATATTATGTTGATGAGTGTGAGTGTGAGAAATACATTATTTTGAGCACTCAATATGTTAGAATTAAGTGTTTGTGTTGCATGACTTGAGTGTGTGTTTATTTTAAGTATTTTGGTTGTTTTTGTTCATGTTTGTGTTCAAAGAACAGTTATGGAATGAGAGATAAGACTTCTGAAGGTTGTGGAGGTGTCCAAGGAGCATTTAAGGTAACGTCTAGTAAGTTTGAGACTTGGAAGAGGTGCATGGCCGTGTGCATGATTGCACAATGCACACCGTTGTGCCTAAGTGAAGGATAGACACACAACCATGCGCAGCCACGGGCATGGCCATGCCTAATTAAAGGAGTCAAGAGAAGACTAGCACACGACAGTGTGCCTAACACATGTATTATCGTGTGCCTACTTATAGTATTTGAATTTTGAATTTAAATGCTGATTTTGGGGGATCTTATGGCAATTTTTGAAAGGAAAAAATCACTAGGTTGGAGGCTAAGGTTGTATGTGTGTGTAGCCACCATAAAATAAAATAATTCTATATTATTCTACAATTCTTAGCTTTTCTTTTTATCATTTTTATATCAAAAACTAGTTCTTGTTCATGTTGGTTTGAGATTGAGATTGAGAAATAACGATTGAAGAGCAATAGACCTTCAATTTTTCAACTAATTAATTGGAGAAGGGGGTTTTTATAAATATTTATTATTGTTCATTTCAACTTTGATTAATGATGATATTTATTTTCTTCTAGTTTTCTTCTTTGTCTCTTATTATCAATATGAGTAGTTAAGTTCTATGTTAGGGTTCTTATTTCAATTCAACAATGTTAATATTTCAATTAAATATAAGCTATTAATCTTGATTCTTTAGTTGTTGGTGAACTTAATGTCATCATAGGATTTATCACCCTTTGATTGAATTCACACAAATGAAACTTAATTGAGAGATAGATTGCATTGGAATCAAATAATAGCCTATTAGATGTTTTCTTAGTTGAGAGACATGAAAACAACTAATATTGATTACGGGCCGAAGCTTAAAATCGAGTTAAGAAACATTTAGTAAGTGATAACTATAAATCTTGATGTTAAATTCCTTTGTTAATTGTGGGTTTATCCAAAAGGAAGGCCTAAGATTCTTTTGATGCCCTAAAATTGAATCAAGATTAGAAATGGCTTAGATAATTATTGATCTTAAAAATCGATTGAATTGGTAATAAGAACCCTAGCTTTTAAATTGATTATTGATTAATTCATATTTCTTTTGTTTAGTTTAAATTAAATTCAAAACACCATTTTGCATTGTTTAAACAAACAAGCACATTTAGTATTACAATACTTGATTTGCAATCTCTATAGGACGATATTATTTTACTACTTGTATGATGCACTTGTGGAAACACACGTTATATATATATATAGTTAAAAGATGATATTTTTGTTTGAATAAACATAATTTTTTATGGAAATGAAGAGTTATATTTTAGATGCAATAGAATTAGAGTATTTTATATTGAATAGAATATGTGTATTCTAAAATAAGATTTTTTTTAATATTTTTTTATAGAAAATATTGTAAATTTTAATAATTCAACATTTAAATCTTTTGGGGTGAATGATGAAGGAAAAAGGTATAATTTTACCCCTAAAGTATACTCACGAGTTTATATATGCCCTTAAACTAATTTTGGACTCATTTATACTCAAAAATTAAATTTCAGTGATATTTATGTCTCTCTATTTACATAAGTGTTAAATCAAATGCTAGTGGGCCGTTAAAATTGCCACATCACTATTAAGATTTGTTCAATGTCATTAGATTGTTCAAATAACAATTAATATAAACAATAATAATAATTAAAAGAAAAACAGGGTTCATACATTTGTAACTAAGAGAATCCCAATTCCATTCAATCCAAAGGCTTCTTTAATTTTCAATGACAAGTCTACATTCCTATCCTGTTTCATTAATTTCAAAAGAGAGACAGAAGCAAAAAATGGACTGTTTGGCTACATAAAAATTGACGAAAATATAAACATATAAAAAAAATTGACCTTGAGATCAAAGTAAGGTATAATAACTAATAACTCCGAATTAATATTTTTACTTATGGAACCTGCATGATGAGGAGAATGGGTAAAGGGGCGGGGATTTCCCCATAAACACTCTAAAGCTTAAGTCAGTAATAGTATGAGAAAAAATATAACAAAGCAAATAGGCATAATAGAGCAGAGAATAAAGAATAAATGAGTGATTTCTTGGATCATATGATGATAGAGTGATAGAATGATGTCTTAGTGATATTGTATGATGAGAATGGGGAGATGAGTGAATATGAGAATGTGAGAATAGAATGAATGACATTAGATGTCATAAGATGTATTTATCGGAGAAGATATTAATTAAACCTCTTAGGAATATGATTCCTTAGTCTTGTAGGATTGCCTTGTTTAGGAAAGAAGGAGACTTCCTTTGTAGAGTAATCTTCCTAATTGAAATAGACTTTTTTATTAAACTAATTGAAATAGACTTCTTTATTAAACTTTCTTCTTATTCAAGTAATCCTCCTCTTTAGGGGAAATATAACCCTTATTAGAATAGGATACTGATATGGGTTATCAAGAGTCCCCCCTGAAACTATGTTCGGATATTTATGTTCAAAGTATCTGGGTCTATAAAATAATGCAAAACATCATTATATTTGCCTGGAGAGAGAGACTACTTGAGTAATTGCATCTAATATGGAAGGGTTAGCTGAGGTGGCTAGCCACAATCATAGGAAAAGATAAAGCTCGGTACCGAGTCTTGAAATCATTATATAAGAACATTTTTTGAAGTGCCAGCTAGACTTGAGTACAAAAAACTTGCAATAAAAATACTTTGGGGTAAAATATTAACCCGTCAATGTGGAAACAACATGACAAAACCATTCATCATTGGAGTTTTGATGCTTGGTGTATTAAAAGCACGACCCGAGTGCCGAACCTCATTACTATAGAAGAGACCTAAGGGTGCCAACTTCAGTTACTGGACTAATATGTGAGGCTTAGATGCTCAGTACAAGGACGCGAGACTTACATGCTCAGAACCTTAGTACTATAGAAATGACTTGAGGGTGCCAACTTCAGTCATTGGACTAATATACGAGGCTTAGACACTCAGTGCAAGGATGCAAGGCTTATATGCTCAGAATCTCAGTACTATATAAACGACATGAAGGTGCCAACTTTAGTCGCTGGACTCAATCTTAGTGCATTAAAAGCATGGCCCAAGTGTCATATAGTCTCGGTGCATTAGAAGCATGACCCAAGTGTCATATAGTCTCGGTGCATTAGAAGCACAACCTGAGTGCCATATAGTCTCGATGCATTATAAGCATGGCCTGAGTGCCGTATAATGTTACTTAGTTTATGAACTTTAGTAACTCATTTAATGGCAGCTGCCTAGTCAAAATAATGATTGATATTGAGTCCGGACATTATTGTTGCAGATGTTTATTTTTCTGAGCATTTATTCTTGGTGGTATTTTTACAAAGGGTAGGATATTGGGATCCTAATAGTGAGTCTGAGCCCTTTCAATCTAAGCTCCATAATATGGGATAGTAATTTAGTGAGAGTGTTTGAAATGATGAAAGATGGGTTTTGAAGGACCAAAATTTGGATTTGCCCAATCTGAATTATGAGATGAGTGTTTGTAAATTAGGTGAAGGGTCAATATTGAACCTCTTTTGAAATAAAGGATAGTGTGTGATGCTAGCTAGGATGTCATGGAATTGCCTTTAGATTTATCCGATTGTGTGGCAGATATATTTAACTCTATTCTTGAATTTCCCTTGTTGGATATTCTCTAAAATTTTCATGAACAAGGATCTTCTATAAAGTAGGATTTTCTTGAATGTTATTTGATATGGCTTTGAACAAGATTCACCATTTGTTGTCTGCGCATGAGTAAGTGCTTATTTATATTAATGTTGCTTGACAATAAGTCTAATGTCTTTTGACAATCTCTGCATGTTGATGCCAAGTGAGATGATCAAAGTGTTCTATCGTTTGGACTGATGGGTGCTTAAAGTAACATCTTTAATAAATATGTTTTCCTTATCTGCAATGATAGATAAAAGAATAATAGTTTTAGGATCGTATAATCAATCTCATTTGATGGTCAGTCCTTGTGTAATAAATATATCAAATGTAATTGATTTATATGTTGCACGAATAATAATCATGTATATATGGACGAGCATCTATGTGTAGATGTGTAAGCATGCTTGTGTGACAAGCTATAATTATTCATATAAAAATAAATAATATCAAGAGAAACTAGAGAAACTTATCTCCTGATGTACTCTTATCCCACCTTCGAATTCATTTGCTTCAATTATTGCTTGAATGACCTTGCCTTTGAAGATGCTACCTAAGTTTGTGTGTATCTAATTGCATGAAAATGTACTGCTCTAAAATTAACATCTTGTTGTAGTGCTCGTCTCCTTTCTGAATAGACGAATATTTTTGTTCGTTGTAGCTCAGTGGTTGTCAATGTATGTAAAGGTCTCTCCATAATCTTTTTTATCTACATCCTTTGATTGTCCAAGAATATCCTTGCTATATTAGACTCCTTATTACTTATCTTCAATTTTGAATCTGATTATCTTCATATCTAGATGTTTAGTGAATGTTCACAAAGTTGATGTTTGAGTACTCGATGCTCGTCAGGAATAAAATTAAAATAATTTAGACTCGTGTCTAAAACTTGAATAATTAAGAATCAAGCCTTAATGTCTGGCTATCTTTAGGTTTCAGATACTCATATCTTTTTATGCTTAGTGCTCAATGCTACCTGGATATCCAAGGCTATGATAATAGACACTCAGATGTTTGAGAGTTGATAAGCTTCAGTGCTATAATTCAAACTCTTATTGCTTAGACTCTTTAAAGTTCAGACTCAGATTCTTAGACTCTTTGATGCTCGGACTTGGATGCTCGGAATCTTTGATGCTTGGACTTAGATACCCGAAATCCTTGATCCTCAGACTTGGATGCCTGAAATCCTTAAATACTCAGTCCCAGATGCTCGGATCTCCAAGGCTTTGGTTGGCAGTACTTGGGTTGTTTGGATGCTCAGTGAATGGACATCATCATTCAATCTTAACTTTATAAGGCTTTATGAAGTGTTCATCGGACAATGATTATTGCTAATCTTCAGTGTTAAGAAGCCTAGCACTCAATGAATGCCCAGAGCTTGGTAGGTACCTAAGTGCTTGTTCTGGGTGTCCGACAGTCTTCACATTTTGATACTTGGAATCTCAGTGCTTAAAAACACGGTGCTTCAAAGCTTAGTTTATGCCTTGCTGTTTCTATGACTTTGTATAAAATATAACTTTAATTTAGACCAATTTGAAACTTGATATTCAAGAATTAGATGTTTGTCTTTGAGTTTTTGATGCTCAGTTCTTTGGTGTTGTGGTGCTCGTTTCATGGTTAGCTTGACTATCAATGCTTGGTGATGGGGTCGATGCTTAGAGCTTGGTGGATGTTCATCCAAGACTTTGGTGCTCAAAGTGGCTTGCCTTTGGTGTCCTCTTTTATACACATTTTTTTGATTCTTATCACCTAATAGTTCTTCATATCAGCTCTCGAAGATAGCTTGCTCCCTTGAATCAAGTGCTTTAAAGGATCCTGTAGGCTAAAGTTTCAATGAATGTTCAAAGCTTGATGCTTCAGTGAGTATTCTGTAATCAAATTTTAGTTTCTAACCTAAGAACACTTTTTGTTCAAGGCCTCATTTTATCTTTATTAACTTCCTTTTTTTTATACATCTTAAGCTACAAGTTTTGTTGAAGATCTAATTTGCGTATCATCCTTGCATTATAGCTTGTGAGTGGTTGAAAAGGATGGTCACACTAGCGATTCAAAATTCTCCATGGGTGACGTGATTGGACCATGAAAATCAATCAGTGAATGCTAGAATGATGTGCCTTTAAGACTGCAGCTAACCATAAATCTTGAGGGTGCCAGAGTCAACTAGACTTATAAATAGCAGTGTTTGTGTCCTACTATATTAGGATATTTATCTCAAATTGAAAGCAAAGCTGTTGATCATTTACTCAGAGTCTGAGTGCTTATATAGTTGATTCTTAATACTCGACACTTAGTTCTCTACGTTTAAAGGGTGCTCGATGCTTAGAGCCTGATGGTAGATGCTCATAATTCAAAACTCGGTGCTTGATGGGTATTCCATATTTGGTGCTCGGAGCATGATGCTTGGTGAGTGGATATGCGTGACTCCCTTAGTGCTCGATACCCTACACTCCCGAATTCTTCGAAGATGTACCCCTTTTTTATATATGTATTGTCATCTGAACACCTTTGATCTTATAAAGGAATCATCTCATTTACCAACTTTAATCAATTCCACTCTGATTGTATCTTTAAAGCTCTTCCTTAGCTTTCGCAAGTTAAACTAAGTCTTCTTATTTCTTCTTATTGATTTGGTTGAAGGTTGAGTCGTAAAGCTAGGTTTCCAACAATCAAAGATAACTCGAATTTTTAATTTGATTATGCTTAGCCCTTGACTTTCTTATTTTAAAACAAATAAGAAGAGCTAGGTTTCCTATAGACGGCGTCACTTGATAACTTTGAATTGATATTTTTGCTTGTGGAACCTGCATCGATGAGGAGAATGGGTAAAAGGGCGGGGTTTCCCCCATTTTTGCATGAACGGGTTAATCTATTACATTCGATCTCATAGATTTAGTGTGCTCTAAATGATGCCTCAGCAACACGATGGTTTTAAGACTTGGTATCAAGCTTTACTTTCTTCTTATGATTGAGGCTGGCCACCTTAACTCACCCTTCTATGTCATTGTACAGTACCTAACTACTTTCTATATGAAAGCATAAGTGCTATATTCTACTTGGATATGACAGACATAAATATCCTAATATACCTAAGGGGAGGGGGGACTCTTAATACCACTTATATATATTCTTATTTAATCAAAGGGTTTTTGTTTTTTGAATAGGGTTACTTGGACAGGGAAGGTAGTAGAATCCGTTCATGGAAAGGACTCTACCCCAAAGAGGACTCCTAATCAAAGAGGGAATACTCTCATACTAAGATTAAGATTCCTATCCTATAAGGAATCTTACTCCTTTCAGATTTAAGCATCACTATAAATAGGACCCCATACCTCTCATTCTACATCATCTCATTCTCTTATATTCTAATTATTCCTTGCTCTCTATACAAACTCTCTTTCTAATCTTTAACTTAGGCATCAGAGTGTTTGTGGGGACTCTCCCCACCTCTCACCTTGCCCTTTATTCATTAATTGTAGGGTCTTAAGCTTAGGAGTTTTGGAAATAAGTTATCAGTGATAGTCTTAATCGTAGGGCAGGCAATTTCTAATGAGCAAGACATTGTGTGACATGTAATTCGAATGAATGATGACAAAGAAAAAGCAAAATTGTAGAAGTCAAAGAATTGGCAGTGGCGAATTTGACTTCTATAGAGAACAGACATATTATAGAATTGAATTTAATGTATAGAATTTTTTTAGTGTAAGAGAGAATCATTAAAAATCACCAACAGACATAATGCCTCTTACTCGAAGGGGCTCTCACCACTTTTAGGCTGGCTTTATGGACTGTACAATTATCCTGCCTTGACAAGGGACTAAACCTTCTTTTTACTTCATTTGTTTTTTTGAAATGTACTATAAAGGATAGCTCATTAAAACTTTTTAAAAAATTGAGGTAATTGTTGTCTCTAGCCGTTGTATCTGGCAAGTTTCAAGCTTGTTTGACTTCTCTCTACTTATCCTTAGTAACACTATAATTACTCTCCTTCTTCACGTACCATTATTCAATAAAATTGACGTATCACTCTTTATAAGTCATTTTTAGCACCAGTACTACTAGTAGCACCAGTACTGCTAGTAACACAAGTAGCTTTACTTGGAACGATGTTGTTAGAATCTCTCAACCTGAGTGTATTATCCCTGATGATTCTTCAATCTCTCAACCTGAGTGTATTATCCCTGATTTAAAAAAAAATTCTAAAATTGTTTCTTAAATTTTGTAATTTATTTTTTGCAGGAATTTAAATCTGAATTTATACCATTTGTATAGAGAATCAAATTGTTGGTTATATACATAATGCGTAATTATCTTGGATTAGATTTTTAATTATTTTAGTGTAGATTTGTTGAGCAGCTGAGGAGGTTTACAGATGTGTTTCATAGTCCATAAAAGTAATGGTTCATGTGTAAGATTACATTAGAGGCTAAAAATAGTAGAGGATAGAACTAGAGTTATTTGAGAAGTTATCAATTGTTTAAAATATAGGGTCCAAGTTCTAAATATTAGGGTTGTAACTAGGGCAAATGATGGTTAGAGGAGTAGTAAATTCGAAGTTTCCATTACGGGTGAGAGGAAATAGCTTAGAAGAAGAATAAGATTTAATAGTGGGCAGTTTTAATATTATTTATTTATTGATAGAGATGATGATAAAGAAGAAGAAAAGCATGAGCACAATGAGCATGATATGAGACTTTTACATAGGATGATATAGTAATTATATGAGCCCACTAATGGTTGATTTAATTGTTAGAAATCAGTTATGGTATTTAAACATAAATACATGTGTTGTAAGCACAAGTCTAAATAGAGTAAATTTTAAAAATTTGCTCATCATAACCCTTCATAAAATGAAGAATTTCATTTGCCCAAGATTCAAATTGCATTGAAATACATAACTAAATAAATTAAGCAATATACAAACAAATAATAAATAAATTATAAGTTTGTAAACTTACTTGTTATAGAGCTTAGTATTCCTTATGTTTAATTCCTTGAATCAAATGCTTAGCCCTCCAAATGTAAGGCATCTAGTTTGAAACACCAAAGCCTTATCTATCACTTACTTGTGTTAATTAAACTTAGTAACTTGTACTAATTTAATTAAGAGCACAAGTATAGAGTATATGTTTAGTATATGTTGTGTTTATTTTTGGTTTATGATCTTATTATAACCAAAATAACTTAGTGATTTTACTTAACTCTTTAAGCAAAAACTCACTTAAGCATTATTTTTCCTTATCTATCTCTTACCAAGTCTCTTGACTTGCCTTAGATAAATCAAAAGATATATGTGTAGTAATTTTCCACTAAGGAAAAGTATGCATTAATTAATTAAGTGATTATTAAGTATGCCACCTTAGGTATACACTTATCCATCTAAATGATTAAAAATGACACCTTAGGCATACTTTAGAAATATCCACTTAATTAATATGCCACCTTGCTTAATTCAATAATTAAGCTTGCCACCTACATATATTAATGTATAAATTTGTATGTAAAGTATACATCAAACGTATTAATTTACATATTAAATTATACATGTACTTAGATATGGACTTTAATTAATCTTAGGTCCAAAATAAATTTTGGCCTATGTCCAAACCATTTTGGACCATTAATATAAGTCCATAAATAAATAACAACATATATATATATTTATTAATTTAATATATATTAATTAATATCCAATATTAATTAATAAATAATACTCTTATTTGAATTAGATTTTATGATATACTAGAATCATTGTTCAAAACATAAATCTAATTCTATTAATCTTGATTAATTAATTAAAATATTTTAATCAATAATTAGATTAATATTATAGTGAATAAATAAAACTCTTTAAGGTGTGACTTACTAGGTTCATGTCTAAATGGCAATGAGAAAATAGAATATTAACATTTAATATTATTTGAAACTCTTTTCAATTCTAAATGTGAAAATCCCAGTTATTCACATTTAGTTCTCATAAGCTGTGAGTGACCCCTAGTATCGATATCACAACTATCCAATTAGAAATGAATGCATATTATGATTCACACGAACCTGATCATAATTACCGTGCACTAAATTCCTTTCATTAAAGATCCCAATATAGCCTAGAGTCAAGGTATTATCAAACTCTTTATTATATGACCTCATCTTAAGTTTTAATTCTTGATAAAATATAGCAAATAATAGAACTCTTTATAGTACTGAAACTCTTTTTCAAACTGTGTTGTATTTATCCTAGCCAGGAATTTATTCATCAAGAATAAACTTAGATAGCATAGGATCTATCCCGGTTCACACCAGGTAATGAATCCCATCTTGGTTAAACATTCATCCCTACATTTAACTAATTAGAGCCACCACACGCCATATACCCATGTGATGATTAACACAAGTATGTAAGCAGTAAGAAACTCTAACCACCTAAATATGGATGACTATGTCACCTCAAGTCAAAGGACTATATGCACCATTATAATCTAGATTGTGATTGTTAATTATATGTGAATATCCTTGCAATCACAATACTAATGTCATTATTCGATTAACCCATCCAATGAGTATCCACATGTCTATTCTGATTACTCATATCAAGTAGCATGAGTTTCACTACCTCCCACTATTAGTTTCTAACACTAATCAAGGAAAATAGACAGAGGTGATAGTCTAATTAATATTATCCAAATATTAATTAATTGACTATGAACAATTTATAGTAAATGTACTGAATAAATTTATAACTCATATTATCAACTTTTTGATAATAAATTTATTCAACATAATACTAAAGGATAAATACTCAAAAAAATAACATATTTATTTAAAAGAATATTTTATTGCCATAGGGATTATATATAATGTCTAAATAATTACAAGAATAACACTAGGGCATACCTTATACTAACAATCTCCCACTTGCACTAGTGCCATTTACTATAATATTTAAGACCCATCTTTTCAAGATGACCATCTAACTATAGTTGTGTGAGCACTTTAGTTAGTGGATCAGCAACATTGTCAGCTGAAGCTACCTTTTGGATGACCACTTTGCCCTTGCCATTAAGTTCTCGAATAATATGAAAACGCCTTTCTATATGTTTGGATTTCTGGTGAGACCTTGGTTCCTTTGCCAATGCTATGGCTTCATTGTTGTCATAATAGAGAGAAATTGGAAGCTCAATGGAAGGAACAACTTGTAGTTCTATAACGAACTTCCTAATCCAAACATCTTCTTTAGCAGCATCTGATGCAGCTATATACTCAGCTTTTGTAGTGGAATCAATAGTGATACTTTGTTTGGAACTTTTCCAACTCACTGCACCACCATTACAGATGAAAATAAACCCAGATATAGACTTTCTATCATCCATGTCTGATTGAAAATCAGAATCTATAAAGCCATTAATCTGTAAATCACCTTCTCCATAAGTTAAGATCAAATCTTTAGTTCTTCTCAAGTACTTAAAGATTTATTTAACAGCTATCCAGTGTTCAAAACCTGGATTAGATTGAAACCTGCTAGTCACACTAACAACATAGGCAATGTCAGGCCTAGTACACAACATATCATACATTAAGCTTCCTATTGCTAAAGCATAAGGAATTTTAGCCATTTGTTCCATTTCCTCGGGTGTCTTGGGAGACATACTCTTGGATAAATGAACACCATGCCTAAATGGTAACAATCCTCTCTTGGATTCAAGCATATTGAACCTCTTCAATATCTTTTCCAAGTAAAGACTTTGGGATAGACCTATCATTCTTTTCGATCTATCTCTATAAAGTCAAATCCCGAGAATATAAGTTGCCTCCCCTAAGTCTTTCATAGAGAAAGTTTTAGATAACCAGACTTTTACAGAAGTCATCATTCCTATATCATTTCCAATTAATAAAATATCATCCACATACAAGACTAGGAAAGTGATTTGACTCCCACTAACCTTCTTATAAACACAAGGCTCATCTTGATTCTTTATGAAATCATAAGAACAAATAGCCTCATCAAAACGATGATTCCAACTCCTGGAAGCTTTCTTTAAGCGATAGATTGATCTATTAAGCTTACACACTTTAGAGCTTTCCTTGGATTCAAAACCCTTGGGTTGCTCCATGAAAATTTCTTCCTTAAGATAACCATTAAGGAATGCAGTCTTGACATCCATTTGCCAAACCTCATAATCATAGTGTGCAACTATAGCTAAAAGAATTCGAATGGATTTAAGCATGGCTACTAGAGAAAAGGTCTCTTCATAATCGACCCCTTCTCTTTGGTGAAACCCTTTCGCTATAAGCCTAGCTTTAAAGATGTTAACCTTTCCATCTATATCGGTCTTTCTCTTGAAGATCCATTTACATCCAATAGGTACAATACCTTTTGGAGGATCAATAAGTGTCTAGACTTCATTTGCATACATGGAATCCATTTCTATTTTTATAGCATTAATCCAATTAGAAGAATCTTTATCAGATAAAGCTTCTTCATATGTGGTAGGATCATCTATATGAAGACTATCTTCATGAGCATGCAACTTTTGCATATCATGTAGAAGGCCATATCTCTCTGGAGGATGAGATGCCCTACGAGATTTTCTAGGAGTTAGTGTGATGATATTTTCAATTGGAATAGGCTCCTCGAGTTGATTAATATTCATTTGATCAGTTTGTTATGTTTCTTTAGATGACTCTTCATCTAATATTATCTTCTTTCCTATGCCACCTTCCTTTAGAAATTCTTTCTTAATAAAAATGGCATCTCTGCTTACAATAACTATTTGTCAACAGAAAGATAAAAGTAATATCCTAAACTATCTTTAGGATATCCAACAAACCTTCCTTTTATCGATTTCACATCCAACTTGTCCGACTTTAATTTTTTGATAAAAACTGGACATCCCTAAATCTTAACATGTTTAAGACTTGGTGTTCTAGCATGTCATATCTGATATGGTGTAGTAGATACGGATTTGGATGGAATACGATTAAGGATATAACAGGCAGTTTGGAGTGCATGACCCCAAAGAAAAATAGGAAGATCCGTATAACTCATCATCGATCGTACCATATCCAATAAAGTACAATTTTGCCTTTTAGACACTCCATTTAATTGAGGTGTTCCAGGCGGTGTGAGTTGAGATACAATGCCATGTTCCTTTAGGAACTCAATAAACTCGGCACTCAAGTATTCACCTCTTTGATATGATCTCAGAGTTTTAATATTTTTCCCAGTTTGGTTTTCTACTTGGGCTTTGAATTCTTTGAACTTTTCAAAAGATTCAAATTTATTCTTCATAAGAAATAAATACCCATATCTTGATAGATCATTTATAAAGGTTATAAAGTAGTAAAATCCACCTCTAGCCATTTCAGAAAATGGCCCACATACATCACTATGTATGATTTCTAATATATCAGTGGCTCTTGCCATTTGTCCTACAAATGGTGATATAGTCATCTTGCCCTGAAGACAAGCTTCATAAGTTGGATTAGATGCGGATTCAAGATTGCTTAAGATTCCCATCTTTTCTAACTTAGTGATCCTATGTTCAGCAATATGACATAATCTTAAGTGCCATAGATGTTTAGAATTAGAAGTATTTTCAATTAGCATTGCATATTTATTACTCATAAATTGAAGCTCATTATTATTGGAATTATTATTAATATAATATAAACCATGTATTAAATAACCTAAGCCAATAATATTACTTCCAAAGTAAATATTACATATGTTTCTTTTAAATAAAAATTCATAACCTTTTCTAGTCAAACTAGAAATAGAGACTATGTTTCTATAAGCATTAGGTACATATAATACATCATCCAATAATAAAATATGATTACAAAGATCTATTGAAGTTGACCCTATAACTTTAGCTGCAACATTTGCACTATTAAGGTTACTTCATTAGGCTTCAACTTTCTCTTATTTGCTAGATCCTGTAAAGATAAAAAAAAATGTGAGAACTAGCATTGGTATCCAATACCCATGCATTTGATGAACCATTAGAACATTTATAAAAGTTAGAGAAAAACATACCTTCTCTAAAATTATCCTTTCTTTTAGTCTGTAAAGACTTAAGGAACTTAGGACAATTTCTTTTCCAATGTCCTTTACCTTCACAATAGTAACAATTACCCTTGTTTGGGTCTTCCCTCACCTGTCCCTTGCCTTGAGATTTGGCTATTCTACCTATAGGCTTGACAACATTTGTCTTGCCTTTCTTTTTCTTATAACTCTTCTTTTTTAGTCTTACTAAAAGAAGCAATAAGAATAGTCTCCTTCCCCTTGCTGCCTTGTATTGCCTTTTGGGCTGTTACAAGCATGTTCAATAAATTAGCAAGTGTACAATCTATTTTATTTATATGAAAATTTGCAATGGTCTGCCCAAATGATTTAGGAAGTGATTGCAGGATCAAATCCATTTAGAGATGGAAGTCCATTTAAAAATCTAGACTTTCTAGTTCCTCAATTGATCTTATCATTGAGTTCATATGGACTACCACATCCTCACTTTCTTTCATTTTATCACAAAATAACCACTTTGATATCTCATATCTAGCGGTCCTACTCTATTCACCAAATAGCTCTTTCAGGTGAAGTAGGATTTCATTTGCACTATTGTACTTCTCATGTTGTCGATGGATATCAGTACTCATAGAAGCCCACATAATGCAATGTGCTTACAAATCATGCTTTTTCCAATTTTTAAGAGTGTCTTGCTCCTCCTGAGAAGCATTTGTGGGAAGTGACTTAGGTAGTGGTTGTTCTAATACATATAGTATTTCTTCGGAAGCCAAAACTACTTTTAGATTCCTTAGCCAATCTACAAAGTTTGGGCCTGTGAGCCTATATTGGTCTAGTATGACGAAGAGTGGGTTTGATAATTTCATATTATCAAATTATCTGTAAAGGTAACAAAATAAGTTAGTTTAAATGACATTGTATAAAAATAAAATCATTAGATTTGGTCTTTAATCTTTAATGATTTCCCACTAATTTGGCGGATCCTATTCTTCCAAGTAGGAAACTAAAATCCCTTGTTGGATGGATTTCTAGTGGGTGATGAAGTTCTTAATAAATTATAATATTCCTTAGGTACCCTTTGCCATTCTTGAAATATTAAAATTTATAAGTGACATTTTCCCGTCATCACATCTTGTGTGATATTTCATTAATCAAGCTCTTAATGTTACGGACCTCAGGTACCCATTGCCATTCTTGGTCCTTGGCATTAATTAAGTCCATACCATTGGCATTATAAAATGTATAATTAAGTCCATAAGGTGGAATTGTTATAATTTATATGAAGACTAAAAAAGAAGAAATTCTTAAACATGATAGAACCATAAAGCTCTTATGTTCCCTCTTCTACTCCCTCTGTAATATGTGATTATAAGTATATACCAACTAAGTCTGTTGCTGTTACCCTATCACCCCCCATCAAACAAACCACCCAGAAAAAGATCGATTACTTGTATGAATTTACTTACCTTCCTGAAGACCAAAAGATTGAAGAATCAAAGTTTCCCCTGTTGGACCCTTATGATGCCTTTTCAAAATCCAAAATAAACTAGAAACAATCTTTTAAAGGTCTTATGAACCGACCCACTTCTTCTATAAAAGAATATGTTCAAGCCTTTAGCTTTGATCAACACCATATACTAGCCTCTCAGACAGAATAATTCATGACCTTAGAAATTCCTCCAGAATTTCTAAGAACTTGGCTTAACCAGGGATACACTCACATCCACTTTGGAGCTATAAGGTTAGGACTCTCCTACCATGGCAGAGCAAGGCAACCTATTTTCTCTAGGATCGCTCTTTTGGATTCTAGATATAAACAGTATCAACATGCTGTAATTGGGACCGTAGAGACATCCTTAAATGTTGGCTCAATATTCTTTACATTTTTCGCAAATTATAATCTTGCCCTTTTTGATCCCCATGCCTTGACAGCTTTAAAAGTCCAACTCCAGATCCTCAGTGCTGAACAAATCTCCACAGCCAAAGTAGCCACCCTTCACTACCAAATTGTCTACCGTCTCCAAAACCATGCTATTAACCTATCACTACCTTGTGTCCAAAATGATGCTTTGTTCATAAAAATAGACTCTCATAATACTCCCACGTGTATCCACACACCTAAACAACTTTCTAGGAATGATTTGTTAATATTATTCCTAGAAAAATGGATCACCAATTATGAGAAGTTGCATGAGACAATAGAGCCAATTCAAGGTACAGACCCAGTGCATATCAAAAGATCTGATGGATCAGTTAATACGATCTTTAGGAGAAAACAAGAGACTCCTATAGTTTTTAATACACAGTTTATGATCAATCCTTAGGATTCAGAAGATAACATTCCTATAGCCTTTTTTGATAATTCTGGAAGACTAGTCTATGCTTTTAAGCGTGATGGTCACTGTTATTTTGATTATTGTGATTGTGATGATTGTTGTGCTGCATCCTACTTTGATGATGATGAGAAGAAAAAGAAAAAGAAGAAATTTCTAGGAAAATATAGTGAAAAGGAATTTAGAAGAAGATATGAAGATGGAGATTCAAGCATCTGCACTCTGGGACAACCTTCAGGAAAATATGATTATCTTGTATCATATTCTCCTCCTGCTTGGTACAAACCACCAGCTACTCAAAATATTCCTCCTGAACCTTGCAAGCCTCAAATACCTCCTTCCTAGCCGAAACCTAAGTCAGCTCCTCTCCCAAGTTACAAAAAATCTTTGAAATGGGTAAGAAAAGAAAACTCAGCCGAGATTCAAAAGCCAAAGTCTTTACCCCAAATCTGTATGTTCCAACCCATAGACTTTCCTCCTTTAACCAAAGAAACAAAAAACCAAATTACCATGCAGCCTTTTATCCTGGAATTAAACATTGTTGATGCAGATGGCAGACCTAGACAAACAACTTCGGCTGAAGCAGTAGTCAACTGGTAGACACAGAATGCTTGTGCTCAAAATATAAAACTGAATCTTATTGAAGAAAAGATTGATGGAGTTGCTGAACATATGAATTTAGCAGAAAAAAAGTTCCAGGTCTTTGAAAAATGAATGACAGCAGTTCATGTAGAATTACAAAGGCAGATAGAGATAAAGCACCAGGAACTTATGTGAATTATCAGCAACAAAGGCACATTGAATAGCATTTAAATGAAAGAAACGAAAATTTTAAACTTGAAAGTCTAGGTTGACCAACTTGAAAAAGATCTTAAAAGGAAGAAAGAAGAGTTGTCCTCACAAACCTCTTCAAAATCTTTCTCTCCAGATCCTTTGGGTTTTTTGTACAACCATTATTCAATTCCCAGTTCACCATACACAACCTCTTCCACCCAATCTTTATTTCCTGCACCAACAGCTCCCTTGAATATTCCTCCAAATTTTCAAGGATTTAAATCCTCATTAAAAACCCCCTCTCAAACACAATCCTCTGATGAAACAATAGCAAAAAAAGGAAAAACAATTCATTTCTCTTAAACTGAGAAACCTAAAACAATACCCTCTGAATCATTACCCAAAAATACCTCACCAACCTCATCACCAAAAGAGTCAGAACACCCTCTAATGATGGTGAATCCCATCTCTTCCTTTTTGGAAAAATGTGCTGAAAATGTCATGCCCAACTTTTCAATTGGATCTATTTCAAAGGAAATTTCATCTTCTGAATCTTCAGAAAGTGACTCTGATTCAGATTATGAAATACCCTACTAATTGATGGCTGATGATGCTACATCTTCTAAAGGACCTCAAGTTGATGATCCAGAAGAAGAATTTGAATAGCCCAGAACACCACAACCAAATCCACAAACAAATTTCCAAAAAAATACTGGAAATTACTTTACCTTGGATGATGTTCCTTCTTCATAATATAGGAATAGATTTCTAGAATTTAGAGCATGGATAGCTAGACAAATGCTTATTCTTAGAGCAGAAATCAGGGTTGTTATTGAAACATTTCTTGCAAAAATGGTGGGAAAGCTAGCAAACTGGTATGCTTCTCTGAATGCTTATGCTAGAACCCAGTTGATGGATGCCATTTCACCAGAAGATTTTCTAGAACTCTTGCATTATGAGTTCTTAGGAAAATGGGATGATGATCTTGAAGTTGCACGAAAGGAGTATTACCAGATGAAATGTTGTTCACTACAGAGAAAAGATCTAGAAAGACATTTCCAAAATATGTCTACTAGATTTTACCTATTAGGAGGCACTACTAATCCTGATTTAAAATAAGCCTTTTTGGCTTCTATTCCTAAGATCCTTGCCTCTTGAATGTTTTCAATCCTTCAACAATCAAATTACAAAGTTGGAGATGTGCCAATGGGACATTTGTATCAGATCATGATTCAGGCTCATACCCAGTTATGTGATTAAAGGAAGATGATTAAACTATATCTGAGCAGTAGGAAGAATCCTTTAGGAAAACTTTCATGTGATAGGCCTGATTTGTAGATCAAATGCAAAGATGCTGATGTATGTGTTTGTCCATCAAACAAGAAGAAACACTTCTTCAAATTGAAGAAGAAAGGGAAAAGATTCAAGTTTAAGAAGTGGAAGTATTACAAGAAGAAAAAGTTTCGTGGCAAGAAGAAAACTGACAGATGCTACATCTGTAGGAAAAAGGGTCATTTTGCAAAAAATTGCCCTTCAAAAACAAAGAAGACTGAGCAAATGATTCAACAAATTCAGCAAATCACTAAAGTAGACCTGAATGATGCTAATCTTGAGTCTTTCTTTTCAGAAGAAGAAGAAGCTTCACCAGAATGTGTTTTTGTTGTAGGACAAGAGACAGACTCAGAAATTTCCAGCTCTGAAACAGAGTCCTGGAATGACCACTTCTTAATTGATGGTGATAATAGAGACATGATAGCCCTAACTCATGAAAAACATCCAATACCTTTGTTCCTTATTCAAATTTACCCAACCAATTATTCCAAACCCATAAAACTTGTAGCCTTGATCGACATTGGAGCCAAAACTACCATTCTTAACCCAAAGGCCTTGCCTAAAGAATGTTGGAAACATCATTCTGAGTATTTCTCTACAGCTAATGGAGAATTACTTGAAACTGGCCTTAAAACCAGACACCCAATAAAATCCAATTCTTTCCAAATTGTTACACCTGGACACATGTTCTTGGATCTTCTTTACCTGGAAAAGATATTGTCATTGGCTTTGATGTCTATTGGAAGATGAAAGAATTGAGAATTCTTCCCAATGGACTCAAGTTCAAGAAATACTTTCAACCATTCACCAATATTTCATCTATCCTTTTTGTTGGCCAAATCGTTTCTCAACCAAACCTTCAAACTATTCATGAGTTTTTATTAAAAGAATGCAGTGCTCAGTCTTATACAGAGTTTCTTCAGAAATGCTCATCACCATTGTGGAAAAATGAGGAGTTCTTCATCTCCTTAACTTTCAAACAAAATGAAGATGTCAACCCAAAAAAGGCAACTCATCTAGGAATGACTCCCTCTGATCTTAAATTAGCAATTGAAGAATGCAACCAATTAGAAGACCAAGGTCTAGTTGTTCCCATAAAATCAGAATGGGCATGCCAAGCTTTTTAAGTAAACAAAAGATCAGAACAAGTTCATGGAAAGAAAAGATTGGTGATTGACTATCAGCCTTTGAATTTCTTCTTTAGAGATGACAAATTCCCTTTGCCAAAAATTTCCTCATTATTTGCATTTTTGGCGGGAGCTAAAATCTTTTCAAAATTTGATTTGAAGGCTGGATTTTGGCAACTTGGAATCAAGGAGGAAGACAGATACAAAACGGGCTTTTGTATTCCAAACAGACACTATCAATGGAATGTGCTGCCTTTTGGACTTAAAGTAGCCCCATCACTGTTCCAACGGGCTATAATCAAAATCTTTGAGCCCATCCTCTCCAGTGCTCTTATTTATATTGATGATATTCTTTTATTTTCTACAGATATAAAAGCCCATGAGAAACTGCTCCAATAGTTTGCTAATCTTGTAAGACATTATGGTGTTATGCTTTCACCCACCAAAATGTTCATTGGTCAAATATAAATAGATTTTCTTGGAATGAGATTCAAAGAAGGGAAGTATCTTCTAGGTCCTCATGTTGTAATAGAACTAGATAAATTTCCAAAAGAAAATATTTCTGTCAAGCAAATCAGACAAGTTCTTGGCATTATTAATTATCTCAGAGATTTTATTCCTCACTTGACAAAGAAGACAGCCACTCTCAGAGCTCTTCTAAGAAAGAATCCTCCACCATGGTCCTCAGAATAAACAGAAGCTCTTGAACAACTCAGAATTTGCATAAAAAATCTTCCTGATCTCCAAATTCCCTCCACAGGAAAAAGAATCCTTCAAACAGATGCAAGCGATAAATTTTGGGGGAGCTATTCTTTTAGAAGAGGATGACGATAAGAAAAGACGGATTTATGCTTATGCTAGTGGAAAGTTCACAGATGGAGAATACCATTATCACTCAACCTTTAAAGAGGTCTTAGCAGTTAAATATGGCATAAAAAAGTTCGAATTCCATCTAATTGGTCATCATTTCAAAGTTGTGATGGACTGCTCATCATTTCCAAAAATGCTTGAATTCAAAGGAAAGACTCTGCCCCATCCTCAGCTTCTCAGAATGAAAGAATGGTTTAGTAAGTATGACTTTGAAGTAGAACACATCAAAGGAGAGGATAACCTATTAGCAGATCTTTTAAGCAGACCACCTGTCTCTTATGAAAAACCCTTTCAGCTAAAAGTTCTTCCCATGCTATACATGTACCAAACTATTAATGCCAACTTTCTTGAAAAAGGTATTCCTCCATCCTTATCATCACACATTTTCATGACCACCCTTAATCAAAAAGGAAGAACTCAAATTTTTAAACTTCAATCCGGACTAATCAGAAAATATGGGTCAGATTTCTTTCACAAATTAGGCTTTCATCCTATCTATCCTTTCACCTGTATTTTCAGCTTCCTAAACCAAAGTCCTAGAAACCAATTTTATTGGCCTCCTAAATTATTAATCCTATTTTGGTATCTTTGTCATCTATACTGGATCTCATTTGATCTTCAACCATTAAAGCTTGCAAGGTATATCAGTCTGCTTGAGAAGAATGAAGGTCTGAATCCACATTTGTCAACATTTCTCAAATGGTTCCAGAATTTGTCAAGATGGAAATCCTATTTGAAAAATGAAGCTTATACTCAACAGGTGGCACCTCCTCTCAAATGTCATACAATCATCACCCTCAAAAGAACTTTCTTTAAAGCTAAAGGTGTTTTTACTGATGTACCATGCTTTAATATCTATAGGACTTAGAGACACTTAATGATGCACTATATTACCATATATACCATAGATCCTTCACCATGGAGAGAGTTTCAAAGACACATGTTCGAGAAAAATGGTATTATTCCAAAGGAGATATGGCCAAAGATATCTGATGATGCCTCATGGGAAATATTTCCTTCTGATTATGGGAAACAACTGTTAGTAGACAAAGAATATTGGGAAAAGACACAAAGGACTACATCCATCCCATCTCACATGCAAATTGATAATCCTTATCAAGCCAGCTCATCTGATCCTTATCAAGCCAGCTCATCTGCAGAACAGATATGGTTAAACTCTTTTAAATCAAATAATTCAGAGGACCCATGTATACCAATAGCAGGACACTCACAGGATCCTGATGAAGACTTTTACCATAGTGAAGACAGTGTTGAAGATAAGAATCTATCTCCAAGTCACGAGCCAATTTGTCACAAATGGTTGTAATTTAAAGTTATTGCTTTTATCAGTGGATGTCTATCCACATTTGTCTATTTATCTATGGTTGTTTGTTTGCTTATGTAAGGGCCTCCTTATATCTCAGCTCCTTCTCTATATAAGGAGCTTTTTGTCTCAGTTGGAAGGCATAACCCCTCTTGTAAAAATTTTTAGAAGCTAAATAAACAATGGCCTTCTAAAAGTCTTTCTTCTTCTCTAGTAGTTAGATTATGAATTATAATCATTCCACCTATCTAAATTAAGGAGTATGCTCTGTACTTGCCTCTATGAAGGATCTGGTACATCAGAAACTTAATTAAGAAGATGATCCAGTAACCAACTCTATTAAGATTATAATTTATAATTGTATAGATTATAAAAAGGGGACAGGCTGTCTGGCCAGAAATTAGTTGTGTGATGCTATAAGTATGGCTTTGGCTAGTCCATGATATAATCTGTATAGCTATGAAATATAGTTTTAATGGAGCTTTGGAAAATTGGTATAAGAGCAGTAGGAAGAATCCTTTGGGAAAACTTTCATGTGATAGGCCTAATTTGCATATCAAATGCAAAGATGCTGATGTCTGTGTTTGTCCATCAAAAAAGAAGAAACACTTCTTCAAATTGAAGAAGAAAGGGAAAAGATCCAAGTTTAAGAATTTGCCATTCTTGGCATGTAGTATATTTATACACTCAAAACATCACTATGCTTAACAATAACATTGCATAAATCTCTTAGATTTATATATACCCCTATGTGTCCATAGCCGATATACATAATCCAAAATTATACAATTTATTACTCCAATGGAGAGCTTAGACTTAAATTTATTTGGAAGATTTTTGGGTCTCACTTTGCACATTAACCAATTTATACGTATCAAATACATAAATTGTACGGCATCCAATTATACATACAGATATGTATAAAAGCATATAAAACATACATATCTCATATGTGCATAAAACATGCAAATATGGATGCACAAATAAGGAGTGATCATGAACTAATTTTTATACCTATTTTAATACTAAAATAAATTACAAAAAAATTATTCTTGTCCATGAATACTTCAAGTATGAATATCCTTATCACCATCTCTATGGATTTGCTCCTTGACCTCCTTCAAGTCTCCTTGTTACAACTTTTGCAACAAACAAATAATTCTTGACATGCCAAGGTTATAAATACATCCTAATACTATGTAATTAACATTTAATTACATAAACAACAACAAAATTAATTATTACATTACTAGAATGTAAAACCTTGTTCATGATCACTGCTTGCAAGTATGGCATACAAAAATTAATAAATGTAACTTTTGCATGTTATAATAATTTTGCAAACATAATAAAAACGTATGCTACAGTACCATTATTTACTGCTACAGTACCACTATTCACAACAGTACTATAATAAATAAAATATATTTTTTAGCATATTTTAGCCATAAAACTTGCAACCAACATATTTTAATCATAACATTTGTAATTAAACAATTTATTTAGTATGTATAAAATGCAAAAAGGGGCTCTGATACCACTGTTAGAAATCAGTTATGCTATTTAGACATAAATACATGTGTTGTAAGCGCAAGTCTAAATAGAGTAAATTTTAAAAATTTGCTCATCATAACCCTTCAAAAAATGAAGAATTTCATTTGCCCAAGATTCAAATTGCATTGAAATACACAACTAAATAAATTAAGCAATATACAAACAAATAATAAATAAATTATAAGTTTGTAAACTTGTTGTAGAGCTTAGTATTCCTTGTGTTCAATTCCTTGAATCAAATGCTTAGCCCTCCAAATGTAAGGCCTTTAGTTTGAAACACCAAAGCCTTATCTATCACTTACTTGTGTTAATTAAACTTAGTAACTTGTACTAATTTAATTAAGAGCATAAGTATAGAGTATATGTTAAGTATATGTTATGTTTATTTTTGGTTTATGATCTTATCATAACCAAAATAACCTAGTGATTTTACTTAACTCTTTAAGTAAAAACTCACTTAAGCATTATTTTTCCTCTTCTATCTTTTACCAAGTCTCTTGACTTGCCTTAGATATATCAAAAGATATATGTGTAGTAATTTTCCACTAAGGAAAAGTATGCATTAATTAATTAAGTGATTATTAAGTATGCCACCTTAGGTATACACTTATCCATCTAAATGATTAAAAATGACACCTTAGGCATACTTTAAAAATATCCACTTAATTAATATGCCACCTTGCTTAATTCAATAATTAAGCTTGCCACCTACACATATTAATGTATAAATTTGTAAATAAAGTATACATCAAATGTATTAATTTACATATTAAATTATACATATACTTAGATATGGACTTTAATTAATCTTAGGTCCAAAATAAATTTTGGCCTATGTCCAAACCAATTTGGACCATTAATATAAGTCCATAAATAAATAACAAGATATATATATTTATTAATTTAATATATATTAATCAATATCCAATATTAATTAAATATTAATTAATAAATAATACTCTTATTTGAATTAGATTTCATGATATACTAGAATCATTGTTCAAAACATAAATCTAATTCTATTAATCTTGATTAATTGATTAAACTATTTTAATCAATAATTAGATTAATACTATAGTGAATAAATAAAACTCTTTAAGGTGTGACTTACTAGGTTCATGTCTAAATGGCAATGAGAAAATATAATATTAACATTTAATATTATTTGAAACTCTTTTTAATTCTAAATGTGAAAATCCCAGTTATTCACATTTAGTTCTTATAAGCTGTGATTGACCCCTAGTATCGATATCACAGCTACCCAATTAGAAATGAATGCATATTATGATTCACACGAACCTGATCATAATTATCGTGCACTAAATTCCTTTCATTAAAGATCCTAATATAGCCTAGAGTCAAGGTATTATCAAACTCTAATAGCTTTATTGTATGACCTCATCTTAAGTTTTAATTCTTGATAAAATACAATAAATACTAGAACTCTTTATAGTACTGAAACTCTTTTTCAAACTGTGTTGTATTTATCCTGGCCAGGAATTTATTCATCAAGAATAAACTTAGATAGCATAGGATCTATCCCGGTTCACACCAGGTAATGAATCCCATCTTGGTTAAACATTCATCCCTACATTTAACTAATTAGAGCCACCACACCCATATACCCATGTGATGATTAACACAAGTATGTAAGCGGTAAGAAACTCTAACCACCTAAATATGGATGACTATGTCACCTCAAGTCAAAGGACTATATGCACCATTATAATCTAGATTGTGATTATTGATTATATTTGAATATCCTTGCAATCACAATACTAATGTCATTATTTGATTAACCAATCCAATGAGTATCCACATGTCTATTCTGATTACTCATATCAAGTAGCATGAGTTTCACTACCTCCCACTATTAGTTTCTCACACTAATCAAGGAAAATAGACAGAGGTGATAGTCTAATTAATATTATCCAAATATTAATTAATTGACTACGAATAATTTATAGTAAATGTACTGAATAAATTTGTAACTCATATTATCAACTCTTTGATAATAAATTTATTCAACATAATACTAAAGGATAAATACTCAAAAAAATAACATATTTATTTAAAAGAATATTTTGTTACCACAAGGATTATATACAATGTCTAAATAATTACAAGAATGCCACTAGGGCATACCTTATACTAACATTAACAACTTTGTTAATAGAGGGACATAAATATCAATGAAACTTGATTTTTGAGTATAAATAAGTGAAAAATTAGTTTAGGGGCATATATATATATATATATATATATATATATATATATATATATATATATATATATATATATATATATATATATATATATATATTGAAAGTTCCTTAGTGGGAGTGAATAAGGCTAATGATAGGTTTATAGAAATTAAAATCAAATTTAATAAATGAACAAGAATTGAAAAAGAATAGAGAGGAAGAACAATGAACATAAGAATTTAAGGAGTTTAAATTCTCAATAATCCTATGTCTCCACCTAACTTATCCCTAAGTTAGAATTTTTAAAATCCACAATCTTATTCATAAGATTAAGATTACACAAGAGTTTAAGACTCACTTTTCAACCTTATACAATTAAGAGTTTTAAGGCTAACTCTTCAACTAATTCCCAAGTGTTTTAATGGCTAAACACTTAAATCAATTCTACTAGAAATATATCTCACTTCCCTTTTAATCTATCCTAAGAATTAGATAAAGATGAAGTCCTATTTCTAACATATAACCAACTCTCTCTACAGTTAAACAAATACAATAATTTGACAGAAAGGAAATTGACGCTTAATTGAATGCTTATAGAGTTTTTTAATAATCAGAGTGTGTAACTTTTAAGAATGAAAACTCTAGAGAAATTTATAGAAATTGAGCTTCAATATTATGGTTGTTTAAGCTAATAATTATGTTCCTAATTTTTTAAAGCTTTGGTTAATTCAAATTTGACTTATTTATATTAGAACATTGCTCACGATCGTAAGGAGCATGTCCTAGATCGTGAGGGTTAGTTTGAGAACTATTGCCTTTGAAATATATTTAAATTTTCCCATTATGAGCTATCAGGAGTTCCCTCATGAGCTGTTAATGATAGTAAGGGTAGCTCATGAGTAGCACTGCCCAAAACTCACTTGAAGGCTCGAAATAGACTATAGCAAGAGGGTAGCTCATGACCTACTCGTTAATGGACACTTTTAAGTCCAAAATTTGATTTTCCTAGACTTCTTTTGCATTAATTAACTTAGACACTTGCATTAGTTTATGTACTTCATAAAATACATGTTAAAATACTCTTTTAAAAGAGTATTTCATATCTCCAAGCTTTGAACAACTTTAAATTAAGTTCCTACACACTTAAATAGAATTGTTAGAAACTTAAATTGTTTGTTAAAGTCAAAATTAGGAGTTTGATCATGTAAATATTCAACAATCTGCCCCTTTTTGGCTTTGATAACCTATTTGATAAAAACAAATAAGGTGTGTGTGAGTGCCAATAATAATTAATATGAATAGATATGTGTTATATAAAATAGCTCCCCTTTCAAATTAAATAGATGTAATTAAATGAAAATAATTTGCTCCCCCTTAATATATGCATAAATTTAATATCGATACTTTATCATGTATCAAAGCATAATAATAATTAAATTATCATAGCATGTACATGATTTTAAAAGTATATCAAAGCATGAAAAATATAGCATAAATATCATGACTTTAGAAATCTTACATCTCCTTAAAAAAATGATACCAAATGAACGGACATAGAGGAGATGGATTAAAATAATGTCATGTATTTTAATAATGATGCTTAAAAAAATATTTTCCCCTACTTTATCAAAATTTATTATATTTCTCTATTTCCCCCCTTAGGTCATGACAAGAAATGTAAATTTACTAAATTTAAAATTTATTCCATTTTAATAAACCAATAATATTAAATATGAGAGAGGCAAAGTGAACCAAGGCCTAACATTGCAAATATGGTAAAAGAAACATAATAACATGATCATTAGGCATAATAAAACTAGTAGCACTTATAATGCATGTAGCACTACTTTGACACATCATAAACATAGTACATATAACATTATGATTAAAAACTTAAACATAACAAACTAAATTATTATTAAAAACTTAAGCTTAATAAACTAAACTAAGCACATAACACATATAACACATAATAATGTAGCATTTAGCATATCACATATCATAATTTCTCCCCTTTTGTCAAAGAAAAAAAAGAAAAGAGAAATAAATTAGAATGAAACCAAAAGGAAATAGAAGACCAAGAACTAAAACAATAAATACAAGATAGACCAAAACTAAAAATATCCAAAAGTCATGTCTATCTTGGGGATCTTGGAATGGAGAAGGAGGAGGATGAGGTCAAGTGCATTGTATGTTATGATGAACATACAATTTATGAATGTCATACATCATATGGTCCATCCTATGTTCAAAACAATCAAGTCTTATGTCAACTTGATCAAATCTTGTGTTGAAGTTAGACTTTACTATAGAGAGACGATCAAAGAAACCACCATCCCAAGCTAGTTCTTCTTTAACACTTTGAGAGGAAGATAGTCCTCTTTGTGTCTTCCTTTGAGTTTAAGAGGGAACAT